>OU015763.1:43728000-43856556 GCA_907173295.1 Fagus sylvatica | reverse complement strand
CAACTATTAGTTATCAATGTTTAGAGTACAGTTTGTTTTCCATTGCTGGGCTATTAACAATTTTCTCTTCTTAAAGACATTTGTTAGAGAGACGAAGTCCTTTTGTTTAGAGATTAAATTTAAAAGAGAAACCGAAAATAACTGATGAGGACTACTGCCCTAGTATAGCCGTTCCTCCCATGAAATTAAAATAATGAGACCACCCACAACTTAATTAGTGAGATATATGAAATCCTCCATTGATTTGAGTTGGGTAACGATATTAATCAATTTATTCTGGTTCAAATAATGACCTATGTAATCAAATTTTTAACCAGCGAAATGATGTCGAAATTAAGCCAACACGAAAAAAATCATATATAATCATTAACAAAGGAAAACAATAAATGGAAGGTGGAGAGAAATTTGAAATTATTTTTCCAACGAGTATTGAGGTCATTAGATTTAGAGGTTTATAATTGAAGAATGAAAATACAATTTCAATTGAAAAATGATAAATTTTAAATTATATATAAAAGTTATAGTTAGTTAAAAATGTGGAGTATTCAATTACTTAATCTTTGTTAAAAAAAGAAAGAAAAAAAAAAGGTGTTTACAAGTAGCTTATACTTGAACAAATTCTTAGTTTTCAATAATTTGTAGTTTTGTTTATAGTTTAGTACGTGGAGTGTTTTGTATTTGGCAGTATTAATAATTATATTAGAGTCCAAATGTATAAAAATATTATTACAAAATGGTACACAAACTATGTTAAAATAATATGATATGCTTTATGTTAATATATATTAGATCATATGTTTATATATATACATACAAACTATGTTTAAATAATATGTTTTATGTTTATAGATATTATAGCATATGTTTATATGTGCTAATTTGTCACTAAGTGAATTTGAGACCGGAAAGCATAACTGAAATATAAGGGAATTTAATTAAGTTAATTTACCTCACGAAAAATCAGGTTAATAAGGTATGAAACCATTTACTCCACGTTACTAATCATAAAAAAGGCAAACTTATTACCCCTCGATTCCGGCAAATAGAACAATACAAGGTTGCCAAACCTAATCCTATTTCGATAAACCCAAAATGTTCCAGTGAGCAATTGCATAAGCTGTTGAAATTGGGCCATGATGAAAAATCCTTCACGATCATTAAAAAAAGAATTGCATGACTTTTTTGTTGAATAGGTATTCAGGCCATTGGGTATAAAAGGTTGAATTATTGAAGAAATATAGTAAAATTTTTCGTTTTACTATATTTAGCATGAATCTATTTCTCATATTAATTTCATCTCTTATTGGACTGGGCTTGTGCCAAACCGTCCGAGACTGTTTGGGACAGATAAGCCAGTCTTTACATTATGATCCTAAAACCATGTTTTGAATTTTACCTATACTATATGTTAGAAAATATGATGTACCATCCCTCCCTTACATGTGGTAAGTTGTACTCCTTTCAGCCTTCAGCACGCTTTTTGTTGTCTTTCCCTTCGATGGTTCTGTGTAATTGGTGTACATCTAGTGAAATTTTTTTCATTGCCTTTCCCTTCCCCTCCCTTACATGTGGTCAGTTGTACTCCTTTCAGCCTCTAGTCGGCTTTTCATTGTCTTTCCCTTCTATGGATTTGTGTATTTGGTGTCCATCTAGTGAAATTTTTTTCATTGCCTTTCCCTTCTACGGATCAATTTACTTGGCGTTCATCTAGTGAAAAATGTTGAGTATAAAATTAATTAGAATTTATAGTTAGTTAACATATATTTTTGTTTACAAGTATGTATTCTTATTTTTCAATAAATTGTAATTTTATTTAGGTTAAATTATTGTTTTCGTCTCTAAACTTTACATGAGTTTCGTTTTTTGTCCCTGAACTTTGAAAAAATTCATTTTTACACGTGGATTTTGTCCCTGGATTTTTCATAAAGAACGAAATTCATTTGTCAAAATGAACTTTTTCAAAATTCAGGGACGAAAAACGAACTTTTCAAAGTTTAGGAACGAAAAACAAAACTCATGTATAGTTTAAAGACGAAAATAATATTTTGGCCTTTTATTTATATTAAAATATGTGGTCAGTTTTGTCATTGGTATTAGTGATAATTATATTAGAGTCCAAATGTAAAATATACTACAAATTGGTACGCACACCTTTATATATGTGTTTTTAAATGATATATGTTTATACATATTATACAATATGTTTATACATTTGTTTTCCCGTTGATCGTATTCTTAATAATACATGATATTATTAACCATTTAAGTAGTATTTGTCACTATTTCCATTAATTTATAAGGAAAGAAAAACTTCTATAATAGCCTATCCATGGTTATTCAGTGGTGTAATTTGTTTATTTGTGTTGCGATCATATGATTTTGCATAGAAAAACTAATCATTGGATTTCACCCAACCATTAGTTACCAATGTTTGGAATACAATTATTTTTCATTCTTAGGCTATTATTTAATTACTGTGCACAATTTTCTCCTCTTAAAGACATTAGTTGGAGAAACAAAGTTCTTCTCTTCAAAGATTCAATTTGGTAGAGAGTTTGGAAGAGCACATTAATAATTTAATTGCATTTGGTCCGACATTAAGCTACAGCACTGTAAATTAGATTAGTGAATCAATACATACTTAATTTGTGAGATACGAAATCTTGCACTGATTTGAGTTGGGATCGAGACTATTGGAACCATAGGTAAAATAATAAATGATCATTAACAAAGGAAAACAATAAATGGACAAGGGTGAGAACTTTAACATTATTTTTCCAACGTCTATTGAGGTCATTAGATCTAGATGATAATAATTGAAGAATGAAAATACAATTTCAATTGAAAAATGATTAATTTTAATTTATATATAAAAGTTATAGTTAGTTAAAAATGTGGAGTATTCAATTACTTAATCTTTGTTAAAAAAAAAAAAAAAAAAAAAAGGTATTTACGAGTAGCGTATACTTGAACAAATTCTTAGTTTTCAATAAGTTGTAGTTTTATTTATAGATTAGTATGTGAAGCGTTTTGTATTTGGCAGTATTAATAATTATATTGAGTCCAAATGTATAAAATACTATAAAATGGTACACAAACTATGTTATAATGATATGATATGCTTTATGTTTATACATATTGTATGATATGTTGTTATATATATATATATATAAACTATGTTTAAATAATATGTTTTATGTTTGTAGATATTATAGCATATGTTTATATGTGCTAATTCGTCCCTAATCTATATTATAATATAAAACCGAAGCTTTTTTGACTTTTGGTTGACTTCATGAAATTTTGACACATCAGCTTTTACACCCTCACAATTTACACATCATCATTTTTTTTAATTAATTTTTTAACGTTTATTTTCAGTACCCATTCCCTCAATACTTTTTTTCTATTCTCTCTGTCTCCTTTTCTAAAGGTAATCCCCTTCTCTCTCTTTTTCACATGGTCCAATCAGAGTCAATTTAGAGAAATTCCATAACTGTCAAATGCCCAAACCATGCCATTTGTTTCATGAACTGTAATTTTTCATACCCACAGACAGCGGATAGTGATTGATTTGAGCTCGACCTGGATTCAGTAATCTTTTCTTTTTTTACTTTTTTTTTTTTTTTTTTTTTTTCTTTTTTTTTTTCGCAAGGCGTTATGTGTGAAGTAGCAGAGCTATGGTCTCACCTCATCTATCAACACTCTTTTCTATTATTCTGAATCTTACAGGGTTATGTATGAAGCAACAGAGTTATATCTCACCTCCGCAAGGGTTATGTCCACTGTTTTTTTTTTCTTTGCCCAATTTTCTTTTATTCTCCCACTCTTTCTCTCTTTTTTTTTTGCCCAACCCACTTAGGTGAGTTAAAATCACCTCTACATGTTTGACTAAATGCGTGAGTTAAGACTTGGCCTAGATTTAATTTCTATGTATATTGGAGAATTGACTTAATGCTTAATTTGATTACAATGTTAAGACTTGGGCTTGGCTTTTGATTGCATTGTTTCATGTGGGTTTTGTCTCTGGGTTAGCATACTTTCTATGTATATTTACACGCAATTTGGGTTAGCATACTTTTTTCCCCTCTGCTTGGTTGGTGTGGAAGTTCAAGAAGGTAAAAAATTGGATTTTGGAAATTTTTTTTATTGTTCAGTAACTGTGACAAGAAAATAAAAGATACAAAATTAGAACAAACAACAAATAGATGCACCATGTTTATTTCAATAACAATGGGGATAATGAACAATCAACAATAGTGGAATCATAATAGTAATGCTCTGGATCGGTTTCAGTAACATTTGCTTGCATATTTTCTGTTTAAGCTATGAAGCAATTCATGGTTTGGGGATCCAACATATTTTAGTTGCTTGCTTCTATGGTTGAATGTTCAAGAAAGTGATGGTGTGCTTGATGCTATGGAAATTAGACTTCAACAAACTAGACTCTTATATCTACGAATTTAAAGCAATCATAAAAAATTCTATAAATCAGGACAAGTCTACAAGCACTCAATTTCTTTTAGCATACAAAGGTAAAAAAATACAGTTGCATGCTCTTAAAACTTTGATAACATCAATAGATATACGCATAACCAATGCATTTCTTTTAAATTTTATTAACTTTAATGCAGTTTACCCTTTTTAATTTAGTTTTTAAAGCTTATATTCAGTAGCTTTTCCGTGCGTTGCACGGGTTTGTGACTAGTGTCATTAATTTATAATGAAAGTAAAACTTATGTTGTAGCTTATCGATCGTCGTTCAATGGTGTAATTATTTTGTTTAGGTTGTGATTATCCAATTATGTGTAGAGAAAATAAATGTTAGATTTCAACCAACTCTAGTTAGTTACAACAATCCTTCACTTGTTAGGTCATTTTTTGATTAGTGTGCCCAATTTTCTCCTCTTAAAAGATGGTTGTTGGAGAAACAAAGTTCTTTTGTTCAAAGTTTAAATTAGATTTTAAAAATACAAAATGCACAATTTATTCCCATTAGCAAAGCATCCGCTTTCTCTTTTATACATTTAAGAGGATCGATGATAATAGGCTAAAAAATAAAATAAAAAGGATCGATGATATTAGGCAACAAAACAGGAAAAAGTTTCGTTATCTATTTGCTATACACCATTAGGGTCGGTGATTTTGTACGAATTGTTTAAGTAATCAATTGCTTAAGACCTAATTGTTGCAATTTTCACGAATTTACTGTCCTAGTAACTAAACCTCTAGACCTGATTGGCACAGTTTCTCACTAAATTATGCCTCAGGGATGGTGTATAATGATTTTAGGAAAAAAAATCACTTTTCATTTCTATATTTATTGGGTGTTTTCGTTTTGATCCTTGATTTTTTTTCATGTTTCATTTTAGTCCCTAAATTTTTTAAGACGGTTTCGATTTTATCGTTACTGTCATCCATCTAACGAAAAATGTTGTTGCTTATTAATTACAATAAATAATTATTTAAATAGTATTAAAATGCCATATAATTGCTTAGATGGCAATATATATATATATATATATATGATAAAAACATGAAAGTAATTTTCTTTTCTTTTCTTTCCATCTTTTCCCCTTACTTTCTTGGTAACCAAACATAGTACCCATACACTTTCTCCATTTTCTTGGCAAACAAACACAATTATATGCAATTGATTTTGGTGAAAATAATCATCACCTACTCCTTATATTTAAACCCCAACACCAACATCATTCCTTAAAGAGAGAAGATCAAACTTTGCAATCCCAGTAAAGGCATAGACATGCTGAGCAACAATGGGAAACCTAAACACGCTGACGTCATTGTCGCAACCTAGGAATTACAACTAATGTTTATCGCGTTCAAAATAAATCGTGATCCTTCAAATCCAAACGTTTTTCTGCTTATAATTTTTTTTTTTATCCTTATCCAGAGGGAAAGGTTGGTAGAGAGAGGAGATTGTGAACGTTTTCATTATTTGGCAACCAAACACACACACAAGGGAAAGGTCGGTAGAGAGAGGAAAATTGATTCTTATATTGTCGATTTTTTTTGGCAACCCATAGGAACACACACATCAATTGGAGAAGAAGAAAATGGATACAAAGGAAAGAAAAAATTAGAAAAAATGAAGAATAAATAGATAAATACTAAGGCTGCTAACATGACCTTTTTTATAACTATTTAAATCATTTTTTATTGTAATTAGGTGACATATAAGGATTTTGTTAGACACGTTAATATTTTCCGTTAGATACGTTAATATTTTCTGTTAGATAACTTACAACAATGACGAAATTAAAACCGTCTTAAAAAATTTAAGGACTAAATGTAATACAAGAAAAAGCAAGGACCGAAACGAAAATACCCTATAAATATAGGGATAACAATTGAATGCTACGTACAAAGTAAAAATAAAATATTTAAAATCATAACTTTATTTTAATCCCTCAAAATAACTCGACTCACTGTAAAATGGGCCTACAAAGTAAAGCATATTTTATATTATCTAATTGCAAACGATCTATATACATATTTCGTAAAACAAAAAATATTATTATATAAAAAACTTATTGGTTGATAGAATTATTATCATATCAACAATAATTAGTAGTAACAATGAACCATAATTGAAAGAATAAAACTTAACTACAGTTTTTTAGATATTGTAATTTAAGTTCTTAATTCAACCACATGAACATGGTTAAATTTAATGGTAAAAGTACTGTATTGAGAAGTGCATGTTGTGTGTGCAGTTGAGAAGCAATAAGAAAGTTTTTGGTACTAATACTTAAGTTATTGGAGGGAAAGGAAGTATGAGACAGAATGGATATTCTTTAGTTTCAAACAAGTAACATTTAAGCTTTGAAAGATGGAGTAGTTAGACTATGTCATATATAATTGTGCAGTAGTTGTATACACTGAGTTTGCCACATATATGTGTCATACACAATCATGCCTCATCTGAAATAAATTGAAGGTACATATGTAGTCCAATTCAATACAAGTTTTCTTCAATTTAAGAGGGCCAATTTCTGTACCAACCAGCCCATGCAGAGACCAATCCACTAATCCCAAGAGTAACAGCATGGTTGCAAAATGGATTGGGTTCAATATCCGCCACTCCTATAATCAAGTCAGCAACATTAGCTGCTACTGCCATCAGCCTCATCACCCTATCAGCTTTAATCTTTCTTATGCTCTCTTTAGCATCCTTTGATTCTTCTTTTGAAATGACAAGCTTTTTCTCTGCCTCTAGTCCCTCTCTAATAATAATGAAATCAGATATAATAAAGAAAATATAGCCAAAGGACTCACCAAATGCTGATATGAAGCTCATCTTTCTTGCTAGCTTGGGGTCCAAGGTTCCAATTCTTGATAACCATAGAAAGTGGTCAAAAAAGAAATAGACCATTTCACCTGCATTAGCAAGAACTGCTAGGAATTTGAAAGTTGGGGTTGAGCCAGGATTTCTTCTTATAGCATTGAACCCAGTAAGAAACCGGCCAGTCCTAAAGGCTTTTCGACTAAGCCCCGAGGCAACCTCCCATTGCTTGATTCTATTAGCGATGTCCGGGTGGGTGGCTTCAGTGTGCCAATGAACAAGCTTGGACACATATTGGAAGGTCTTGACAAGCTTGTCAATCCCATCTCTCTTTGCTAGGAAGATGACTAACTTGTCCACTGTGTCATTCATGATTGAAGTGAGCTAAGGATTTGGTTGTGGTTGATGAATGAGTCATTCTGCTAGCTAAAGAGATTGGCTAGAAATTTAATTATCAACAAAATCAAAGGAGAGCCACAGAATTTTGTTTTGGATAATACTTTTGATTGGACCTGGACCTTGTTTTGCCCCTGTAGTTTTTTGTGCCACTAAATTGATTTATATTTTCAGACAGTACTAGGCTTTCTTTGTCTCGTGCTGAAAGAAGTCTTCACGGCCACCATAATATGTTATTTATAGCATTTATCATCAAGTACCAGGATAGGCCTCAACATAAAAAAGGGTCAAATTGATATTTTTACAAAAAAATAAGAAGTGATTATGGTCATGTTATTAAACATGACGCAAACATAGATTAACCATTTGGTGCAACTATAGTTTCTACAACCCATGTTATTCGGTATTTATTCCCTAAGTTTAGTCAAATGAAAACTATTCCATAAAGAGTTACACTGGACAAATAAAGTGACCACTTTGCATAACTACAACTTCCATAACCCAACTTTTATTATGGTTTAGCACTAATTTGTTAATGTAGTTAGTTGTTATGAAGGAAATAAAAGGTTTTCTTTTTTTCAGCAAAATTTGCAAAATAGTAATTATTTAAATCGATATAGTTTTGAAATTATTTGGGGATCTAACAAATATTTTTTTTTAATCGTGTTTTAATGATTATTTATTTTAAAAATTTGTCCAACAAATTTTTTTTTCTACAATAAGTAGGGGGACACACGTGTTCTTGGAGATTCAATCCCGAATCCTTGGAGGTACCACACATGCCAAGAAACTAAATGCTAATCTTATGTTTGGATAAAGAGAGATGAAAAGAGAGTAAATGATATGTTAGGAGAAAATTATTGGAATATACTAAAAATTAGTATATTTCATGACCAATCCCCTAATTCCCTTTACTCTCCTCTTCTTCCATGTCCTTTCATCCCAAACAAACTATAAGTAAAATAATATCATAGTTTAACCAACAAAGTTACAAAAGAAGGAACATAAAAACACATTAAGGCATCTTTAAGCAATCTTTAGAACATTCCCAATGGAATAGCTAAATCACTATTATAGGCAAAATATTGCTAATATACCCCCAAAAGTGCTCGCAATGGATGAGTTAGAGATTAGGCAAAATAGAAATATGCTACAGTAACAAGGCATTTGTGTCTATTACTGTTCATTAGGCAAAATATTTTTTTATTATTTTATTTAGTGAAACCCTCACTCTCACTCTTTTCCTATTTTCCTCTATGGATAGTCAGTCATTCATGAAAAAATTAAAAATTTATCAAATGATCTTTTTAAAATATATATATATATATGACTTTTAGAGGAAATAATAAAAAATGAATGAAGAATGAATATTTAAATGAAATAGAGTTGAAATAGAGAATTGATAGTGAGTATTTTGAAAAGTGATTAACTAAAATTGAAAAAAGTAGGATCTTAATAGATTGAAACTTCTGCACTAGAAACTAGGAAAGAGCTATACTAGGCTACAAATTTCTTATATGGGTATAACATGTTTTTTAATAACATAGTATAACATTATTTTTATATTCTCAAATTTAAAAAAAAAAAAAAAAAAAAAAATTCATTCCCACTTTAACGGTTGTAAAAATAATTATAAAAATTCTTTACCCTCTCTTCAAGGCTTCAAGCCATAGCACACACAGGCTCACCTCTCTCTCTCTTTCTCTTTTGTACTCAACTACTTTCTCTCTCGCACACACTCAAACACGAAACACAAACCAAAATCTCTCAAATTCTTTAGAAAACCCTAAAACCCTCTCTCAATTCAAATTTACGTAAAAACTAAATCTCTCACTTCAAACTTCAAACTTCAAACCCTTCCCTTAGCCATGGACGCTCAACGAGCTCTGCTAGACGAGCTTATGGGCGCAGGTACACCTCCATTAAACCCTAATCTCGCTTCCCTGCTAATGTTCAAGTATTTATTCTAACTTAGGGTTTTACTTATTAGTTTTGTGAATTCTGATTTGGTTTTGGTGATTTTTTTTAGCTCGAAATTTGACGGAGGAAGAGAGAAAGGGATACAAAGAAATTACTTGGGACGATAAGGAGGTTTGTGCTTTCTATATGGTTCGGTTTTGTCCGCATGATCTCTTCGTCAATACGAGGAGCGATCTAGGTGAGCTGAAATTGTTTTTGTTTATTAGTTTTGAGGTTCTGTTTGGTTGCTGAGAAAACTTAGGAAAAAGAAAAGAGAATATTATTTTCAGGTTTATGAGACATATTGAGGTAGTTAATCAATTATGATTGTTTTTATGAAGAATTATTTGAATGTTTTGGAATAGATCAATTTCATAGTTCAGTGGCAGTCTGTAACTGTTAGATCCAGAAAATAAAATCTTATTCATGAAATTGACGAAATAGGGAGGACTTGAAATGGAGAGGATCATGTTGGTTTCAAATTAAACCCCTATAATATCGTGTGATTTCAAATTAAATGTTTAAGACTGATACAAATTAAAATTTATAGTTTCACTAGTTCCAAATCGAAAATTGAACTTATATCAATTTAAACATTGGACTTTTCGAGTTTGATTTGGGGGTCATTGTAACCGTCAGGGTTTAATTTGAAACTTTTGAAACTATAGGGTATTAGGGTTTAATTTGAAACCAGTTCCAAGGGGTTAGCCTAGCAATTTCTTAGGTCTCATGAGATCCATGAGGTCCTGGGTTTGAAACTTGTAGCCAGCATCTTGGGAATTCCTCTTTGTATTTACCTAGTGTATGTGGGAGGAGGGGAACTAAATACATCCGAGGGAATAGTCAAGGATTTGAAGAACTCTGGACACCTTCATTATAAGAAAACATGGTTTAAATTGAAGCCATCCTGAAGTGCAAGGTTTAAAATGTAATTTTCCCATGTATATATATGTGTGTGTGTGTGTGTGTGTGTGCGTTTTTGTTGTATTGGTTTTTGGAAGTCGAGTATTCAAATGTGATGTAGCTAATTAGGTTTGTTTGGCTCAGTTGCAGAAAGGTTTTGATTCCTCAGCTTTTGGATATAGTTGTAATTTTCAGCTAGTTTTGATGTAATTATAGTTGTAATTTTTAGCTAAAGTTTTGATGTTTTTCTTTTACTATAATTTATCAGTAACCAAATGGTGTATTTGTTTTGATGTTTGGTGAGGTTGAGGTTTGACTAATCATCGTTTTTTGTTCTTTTGGTTCAGGACCATGCCCTAGATTACATGATCAGAAGTTGAAAGAAAGGTGATTGATTTGGTTGATTAGTTGTGCAACTGTTTTTTGAATATTTTTTTGTGGATTGCATTTCTAGGATTCTTACTGGGTTTAATTGTATGTGTTCCCAACTTATGCAATTGGAAATCACTATGCTTGCATGATTCTCAGATGTTTTGTCTTCAATTTGTGAAACATTTGATTATATATTGTAACAGTGAGCTTCCTTAGCTCTTAAAGTTTATAACCTTTGATCAGAATGATCAGTTTCTGTTAAGAGAATGTTCTTAACCTTGTATTTATATGATTAAGTTTGCTGCTTCTTATGTGTGGTGTAGGATGGAACATAGATATGCCTAACATGGTATCTAAGCTGTTGCTGGTTTTTCCTTTTTGAGGTAACCGATCTTAGCATTATGGTCAGATCAGTATACGAAGAGGAGAATAAATTATTCTTCTAAATCAGTGAAATAATTTGATGGGCTGTTTAATTGGATCATGTGTAAAATCTTTTTGTTGGTAGTTTCCCTGATGCATGAGGCATCTGGGAAGTTGAGTGCAGGGCCCTACATTTGAGTGCAAACTTTATCGTTAAAGGCAAATGTTTTATTACTGGTTCAGTCATAAGATTGTGAATAGCAGATAGATTGTGACTTTAATCTGGTTTGGGGAGATAGTCTTCATATATTTGAATGGTGACAATTTAGCTCAAATCAGCTTCTACATGTTAAGCTATTATTACATTTTAGGTTGTCCATTTCAGTGTCACACTCCTCAACATCCACCTAAATTTCCCCTTCATGAGGAAATTTTATCTTTTTTATTTTTTTTTGTATACCATCAAAATTTAGGTTCATTACAATTGATTCTGATTAGTGTTGTGAGATCAGATTTTTTTAATATCTCTTGTCACATGTACTTATAGTTCTGAGGGACAAAATGTAGTCAAATGTAGGCTGCGGTGTAAATTTTGAGGTAGTTGCTTATGCTTCTTACTTATTTATGGTTGTATAGGGATTATGCAAGGGGCTTTATTACATATGCAATTACCAAGTGTAAGGCATCTTGGTGGTTCAATTTCAGGGAGTTGCTTAGGTGTCTTTCTTACTTATGGTTGTTTAGGGGTTATGCAAGGGGTTTTATTACATATGCAATTAGCAAGTTTAAGCACCTTGGTTTCTCAATTCCTTGGTCTATGTGCTGCTTTTCATTATCAGTTTGGTGTCTTGCTGCTCTTTTAGCTTTTGAAGTTGGTGTTCTTAGTTGTGTATTTAGCAAGGGATGTAGGCTAGTCTTTTGCTTCTAAGGTGGCACCTTTCTCATCTAGCTTACTTTCCATGGTAGGGGAGACCTCAGAACAATATGTTTTTGCCAGAACATGCATTAATAGATAATAAAATAAATTTGGCTGCACATAAGTATTATCCACCTTGAATCATCAATATATTTCTGAAACAGTTTTCTTTGGGTACTTGTGGCAAATAATGTGGCATCATTTGATTTGATTTAAAAAAAAATCAAGTTATATATTTTATATGGAAAGATTTTTTTTTTCCTCATTTGCATGACTTTTTCCTTCTAACATCAGAAATTTCAAGACATTTCGGTGCAGCAGGTGTTGGTAGTCTTTACCATATACATTTGTGTAAATTTCACGGTGATTTTTAATGTCTGGTAAATGCTCACCTTACATATTATATTTGTTTTTTTATTGGTGAATTTGATGGATCTTTGGGCATTGTATCTAGCTCACAATTTGCATCAGATTTTTTTTCCTTTGTGCTAATGTGATACTTCATTATATTATTGCATTTCTGGGTTTTAATGGTTGTTTTATATTGTCGACTTTAGTTTTGAGAAGTCTCCAAGACATGACAAGTATGTGCCGAAATTTGAAGCTGAACTTTCTCAGTTTTGTGAAAAATTGGTGGGTTACAAATTTACTTCACTGCCCCCTAATCCTTCTTCAATTGTTGCAGATTGTATGATCTGTCTGTATTTCTCAATCATGTTACTTGTTTTGTTGCAGGTGACGGACTTGGATAGAAGAGTTAGGCGTGGGCGAGAGCGCCTTGCTCAAGAGGTGGAACCCACTCCTCCACCTCCACTATCAGTCGAAAAATCTGAACAGTTATCCGTGCTGGAGGAAAAAATAAAGAACCTGCTGGAACAAGTGGAGGCCCTTGGTGAAGCTGGGAAGGTGGATGAAGCTGAAGCACTCATGAGAAAGGTGCTGTTAGTAATGCCCAAAGTGTTTTTGTTGTGCATTCAAGCCACAACTACCAGTCTCTTACTTGATTTACTAGTATTAACCAATCTAAGTAAAGAGGAGAAAGGGGGGGTGGGGGGAGCGAACTTTTCCCATGGCATTTCCAAACTATATCACATTGACAAGTTTCTAGGTATTAATGTCAAACTTTTTGGTCTTTTAGGTGGAGATGCTTAATGCTGAGAAGACAGCCTTGACGCAACAACCCCAGAATGATAAAGTGTTGATGCTTGCACAGGAGAAAAAGATGGCTCTGTGTGAGATCTGTGGTTCTTTTCTTGTAGCAAATGATGCTGCTGAGAGGACCCAGTCTCACGTCACGGGGAAGCAGCACATTGGTTATGGCATGGTTCGGGATTTCATTGCCGAGTACAAGGTGAGTCTCCCTTCAGAAACAAGTTTATGGATGAAGTTTATTTATTCTTTTTTTGGTCAATAAAGAACTTTGAATATTGTGATCCAGGCGGCTAAGGAGAAGGCTAGGGAAGAGGAAAGATTAGCTAAGGAGAAAGAAGCAGAAGAACGGATGAAGCAAAGAGAGAAGGAATCTGAGAGGAGGCGAAGAAGTGATTCTGGTGACAGGGACAAGGACAGGGACAGGGACAGGGACAGGAATAATGATCGTGATCGAGACAGGGAGCGGGATAGACACCGAGAACGAGATCGTGAAAGGTCTAGAGACTGGAATGCTCGAGGTAGCCGCGATGGAGGGAGAGGAATGGATTGGAGGTCGAGAAATGGAAGAGAAGGTGGCAGGGATAGGTACCGTGATCGGAGCAGGTCACGATCACCTGTTAGGCATGGTCACTGAAGGTCACCTAGAAGTCCAGTTCGCCCATATTAGTGGATTGTTTCGATAGATGTCTGAACATGTGTTTGAGGTAGATTTTTTTCCTGGAAACTTTTATGAACATGTGTTTGAGTCACGAGTTATCTTGTCATCATGGGTGAAACTTTTTTTTCCTATCTCACAGCTCTGTTGAGACTATACCATCTCCCTTTCATCAATATTATTAATGGAGAAAAGGGTTGAGGTAGGTACAACTTCATTGTTGTAACTCTTTTAAATATATTTAAGGCTTTGGTGGAATTCTTATTTTATGCATTGTCTCTGAAACATTGTTTTCAGAGCCTCTCAATTCTCTTATCTTTTGGGAGTCATATTGGGTTATTTAATGTGTTCTCAGTATTTTAAGTGGTCAGACACAAAAAATATATGCATGATTGACACTGCTGCTGAGAGAGATGATGCCGTTTTTTCTCATTTTTGAGGTAACAATTAGATCTTATTTCTATCAACACAACCCCATGGATTGATATTTCCTTGTCAGATTTTCTTCCCCCTTATTTTCTGGTTCTTAAGTTGAGTTAAACCAGTTTGTTTGCAAAATCTGATTATATTACCATATGTATGACCTCGAAGAACTCTACCAATTTGGAAAATTTTGGATGATTTACTCATGCCTTAGGTAATCACTTCTGGGTCATCCAGACATGGCTTCATAAATATGATCCTATGTAGAGATTCATCCTTTCTACAATGATCTATAAGGTAGGAAGGCTCATTCTTTTCTCCTATCCGTCCCCTGCCCTCGCTATAGTTTATGATTCAAATAATAATGAGGTGCATCTAGTATGCCATGAATGGGCAATTATTAAGGTGCTATAGACATAAGTGGGACCGCAATCACTGTATTGTATTCTTATGTGAAATTTGTTACTTGTTTTACAGAGTTGGGGTTAGTTTTGGAGTTATCAGGATCAGACAGGTATAGGTAATTATTTTGTGTTTGCAGAGTGATTCTTTAGCAGAAATGTTGTTGCCACATGCATGAAAATCTACTTCAGTGGGCTGGGATGCGAGACCTTTCTTGCAAACATTAAACTTGCAAGTTTTAGGTGCCTGGAGGTAACCAAAAATTATAATCTTCAGAATAGTTTGTTTCTATTTAGTTTGCAGGAAAAGGGAGGTAATCTTGTGATCCTTGATGGTCAGATTGCTGCTAGTAAGTAAATATCTTATGTTAAGGAATGGTTTGTGCAGGGAAATAAACTTTACAAGTATTTGCTGCGTATGAAATTATATTTTAAGATATGGAAAATGAGAAATGAAATGTAATTACATTTTGATTGGAGAACCACACGAGAATGCTTTTCTGCATGAAATATTCTTTAGTTGGCTATGAATTATATAAATCGTTAGAGGATATGTCTTACTAAACACTGCTATACCTAAGGATAGCTTGGCATATATTATTATGTCTACTTTCTAGTTAGCATATCAAAAAAAGAAAAAAAAATCATTGTTTTTATTTGGGTGGAATAAATAAAATTTCCATAATGTCTTAATTTTCACAATCCCATGCTTTTGTTTCCCATCTGGGAGTTGCTACTCGGCAATATACGTGTGTCATCAAGAAGAGCTCCTTTTGGGATAATATATGAACAGTTTTCGTTAACTGGTTTTTGGCTGTGAAGTTTAAAAGAACACCCAGCTTAATGGCTTCTGACTCGGACCAAAATACACATAATCCAGTTCCTCCGTCATCTATTAAAATATCCCTTCTACCAGCTCAGATCCAAACTTTAGAAGTGTTCCGTGAGAACTAGCCCAAAACCCAGAACAAAAACAATAAATTTTGAGCCAAGTATACTGTTCTTTTCCTTTTTTTGTCATCAGTTTCATGCTGAGAATTATCGTCTTCCTCATTCGGCTGCTTGTGACAGCAATTTGGATGTCCAAACCAATTAAGTTTACATTGGTGACAACCTGTAGGAAGATGCAATCAAGTGCAGATGACTACCAACTCCAGTACCTAAGTGCATGCTGCGTTGACAAAATCAACTACGGGATGTTTGTGTTGGCAAAAAATCTGGTAGTCCCATTACTACACATTCGGCTTGGCTCAAGTGCACTGGAGTCGACACGATATAGACATGTTCAATTTTAGCCACGTGTTGGCTCCATTGCCTGGACCCAACCCTTCTATTACCACGAAGTCCATTAATGTAATTTGAGGCGATATTGAATATGTGAAGTGAAGGATGAGTAGAGTCCACTCTTCAGAAAATGAGATTGAGTTTTTGGTGATGGTGGCTTGTGAGTTAGTGCTTGAGTTAGAGCTTGATGAAATCTGAGCCGTTTTGCTGCAGCGTAGATACAACCAAAGAATCAAGATTACGTAAATGAAACTAGCAAAAACTTAAGCATAATGTTTCAACTAAAAGACTACTAGAACAAACTGTATTCTCCATTTAAACATGTAGTCAACTCCTCGTAATTAGATGTATTTCTTGTGAAATGGATTCAATGAGACTTATGGTTATGGGAAATGAGATCACGATTTTTTTTATTTTTTTAACGTTACCACAAACAAATTAACCAATTCACTTCGCTTGGGGGAACCTAACCAAAGTGCATCTCAATTTTCTATCCTTTATTTGCTTGTGTCCAATTGCATCTTATTTCCCCCCACACTTTCTAAATTAAGGTTAAAATAAGAGCTATCCACAAAATTGTAACTCAAAAGTACTCCAAGCTTCAAAGTATATGAATATGATGCAACGTGAAAATCATTTGATATTAAAATTCAATAGAATCAATACAACATGGTTGGACCAATATGTTCCTATACATCTTCAAACAGTTTAAACATTTGAAAACTTTTTGATTGGGCAATATACATGTACTTGCTGAGGGAAAAATAAATGTTACATCAAAATATCATATAATACATTTGATCTATGGGTCTATGGCTTTAATTTCAAATGTAATAAAAGAAGACAAAGGCCAAAATAACAGCAACCCAACATGAAGGTATGATGGGGAGTGTATACTCTATTTCAAAATTAAAGAATTTCTCAATGAGGGAACTTCACTAATCTAAATTTAACGCGCCGCATCTTACATACAAGGTTTGCTGTTGGAAGATCAAGCTGGTTTCCTGAATCTGATTTCAGAAGATCTTTCAGCTGATCTCTCGGGGTAGAAAGGCAAGTGTGGAATGTGGCCAGAACTGGAGGGATTGGCATTGATAGGGCAGAAAGCACATTACTAAGATATTCAATGTCAACTGAAAGCTGTTGCGCTCCACGATCTGATATGAACTGAATCCCCCGTAACCTGTTCCATGTAAAGTGCAGTTGCGCCCTCTGCAACCTATTAATAGAGAAGAATCAAGCATAACATAAGATTTGTATACTGAGAATAAGAATAATTATCAGAATACAAATTCAAGAAAGTGGCTTGTATCCAAGCTTCAACACAATCAGTTGGTTCTGAAATACCATATCCAGCCATCATATGTATAGAAGCAGGCACCACCTAAGGCCAAAATTATCTAAAACTCAATTAATTGAGGGGCCAGTTGGGAAGTTCCTGAAGAGGGTTAGGTTGGGTGCCAAAGTTTTACCCTCTCTAATCCAAGTGAAAACCACCAACTCATTTTCTGGGAGAATCTAACCATACTGTGCTATTTTTATTTAGTATATCCTTTCTAAGCCAATAAGACTATTCTCAGTGCCCAAGGCGCCTTAATCCTCAATATTTACAAGCCAGAAATAAAAATAATAATTGAGAAAAAAAAATATGCTCAAGCTGTCATAAGAGTTTTGGCACCTTGACTAAGAACTCCCTTGTGGTATAAATTAGTTACCTTGAACATCCATTCAGTAGCGAAGAACTGCGCCTCATCATTGTTGGCATCATTGTTGGAGATGCCCTCAGCAAGTGGCTCCAACTGCTGCGGTAATGTTAGTAGATATTCACCAACACTGGTCACATAGGACTGGGGGTATGCACTGAAGGTTGGTAGATGATAAGCAGTTTGTTCCTCAACTGAAGACCAGATTGGCAAACGAGAAACATCACTGAGGCGTTGCCGTACTTTAGATATGAGGACTTCATATACAAGTTCATTCACTGTGTCAGCAAATGCTGTGACTCTCTGAGATCCAAGTGGAAGTGCATGGAATCGGGGATCTTTAGACTGCGTGGCAACATAAGAAAATGTTACAACTATGAGAAGAATAACACGAAAAGTACAAGCCAAAGAAGAAAGTAAAACACATTCGGACACTCGGTACAAACAAAGAAGGAGAAAAAAGAGGCAGCCATTTATGATCTATAAACAAAAAATTAAAAGGAAATAATATGGATTCATTTAAGCTTCAAATCATCTGCACTGATCTTATAGTTTGTTTGTTTTCTTTTTCTTTAACCCTATGTTTGGATGGAGGGAGATGAATAGAGAGTAGAGAAGAGTGGAGGAGAATATTGACTAGAATATGCTAAAAATTAAAACATTCCATGAACCTTCCTCTCCCTTTGTCCCAAATATACCCCAAAGTGAGTGCTTTGATTTTACCCTTTTCATAGTTTCATCTTTTTCATTTTCCGCAGGATAATATGACAATTATGTTTTAAGCTTGAATATTTTAAAAAAAAACATTTCTTTGGTATCACTTAAAACATTCAGATTCCACCCAGTTCCCAACCTTTCCGTCCCCCAGAAAGAGGTAGTAAATTAAAGGGAAAAAAAAAGAAGATAGCAAGTTAATCTCAAGAACCTGATTTAAAAGATTAAAGAGTTTCCTAGCCTTCTCGGGAACATCAACAAGCCGCACAGCTGCCACATCCAAGGCTGCCCTTCCACCCATAGATAGTTCCCCAGTTCCATCATCACTTACAACGTGTGATTGGTTTTGGTCCAGACTAGAACCAAATACTGAAAGAGAGAAACTTGTGCTCAACCTAGCAAGAGTAGCTCTCAAAGAAGCTTCAAAGACAGAAGACCTGCTTGTTAAACAATCTGAAACTGTGAGAATCTGCAAAGCCCCTTGGACAATGGACCACTCCTCCTCATTGGAGATCAAGTCAACTTTGCGTGTACTTTGGGTTCCATCCTTTTTGTCCAACCCTGTATCCTTCTTTGAACTGACACCATCACCACCATGATCCACTCCACAGACAACTCTTAACGATTTGAGTGTCTCATGCAGGGTAGAAATGTACTGTAACATTATGTCATCAAGTGCATGAATCAGCTCATCAGCTTCAGAACCACCGGTAAAATTGATGCACCTCTCAACAGCTGCCTCAAGAAGTACAATGACGTGGGGAATAGATTCCTCCATTCTGCGAACAGTTTCACTGAGTTCAATTCCCTGGGCTCCCACGCCACGAGTAACTGCTCCCCTCAGATCTACCCCAGCTATCTCAGATGAGAGGATAGCACGCTCCATCTGCCCATACCTAGTACACTTATTCAAAGATTAATTAACTAATGGAAAACACTGGGATACATTCCTCAATCCAGTAGACAGAAAGAAAAAGAAATGCAGATCAGAGATGAATTGAATGTATGTAAAAACTAAAAACAGCATACATTTATGTTGCTTGAAAGCTAATGTTATAAACTCAAACCATTATGTGGAAAATAAAACACTATAAATATCAGTAAAACAGCAGTGATCTTCCAAACTAGAATCACATTAAAAATGACCGTATGAAGCTCTCCTCAGTATATGAAATCCAATTATCTTTGTCCAAGAAACCTTGGGAGAATGCAATACAGTTATGATGAAAATGTTAAAAGAAATTTATGGTAGTTCAATTTTAGTGTGACAACAAGCACATTCTTTAGTCACTGTCCACGTGCTCTTGACATTGTTTTTCCACTAACTTTCTCAATCATATTCATAATGATTCTGGAATCACAATTTTCATAGTTTCCCATCTGTGTCCAAAGTTGAAACGATAACCTAAGCATACTAAAATGCAAATTTCTATGTATCTTAGCTGCATTCTGGAAAAATGACAAGCATAAGAAAACTTCCAATCAAAAAGCCAAAGGAGACACGTCATAATTGTAATCTTCTGCATACCAAGGAAAAACTAAACAAGTGGAACAAAAACTTTTTAAGTATTTAGGCCAACAAGAAGAAAAAGTTTTCATAATATCTTCACTACTAAGAAATAAAAAACAACACATTTCATTTGGTTATAATTTCACCTCTGTTTAAATGATTCATAGGGAGAATACACTGCCTTCATGGTATCCATCAAAATCCGGAGATCTGATTCTGAAAACAAATGCTGAATATTCCTTGCAAAGATCCCCGTCATATTGTGTAATTCAATCAGGGCCTCCAGATGCCTGGTCTGAATCTTAATACCCTTCGGCATATCTCCAGATAGAATATCCAAAATACCTGAAGTTATAAAAAGGAATGTAAGGATAAGACATTAAAGAAGCTCCTATAGTTCAAAATAAGAGCAAGAACTACTTCAATTTATACAAAAAATCTAACATGGTTCCTAAAATCTCGAACCACTAAACATTCAAAAATTGACTGGCAATAATAATTCAATTTGTGGGAAATTATATCCTACCAGAAAACAGTTGATGGTGGGACCCAACCATTTCCTGACAATCAAATGCAGGAAAACAGTTTTCTTTTCCTTTCCTTAGAATCAGACAGAACAAAGTAAAATTTGATTCTCCCCAATTAACCATCTCAAAGTAACATGAGACAGTTGAGTAATCATGGAGGGACAAATGAAAAGTAGGTTCTTTTCAAACCAATATAATTAGAAAAATGAATAAGAAAATACTTAGTAAAAAAAGAAGATAAATGTGAACTCATATATTTAGTCCGCACGTACTGTTTTATGCTGCCATAATTAACGAGCAAGAATTAAAAGTAAACTTCCTTTGTTTCGTCATTGCATATTTTATAGCCTGGCAGGAATTCTTAGCAGCATAATACAATTAATGAATTCAAAACCAAAGTTAATGCCTATTTTAACATGCAAAGCCAATTAATAGGAGGAGCACTCTATCACCATCAGATCATATAAACATTAAATATTGAAAGAAATAGTAATGATTTTCAATATTAACTCTGAAAGATGTCAAATGAAACCTTTAGCTAACGCTTTTGTTTCAGGAACAACATTTCCAGTAGCAGAGTTTACACGAGAAACAAAACTTGACCCCACGACTGCCATTGTCTCAATTAGTAGCTTTGGGACAAGATTTTTATAATCATCAGGAAAAGCAACCATACACCTGCAGACAATAATGTAAACAACACAATCAAATTCCACAACTGGAAAATAACAGTTATGTTTAAAAACAAGTAATGCATTCTGAAAATGCAAATGCTAAAAATAAGCATGTAGTAAAAAAACTGTATGGCAAACATGAACTAATCTGTATGGATAAGACTTCCAAAATACTCAAAATGTGAGATCCATATCATAACAATTAATCTACTGTAACTGTCTCTCCATCAACCATAAAAAATGGAAAATTTTCAATTGTGAAAAATTCAGATATCTATATATCTCAAAAATTTACTATATAGTTTTAGAAAACTATGACTATTGAGACAAGAAATGAGGCTATTATACTTTCTCTCACAAAAAATAACCAGTTTCATGTGATGTTACTATGAAATGTATCCAGTCAAGACATGTAGAGCCAGTTTTTATCCTTTTGAACAAACTCTTGAGAACATGCCACTTAATATTTGGACTTCTTAGAAAAATGAACTGTACCACTTCCATTCTTGTTCAAGATAAAGTAGCAACTCGTCATAGAAATTTGGTAACCAACTGAAGAAAGAAGTTGAAGGTGAACTTGATTGGAACTCATTACTACTTGATATCCTTTCCACTTCATTCCTCTCACTAGAAAGCTTACTAGCTCGCTGTTTTGAGTCATAATCTTCCCAGAGCTGCTTTATGGACTTTAGGTGAACTTTTGAATAATGTAACTCTAAAGACCTGAATCTTCCAATTCGAATGAGGATTCCCCTCAAATCTTGAGCAACATCAACCTGCATAATAATAATAAGTGGAAACACATAAAATGATCTATCATGTGTAAGACATGGAGTTGAGAAACAGAAAGGTACAAATAACAAGACAAGGTTCTGCAGGAAGATCTCACCTTGCGGTTGGATATAGCATCTGTTAGACGAGGCTGTACCATTGAGTCTAATCTATCCTCTAAGACCTCAAGTTGTTTCCTAACATTAGCAAATTCAGCAACCTAAAATGAAGAAAAATCAAGTTATGAAACTTCATTGATATAACACCTACCGCTTTGATTTAAAAGACACTAAGAAATAATGTTACCTCCCCAACAGCAGACAAGCAATGCCTCATATTCGCCAAGGTTTCTGCAGCCCGAGGAAGATCACCACTGGCGAAAACATCTTCCACAGTTGAACTTAGTTGAGTTAACCCTGCAGCATCCTGTTATTACATGCAAATAAGTATACCTAATTAAACAAACAAACAAACAATCTTCCTTTGCTAAACTTTATCTACTCTGATGAGTAACACATATGAGAAACCAGGATTATTCTACCTGCAAAGTCTCATACGCTGCTTCCATTCTCTGTTTGACGGTATCGACTTTAGCAAGGGCAGCTATAGATTCTGCCGAGGATCCCTCTGCCTGCAGATGAAAACAAAGCGGTTGAGAGAGAGAGAGAGAGCATCTTGTCATGTAATATCAATCTAATGACTGGTACACAAACAATTTAGATCTATTACAGAAAAATGAGCTCAAATAGTTGTACAGGAACAATTTAGTGAATAAGTTCACACTCTCCCTGACAAAAAGAAAAAACAAATAGTTGCAATCGGCACAATTCACTGAACAATTATACACTCTCATCCACTGAACAATGCAAAGCTCTAATCTCCTTAGATTTGCTACATTTCCTCAGTAACCAAACAATACCCCCAACAAATATATATATAAATATATATATATATATATATATATATATATATTTATATATAAAAGTTGTAATTGGCACAATTCAGTGGACAATTAATCAATTATACACTCTAAACAACGCGAAACTCTAATATCCTTAGGTTTGCCACATTTTCACAGCAACCAAACAATATCACGGAAAATATGAAAAATATGTTGTAATTGGCCAATTCAGTGAACAACTATACACTCTCATCCACTGAACAACATAAACCTAACAATGCAAACTCTAGTCTCTTTAGATTTGGCACATTAATTGGCACAATTCAGTGAACAAGTATACACTCTGAACAATGAAAAAACTCTAATCTCCTTAGATTTGCCACATTTTCTCAGCAACCAAACAATATCATGGAAAATATGAAAAACGAAGTTGTAATTGGCACAATTCAGTGAACAATTATACACTCTCATCAAATCTAACAATGCAAACTCTAGTCTCTTTAGATTTGGCACATTTTCTCAGTAACCAAACAATACCATAACCAAAATCAAATAATTACGATTGGCACAAAAAATCCTGTGAACAATGATAACAACACAGTTTGAATCAAATGGTATATTCGTCTCATATATAATAATAAAGTCAGAATTATTACCTTCTTGAGCTTCTGGAGGATTCCGGAGGCAACAACTCGGAGCGAAACGGCGTCGTCGCGGAGTCGGATGACGTCACGGGTGGCACGTGGCACGCGGAGGAGAGCTGCGGCGCTCTGTTCCTCGAGCGAAGCTGCGATCTCCTCGGAGACCATCTGGAGCTTCATTTCGAGATCGACGAGATGATTGTCGAGCGAGTCTTGAGGGTGGCGAGTCTGAGTCGCCGAGTTTATCCATTTCTTCGGGTCGAAGCTCTGGTTGGAAAATGGACCTAGATCCAGCATTATCGAGATGGGATCGGAGGAGCTCAGCAGCTCTCACTCGGTTTTACAGTTGGGGAATGGGAATGAGAGAGATTACGGTTACTTGTTTTGTTTTTCATAAAGGAGGTGTAGAAATAGATATTTTCACGATTTTGGGGTTGGAGCGAAAATCACAGGGACAGATTGGGCTATAACGATTTTTTTTTTTTTTTTTTAATATTCTGGATTAATGTGATTTTAAAAAATAAAATTTAAAACTTTTTTTTTTTTTTAATATTTATAATAACATTTGAATCATGGTTTTAAAAAAACATCTATCTATATTCTATATATAAATTAAAATAGAAGACATTGCCATATTTCTGTAACATGACATATATGATAACGTCTTCTACATAACACATGATAGCTTAATTGGACAAATACTATCATGTGTTTGTCATTTGTCTATAATAAATAAATAAATAAAAAATTATGTTCTTAAATGTGCATTATTAAATAATGAATCTTTAATATTGTATTTTATTACATTTATTACTAATTTTGATTGTTACAATTATTCTATTTAAAGTATAGATATGAAAAGGCAAGTGATGAGTGGTAATTTTTTTTCGCAAAAACAAATTTTCCAAAAATATTTCATTGGCATGATATTAGACTGGTTAAATAGGTTGACCTTTTATTACTCCAAAACGACGTCGTTTTGGGGCGGAACAATAAAAAAATAACAAAATTTTCTTTATTTCCCCTGTTCAGTGCCCCTCTCTCTCCGTGGATTTCTATTCTTTGACAGTAAAAAGTATTTCCCTAAACTCTTTGTCTTCTTTTCAACTGTTACTCTCTCTACTCCTTTCAAAGCCTAACACACAATTAAATCCGCAGAACATTAAGGACAAAGGCCATCAAGGTTTGCTGAAGCCTATTCATAATGGCCATCAAGGGCCACATCTACACCATTTACAGAACAGGTATGAATCTATGGAGATATTTTTTTAAATTTGTGGAATTTTCGGATGTTTTGATGTATTTCTTTATCCCATTCATCCCGAATTTTTTCTAATGCGTCACGCATACCCACTGGATCAATGCTCTGCCATTGTCGCACTGCTGGGCCACTGAGTAACTCGATCACATAGTTCACCATGAAGCCCATTTGATCTCATACGGTTCTACAGAGATATAAGAATCGAACAAAGAAACCCTCAAATATTCTAAGCCAGAATAAAATGAAGCAAATGAAGCTAAACGTTGAAAAATCTCACGCCCAAACCATATCGAAGCTTAAGAGAATGCCAATTACAAATACAAACAATGCAAACACAAAAGAGCAGGGAAATAAGAAATTACGTAGAGGAAGCAAATCTTGAGAAATCTGAGGTCGTTTCGGTGCAGGGGATTATCCTTGAGTCCCCTTTGTGATATACTGATATCTAACCCGGAGTCTTGATCGACTGGAAATGGAATCGACGTACTGGGAGGAATTGCAGAAGGACTTCATTCTGCGCGCAGTACTACGAAAGTCATTGTGTATTTTAGGTATTACAACATGATTGACATGTATTATTTATTGCCTATGTCTTTTTCTTTGAGTTTTTGGCTATGTGAAATTTATACAACCTTTTTGGTTTTGTAGATTGTGGATGACCTTTTCCTTTGAACCAATTGTTAGGTGAGTCCACTCTCTCTCTTTGGTATGGGATTGAAAATTCTTGGTCAATTTGTGAACAAAATTTATCTTTTGTCTTTGTGAAATTCCTCTATTCTTCTCTAATTTTTTTTTTTAGCTTTAATTATTTCAATGAGGCTCCTCACGGAATTAACATTCAGTTGCAAATTCTACAAAATTTAAAGAGAGGATAGCGTTTGTAAATTGATTGAGAGCATTGACAGATGGGCCAAGTTCAAGGTGGTTGTGTGGTTGAGGCCTGGCGGTGGCATTGCCGGTTGCACCAACAAGATTCTCAAGCTGCTTTGGTTTTACCTTCCGAATATTATCATCAGGTTTTTGCCTCTCTTTTCACTTCCTGTCATTCATGTCTCTTTTCTTTTTGAAATTTTGCCATGAAGTGGAGTGAAAATTTTGTTCAATATCTATGGTAGTATACACATCCTTATTCATCACTAATAAAGGACAAGTTTCTAGGGTGAAGCAAATAAATTTTTTTTTTTTTTCTTTCCCTAATTTGCTATTTGGTTTCTAAGAAAATTTAACAAAATAAGAAGGTAGAAGAATTTTTTGTACTCGGAATGTTATTTGGCAGTTTCTAACAACGAAACTGGGAAGAAAAAAAAAAATGATATTTTTTAATCATTTATTAATGTATTTAGCTATCTACCCAAATTGTTTTCTTTTAGATCTAATTCTAAAATCTTTTTGGTATATATTTATTAATGCAATTATATGTTACTCTCTCTTCTCTTTCAAAAATTGGATCCAAGCGTAGAAGATTGGAGATAAGAAAGGCACATATCAACAATTTGGTTCCGAGTTGGTAGCGAGAACCACAGACAAATTTTTCAGTAAATAATCCATTTTTGAAATTCAGTAAAATTTTGAGTTTATTGATATCATATAGGGTGATACTTCATGCTTGGAGTGACAATCTCTGCTTGAAGTTGTTGAAGAACAGCTACAATGCTCTTCCAAATGATGGGAAGGTAATTGTTGTGGAGAAAATTCTTCCAATTTACTCAAACACTGGGAGGAAAGGAGCGGATGCAACATGAATTATTTGCATTGGCATTTGGAACTGGATTTAAGAGTATTACTATTGCAGGTTGTGTTTGTAATGCTATTTTTATGGAGTTCAATAAGGATGATGCATCTGCATCATTTTTAGTGTAGGTTGAACATATCTTTTGTAGGAGCTGACAGTCTCTTCTGATTGTTTTCGCTAATTGTTTTTATTTTTTATTTTTAAAGTACCTAATTACTGGGATAAGGTAATGATCAATTTCTGATGATATCATGATATCAATATGGGATGTTTCATGTGTAAATCTTGGATCATGAAATTATTCTTACTAATCAAGCACTCAAACACTCCTGTCATCTTCCATCAAATGGTGCAGCACCTACATTCAGCTATGTGGATGCTGTGATTGGCTACCTTTTCATGTTAATGGGATTGCCAAGGCATATATTAGTCAGGCGAACCTGTTTGAGGCTCCTTCTATGAGAATTGAGATTTAAGCTTACTATTTTTCATTACTTTGGGATTTTGTTCTGGATTCTGTAATCGCTAATAAGCCATTTAACTGTGGTTTTACTACATATCTAAAAAGCGAGTCTATTATCATTGTTGAAGGGTTTTAAAGATTTAGTCTCCTTGACTCCTTGGCCAAGACGGGGTAATCCTTTCGCTTCCTCTCACCAATTACTCTCCTGATCTCACACTTTAAACAATTAAATACATGAATCAATATTAGAAATTTTCAGTGGCTAAAAATGGAGTGTTTTATAGGTGAACTCTCACCATGGCTGGAATATAGGATTTTATTTCTGTGGAGGATGAGGTTGAAAGACACAAAGTTTGTAAAACAAGTAGAAGCTGATCAATATTCAGTTATTGCCACTGATGCCACCCAGATGCTTAGTAGTACAATCAAATGGCAATTCCTTGAAGGAAGAGTTTTCAGAACCTCTGATAAATGTGAGTATTGTTTGCTTCTTCTTCTTTTTTTGATTCAATTAAGGATTAGATTATTTTTGTGGGTTGGTGATTTTTTTTTTAATGAAATTTGGGTTTGATAGGCCACCCCTTCATGCCATCACATCTCACCATGACGCCATGTATCAAATTAGCTTTAATTTTCTTCCCAATTCCTTTTTAATGTTTAGCAATTCATTCTTTCGGATGCATTACATAAATAAGAAAAAGTCATTTTTAATTGATTTCAAATATTTTTTTTTAAGTTTGAGCTTTACAAGTTTGTCAAAAGAACTGAGTGGTTCTAACGTTAGAATTAATTGATTTCATCTACCTGTTTGTTAAAGGAATTGAGTGAATAAATTTTCTAGAAATTGTTGTTTCGTTTGAGGTATGAGGTTAACAGCGTGCACTATATCTGAAGTAGCCTTTACTCTTTTGCTATGTAATTGTTGTTTTAAATTTTAATGCATAGTCCTTTCTTACCAATCCATCATATGAATTTATTTCTTGGTTTACCCCGCTCTTTCCCTATTTGATGCATCTTAATTTATAATAATATCTTGCTGTCTTGGAGGGTCAGTTTCTGTTTGTTGGCATAAAGATAGAGAGAACGCTGCTTGCAAAGTAGAAGCTATTCACATAGATGTGTTGCGAAAGACCATGCTCCAAAATACTGTATGACAAGGTCACCAAGTTGAAACTAATGTGTCCCCATTGAGATAAAATGCACAAACCAATTGTGGTTTTTCATGTTTCATTTCACTAGGCCATGTAATTGGCTAGAAGTGCATAGGGCTTTGATGTTAAGAATTAACTAGAGTTTTGCTCTTCTTCTTCTTTTTTTCCAATGAAGTTAAGTGATTGAGCTATTGTTTGGCACCTAAGGAGATCACCAGTTCAGCGAAATGAAGTAATTTACATGTTTTCTTTAGATATTTCCTTATCAAGAGTTTATGATTTGGTGTTTTCTAAAATATTGTAAGAAATGATTTTGTTTTGGCTTTAGGTATATTACTTTTGAAGATATTAATAAATCAATAAGTTAATTATCTTGACATCTTTGGAACTAAGGATGTTCATTAGTTTGAATTATTTACCCATAACAATTGCTCATAAGTGATCTTATTTTTTATTTTTTTTATTTTTTATTTATTCAGCAGAGAATATATGATGATAGGATATATTAACTGCATAAATTTTTTTTTTTTTATCATTTTCTTATATGTGACAATCTTAATTGTTCATTTAAAGATATTTTCAGCCAAGCAACAAGGTTTACAAAGGTGAATATATTCTCTCTTTCTATTGGGGAAGAATTGGTTGCAATATTTCTGAATGATAATTGTTAATGGCCTATGTATAAAATTGCAAGAATGATTTGAATTTTAATATATTATAATTAAAACTAATTTTGAAATATAAACATAGCTTATATTTATAATTTTAGGGGGAATTGGCAATGTTCTATATATAGAATGCATGTGGTGTGCTTGCTAAACTTTTTTATTTATCTACCGCACAATTTTGAAACTCTAGCATGCTTAGTATTTATGTACTACACATTATACTAGCACTTGAAGATCTATTTCTTATAATGGCTTTTTAGGTTATTTATATTCTTGAATATGAATATATTTTCCATAGATAGTTTAATATAGCCAGGACTTTTCTTAAAACATAGGTCAAGTCAATTTAAGTTGGAGATTAATGGAAAAATTTTGGTTATCAAGAAAACGTTGAAATGCATGGTTACAAACAACTTTGAACCTATAAGATTTTTGAGTGTTAAGTCCATAAGCAAGGGATAAAACTATTTGAATTTGAATTTGAATTTTTTTTTTTTTTTTTAATGTGGGAGTTATAGATGTTATTTTGAATTATGGATCTAAATTTTGTTTGTGATTTTAAGTTAAATGTGTATTACTATGATAATTTATGATACTCACTTATCACACCTACTTATACTTCAGACAACTACTCTTTCAAATGCAAATCTACTAGAATTGAGTGCATACCGCATTCTTCTTGTTTTTCACTTTTATGTTATTTTCCTTTCCCTCATTTGTATTTTGCCCTTTTAATGTGCCTAGATACTCGCAGACAACAGAAGAACATCAAGAAAAAGATGATCACGGTGTAGAGTTGATGAAGATGAAATTGAGGAAATTAAGTGTAATTCCTAGGAGGGTCCTAGACATTTGAGATGGTTGCAATGTTATAGTTATTGTTTCAGTTTTTGATAAATCAATCAGATTAGATTTTGAAGTACAATTTGTAAAAATTGAATTTTGTTGATTTTTTTATTATATTAAATTAATTGAATCATGTTGTTATATTTGGTTTGATTTTGATTTGTGAATGGTAATTACAAAGGTTATTAGGGAGATTAAGAGAGAAGGTACAAATGCTACTAAAGCTATTAATATTTATATTTTCATAATTTTGATAATTTAAATAAGTATATGTTTTTGTGGTTTCTTCCATTTCTCAAGTTCTATAATAGAATATCGCATTTGTTACATAACACATGACCAATTCCATTTTGAATAAAAAATAGTTGAATCTTTAGATGGAACCGTGTTTTAATTAAATAATTCAATATTAATGGATTTTTTTTTCGATCTTTTGTAATAAGATTTTTAAAAAAGTCTACATTTTATTCTTCCAATTTAAAAATAAAAAATAAACACTCCTATAAATTTAGAAAATAATATATATCTAAAGAAGCATTTTGACAATTTGTCCCGTGCATTGCACGGGCTATGGTCTAGTAAGTAATAACACTAGAAGTTCACCATATACGGATGGTCTTATCATGAATTAATTCATGCCTCAGGCATTATGAAAAAAAAAAAGAAAAAACAACATAGAAAACATGATCGATCATGTTCCTTACAAATCAAGTTCATAATAACACTAGAAGTTCACCATATATGGATGGTCTCATCACGAATTAATTCATGCCTTAGGCATCATGTAAAAAAAAAAAAAAAAAAACATGATTGATCATGTTCCTTCAATGCAAATATTCCACCAAAATGATTAGTGTATACTTTTTAGACTATATATATATATCGGTCTCCTTAACCCAACCATTCCCACAAAAAAACACAAAATCATAGAAATAGTCTCCTAAGTTGTTGATTTCCCTCTGTAGTTCATAAAAACTGTTGATCAAATTCAACATCGATGCATATATTAAACTCAACCTCCTATGCAAGGATGGAGGAGTAGGTTGAGTTTGATATTTGCATCAATGTTGAATTTGACACCGATCAATTCAACAGTTTGTATGAAGTACAGAGGATATCAACAACTTATACTATTACTTCATCAAAATTGATTATGCTCACGCTAACAAATTCCCCGTATGAACACAATTAAAATCCTTAATGCTTAGGGGATTTGAATCCACAAATCTGTGGCCCCACACCATGTAAGTTTGTTTGGTAATTGGTTTTTGTTTTTGAACTCAAACACACATTGTTCTAGTAGTCTTTTTGTTGTTTTCTTTTTTTTTCATCTTGTTCACACGTTTATTATTGTTGATGGACACATCTAGATGTTGTGAATGGTTGGTGTCTTTGCTATCACTTTTGTGTTTCCAAATACATTCACGCATAAAAAAGCAACAACAAAGAAACATAGAAAACATGAGTTTAGGCAAAGAAACATAGAAAACATGATTGTCTTTAAATATTAGGCTCTCTCTCTATATATATATATGGTCCAGTAAACTGTCATTCTTACAACTCATCAAAAAAAAAAAAACTACCATTCTTACACAAAAACACATAAAGCTATAGACACACATAGAGATGAGATTTTCACAATAAGATACAAGATAAATAAAAGTGGGTCACTTTTATCTTGTATCTTACTGTGAAAGTCCCCATCTCTATGTGTATGTCTATGTCTCTATGTGTTTTTGTGTAGGAATGGCTGTTGAAGGGAAAGCTCAAGCAAGCTGCCAATCAGATTGTAAGTGGCACTAAGGGATACACAGACGTGTCTAGTCATTCTTTGTGCTATAAAGTGCATGATCACGAAAAGATTTACATTGTCGAGTCTGACATGCAAGTTCAGCAAATGAGGTAAGATCATTTAATTAATTTGAAGCCTATATTAGCTCAATAAATTTCATTTATCTAATTTTTTATAAGCTTAATTATTAGTAATTTCTTAATATGACAAAAAGAAAAACAAACACTTTTATATATGGGTAAAACTTAGGTACAGTTCCTTAGATTAAGTACATTAGGTTCCTAGTTGAATTCAAATACATTGAATTTAAATTTTCTTGGAAAAGATAACATTGTTTGTGTTTCATTGGTCAATGCAACCATGTGTTTGAATTCAATTGGAAAACTTGATGTACTTGACCTAAGGAACTGTACCTAAGTTTTACCCTTTATATATTAAACTATTGCAATTCCCAACTACTATTATTACCGGACACAGACTTAATTAGTAAATTCTTAATTATGGCGATGAGGATTATATCAAGAAATACAACAGCAGAGAGGAAGATGATGAAGGCTATAAAAGAGGTGAGGATGATGATAATAATTAATTAGTAATGCCAAGTCACTAAATAACTAAGAAATTACTAATTAAGTCTATGTCCAGTAATAATAGTGGCTGGGAATTGCAATAGTTTAAAATATAAAACTATCTGCTTTTCTTCTTATTATATTTGGAATTGTTATACAATATATATATATATATATATGGCCTATACGAGCCTATATATATATATATATATATATATATATATATATATTAGCAAAACCAAAAGGTTTAATAAAATATAGTATTATTTATGTGTAATCTTCTTCTCTCATAACTCAGTTTTTAGTTTCTTGCTCTCATTCAATTAATTAACAAGTTAAAGAAACATTACCATCTTGATGTCCCATAAAAAAATAAATAAATAAACACTACCAAATAAGATCCATTAATTGATTGTATTGTTGATATGAAGGGGTTCCCATGGGTAAATTGATAATCCATGTTTGTACTGTTTGATTTAAATTATCAAAAAACTTGTAACTACATCCTAGCCTACCTGAAAGAGTTGTGCAATTGACTCTAAATGGTGACTTGGTCTCAGAATTTGAAAGAGGTATGTTTAAATGGTCATTTGAAATTTTCAACATATGAGATACTCCATAAGCTACTTCAAACTTCAAAACTTTTTTCTTACAAATGTATACTCAACATCATATCATTTCATACTAGGAAATTTAAATTCTACAAATTACTGCCAGATTATTTTGAAAACTTCATCAAATATTTCTCTTCTACAAAAAGTGTGTATGTATCTAGCTTGGTTAAAAATCCAACACCATGTGGTAATTGGTTTTTGTTTTTGAACTCAGACACAAAGATTGTTCTAGTGGTCTTTTTGCCTATTCTTTTTTTACATCTTGTTCACACGTTTATTATTGTTGATGGACACATCTAGATGTTGTGAATGGTTGGTGTCTTAAAGGCTTGCTTTGCAAATTGCTATTACTTTTGTGTTTCCAAATACATTCACGCGTAAAATACCAACAACAAAGAAACATAGAAAACATGAGCTTAGGCAAAGAAACATAGAAAACATAATTGTCTTCAAATATTTGGCTCTCTCTCTCTCTATATATATATATGGTCCAGTAAATTGCCATTCTTACAACTCATCAAAAAAAAAAAAAAACCTGCCATTCTTACCCAAAAACACATAGAGATGAGACTTTCACAATAAGATACAAGATAAATAAAAGTGGGTCACTTTTATCTTGTATCTTACTGTGAAAGTCCCCATCTCTATGTGTGTCTATGTCTTTATGTGTTTTTGTGTGGGAATGGTTGTTGAAGAGAAAGCTCAAGCAAGCTACCAATCAAATTGTAAGTGGCACTAAGGGATACACAAACATGTCTGGTCATTCTTTGTGCTATAAAGTGCATGATCACGAAAAGATTTACATTGTCGAGTCTGACATGCAAGTTCAGCAAATGAGGTAAGATCATTTAATTAATTTGAAGCCTATATTAGCTCAATAAATTTCATTTATCTAATTTTTTATAAGCTTTATTATTAATATATTGCTTGCCAAAGACAAAGCCTTTGACAATTGGTTATGTTTTAAGGGCAGGAGAATTGTGAATGTCAAGGCGGTTCCAGAATCCAAACCAGACAATGTGAGGCTCGAGAACTACGAGAATGTTATGATAACAGTGACCCGGATAACATGGTTGTCGATGACAATGGAAGCAGACAATCCATCGAGAACAATAGTACCTATGAAGAGTATTATGGGGATGAGGATTATAGCAAGAAATACAACAGGGGAGAGGAAGATGATGAAGGCTATAATGGAGGTGAAGATGATGATAATAATTAATTAGTAATGTCAAGTCACTAATTAATAAAGAAATTACTAATTTAGTCTGTGTCCAGCAATAATAGTAGCTGGGAATTGCAATAGTTTAATATATAAAAGTGTATGTTTTTCTTTTTGTCATATTAAGAAATTACTAATAATAAAGCTTATAAAAAAATTAGATAAATGAAATTTATTGAGCTAATATAGGCTTCAAATTAATTAAATGATCTTAACTCATTTGCTGAACTTGCACATCAAACTCGACAATGTAAATCTTTTCGTGATCATGCACTTTATAGCACAAAGAATGACCAGACACGTCTGTGTATCCCTTAGTGCCACTTACAATCTGATTGGCAGCTTGCTTGAGCTTTCCCTTCAACAACCATTCTCACACAAAAACACATAGAGATGGGGACTTTCACAGTAAGATACAAGATAAAAGTGACCCACTTTTATTTATTTTGTATTTTACTGTGAAAGTCTCATCTCTATGTGTGTCATCTCTATGTGTTTTTGTGTAAGAATGACAGTTTTTTTTTTTTTTTTTGGGTAAGAATGAATGCATATATTTATTTTTTTTTTTTTTGATGAGTTGTAAGAATGGCAGTTTACTGGACCATATATATATATATATAGAGAGAGAGCCTAATATTTGAAGACAATCATGTTTTCTATGTTTCTTTGCCTAAGCTCATGTTTTCTATGTTTCTTTGTTGTTGGTATTTTACGCGTGAATGTATTTGGAAATACAAATGTAATAGCAATTTGCAAAGCAAGCCTTTAAGACACCAACCATTCACAACATCTAGATGTGTCCATCAACAATAATAAACGTGTGAACAAGATGTAAAAAAAGAAATCAACAAAAAAACCACTAGAACAATGTTTGTGTCTGAGTTCAAAAACAAAAACCAATTACCACATGGTGTTGGATTTTTAACCAAGCTAGATACATCCACACTTTTTGTAGAAGAATAAATATTTGATGAAGTTTTGAAAATAATTTGGCAGTAATTTGTAGAATTTAAATTTCCTGGTTCATAAAATTGGGGAAGAGAGAGGTTAAAAAGGTTTTAAGGTTGGGTCAGAATTCAATAGGAGGTCAAATTGTGATGATATCATAATTGATTAAAATATAAATAAATATATTACATATGTAAAAAAATAGTGAAATTGACTAAATACATATCTAAATAAATCTAAACAACTTTCAAATGAATTTTAATACATTTTATAAGGTTAATATAAAATAATAAAATATACACAAGCGTAAAGAAAATTTATGTTTAGCAAAGAATAGTAAAAGACAAATTCGATTGTTATTAATATATTGATATATATATATATTTAAATAGTAATCCAAGAATAATAAATACAAAAATTATTTATTCAAGGATATAACAAAGGCAACTAGCTAATAGTGGGTTCTACTAATTAATTTTTGGTGGAATCTATTATTCATGTGAAATGTTGTATTCCGAGAGTATGAGATAATTCTATTATTCATGTGAAATGATAGAGTATGTATTTACATGATTTCACTTTCTTTTATATCAAACATTCAACTTTTATATTTGTTAAAGAAAGCCTACAGAGGGGAAAGAGTGCAAACAAAATGGGGAGACCAAGCTCAAGGCTAAAGCTGAGTCTCCTCCCGAACTACATCGACAAAATTAGGAGGCCAGGCCCAACATCAAAACACCATGTAAAAGAATTGAACAAGGACCAGAGAGCGAGAGTATGGGCTCCTAGGTGGTAAGGTGGCTTTGACCAGCGAGCAAGAATTGAATGACACTTGTATGTGAGATGGCTTTGAGGTGTTATGACTTGAGACTCCATATCTTTGGTTTTGTTCTTATCTTAGAATATCACCTGAAAAAAAAAATTGAAAATAAACTTTATCAAATGAGCATGGAATCGGGCCAATTTGGAGCTCATTCCTAGGTATTTTGGGCCCAACCCTGTCCCTCTTCTCCTGACTCAGTTTTGAGGGCTGTGGAGGAAGATGTCCCAGGCCCATAGCTTTTTAAGATTTTGGAACAATGCAACATTTTTAATTTTTACTTCTAGATTGCTAGCAAAGCAAACAAAAGAGAAGGTTTTTGCCTGCAAGTTACTTAAAACCCAAAGCCTTGAGCCTTGAGGCTACTTGCAATCTTTGACTCTTTGTTAAGCATGCACGTCACAATTCGAACACCTGCGGCGTAGCAGTATAGCACTATTTACGATGCATAAGCATCAGCGTAGCCTCCAATAAATATTAAAGCAAACATCAAACTCGAGATATATAAAAGGATTAAATAATTAAGTTACGTGCTTATCAAAAAAAAAAAAATAAATAATTAAGTTACGTGCCTTGCTTTAGAGAGAAAATGTAGAAAATAATAAACAAAATTTGCGGTAGAGATCAAGTTAGAAAATATTAAACAAAAGTTGCAGTACATATAATATTACCATTTCAAATTTCCTACTATACATTCATGGCATAAAAATATCTAAAAGAAGTAGCTAACAAACTTGAATGTTTTTTTAGGTGAGTTTGGTAGTTCACCAAACTTTATTGTTCATACTGAGAAACTCTTGAAATTGAATCAATCAACCTCCTATAAGTCCATGGGTCATGTTGTATTACTAAGAATAAGAACAACACATACACATCATACATAAATATTGGTCCATATGAAGTTATGAACTATCTATCCGGGTACCCTTGTGACAAATAATATGAAAATTTCTCTTTAAAATGTGACAAAGTCATGACAAAATTTTGGTACAAATAATAGTGCCCAAAGATTGATACCCTAAAGGCCTAAACCGGCCTAAAGACTTTAAAAAAGAAAAAGAAAGTATTTTTGGAAAGACTAAAGAGGATACCAAGTACCAACCCATGTTTATAAAAAAAAAAAAAAAAAAAAAAAAGGTACCAACCCATCAATTATTGAAAGAGTAATTGAACCATGCATGACTGGCTCAGAAAAGGAGACCAATGTATAGCAAGAAGAGGAAACTTCTGTCCTCCTTCTCAATGTACCGTTTTGCAACCTCGTTAGCAACCTTCCAAGATTCACGGTGACACATGGCCATATAAATCTGCCCCAGTGCCACGGGCCACCCAAGCCGAAGCAATTAAATTGGCTCAGAAAACGAGACCAATGTATAGCAAGAAGAGGAAACTTCTATCCTCCTTCTCAATGTATCGTTTTGCAACCTCGTTAGCAACCTTCCAAGATTCACGGTGACACATGGCCATATAAATCTGCCCCAGTGCGACGGGCCACCCAAGCCGAAGCAATTAAAAGTTAAAACGTTGAACTATGACAGCAAATTGGTACTTTCTCCATCCGCTGACAGATTGATATAACTTTTCAAAGTACGAATGCTTATCCAAATTCTTACCTCCACCGCAAAGTTGGTCCTCCCTACTCACATAGCCTGTAAGTCAGGCTCATGAGTCCCAGTGTCCCACACAGGAACCCACAACTATGTGAGTAGAGAGGACCACCTAGTGAAGATAATAATTTCTTATACAGACCGTTTAGAATTTGGGATTTGTTTATTGATTATTAAAAATAAATACTAGATAATAATGATGGAGTGTAAATCCGGTCACCTCATCCATTTCTTTCCATAAATGATCAAATATCATTTACCATTTGAATTCTTGCAAAGTTACAATTAAGATAACCATGCAAAGATTTAAATAATCTAAAATTTTGAATTATTTATTATATAGGACTTCTAATCATCAAGTAAGAAATTTATGATGGAATTCCGTTTATACGATGAATAAAAAATCCTATTAGTGTTAATTTTGAAGTTGATGATATAAATAATTATTATAGGATTTTGTTAACAAGTGTCTTTAGGATAATTGTTAAGTAACATTAAATTTTAATACTTTATAAAAAATAATAAATTTTTAATATTAAAATAATAAATGAAAAGATTGAAATATCCTTAAAAACTATTTTTATATTATTTTAATATTAAAATTTTATTATTTTCTATAAAATAGAAATATTAAATGTTTTCTTAACCATTACCCTAAAGACACTCGTTAACGCGATCCCATTATTATAAAGTAAACGTTGTGTATTAAAAAATTATATAAGCTAGTTGATTAATACCATGTATATACTAACATGAGCCTCGTAAATGCTTTTTGTGCTTAGCGAATTTATATTATAATGTAAAATCGAAACTTTTTGACTTTTGGTTGACCTCATCATGTTGCGCCACATAAGCTTTTGAAATCTCATAATTTTACACCTCATTATTTTAATATATATTTTCTAATTGAATTTAAATTTTATTCTATTATTAAACTTTCATTAGAATTTTGACACATCATATTTTCTTTAATATAAGAATATATTATTCCATATATAAAACACAATCATAATTAATGTCTAATACTAAAATATATTCCATATATAAACACAATATAAATATCTTTTAATAATAATCATAATTTTCATCAAGATTTTTAGAGTTTTTTTTTTTTCTTATGTATTTCATTTAATTTTGTTGCTGGCAATGGAGAAAGATGGATGGATTTGTTATAATGAAACCATGTGAGCTTGAAATGAGTTATGAAAATTATTTAGGTTTGATCATATAATCATGTGTCTATGTATTTATTTGTCCTTCTTCTTATTTTAAGTAACATTTATTTTATTTTTGGATGGAAACATAATCTATATGGTAAATATAAACATGAATTGTGTTTTATAAAAATTGGACTATATTCAATTTATGCCAAAAGAAAAATTACATTATATTAAATTTTAATTATCCTATAGTAAATACTTTCTTAGTTATCCAATGGTAAAAGTAGGATTTATCCTAAATCTGATTTGTAAAGTCTCTTTATCGATTTTGCCTAAAACATTTTGAACTAAAAAAAAAAAAAAGCAAAATTAATTTAATTTTTATTTTCAATAATTTTCTTGTGTATCGCACAGATTTACGACTAGTTAATTAATTATGATTAGGGTTTCAACAGTTTGGATGTCATTGTTAAATTTTTATTTTGATTATAAGAAAGCTCGATTAATTTGTTAGGAGACATTGAATGTCAAGATCAAATGTCAAATCTACGTACAAACTTCGTTTTCTCTATTGCGTCTTCACATGCAAAAAAGTTGAACGCTGAGTTTACTGTGTGAAAAAGAAAAGAGTCTCCAAAATAAGACATCTTTTCAACTTTTTCTCTTCCCCACCCATTTCATTGAAAGCTTGTAATTGAATGAAACCAAAACAAAAGAAGATAAAGTATAAACCACCCAATCAAAAGACTTATATTCCCCATGCTTGACTAGAAATTTGCAGTTTATACATTAAAAAAAACGAACCAACAAAAAAAAATATAGAAGAAGAAGAAGAAATAGAGGTTTTAAATTTTAATAGGATTACATCTTCGGTGCTAACTGCTAAGTGCATGACAACGATTATTTTTTGAAAGGGAAAAAATAAAAATTGTTATAAGCACATAGAGAACAAGACTTATAAGTAATTTTTGGCTGGCATGCAGCAATTTTTGAAAACACTATGCCAAATGTGTTTTCTTTGTCATATTGGAATGAAAAGAATTTTCGTCTTTATTACCTTAGTGATTGATTAAAGTGTCCATGCATACGTATGAAAATCTCTCCACCATTATCATGACCTTTATCTGAAAGGAATATGCCCACGAATTTGTCAATTAGATTCCCCACTTCAAGCTAGCAAGCATAAAGATAAGAGAAAGATGTCAAAGTAGTGTGCATTTGCAATGGTATATGAGAGTGATGGATTCCAAAAATCCTCATCCTCAATAGAAATTTCATTTAGGGGGAGAAGCTTTGAGAGAAGTGATTGCTGAAGACTGCCACTCTGCCATCCTGCTAAAAGAGCTTCTAGTGCAATTTCAATTTTGGGCACTCCTTCAAGTTGTGCACGTTGTGCTTGGTTTGGTCCGTTTGGACTCTATACAAATGGCCAAATAAGCTCAAATTGTAAGCTTATTTCTACTTCAAAAGATAATGTATAACTTTGTAAAGAATTATTTTTTTTTTGGCTATAAGCCTATAAACAGAGCCACGTAAGACTCACTGATAGCTGCAATCCCAACAAGGTAAGCAAACTTCATTACCATATAACTGTAACGGGAAAAATAATAGGACAATAGGGTTTTTAGGGACAAACCTTTCCTGGTGAGGTTGTGAAGATCGCCTTTAAACTGAAAGAGTGGCTCCTGCACAGCACAAATCAGATGAAAAGAAAAAAGTCCCCGGTGTTGGGGACTGATTACCCTCCGATGGTAAAGTCAGTCAAGAGTGTTTGGAAACAATATGATGGTGAAAATATAGTGTTCTTACTTTTTTTGTGAAGGTTCATGCATGCCCGTTCTCTGGTAGAACGTTGCCTTTTATAGGCTCCCTGAAGACAGCTTACCTGTCCTTTTGAGTTAATGAACCTGTTCCCCAAAAGGGGATGGTATCCCCTGATGGGACATGCAAATATCCGGCTGCCCCAGCTTGCGTGATCTGCCTTAGTGCATTAATGACTTTGTGTGCTTATTCACACGTGGGTTATTGCCAGATAAGTCATTTCGCCGTAAAATAATTAATGCTCTCAACCACTAGACTGACGAGTATTTAATGTGCAGATTCAATGAATCTGTAAATGAGAAAAACACGTTAGTATTGAGAAGGGCCGGTCTGGAGTGTATGTGGTCTGTGCCACCCTTATCAATACGTGCCGTGCTGATCCTATTGTACCAAATGAAGCCCTTTATGCCCTGTGAGCCTTAACGGTTTTTATCCTCACAATAATCATTGCTAATTTTTATTTTCACAATAGTTCAGTGGTTGTTGAACCTACTGCAATCATTCCTAAGGGAGGATCTCCCTGTATTGAAATCTTCCGAATCACTTCAATTTTTAACCATAATTATGACACGTGACATTTATTTGATCCTATATGATTCCATAAAATTTTCATAATTTTTGAATTTTTTAAATTTCACATATCTCTTATCTAATTAAAAATTATAAAAAAATCTAAAATTTAATAGTAAGGTTCCTTTCCAATCATTTATAGTTTCAGTTTGTAATTTCAATAGTTACATAAACATTTAGTCTTTTTCTTTATTATTTTAATATTAAAAATACATTATTTTTCATAAGTATAAGTATTTAATACTTATTAACAAATGCTCTTAAGTCATCCGTTGACAAGCTAATTTTTCTTACAAAAAATTATAGAATATTCCGGAAGTACATTAAATACGTATTTCCTTTCTCTTATAGAAATGGTAGGTCCCACCATGAATTTAATTAGCGGAACTCACAACTTCTGTGAGAAGAGAGAGTACACATTTAATATACTTCATGAGTATTCTATAATTGTCCCTTGATGGATCACACTCACACCCATCATTTTAAAAATTAAAATGTAATTAATGCAAGATCTAAAAATGCACAAAAAGCTTACCAATTAGCTTAATATTAGTGCTTGATAAGTCAGTCGCACTACTAATTCGCATAATATATTGGTGCTTACTAAGTTGTCTCAGCCCCTTTTTTGTCTGACCAATACATGTGGAAACCAATTAATAATGTTTCATTCCATTCAACCTTTCAATTTCAAACCACGTCACTATCTAGAACCGCGTGAGGCTTGCTTACCCTCTAATCAGTCTTTTTATATTTACACGTCACAATTCAAGGTTTATGGAAAAAGGATTTAGTGTTTCGACATCTCTCTCTCCCTTGAGAGAGAGATGTCATATACATCCGACACATAAGATAACTGCTCAGGTTTATGTGGTATTTCCACCACTTCCAACTACGTGACATGAAAATGACTTCTTTTTAATTATACACGCGAAGTCAAATCTTTAATCAACACTAATTAATGCTTGATTATTTAAAAGATGGATAGGGTTAAAACCAGTTCGTAGTAAGTTTATTGCAAGCTACTGCGTGATGATTAATAAGATCATCCACTTTTACTTTTATTCACATAATCTATTTAATGAATTATGTAACTTGTTTAAATAATGCATGTGGATGATTTTATGAGTTACCATGTAGTGAGTTATAGCAAATTAGTTATAAACTAGTTTGTAACCAAATTTATGGGTTCCAGTTACCTCAACTGATAAAGTCTCTTGTTGTCGAGTAAGGAACCTGGGTTCAAATCCCGCCTACACCAAAAACCGATTGGTGTCGTCTTGACTTGATGGTAAGAACAATCATTATGAGCGGACGCCATAGGTTTAATTATATAAAAAAAAAAGTTTGTAACCAAATTTTGTTCTTAAATTATTAAAATGTGTATTTTGCATTAGATAGTAATATTCAGATCAATTTACAAAAGCTCAAAGCGTTCTAACATTATTTGTTTATTCCACATAAGTGTCTATCATTCGAGGTCTTCCATCATCAGAAGATTAGGATTAATAATAGAATTGAATGACTAGATTCATTTGCTTCAATTGGTTAATTCTTTAATTCTAACATTTATTCAATTATGTAACATATGTGTCTAAGGTCTTCCATCCTAAGAAGATTAGGATTATTAGTAGAATTGAATGACTAGAGATCCAATTTGCTTTAATTGGTAAATTCTTCAATTTGAGGAATGTAGTTAAATATTGGGAGTTATGAATATCTTAAAGTATCACAAAAAAAAATTGTAACTCAGTGACATTAAATACTTGATCTTCCTCTTAGATCCAAATATTATAAGAGACTCATTTCATGAAACAAATGTATGAGATATCCCCTCTTATACAACACATAAACTATACATTATGTGATAAACATTCATTTTCTATTGATGGCTGACTGGCTGCTACGTTTATCACTACTCTTCTCATAATGTTTTAGGTTATGAGGTGATCTCTTTAAGATAAGTACAATCATTTAAAATGAATGATTGTATTACTCCGAAAGTGTTCCCCTTAGATGCAAAACTACACTTGAAATCTAAAAGCCCTCAATTTGGTTAATAATATGACCATCTTACTAACATGCTTTTAGAGTTTAAAAAAGAAAGTCCACTAAGATGAATCCAAAACTTCATTTTTTTTTTCTCACATCTTTAATTAGCAACCAAGAGAAATAAATACTTAAAAATCAAAACAAATTAGATTATCCCTTTAATGATTACGACCGTTTTGGCTGCCCATTCATTATATAACATCAACTTAATAATGCGATTAAACAAAAAAAGTTCAAACGAAATTGGACTACTCTTTCAATTGTGACTAAGAATTACAACCCAAAATAATAAGAAAAAAAAAAAAGTAAAAAAAGTAAAAAAGAAGACTGCATGGCCCATTGATTAATGCAATGAAACAAAGAAATTGGGCCCTTAAAAAATAAAGAGAACAAAAGAATAAGCCAGAAAACGAAGTTTCATTCTTCTTTCAAGCCAAATTTGGATTGCCTTGATTCAGACTAGCATTTAGCACAGAGCCTAGTGATGCATGTGCCACGTGCTGTTCAATGATTGGGTAATTAGTTCCATAAACATCCTCCATTAATATCGCCTCGTTATCTAATTCCGTACTCTTACGTGGATAATTGAGGGCGCGGGCGGGCGTGTAAGGCGGATATACGGTACATGATTCGAATATGTCCTTTTGGATATGCGAATATTCTTTTTCCAACCCCGCCAATTGCTAAATAGTGCCGACTAGTGAAATGACCATTGTAGTCCTCATGGATTGCAGAAACTACGAATTTACTACAATTGTTGGACTTAGTGAGTTTTGGCTGATTTAACCAAAATGTCCTTTTAACCTCACAAGGCAACTTTTGTGCATGGATTATTTGTGACCGTTGGATGTGAATCAGGATTAATTAATGACGGTTTGGATTTCAGTTTGGTTGAATGTTGAATTATTAGAAAATTTAGATTTGGCGGACCCATGAGCTCTCAGAATCATTATTATGTCAAAGCTAATCAACTACTTTTGTTCTTCTTTGCAAATGGCCACGGTTGCGTTCCCAGTATGCAAAGGTTGAAAGGTGGGGTGGGCCGTGGGGAATTGGGAAAATAGAGGCATATCAGAGAGTGTCGGTTTTGGCAAAATTTTTTTTTTTTTAACGTATTGGTACAATTTTTTTAATAACTATTGAAAAATGAGATATTTTGATTAGTGTAAATAAAAATAATGTAAAAAGATTAAAGGCATAAAAATGACTTAGATATATATCACTAAGGTAGGAGAAAATGGAGGAAACCATTTTAAGCATAGACTCTACGAAAGCCCTTTTGGCCCTTGTGCACAATTCTTCAAACACTACTAGAATATCATCAATAAGAAGGTAATTTTGGCGATCCAAATTTTTTCCAAAGTGCAAGGCTAGTAAAAGAATTCAATCACATATTCATCTCTTTTGATTCTTGAAATTTTAGGAACCTAAGTTTCATCAAAAAATAAATTTTAGGAGTCTAAGCAAATTCAACACATTAACTTTATTAAATTTGGAGCATCTAATCTCAAAATCAATTAATTACCCAATGTGAGATTTTTTGACAGACCAATTAAACATGTGAACTAAAAAGACACCTTAGAAGGTTAACTCAAAGAAGTTTAGAGGTTCTAATACTATGATAAAGCTCAATGACTATGTAAGAGAAAATGGTGGAAACTATTTTAAGCATGGATTCTACAAAAGATGAAGATTGTCCATGACTTATAAATTATACAGCCCTAATAAACTTGGGCAATGTGGGACCTAGGACCACTTCATTTTTTCTTAGGAGTTCAAGCCTACACTACAGAGACTGGTCTCTTTCTCTCTCAAAGACGGTATATCTCTGATCTACTGAAGAAGACCAATATGCATGAAGCCAAGCCTGTCTCTTCTCCCATGTCCTCCAGCACGGTTCTCAGCAAATTTGGTGGCACTGCACTCTCAGATCCTAGCACTTATCGAAGTATCGTTGGCTCTCTCCAATACCTTTCTCTCACACGGCCTGATCTCGCTTTTGCCGTCAATAAGGTATGTCAATACATGTCTCACCCCACTGAGGATCACTGGAGTGCTGTCAAGCGTATTTTACGCTATCTCAAACACACCATCCATCACGGCCTACTTCTTCACCGCACCACCACCTTCTCCCTACAAGCATTCTCTGATGCTGATTGGGCCAGTTGTCCGGATGATCGACGTTCCACAACCGGTTACTGCATCTACCTTGGCCGTAATCTGATCTCCTGGTCTTCTCGCAAACAGCGGACTGTCTCTCGTTCAAGTACCGAATCCGAATATAGAGCAATTGCCCATGCCTCCACAGAAATATTATGGCTTCAGTCTCTTTTAATTGAATTAGGCATGAAATCCACCATACCACCTGTGCTTTGGTGTGACAACATTGGTGCCACATATCTTACAGCAAACCCCCTATTCCATGCTCGCACTAAACATATTGAAATAGATGTCCACTTTGTCCGGGACTTGGTGTCTACCAAAGCTCTTACTATTCGCTTCATATCTTCCAAGGATCAAGTTGCAGACACTTTCACCAAGCCCCTACCTACACCTAAGTTCAATGTCTTACGTGACACTCTCAATGTCCGTGAACTCCCCTTGCGATTGCGGGGGCCTATCAAGACAAACTCACCTGATGAACTTCAAGCTTCTGATAAACACAAGCCAGCTGTGATAACGGAAGCTAACTCACCAAATAGTTAGAGATTACTATTAAGTTGTTATGTATATCCAATAGTGTAGTTGTTTCATTAAACCATCTGTGTATATCTCATTCATATAAATATAACATGGCTCCTGTTGATTAAACAGTGAAGCAAATTAACTCAGTAAATATACTGTTCTTATAGTGACTACTCTATCTATGGGTGAGTAATTTTACACACTCTCATGTAATGACTAATGTACAATTGCTCTTGTTGCATTTGCTTGGATGAGATGGTTATTGTAGTAGAGAAAGTTTCGGTTATCAAGTGAACGGAATTTTTTGGTTCAAATCAACGTTGATGTACAATTTTGGGGATTATACTTAACTCAAAATTACTTTATCTAACTCATATTATATTGTTTACCCAAAAAAACTCATCTTATATTAAGAATAGACCTATATCATCTCAATTCAACATAAGTTATTCTTTCAAAAAATAAATCATTAACCTTAAAAAATAAAAAATTTGTACCAACCAAAACAGTCACAATATACTGAATCAACCCTATATTTAATCTTGTACGTATCAGGGAATTAAGTGGACCAAATAACTTGCCAATATGAAATATTTTGATCAATACTACCATATGGTATATGTTATAACTTTGGTACAACTCACGACATTTTATTTATTTTTTTGGGATCTATAACCAGAAGTATAGAATATGTTGGAATCATAAAGTTGGGTTGGGATTTGGGAATAGCAATTTGCACAGCAACAAAAAACATGAGGCTTTAAAGTTTAAACAGAAGGTTGACTAGTAAACACCTACGGAGATTTTTATTACACCCTTCACATGTGTAAGACCTTGTTAGACTTGGAGGTCAATGCTGAATTTACTGATTACTGATGAGTAATGTAGCAAACATTCAAACCTGGACGCGATGTGTAAGAACTTGTTAGACGTGGAGGTCAATGCTGAATTTACTGATTACTGATGAGTGATGTAGCAAACATTCAAACCTGGACGCGATGTTAGACATAGCTTTCCTTCCAAAGCGTAGCCCACTTGTACACGTTATATCCTGAGGCAGAAAACCAAGAACAGGCTTGCATTGTCACCACAATGTTATGTCAGTGTAACAAACAGTAGTTGTTTCGTGGAAAATAAAGTGTTAAGACAGGGACATTGTTTTTAAATTTCGAGGATAATTCTATTATGAAGTTTTAAAATTTATCATATTATCAATAATTTTAATAAATTTTAAAATAGTAATAGTGAACGTTTGTTTTATATTAATAATATGTTAAAATCTTATCCACGCAATTTAGAATGAATTGATAGAATTTTAGAAATTCAGTGAAAACTTCTTAGTTAATCCACCAAATATACTTAGGTCAAATCACACCAATTGATTGAAGTTGATGAGATTTTGTGTATAAGACAGAAACAAAGTAGATGAAAAAGACATAGTAAACAAACAAGAAATATTGAAATTTGTTACGGATGTGCTTTACTTGATTTAAAATTTCCATTTGTCCCCTTCATTCATCCATTAAATTTAAATTGTATAAAAATGTTAAAAACATTTTATTTAGAATTTCAGTAATAGAATTTTTATACAATAATTTATAAGCATGCATTAGTGCATTACCCTTTTTTTCTTTCTACATTAACGTGAAATTAGAAAGGCTTCATAAGGGTTCGTGACAAGGAAATGTATAAAGGTAAAATTTATAAATAAACTTGAAAGAAGAAATGGTTTTAAAAATCTCTAGAATATTTTATAATTTAGAAAGACAAATGACATCTCTCACATGTCAAAAGGAATACTTGCTTCTTTTTTTTTTTTTTTTTAATTACGATACACATCACGAAAAACCTTATAAGTATAAGTGAATAACTCAAATTACCTGGCTCACTTTAAATTACACTCTAGCTAGAAATTCAGCCAACAAAAAAGTACATTGTAGGAATGTCAGCATTAAGACAGTCCCACTGCAGTAACCAAACACAGAGGTCACATTTAGGAATTATGTCTAAATTTATGAAAAATATCAATTGTCCTTACTCCTTTTCAGCATATGAAGAGGGATTGGTATTTTAACACATGTGATTAATTGATTTTACACATGTGCAAGTTAAACTTTTTAATGAAGTATTATTAGGGATAGTGTCAGCATGAGTTAGCCTGAATGTCTCCTTAGCATATAAATAGTCAGTTTGGCTATTGTAAACTCAACTTAGATTTCAAGATTCACTTTTCTCAAAAAAAAAAAAAAAAAAAAGATTTCAAGATTCACTTTGGGGTTTGAGAATTCATTCTCTCTATATCTCTCTCTCTCTCTCTTTCAGGCTCAATGTTCCTTCTTTTTCCTTTTTGAAGTCTAAATTTTTTGTTTGCATTATTTTGTGTATCTCTAATTGATTGATCGAAAAAGAAAGAAAGCAATGTTCACTATTTTTCCCTTTTTAAATGAAACTAGTTTTTTCTTTCACAAACGAGTTAGCAAGCAAGAGTAGAGCTCACTCACAATGAAATTCTACACACTTTCAATTGCATCATAATAGAAAAACTAAAACATACTCTACTCCAACTTTAGGCATACATGTCAAATCAACTAGATCACAATATGGAGTAGATTTTTTTCATAAATTGTTAAGATAACAAATTATAATTAGTGTAACATTACTTTCATATAAATCTATCATATGCATAGTTTTTATTATGCACCAATCATAATATACTAATGTGTCATCTTAACAATAGTAAATAATTTTATATCGTTGGACTTATTGAAACATAAATAAACAAAATTGTATCAATTCAACCATTAGATATCGCAACCATTTTTAACATATGATAATCAATTAAATGAAATATCTTCGGGTTGCACCGCTAATCTAAAAATCTTGTTTGTTATTCAACTTATTTGGTTCATGTACAACTACTGTAAAACTTTAGTTTAACTTGTGTGTAAATCTTTAACTTTGTTTTTCTAACACTAAGAAATAATTATGAATATATAGCTGAAATCATAAAGACAACCGTAGTAAAAAACAATTTTACTAGTATATTCTTTGTATCTTTCACGCTTCAAAATGCAAGAAATATAATGAAATGAAACAGACAAAAAAAAAAAAAAAAAAAAAAGCCTTAATGGAGCTTAAAAAGGATAATCTTACGAATCTGACTTAAGTTCCAGCTAATCCTTCTATGGTCCCAGCATGGATAATTGTCTACTTTAGAAAGCAACCTATGTAGTAAGTGGGAAGAATGATATCTCATTAGATTCTACTAAACCACGTATAATTTTTTATTTTTATTTTTATAATTCAATAAAATATCTCATTTAAAGAATATAAAAAACTACCAATTAATTGAACTATAAAATTATTGTAAACTAATAGAATTATTCTTATGTTTTAAGCAGAAATCATATATTTTAATTCATCATAGAATTTATTATTCACTTTAAAAATATCTTTACTTTAATCTGAATTTAACACTATTTTTACACCATAAATAAAATAAGTTAATAAAAAAAAAACATCTAAACTACAATGATTACATAGTGTACCTATTTTTTAAAGAAGGAAAAAGAAAACCAAAACACTGCAACGAGATTAAACTAATGAGTAAAGAAGGGTGTTTTTGTCATTTAAAGAAATTCAATGGCAGTATTGTAATACGATAAAGCTTTCACACAATAGCAATCAAAAGCAAGGGAATGGGCATGATAGTAATTTAATCTCATAATCATAATAAAAAACTATTACCATCGACCTTAAAAAGAATCCTCCCGTTGTCTTCAATGCTGCGTTCGAAGCAACAGCGCTTTTAGGAAGCGTGTTCTGTTCGTATTTAGCAAACCAAAACCAAAACCAAAGACACAGAAAGAGAGAGAGAGAGAGTATTTTTGTGTTATTTAGAGAGAGAAAGTGAAAGCAAGGAGTCCCAGTTAGCTAAGCTAAGCTCAGAGGTAAGTTTACAGAGTTATAAATTTCTTATATTGGTTTGGTATTTTAAATTTCTTTGGCAATTTAGCTTTCTGTGAATTATTTATTTAATTTTATAGTATTTTTTGGGTGTTAGGTATTGGGTTTTATCTGGGAATGATTGTTCATGGAAGAATATTGTTTAAAGGGCATTTTTTTTAAACGTACATTTGACGTAAGAATTTTCATTTTCTTATGACTTTTTGACCGTTTCAATCTTTTAAGTTAGTTATACATAAATATTTATATTTTTGTTTATTTTTAACTCCTTTTGGGTTGAAATATGATGAATTTTTCTCTGATTGTTGAAAGGTTATTTGCTTCTTTTTTTCTTTTATTTTTTTGGGGTCTATAAGAGTAAAGAGTGTTTCTCTAAAACATGGTTGAAGAGTTTGTTTCAAGTGTGGATTTCTTTGATTTTTTCAGAGTTAGTTTGTGATTTTGTATGTGTGAAATAGCTGAGCTTTGTTTGTGATTGTAAATTTCATTTCATTTAACTTTCGGTTTTAATCTGTTATTGATTGTCAGAGATTATGGATTATTTGAGCTTATTGCTCTGAAGCACCTTTTGCCATTGGCTTTCCATGAGCTTCTTGGACAATTAAGATCAGTTTCAAATTTTTGGGACTTAATACCAAGCAAGTTAGGGAGCTGATTTATAAATTTACAGGATAACAGATTGGTGCTTTTGTAAAGAAAGTTTATAAATTGTAAATTGAATAGGTCTAAACAAAAGAAAAAGAAGTCAAATTGAACATGTCCCCAACTCATTGTGTAGAAATTTCAAGCACTTAATGTTGATCTGTATTTTATTATTTGATAGCAAGTATAGAACATTGGTTGATTCCCTCAGTTGAATATCTTGTTAGATTTGGTATAGAAATAGCTCACAGTTGCTTCTTTAAATGCAATCTCATATGTCCTTTTTTTTAATTATTATTTTATTTTCATCTTGTAGATTGTGGAGCCTATAAGAGGAAGTTAAACTTCTTCTTCCACTTTATCCCTTTCAGATTGAGAATAGATACATGGGTTCATTGTCAGAACCAACACGTGAGAGCAACTATAGCAAGCCCCATGGAATCCGATTCTTGGAGTACATCAAGGGAACCACACTTTCCTACAAAACCCACCAAGTAATTGTCTTGATTGTAACATTTTTAGCATATGCAAGCTACCATGCCACTCGAAAAACCACAAGCATTGTTAAGAGTACCCTTGATCCTGAATCATCAAATGTGGGATTGAATTTCATCCCTTGGAGGACATCTTGCATTCAGGAACCAGCTAAACTTTCCTGGATGCTTGGGGATGGCTGGGCTCCATTTAATGGAACAGATGGGACAGCATTGCTTGGAGAACTCGATGTTGCGTTCCTCGCGGTTTATGCTTTTGGAATGTACTTCTCTGGTCAACTGGGTGATAGATTGGATTTAAGGATCTTCTTAACAGTGGGAATGGTGGGAACCGGTTTGTTTACCTCGCTATTTGGCGTTGGATATTGGGGAAACATACATAGTTTTTGGTACTTTTTGGTAATCCAGATGATTGCGGGTTTGTTCCAATCCACTGGATGGCCTTCAGTGGTTGCAGTGGTTGGGAATTGGTTTGGGAAGAACAAGAGAGGGCTAATTATGGGTATATGGAATGCTCACACTTCTATTGGGAACATTACAGGTTCTCTGATTGCTTCTGCTCTATTGAGCTATGGATGGGGTTGGTCCTTCGTTGTGCCCGGTCTCATGATTGCTTTCATTGGTTTGGTGGTTTTTCTATTTTTGCCTGTTGATCCTGAGACTGTTGGAGCTGATAAAGAAACTGATGAATTGCATTCTCCCAAGAAAATTGGTGAGGGAGTAGAAGAACCTTTGTTAGAGTCAGGGACAGTGGTTAAGGAGAAAGCTGTGGGGTTCATAGACGCATGGAAAATTCCAGGAGTTGCTCCTTTTGCTCTTTGCCTTTTCTTTGCCAAATTGGTTGCTTATACATTTCTCTACTGGCTTCCATTCTACATTACCCACACAGGTACATTGGTTTCTTTGCTTTTTTGTTCTTATAATTTGGTTAAATTTGCAGGCATTTTTTATTGTGATTATTGGACTATATGAGTCTTCTATGAATTAGCTTGAACACTTGGCTCTCCTTAATTTAATTCTCAACCATAACAACCTCTTGCAAAATTTGTTATTGGCATCCAAAGTAACATTTTGATCAATTCTCATTTCTGTTTTTTTAATTTGCAGCTATTGATGGAAAGTATTTATCTAGCACCGCAGCTGGAAACTTGTCTACATTGTTTGATGTTGGTGGTGTGCTTGGAGGAATCCTAGCCGGTCACATTTCTGATCGCTTAGGTGCAAGAGCCATAACAGCTGCAAGTTTCATGTACTGTGCTATCCCTGCACTCTTCTTCTATCGAAGCTATGGACACGTTTCCTTGACCTTAAATATCGTTCTTATGTTCATCACCGGCATGTTTGTTAATGGGCCATATGCTCTTATAACAACAGCAGTTTCAGCTGACTTGGGAACCCACAGCTCACTAGAAGGGAACTCCCGGGCACTGGCAACTGTAACGGCGATTATAGATGGAACAGGGTCTGTTGGGGCTGCAATTGGGCCTTTATTAACAGGTTATATTTCTTCTACGAGTTGGAGTGCAGTTTTCACAATGTTGATGGCAGCAGCCCTAATTGCAGGGCTGCTTCTAACTAGGCTTGTTGTGGCCGAGGTGGCTGCAAAGATTGAGGAATCAAGGTCACAAGGAGGGTCTGCATCAAGATCTTCAGCACCAGCACTTGAAGTGTGATTTTTTAGAGGTTTTATAGTGCTCCTAATATGTTATACACGTGTGACTTAATCATGAAGCTCCACTTCACAGCCTCTCTGGTCCCTATATTGAAATGAAAGATCCTTGTATTATGGTTAAAGAAAGGAGAGGAATTTTTTTTATACTTTCTCCCTCATTTGGTTTGTGGAATGTGGAGGAGATCTTTTTCTTTTCTTTTTTGGTGGGGGGGTCCAAAGTGTGGAGAGAGTTGAGGCTTCTCTATGTACATTATTTGTATGTCTATCAAATTAAAGCATATATAGCATCCATCATCCAGAAGGATGATCAATTCAGAATCTGTACCATATTCTCTCAACCTACATTCAATAGTCTGTGCTGGTTTCTTTACTTGGTTTCAGTCCCTTGGGGAGTTCAAAATCCATCTCAATTTTCAGGGAGGCTGCAATATAGAGCAGGTTAGGTTAAAAGCCTCTGTTGCTTATTGAATTGATCTCAAAAGTTGAATTGTGTCATAGATATGGATCAAATAAGAGCTGCTATCTCATTGTAATCAAGCATATGAATATCAGTTGTTTTTCATCAAAAGCCTTTGTATCCAACACAACCACAAATATCCAATGTTTGAAACATAAAAAGAAGTGCCTAAATAATGTATGCACTTCCATTCACACTGGACAAAGGTCTAAGAAGAATTCCCACCTCATTCTGAATGGAAGTATTACATTCATGCCTAGAATATCTTTAGTGAAATGTGTGCCACATGCCACCTTCTTTTTAGAAAGGTGCAACAACTTTTCCCCAGTAAAATGGCCCATACATCATGCCACAGGATCAGGTGACCAAAAAGTAGTTGGGAGGTTTGTGAGCCCAGCATTGGCACTGACTAACCACTCGTGAAACATGTGCAACTACCAGAATCATATTTGTTTTTTGTTTTTTCTTAATTAATGGATCACAGAAGAGTCCTGTGCTGTATGCTTATGGAGGACACATAAAGTGGACCATGAAATTGATACCAAAGAATTTAGCACGACCAAATGATCCCCACCAAACTTTTTTACCTTTGAGCTCGAGAACCGTCTAGTAAGAGGCACTCAATTACCTATCATGACTCACCCATGCTGAAAATCCTTTGGGTGAAAAAAAAGGAGGGCTTCCTGAGCATTCAAAGTTTCAAACAACACATTATGGGATCGACAAAAAAAGAAAAAGAAAGAAAAAGACACATTATAGGCTTCACAGTTTCACAGCTCTATGTGAGGTACATAGTAAATTCAAATAGAATAGCTACTGGTTTTTCCATCATGGGTTTCTTTAGAAAAAAAGTTACATATTTTGCCATCAACTAAGAAAATAAAATATTTCCTGAATAATACACGTCAATAGTTTTATGGTGATATTATCTCATTTTTTTCATGGAGATAATAGATTCGAATCATTTAGTGTAAACAAAAAAAAGTAAAAAATAAAAACGGGAAGGAAATAAAGACTTGTGTCCTCATAATCAGCTCTGACTAACTGAGTCAGTGTTTCAATTAATATGATTACTTAACTTTGGTCTTGGACATAATTTATGGACAACTGATTTTAAAAAAAGATTTGGAAGGATAAATTAACCCAAACTACATGATACTCTGCTGCGAGAATGAGTATAATATGTATCGTTCACATTTCTATCGTTTGTGGGAGGCACTAAAAATATATTTTTCGTGCATACATCCCCAATTGATCTCTATCTAAACTCACACGGGCATGAGAACAAAGAAGAAAAAACATGTATTTAGAAATCAAAGAATAATTTTTTTCTTTCTCTTTCTCCTCTAGTACATTTTTTTAAAGAGTCAATTCTCCTCTAACAATTGATTATTTGTGTTTCCACGTATACTAAAGCTAATTGGATTAGGCCCATTTTCTCATATATCATTTTTTTTTTTAGTTGACCAAGGAACCCATAGAATTAAAAAATAAAGGAAAGAATTTGCCCAACACTTATGAGAAATATGATGGGAATCATGCCAATCAATTTTCAATTAGAAGGCGAGATTTGAGGGAAAGCGAATTCCATGCTTTTAAGGCAATATTAAATTTAGATCTATCTCGAAAATGATGTTATTCAAATTACAATTTATTAAAGTGATTAAAATTGTTATGAAAAAATTTGTCTCTAGCATTGCTCACGAGACAATGAAAGAGATAGACCGGTAGTGCTTATGTTCTAGGGATGCCACAATCAATATAGAAAGGATTAATTTATGACTTATTAAAGTACCTTTGGAAAATCTAATACCAAAATTTTTTTCAGCCACAAATTAGATACTTGTTGGAGTGGTAATCACTATATATAATAACCTATAAATGTAGCAACCAATAAGATACCAATTGTATTGGAACCACAAATTAAGAGACTAATTGTTGTATAGTGACCTAATTAAAGTATAATATCTCTAACGATTAGGTTAACATTTTGTGATTTTTTTAGTTATTGTTTATCTTTATGATAACAAGATCGCACATTCATGAGAATTTATTGGATCATTCGGGTAAAGTCTTTCCATCCTTTAATAAGGGTGTGAGCTCCTGTGTGAGATCCATGAATAAAGACCACATCAATTGTAAGATAGGGAATTAAGGAAGACTCCATCCGAAGGATCCAATAATTTCTCCTACATTCACACTAAATGAGTTAGAGTTAATCGTATTTGATATATTTTACTTTAAAAAACTATGTGGACCAATGGAATCCTCTCCTCAAATAATTTCTTACTAGAAATTGTGCTCGGTAGGGTAGGTCGTATAAGATTCCCACACGGAATCTCTAAAAAAAATAATCATATGAATTAAGATATCTGAATTTAGTGTCTAGCATTTTCATTCAATATATTCAAATATTTTGATATGCGAGCAACGCGTGCAAATAGTACTTTCTTTGTTTTATATTTAACATTTTCAAATAGTTTTGTGCATTTCTTACTTATCCATTTCAATAGAATTTTGGCTTTGTTTGCATTAACGAGGTAGCCGACATAATTAATTAGCAAAACAAAAAAAGAGGTAGCCGATTAAAACCCATAGAAACACAGATTAAAACCCTTTTGCGTGTAAGTTGGCCTAGGAGAGCTCAGGTGGCAGAACACGTGGAAGAGTTGTGAAATAGAGTGACATATTTTTTACCCTAGACTTATTGATATTGATATAGATTATGCTTTGAACAATGCAATTGTAGACTTTAGATATCTCAATTTGTAATTGTACCGGACCAAAAAACACAAATCCCCACTAACATATGTATAGGGATGCATATGACTGAAATTCCACCACAACAACTTAGGAGACGAAAAAAATTGAGTTTTGGACACCCTTAGTAGCAAAAAAAGAAGAAGAAAGTGTTGCTGGTGATTACATATACCAATCACCCTCCCAACTAGGCCATATCAATTATAAGAGAGGATATTGCTCGGATTTTGACATGTTTTTGTTGAAATATTTCAATTGTTAGTATAGTTCTTACTTTTGCAGACCAAAGTTTAGCTCCATGGACTAGTTGGGAGGGTGATTCGGTCCAATTAGCAGATGGTTAAACGCTGGATTCTATTGTATTTTGTTTTACTGGTTTCTGCTCTCCCAACATGAACCTTATTTTTATTTTTTTTTCAATTTCATGTGTACTTATTAAAGAGAAATCCCTTGGAACGGCAATGCTGTGAGATTCAAATTACGATAACTTTCTCCAAGCTAGGAACAGAATATAGTTTTTAAAACCTTAACGCAGAAAAAGCATTCTACAATAGTGCAAGTTTCTGGATCGGTTCATGTTGTTTTGACTTTTGAGTCGATTCCTTTCAACCCAACCCAAGTAGCAGTCAGCTCTTTCCTGAACCCAAATAGTCCCAAATGTAAATGGAGAGCACCAACTTTAGTGCTGAAAATCGAAATGCCTTCTCTATTTATGCATTAGATTAAGCATGACTTAACTCGATGCGGGTTTGAATTGAAGAAAGGTTCAATCTGGCATGACAACCCAACTAAACACAAAGAAAAGGGAATGCAATGACAATAAACATCCTCATTTCAAAAGCCGATTCAAGGCCATAAATTTATGCATTCTCCATCTCCAACTAACCTATAAGTGAAAAGGGATTCAAAACATGAATGAGACAGCCAAAAGCTGGGACTTCTGAAACAGCCAATAAATGTACAAGAGCCGCTCAAGATCTCATCAGCACCTAACGAGGGATGTCTCTATTCTAAAGGAATTAGTGTGTGCTTAGGTCTCACAAAATTAGCATGAAAAAGGCCTAACATTTGCCTGCGAAGAATGACATATGAATTATGAAGCTGCCGGGCAGTAATATAGTACAGGCTATACCCTAATCCCAAGTCCCAACCACTTCTTTTCCATATAAGAACTTTCTAAATTTCATATCAAAGAGTCGCAAAACAAAACGCAATCTGCCATAGTCACTAACAAGAACATTAAAAAACTGTCAGCATCATAATATTGGCCATAAGAAATGGTGAATTATATAAAAAGAAGTACATGATATCTTATGACTGATAAACGACATAATACAATACAAATTGTCAAAAGGTTATGGCCCTCAACAAAGCTATATGGCCTATAGAAATGAAATATAAGGAAGTCCATAAGTGGAGGTGAGTGACCCAATAAACTCACACATAATAACCACCCACAATTAACTATGCAATAGATGCAACAAAGAAATTGCTGCAAATTCAACTTGAAATGCTCACTCCACAGTTTTATGGCCCTTAGATTTCCATGCCTCAATAGGCCAAGTGCAAATGCAAGGCCAATTGATAAGCCCAGATATATACTTATCAAAATAACAACCATGTATGCACAAAGGGAGCTGATCAGCATCCACATTTCTAGCTGTAAGGTCATCAACCATGAAAATCTCACAAAATTCGCTGTCGAATCGAAGCAAGCAACATGAAGCTCAAATTTTAAGCTTTATAATAGGCCATGCACACCTATGCTCCAATTCGAGCTTTGACTCTGTTATAGGCATTGGTAAGCAAAAATTCTCTAAGTTTTCACTTTCTAATTTCAAAAACAATATATACTTTCAACATGTTTGGATATTAGCAACATGAGTGGAAATCACCAAATGATTTTTCTTTCTGTAAAAATTTCATCTTTACTTTTTATCCCAATTCACATAATTAGCAATATCAAACAAAATGAACCATACTAACACAGTACAATCAATATCTGACTAAAATATTTTCATTGTATTCTTCTTGGATTCAAAGTACAAGACTTTCTCATAACATTTCTTCTTTCAATTATCTAAAAATAAATAAATAAAACCTGGTTGTTTATAAAAAAAACGGCGTCGTAACGTGGGTCTTAGCCATCGTCGTCGTCGTAATCGGCCTTGCTTTTGGGCTTTCGGTACTTCTCTTCGACTTGCTTAGCAGTATAGAGTGCCGTGAGGGTGAGCTTCCTGATGTTCGGAACGTCGTAGTTTTGAGCTATGTAGATTCCACACACTGTCCCTACTATGAACGAGAAGCTACTCTTTATAATTCCCATCTAAATCAAAAAAATTGAAACGAATTGGGTTTTGGATTTTGATACTTTGATTGGGGTTAACTTTGTTAGGGTTTTTAACATTTGTGTATGGAAGAAGAAGAAGAATTTAGAAGACTCTGGGTCTGGGAACGTGAGCTTTAGCTCCCCGAATGTTCGTCACCGTCACTGTGGTCAACTTCAAAGCATAGTATCCATGGGCCGAGCCCATCCAGCTTTGAATTTGAATATCAATGGCCCGGCCTGATATTGGTTTACTTGAGTTTACCTGGCAACTAAGTTGGGAGGAATTCTTCTTTTAACTCACTATGTCTTAATTAAACGATCCTACATGTAATATTTAAAGAAGTCACATGATTTATTAAAAAGATAACATGACTAAAAATATAAGTGGATAGTCTATTTAATTATCGTGTAGTGGATTAGAGAAAGATTTCTTCAAACTGGATTAGAGGTAAACTGTTTTTTTACTTTTAATATTAATTTTAGAGTTGAATTCCAAATTAAACCGTCACAAATCTGGACTCACCACTGACAATCACTTTATTATCTACTATTCACAACTTAACATTTCGATAATTATTAAATATTTTGTAAAATTATTGTACTTCAAGACTTTTACTGTTGATATTGTCTACGTGAGCAAAAAAAGTTTACATTAGTTCGAGTTAGGGTTTATAGATGTGTTGATAAATCTTAGTGCTATAACATGTCAAATTTAAGTTGTACCAAATAAAATTTTGTTGGGGTTGAGTATGAGTTTAGAGTCTACTCAAATACGGAAAAGTTTGATATGCTGAAAGATAATTTTATTTTAACCCAGTGCAAACAAACAATAATGTCATTCCCTCCACAAAATTTAACTAACATGATTTTAGTGGTTGCAATCGAATCATAAATAAGGCTGGTTCGTTGATTGAACAATCCAACTGGTTTTTAACGCAATGGTGGCAACGTTTAGATTTTGGTGAAGATGTTGAGTCATCTACATATGGTTTGTGTTGACAGCAAGTTTGATCAGAAGCCAACAAGAATCTTAGATAGTTGGTGGTGACTCTAAAATAGTAACTACTGCCTATGTTAAATATACCTTTGATTCTACAGTTACAAGTTAATTTAAACTCATATTTTGTGGTGCCTTATTATGAGCTTGAACTTGCTTTTTATAAAGCTTGAGGGGCAAGCCTTTACAATTTTGTAAGTACGTGAGATTCATATGTTGGTTTGCTTTCCAGATTACGATTTTTATTTTGTTTTTGTCATCTTTTGATAAATTGGTCAGTCGGTCTTCATGTTTTATTTTGTTTGGATTTGTTGTTGTTGTTGTTTTTAATTATTCTGTCGGTTTTCAAGCCTCGATTATTAATTTGTCTTTTGCCTTCCTGTCTTCATATTTTTGTTTTGCATTCTAGAATATATATATATATTTGATACAAGCAAGAGCTTCTGAATATATGAGTTTTTGCGTTACAGAGATATATGATAAAATAGGCGATGTCCTTTACAAACAAGATGATTTTGTTTATATATGCATGAAAACTATAAAATCCAAAGTTGATGAATAGTTCAATCCACAGTGATTAGTGGGAATTTTTTGATAATTATGGAATTCATTTACTTTAGTTGATAGTTACACGGATTCCAAAAATCAAACTAAAACAACTTTGGAAGTATAAACAATATAGATAATTTAATGGAAATAAGAGACAAGATTATAAGCCTCACAAATCTTCTAATAATAATTCTAAAAGAAAACAGAATATAAGAAACCAACATGTTATAAATGTGGAAAATTAGGACATTATGCTAGAAACTGTAGAGTGAAAAATAAAGTGAGCATTAGATCTAGTTCAGAATCAGAATAATTAAAAGATAAATTTTTACAAATATTATCAGAATCTATATAGAAAGTCAAGATAAAGATAATTTCAACCAAACAATTCGTGATAATGGATAATTTGATCTAGTTCAGTGTTCTATATGACATGGCAAATGCAATTTATCTAAGTTTTATAACCTAATGATATGGTCGTATGTATATCCCAGTGAAACAATTATGGTAGATTCGAATCATATTTGTTAAAAACAAATTAGTTGCCATTATATAGTTGTACAGAATCTACAAACTAAGATATGATATAAAATATATTTAAAAACAGGCTAAAATGCTATTTACATCATTTAAGGTTATAGTTGCTTTTATCCGGTGCTTGAGATTACATTTTACATATTTGAGAATTTTTTTTTAGGTACACATTAATTTGGGTTTTACTACAATGTTAATGTGTTCAGTTTGTTAACATATGTTAGAATATTACCGTTAACCCGCCAATAAATCTTATTTTGGGGAGGTCCATTTTAGACGGAATAACAAGGAATGTGTGACAAACCAAAACAGATATAGTACATTAATTTGGATGTTATGAAAATCGAGAGAACAATATAGAAAATACTCAAGGCTTAAAAAAAGAGAAAAAAATTTCAAAATTTATAATAGTGTAAACTGTAAACTAAGTGTAAAGTACAATTTTGTATTTTGTTGTATATTAATTTTGAATTCTTTCTCGTTCTTTTGAGTGAGACTTTTTTATTGGGTTGATTTTAATAAAGCTTGTTATATTCATTAAAAAAAAAATAAAATCTGTAAACTAAGTGTAAAGCACAATTGATGTCACTCTTTTGAAAAAGGCACTTGCCTTTAGATTCCATAATTTAGAACTATCAAGCCGTCCAAGTTAAAAAGTAAACGTTGTCTTGTCATTTACACTTTCTCAATTAATATCACACCTAAAATCATAGTGAGAGTGTGAGAGACTTGACCAAAACAGCAAAATAAGGAGATAGCTTAGCTATAATTATAAAATTTAAGGTCCAAGGAATAAGAAAAATCATTTCAAATATATATATAAATAATTTATTAATTATATTATTCACGTTACAACAAATATATTTTTGGTTAAATTTAGATATTCTATCTTAAGTGTTGTAGACTTGTACTATATGTTCTCAAACTGAATATATTTTCTAATCACAATTAAATTCAACAAATTATACAAATTTTACTGTTGAGTTGAAAAATTTAAAGAATTATATCTAAGTTTTATCATTATATATATTGACACTAAAAATATTATAATAAAAATTGATAATAATTTCATAAAAGTATAGCAATTCCAAATAAGATAATCTCGGACAAGAAAATAACAATATACATTTTCCTTATGGAAATAAGTGTTACAAAAATTTATAACTTTAAAAAAGAAGAAAAAAAATTTAAAGTTCAAGGAATATATACATACTTACCAAAAGCAAAGCATAAAATTAAAATACTACTAATTAATATATCTCCCCATTTTTATTTTAGGATTTACTTTGGCTGTCGCATTCCACTTTATAAAAAAGATCTCTCTCTCTCTCTCTCTCTCTCTCTCTCCGTTTACCAAATAAGAAAAGAAAAAAGAAAAATAATCTCTCTCTCTCTCTCTTACACACAAAAAAGCGATGCAGATGAAAATTGCAGAAACCCCAACCGACGAAATTACTGTATGATCTCGATGGAATCAGGTCCGTTCATTTGCCAAATCATTCTAAAATTTTCGTTTAATTACTACACTAAATTATCAAAAATTTGAGAGATTCACAGATAAAGTTTTTGAATTTTCTATTCCTGTTGTTACTTTTAGTTTATTTTCAGTTTTAATCTTCTGGGGTTTCTAAAAATTTATGCTTTTTCGAGTTTGCTATTGAAATTCGAAACATTTAAATGGTTTTCGTGGTTGGTACCGGAATTTACAGGTTCATATATCGGTGAATTGGATTTTTAAGTTTTATTGCACATTTTAATTTCTTCTAGTTGCAGAAATGAAAAAAGAGGTAAAGGAAAAGTTAAAGTTTTGATCTTTATGTTTTTTTGGTTTCTGGGTCTTGAAGAAATGAGAAATTCATGGCCTTTTAGACAGCTTTCATATATAGACTGTTATGTTATTTATGGTTGATTTGTATAAAGTATCACCTGGTTACTTTGTTATCTATTTTTAATTTTTCATTTTGTATTTGGGGACAGGTTTTTGGATTTGATCTTGGAGTGTTGGCATGGTAGTGAATTTTGGTGGGGTTTCAAGCTACCTTACAGTTTGCGTCTGACTGCTTTACTTCAATGTCAAATTGTGATTATAATATTGGAAGAGTAAGAGTTATGCCAATGCCATTCTGATGAAATTTTTTGAGTTGGGTTTTGGTGAAAAGGCTGAATATAGAGTTACTAGTAATGGGTGTGCGCTACATAGCCGTCTCGGCGGCATCTACGGTGTTGAGCTTTGTTTTGCTGCAATTCTGGACAGAATTGTCTTTAGATAATCTTAAATCAGATGGACTAATTGCTGAGAATTATATTCACTCGGAGAATGTGACCCGTGTTATTGAGCTGCTTTCGGGTTCTTATGCCACCATTGGACTGCTGACAAATTTTGTGCTAAATGTATTTGTTTTAGTAGTTCTATTTCTAAAGGTAAGTCAACTGAACAAAAATAAGTTGATGATTGAGAGGAATTATATATTTATTTGTAAGATGTATGGGCTATTCTTTTGAGTTGACTAAAGAGTGGTGTATTAGCAACAAATTTAACATTGGACATGTTACTTATAAAACAATGTTTATGAACCCATCATCAAATTGATGATGAATTTATGACTAATAACATTGTCTTTGCAATTATGGTTTATATTTTTCACTTGCAGACTATATTCTTTGTGGAGTTGTATCCTTGTGAGACTCGGAAATTGTTGGAACGTCTTGTCAATTATATTATTTACAAGGTAAATTTTTTATTATTTATTTATTTATTTTTTTAAGAATTGAAAATACATATATTGTGATCATGATTATTGGTAATATGCATCAATTTAAAATGTGAAATCACTTTTTCTGGAACTTCTGCTTGGGATATATGTGGTAGAGCCTATCTGAAGATCTGTTAAATTATCATACCATAAATACATGTTAAGAGAGACAATTGTAGGTGGAGTACATAATCTGTTGTATCATGCATTCCCTGAATTTTACTTTCCATATGGTAGTGGTTTCTAGAATGGTTTAGTTGATTGATCTATAATGGATAATAAAGTACTTCTGGGGAGAAATATGACTTCATGTACTGATTTAGCAATGCAATATATAATATGTTTGGACCTAGGTCAAGTTAAAATGCTACTTATATATTTATATATGTATGAATACGTGTATATATCTATACATTGAATCTTTGATGTTATCTTGATGGATTTTCTATTTTTATTTATTTATTTAGTATTTATGGCAATGTCCTTTGGGCCAAATGGTGCCATCAACACCACAGAAGAATCTCCTCAAAAAAATAAAAAACAAAAAACTCCCCAGAAGAATGGGGTGGTAGTTAATGTCATGAGTTCAAGTCCCATGAGCTACTTGTGTTGCTTACCAACTGTGTGTTTTTTATTTTTTAAATTGATGTTTATGGTTCAGTAATTGTGTGATGTCTGTTGCTGAATATTGAACAGGGGACGTTTCTACCATTGGTTGTTCCACCAACAGTATTTCATGCAGGCTTGTGGTCGATCTGGTTGACTGTTCTATGTTCTTTAAAGGTATATGAGACAACATTTCATGATGGGCATACTGATTTTGGAATTAATATGAAAGACTAATTTTTAAGTGCATGATTGTCAATCTGGTTATTTTCCAGATGTTTCAAGCTTTGGCCAGAGATCGACTTGAACGTTTGAATGCATCACCTTCTGCTACACCTTGGACATATTTTCGTGTATATTCAGTCTTATTGTTGGTCCTCTCTGTTGACTTTTGTTGGTATTGCTTAATTTCCTCTCTCTCTCTCTCTCTCTCTCCACACACACACACACACACTTTTCCAAGCTAGGTTCAAAAAATTTCTCACCTTTTACTGATAATTGTGTTTTAGGAAATGTGTTGTACATGCCTATAGTTATAATGTTCATAACAAAATGTGTCAGAATTTGCTGGATATGTGTTACAAAGACTATCTTACAAGGCAACACAACTGGGACTTTAAAATTGGGAAGTATGTGTCAATTTTTTATTATTTATTTTTCATCAAAAAGGGAAGTTTTGTTATTTATACAAAAAGGTTTTATATTTTAGACATATGTTAGTTGAAAGACAATTATTTTTGCTTATTTAAAAAGAAGACAAAATCTTTATTTTTTTTGTCTGTTGAAACAAGTAAGTACTTTCTAGTTTACATAATTCTTTCATATCAATTTTCCCTTAGTTACATTTGTTGTTTGTTGGCAGTTTTCCTTTTCGTATTTTTTTGGTCATTTCTATAATTTATTCAGGTGTCATTTATGCTATTTTTTTGATTCTGGGCTATCAAAATTTCAAGAAAGTTAAATCTTTTATGAGTCGTATTGATTGCTGTAATCATGCATTGGCAGTAAGTTTTCTCAGCAGGCCTATCTATGGGTCTTGGCTTGTTACCATATGGAGTTTTGTGGTGTATGTATAGGCCTTCATTGTGTAAAACAAGATGGAGAACAGTTAATATTAATGAAGAGCTTGTCTCTCATTCTTTTCCCTCTTTCTCGTTCCCTTTTATGTTATCCTTTTCTTATATATGGTATTTTTTTTCTTTTCTTTTTTGGTTGCTAACAGGATTTGGCTTTGTCTGGTAATATATAGAACACTGAGTTCATCTATGTTTCTGTTGTTATTCTTTGAGCCTTTCAGTATTGCTTTTGAGACGATGCAGGTAATGTTATTGAAACACGTCTTGGACTTTGTTTGGATTGGTTGGATCCTGTGATATTTCAGAACTCAGGTTGACTAGGTTGTTTCGTTTGTGAAATTTGTAGGCCATTTTAGTTCACGGATTTCAGTTGCTCGATATATGGATCCATTCAGCAGGGAACAGTGCCAATTGCCAAAGGTTCAAATTTTTAGACACATCAGCAGCAGGTAGTTCTTAAATTTCACTTTCATTATCTTAGGTCATGATGCATGCCCCCAACACATCCACCTACCATATAAGCACATTTAACTAAGAGGTTTAGGAAAAAAAATATTAAAGGAATATTTTTAAAAACGCATACCTTGTGGGTGATTGGGGGAAAAAACTGTTGAAGCAAACAATTAAAGTAGCGAGGATTATATTAAAAAAATGCTTAAATGCGTGGTGATTGGTGAACGTGAATTTCACTCTTTTATAAGATATTGAGGGGGTAATAATGGAAATTACTACCATCATTGGTGGAGTGAATGCATTCACCTCTTTATTAGACAGTGAGGTGTATTATAGGAATTATGCACATTAATGAGTGGAATATAGATATCTCTTTATTCAACTTAAGATGATTGTAGTGGATGTAATGTTTTCTGATTAAGGACTGTGACTGTAGGTTCATTGTTGGAATGGAAAGGCGTTCTTATTCGGAATTTGGGGTTTACCCTGGACATGGCAACATTGTTAATGGCACTTGGTCATTATGTGCATATTTGGTGGCTTCATGGCATGGCATTTCATCTCGTGGATGCAGTCCTTTTTCTAAATATACGTGTAAATATTTGTGTAAATATTTCATTCTACTCTCTATTATTTTTTAAATTTTCATTTTATTTGGTTATTTGACACCCAATGACATGTTCAATCTATAATCAATTTAGAAATTCTGATCAGGCCTTGCTAGGTGCTATGTTTAAGCGTATTAAAGGATTTATCAAATTGAGAAAAGCTTTAGGTGCTCTACATGCTGCCCTTCCTGATGCAACTACTGAAGAGCTTCAAGCATATGATGATGAATGTGCCATCTGTCGGGTATGATTAGGTCTGTTATTGTTACCTTTTAGTTATTATTCATCCCTCAATGCTGATGAACTGGGCTAATTACAGGAACCTATGGCCAAAGCTAAAAAGCTACACTGCAAACATCTTTTTCATCTTGCATGCTTGAGATCTTGGTATGTTTCATACTTATTTTGATTTTACACCTTTTGCTTTTGTATTTTCAAGCATGTGAGTCATGCTGAAACTTACTCATTAATTCCAGGTTGGATCAAGGTTTAAGTGAGAATTATTCATGTCCCACTTGTCGAAAGCCGCTTTTTATTGGCAGACCTGAAAATGAAGTTAACCCCCGTACTGGAGAGGTTTTGAATGATGAGCAGCTTGCTCGTCAAATAGGTGCTGGACTTGATCGGCAAAACAATTCTGAACATACCCAACCTACTGGAGTATTCCCCAATCAGACTCAGAACCCTATAGAAGGTGGTCCTTGGAGGTTCGTACCTTTACGTCATTGTAGTGTCTCTTGCCTGCCCTGAAATTTGAACCTTGGTACCTCTAGCTGATAAGGCATACAAATTGGCGCCAATGAGCTATAGCTTAACTGGCACTTCCTTCTTCTGTAATAACGGGATGGAGGGTGAGGTTGTGGGTTCAAGACCCACTGGGTGGTTCAAGACCCACTGGGTGCGTGTGTAGCTTACCAATAAAAAAAGGAAAAACCATACAAATTGGCATTGGAGTCAACTTAGATTATGGGAATTTTGTTCTCTTTTGTTTTGTCAGCATTGCAGCTGGCACTTCCATCAGATATTCTTGTTGCTCTTAGGGAAGCCTTCTTCAGGCTTTTACAGAGAACCAAATTTTATGCCTATAGATAAAGATTTGATATGCTCTAGATCCCTGAAATAGTGACTGAACTTTATATACTTCATAGACCGTATTTTATATCGAAATACCATTTCTGGTACAAAAGAAAAGAAAAGAAAAGAAGAAGGGAAGGGTCCGTAAAATTTCATATTCAATCACTTAAATGCCATGCCATAAGCAATATTTATGGATAAGCTTTGGTGTAGTAAATTAAAAAAACTTTTTCATTTTTTGGAACATCTTTTCTCCTTTTGCTCCATAGCCATAGGAGTGCAGCAGGACTGGATTCAAATTGGTTACATGCTTGGCCAAACCAGGGTGTTGATGGGGCTGGACCCTCTAATGCTATCAGATCAGTTGGTTTAGGGAGAGTTCAGATGGTGATGAGGCATCTTGCATCTGTAGGAGAAACCTATGCACAGACGGCAATTGAAGATGGTGCTTGGAGCCTTTGGCCTATGAATCCCTCTCAGGCTGCCACGACTGGTCCACCCATCCCTCAAGCTCCTGGTGGTAGATACACTGCAGGCACTGGTGGTTTACATATGAGGACTGCCTCACACCCTGCAAATGACAACTTAGCGAACATACTTGCCATGGCTGAGACAGTACGGGAGGTTTTGCCACACATCCCCGATGACTTAATTTTGCAGGTATAATTTGGAGATACACACATGCATAGTGTTTTTTTTTTTTTTTTTAATGGATGAAATAAATATTTTTCTTCAAAAATTGGCTGCTATTGTGGATGGTTTTTGTAATAAAGTCCTTCATTCTCTTCATTTTTTTTTCTTCAAATTTTGTCTAATCAACCACACATCCCCGATGACTTAATTTTGCTGGTATAATTTGGAGATACACACATGCATAGTGTTTTTTTTTTTTTTTTAATGGATGAAATAAATATTTTTCTTCAAAAATTGGCTGCTATTGTGGATGGTTTTTGTAATAAAGTCCTTCATTCTCTCCATTTTTTTTTCTTCAAATTTTGTCTAATCTGTTTGAGATCCAATGCATCCAATTTTGCAGGACTTGCAGCGAACAAATTCTGTCTCCGTTACCGTTAATAATCTTCTCCAAATGTGAGTATGTAGTAAGTTTTCTTTTGTTGTAACATACTCTTGAGTTTTCAAGCAAGGTTCCTGGTCGGTTATACACCAAATATCTGAAGGCTTGTTGGTATATGCAACTTGCTTGTTGGAATGTGCAACTTGGGGTTGCCAAATTGCCTGATTTTTTTTCCCTTCTTTTTTGAATTTCCCTTTTCCTCCCTTTTTAATAGTATACAAAAGCTTCATTCTCTGTATATAGAGGCAACTCACACAATCAGTTGTATTTGTGAAGGAAGAAAAAAGGTGCAAATATAGTTCTTTTTTTTCTTCTCTCAGAAAAATAAAATTGCTATACACAACAAATATGTGGATGGTCTAGCATTCTGTTGCCTTGTTTCTTTTTAGAAGTTGCCACTTTTACTAATTTACTACTGTGATTTATAGTGGCTATATTCTCTCAAAGATGTCATTGTAAATTTCAAAGTAAAAATATTGTGCCGTTTTGATCAATTAGGTCTCATCGGATCTAACAACCATGCAAAAGAGGATATAACCAGTTAAATGAAACCCAGACCTGATTATAGGTTGGATTTGGATTTGAAATCCACAGCCCTAATAAATATGGACCCCAAGCTTATGGTAACTCTTTAAGCTTCATAAATGCTTGAGTACATTGTTAAAATCCACAGCCTTAATATATCCACAAGAACCACCATCACACAGCAACAAGCTTGAGTGCATTGTTAAAAATTGAAATCTCTAATGGCACCAACATAAGCATAAGCCTTTTTCTAATACTACTTGTCTTGGTCCTCTTCTTTGTTCCCACGTATGGGTTACACAGCTGAAATTGTGAAGTAGTTTAGTGTGAGAATTTCGAAGTGTCTCATTTGAACCCTTTGGAGATTATACATGCCAAGTCGGAGCAGCATGACTAGAAGGATAGAACATAACTAAACATTGAAGGGTTTTTTTATTAATAAAAATTGACTTAAACCTTGAAGGTTAAAAATGCTATCTGTTTGGTTTCTAATAAGAAAGATAAAGCTGTACAAGATGTTTCTAATAAGAAAGATAAAACTGTACAACAATAGAAGGCAAGAAACATTGAAAGCACTGAGTTCTTTTATGTTGTTCCGAAAAAGAATCTCTCAATTGGGTATTACAATTTCATTCAAACATACCTTCTGCTTGGTTTCTGATAGAAAAAAAATTGTATAAGAAAAGAAAACAAGAAAGTAAGGAACATAAAGAGTAGTAAAGTGTTTCTATGTTATTATGAATAAGAAATTTTCAGTTGGATCTCAATTTAAACTGTCAAATACTACTAAAAGCTTTCACTAAAAAGTAAAAACTACTAAAAGCTTCAATTGGAATTGTTGATTTTTTTTTTTATTTATTTTTTCAAATATTTTATTTTAAGAATGAATAGAAAACTAGGAAATACATGATTAAGAATTGAAAGTTTTTATTTTTTCTTGTGCTCAGCATAGTATTGAGCGATACGAACCGAATAAAAAAAAAAAAAAAAAAAAAAAAAGGGTACCGTATTTATAAGTATGTAAGACAAAGTTTATTATAGATCCTTTGAGGAAATTGTTCAGTTATATTAAGCTTTACTACTTGTTTTTAATGTCTTTGATTGAGTTGTAACTCTTTAGCTTCATAAATGCTTCAATAACTTTCAATATTGGCTGATATGACTTGTTTTAATGTCTTTGATTGAGTGGTAACTCTTAAGCTTCATAAATGCTTCAATAACTTTCAATATTGGCTGACTAATTCTACTTTGCTATATATATGTTTATCCACGAGAACCACCATCACAGCAACAAAGCTTGAGTGCATCGTTATTCAGCAAAAAAAAAAAAAAGAGGTTGAGTGCATAGTTAAAGATGGCAGTCTCTAATGGCACCAACATAAATATAAGTCATTTTCTAATACTACTCATCTTGGTTCTTTTCTTTGTTCCCTCATATGGGTCACTCAGCTGGGGAAGCTTTAAGGATGAACTCAAGCTTATTTCGAAATGCGTCTTCTATAATTTGAACCCTTTTGGAAGTTATATATGCCACACAAAGCATAATGTATAGAGGATCTTGAAGGTGTTTTTATTTTTATTTTTTATAAACAATATTGACCTAAACCTTGAAGGTTAAAAATGCTATATTTAAAACATGTTTTCTATTCTGATTAAAAAAAAAACTGTAAAAGAATAGAAATAAGAAACATAGAGCAATGCTTTTATATTGTTCCCAATAAGAATCTCTCAATTGGTTTTTACAATATTATTCAAACATACTTTCTGTTTGGTTTCTGATAATAATAATAATAATAATAAAACTCTACAAGAATAGAAAGCAAGAAACATAGAAAACAGTGAGTACTTTTATATTGTTTCGAAAAAGAATCTATGAGTTGGGTCTTACAATTTTGTTCAAAGATAATTTCTGTTTGGTTTCTAATTAAAAAAAAAAAAAAAAATCAAAATTGTGTATAGGAAACAAGAAACTTAGAGAGTAGTGAGTGCTTTTATGTTGTTCCGAAAAAGAATTTCTTAGTTGAGCCTTACGATTTGTTGAATAATACTTTTTATTTGGCTTCTGATATAAGAAATAAAACTATATAAGAATAGAAACTAGAAAGCAAGAAGCATAAAGAGCAATGAATGCTTTTATATTGTTCTGAATAAGAATTTCTCAGTTGTGTCTTTATTCAAACTTTACCAAACACTACTAAAAGCTTTATTTTTGCAAATTATTTTGAATATATATATATATATATATATAAAGAATGAATATATAAAGTATAAGAAATGCATGATTAGAGAATTGAAAGTAGTAAATTTAGATAATTCGAAGTTTCATAATCATTGCTATTGGCTATAATTTCTGAGCCATTTAATTTTTTAAAAATTTGTGAGCATAATCTAATAGGGTTTGAGTGTCTTTTGGAAATAGAATGTGTCAATATATTAATATTTCTCTCATTTTCCTTTTCATGTGGCAATCACGCAATACATTAAAGAACACGATAGCATACATTAAAGCATCATTCTCTGTATATAGAGGCAACTCACACAATCAGTTGTTGTATTTGTGAAGGAAGAAAAAAGGTGCAAATATAGTTTTTTTTTTTCTTCTTTCAGAAAAATAAAATTGCTATACACAACAAATATGTGGATGATCCAGCATTCTGTTGCCTTGTTCTTTTCAGAAGTTGTTACTTTTACTGATTTACTTTTGTGATTTATAGTGGTTATATTCTCTCAAAGATGTCATTGTAAATTTCAAAGTAAAATATTGTGCCGTTTTGATCAATTAGCTCTCAAGTCTCATCGGATATAACCAGTTCAATGAAACCCAGACTTGATTATAGGTTGGACTTGGATTTGACCACAGCCCTAATAAATATGGATCCCAAGCTTATGGTAAGTCTTTAAGCTTCATAAATGCTTGAGTGCATTGTTAAAATCCACAGCCCTAATATATCCACAAGTACCACCATCACACGGCAACAAGCTTGAGTGCATAGTTAAAAATTGAAATCTCTAATGGCACCAACATATATATAAGCCTTTTTCTAATACTACTCGTCTTGGTCCTCTTCTTTGTTCCCACGTATGGGTTACACAGCTGAAATTGTGAAGTAGTTTGGTGTGAGAATTTCGAAGTGTGTCTCATTTGAGCCCTTTGGATATTATACATGCCAAGTCGGAGCAGCATGACTAGAAGTATAGAACATAACTAAACCTTGAAGGGTTTTTTTTATTAATAAAAATTGGCATAAACCTTGAAGGTTAAAAATGCTATATACGTTCTGTTTGGTTTCTAATAAGAAAGACAAAATTGTATAAGATAGAAGGCAAGAAATATCAAAAGTACTGAATTTTTTTATGTACGTTGCTCTAAATAAGAATCTCTCGTTTGGCTCTTACAATTTCGTTCAAACATACCTTCTATTTGGTTTCTGATAGAAAAAATTGTATAATAATAGAAAACAAGAAAGTAAGAAACATAGAGATCGTGGTAAATGTTTCTATGTTTTTCTGAATAAGAATCTCTCAGTTGGACCTTAACTTAAACTTTGTCAAACACTACTAAAAGCTTCACTAAAAAGTAAAAACTACTAAAAGCTTCAGTTGGAATTGTTGAAATTTTTTTGTTATTTATTTATTTTAAGAATGAATAGAAAACTAGGAAATACATAATTAAGAATTGAAAGTTTTTATTCTTTCTTATGCTCAGCATATTTGTTAGTATTGCCCGATACAAACCGAATAATAAAAAAAAAAAGAAAAAAAAAAGGGTACCGTATTTATAAGTATGTAAGACAAAGTTTATTATAGATCCTTCGAGTAAATTGTCAGTTATATTAAGCTTTACTACTTGTTTTTAATGTCTTCGATTGAGTTGTAACTCTTTAGCTTCATAAATGCTTCAATAACTTTCAATATTGGCTGATACGACTTGTTTTAATGTCTTTGATTGAGTGGTAACTCTTAAACTTCATAAATGCTTCAATAACTTTCAATATTGGCTGACTAATTCTACTTTGCTATATATATGTATATCCACGAGAACCACCATCACAGCAACAAAGCTTGAGTGCATCGTTATTCAGCAAAAAAAAAAAAGAGGTTGAGTGCATAGTTAAAGATGGCAGTCTCTAATGGCACCAGCATAAATATAAGTCATTTTCTAATACTACTCATCTTGGTCCTTTTCTTTGTTCCCTCATATGGGTCACTCAGCTGGGGAAGCTTTAAGCATGAACTCGAGCTTATTTCGAAATGCGTCTTCTCTCATTGGAACCTTTTTGGAAAGTATATATGCCAACACAAAGCAAAATGAATAGAGCATCCTAAATCTTGAAGGTGTTTTTTTTTTTTAAAAATAATATTGTCCTAAACCTTGAAGGTTAAAAATGCTATATTTAAAACATGTTTTCTATTCTGATTAAAAAAAAAACTGTAAAAGAATAGAAAACAAGAAACATAGAACAATGCTTTTATATTGTTCCCAATAAGAATCTCTCAATTGGATTTTACAATATTATTCAAACATACATTCTGTTTGGTTTCTGATAATAATAATAATAAAAGAACTCCACAAGAATAGAAAGCAAGAAACATAGACAGCAGTGAGTACTTTTATGTTGTTTCGAAAAAGAATCTATGAGTTGGGTCTTACAATTTTTTTAAAAAAATAATTTGTGAGCATAATCTAATAGGGTTCGAGTGTCTTTTGGAAATAGAATGTGTCAATATATTAAAGTTTCTCTCCTTGTCCTTTACATGTGGCAATCACGCAATACATTAAAGAACACGATAGCAAACATTAAAGCTTCATTCTCTGTATATAGAGGCAACTCACATAATCAGTTGTTGTATTTGTGAAGGAAGAAAAAAGGTGCAAATATAGTTCTTTTTTTTCTTCTCTCAGAAAAATAAAATTGCTATACACAACAAATATGTGGATGATTCAGCATTCTGTTGCCTTGTTCTTTTCAGAATTTGCTACTTTTACTAATTTACTACTGTGATATATAATGGTTGTATTCTCTCAAAAATGTCATTGTAAATTTCGAAGTAAAATATTGTGCCGTTTTGATCGATTAGCTCTCATCGGATATAACCAGTTCAATGAAACCCAGACCTGATTATAGGTTGGATTTGGATTTGACCACAGCCCTAATAAATATGGATCCCAAGCTTACGGTAAGTCTTTAAGCTTCATAAATGCTTGAGTGCATTGTTAAAATCCACAGCCCTAATATATCCACAAGAACCACCATCACACAACAAGAAGCTTGAGTGCATAGTTAAAAATTGAAATCTCTAATGGCACCAACATATATATAAGCCTTTTTCTAATACTACTCGTCTTGGTCCTCTTCTTTGTTCCCACGTATGGGTTACACAGCTGAAATTGTGAAGTAGTTTGGTGTGAGAATTTCGAAGTGTCTCATTTGAGCCCTTTGGATATTATACATGTCAAGTCGGAGTAGCATGACTAGAAGTATAGAACATAACTAAACCTTGAAGGGTTTTTTTTATTAATAAAAATTGACATAAACCTTGAAGGTTAAAAATGCTATATACGTTCTGTTTGGTTTCTAATAAGAAAGACAAAACTGTACAAGATAGAAGACAAGAAATATCGAGAGTACTGAGTTCTTTTATGTACGTTGTTCCGAATAAGAATCTCTCGTTTGGCTCTTACAATTTCGTTCAAACATACATTCTATTTGGTTTTTGATAGAAAAAATTGTATAATAATAGAAAACAAGAAAGTAAAAAACATAGAGATCGTAGTAAATGTTTCTATGTTATTCTGAATAAGAATTTCTTAGTTGGGCCTCAACTTAAACTTTATCAAACACTACTAAATGCTTCAATTGGAATTGTTGAAAATTTTTTGTTATTTATTTTTTCTAATATTTTATTTTAAGAATGAATAGAAAACTAGGAAATACATGATTAAGAATTGAAAGTTTTTATTCTTTCTTATGCTCAGCATAGTTGTTAGTATTGCGCGATACAAACCGAATAAAAAAAAATAAAAAATAAAAGGGTACCGTATTTATAAGTATGTAAGACAAAGTTTATTATAGATCCTTTGAGGAAATTGTTAGTTATATTAAGCTTTACTACTTGTTTTTAATGTCTTTGATTGAGTTGTAACTCTTTAGCTTCATAAATGCTTCAATAACTTTCAATATTGGCTGATATGACTTGTTTTAATGTCTTTGATTGAGTGGTAACTCTTAAGCTTCATAAATGCTTCAATAACTTTCAATATTGGCTGACTAATTCTACTTTGCTATATATATGTATATCCACGAGAACCACCATCACAGCAACAAAGCTTGAGTGCATCGTTATTCAGCAAAAAAAAAGAAAAAGAGGTTGAGTGCATAGTTAAAGATGGCAGTCTCTAATGGCACCAACATAAATATAAGTCATTTTCTAATACTACTCATCTTGGTCCTTTTCTTTGTTCCCTCATATGGGTCACTCAGCTGGGGAAGCATTAAGCATGAACTCGAGCTTATTTCGAAATGCCTTTTCTCTAATTTGAACCCTTTTGGAAGTTATATATGTCACACAAAGCATAATGTATAGAGCATCCTAAATCTTGAAGGTGTTTTTTTTTTTTTTAAATAATATTGACCTAAACCTTGAAGGTTAAAAATGCTATATTTAAAACATGTTTTCTATTCTGATTAAAAAAAAAACTGTAAAAGAATAGAAAACAAGAAACATAGAACAATGCTTTTATATTGTTCCCAATAAAAATCTCTCAATTGGATTTTACAATATTATTCAAACATACTTTCTGTTTGGTTTCTGATAATAATAATAAAAAAAACTCCACAAGAATTGAAAGCAAGAAACATAGACAGCAGTTAGTACTTTTATGTTGTTTCGAAAAAGAATCTATGAGTTGGGTCTTACAATTTTGTTCAAAGATAATTTCTGTTTGGTTTCTAATTAAAAAAAAGAAAAAGAAAAATCAAAATTGTGTATAGGAAACAAGAAACTTAGAGAGTAGTGAGTGCTTTTATGTTGTTCCGAATAAGAATTTCTTAGTTGAGTCTTACGATTTGTTAAATAATACTTTCTGTTTGGTTTCTGATAAAAGAAATAAAACTGTATAAGAATAGAAACTAGAAAGCAAGAAGCATAGAGAGCAATGAGTGCTTTTATATTGTTTTGAATAAGAATTTCTTAGTTGTGTCTTTATTCAAACTTTACCAAACACTACTAAAAGCTTCAATTTTGCAAATTATTTTGAATATATATATATATATATATATAAAGAATGAATATATAAAGTATAAGAAATGCATGATTAGAGAATTGAAAGTAGTAAATTTAGATAATTCGAAGTTTCATAATCATTGCTATTGGCTATAATTTCTGAGCCATTTAAAAAAAAAAAAATTTGTGAGCATAATCTAATAGGGTTTGAGTGTATTTTGGAAATAGAATGTGTCAATATATATTAATGTTTCTCTCCTTTTCCTTTTCATGTGGCAATCACGCAATACATTAAAGAACACGATAGCATACATTAAAGCTTCATTCTCTGTATATAGAGGCAACTCACACAATCAGTTGTTGTATTTGTGAAGGAAGAAAAAAGGTGCAAATATAGTTCTTTTTTTTCTTCTCTCAGAAAAATAAAATTGCTATACACAACAAATATGTGGATAGTCCAGCATTCTGTTACCTTGTTCTTTTCAGAAGTTGCCACTTTTACTAATTTACTACTGTGATTTATAGTGGCTATATTCTCTCAAAGATGTCATTGTAAATTTCAAAGTAAAATATTGTGCTGTTTTGATCGATTAGCTCTCATCGGAAATAACCAGTTCAATGAAACCCAGACCTGATTATAGGTTGGATTTGGATTTGAAATCCATTGCCCTAATAAATATGGACCCCAAGCTTATGGTAAGTCTTTAAGCTTCATAAATGCTTGAGTGCATTGTTAAAATCCACAGCCTTAATATGTCCACAAGAACCACCATCACACAGCAACAAGCTTGAGTGCATTGTTAAAAATTGAAATCTCTAATGGCACCAACATAAATATAAGCCTTCCACTAATACTACTCGTCTTGGTCCTCTTCTTTGTTCCCACGTATGGGTTACATAGCTGAAATTGTGAAGTAGCTTGGTGTGAGAATTTCGAAGTGTGTCTCATTTGAACCCTTTGGAGATTATACATGCCAAGTCGGAGCAGCATGACTAGAAGTATAGAACATAACTAAACCTTGAAGGTTTTTTTATTAATTAAAATTGACTTAAACCTTGAAGGTTAAAAATGCTATATACATTCTGTTTGGTTTCTAATAAGAAAGACAAAGTTGTACAAGATGTTTCTAATAAAATAGACAAAACTGTACAAGAATAGAAGGCAAAAAACATCGAGAGCACTGAGTTCTTTTATGTTGTTCTGAATAAGAATCTCTCGTTTGGCTCTTACAATTTCATTAAACATACCTTTTATTTGGTTTCTGATAGAAAAAATTGTATAATAATAGAAAACAAGAAAGTAAGAAACATAGAGATCTTAGTAAATGTTTCTATGTTATTCTAAATAAGAATTTCTCAGTTGGGCCTCAACTTAAACTTTGTCAAACACTACTAAAAGCTTCACTAAAAAGTAAAAACTACTAAAAGCTTCAATTGGAATTGTTGAAATTTTTTTGTTATTTATTTTTTCAAATATTTTATTTTAAGAATGAATAGAAAACTAGGAATACATTATTAAGAATTGAAAGTTTTTATTTTTTCTTGTGCTCAACATAGTTGTTAGTATTGCACGATACAAGTAAAAAAGAAAAGAAAAAAAAAGGGTACCATATTTATAAGTATGTAAGACAAAGTTTATTATAGATCCTTTGAGGAAATTTTCAGTTATATTAAGCTTTACTACTTGTTTTTAATGTCTTTGATTGAGTTGTAACTCTTTAGCTTCATAAATGCTTCAATAACTTTCAATATTGGCTGATACGAGTTGTTTTAATGTCTTTGATTGAGTGGTAACTCTTAAGCTTCATAAATGCTTCAATAACTTTCAATATTGGCTGACTAATTCTACTTTGCTATATATATGTATATCCACGAGAACCACCATCACAGCAACAAAGCTTGAGTGCATCGTTATTCAGCAAAAAAAAAAAAAAGAGGTTGAGTGCATAGTTAAAGATGGCAGTCTCTAATGGCACCAACATAAATATAAGTCATTTTCTAATACTACTCATCTTGGTCCTTTTCTTTGTTCCCTCATATGGGTCACTCAGTTGGGGAATCAATGAGAAAGAAATCGCAGATATTTTGAAATGCCTCTTCAAATATAATTGGAACCCTTTTGGAAGTTATATATGCCATCACAAAGCATAATGAATAGAGCATCCCAAACCTTGAAGGTGTTTTTTTTTTTTTTATATAAATAATATTGACCTAAACCTTGAAGGTTAAAAATGCTATATTTAAAACATGTTTTCTATTCTGAGAATGTAAAAGAATAGAAAACAAGAAACATAGAGCAATGCTTTTGTATTGTTCCCAATAAGAATCTCTCAATTGGATTTTACAATATTATTCAAACATACTTTCTGTTTGGTTCCTGATCATAATAATAATAATAATAAGAAAACTCCACAAGAATAGAAAGCAAGAAACATAGAGAGCAGTAAGTACTTTTATGTTGTTTTGAATAAGAATCTATGAGTTGGGTCTTACAATTTTGTTCAAAGATAATTTCTGTTTGGTTTCTAATTAAAAAAAAGAAAAAGAAAAATCAAAATTGTGTATAGGAAACAAGAAACTTAGAGAGTAGTGAGTGCTTTTATGTTGTTCCGAATAAGAATTTCTTAGTTGAGTCTTAAGATTTGTTAAATAATACTTTCTGTTTGGTTTCTGATAAAAGAAATAAATCTGTATAAGAATAGAAACTAGAAAGCAAGAAGCATAGAGAGCAGTGAGTGCTTTTATATTATTCTAAATAAGAATTTCTCAGTTGCGTCTTTCTTCAAACTTTACCAAACATTACTAAAAGCTTCACTTTTGCAAATTATTTTGAATATATATATAAAGAATGAATATATAAAAGTAAGAAATGCATGATTAGAGAATTGAAAGTCGTAAATTTAGATAATTCAAAGTTTCATAATTAATCATTTGCTTTTGGCTATAATTTGTGAGCATAAATCTTATTTTTTTAGTTGATAATTTGTGAGCATAATCTAATAGAGTTCGAGTGTCTTTTGGAAATAGAATGTGTCAATATATTTAATGTTTCTCTCCTTTTCCTTTTCATGTGGCAATCACACAATACATTAAAGAACACGATAACATACACTATGCTGTCTGTTATTTTTTATTCAAAGCGTTACTCATAAACATTATATTACCATTGACATGTCTTTAATTGGATTCGTTAGTCATATATCAATCTATGGTTCCAAACTGAATATGCCAAAAATGCAAGTCCACTATGAAGACAGGAGCACTGAGCCGACCAAGAATGCTGCGCTTTTAAGAAACACACGTTTGGGTATTTCAAGCTCAAAGTTCAAGGTCTTTGCCTTTGCGGACTTTCAAACCCATCAACAAACATCAATTCTTAATCTCGGTGCCACTTCATTCTTGTTCTAGCTTCTAAGTGTGAAATTCGGTGTTGTGCCATGTTTTAAACCAAAACTAGAAGTAATTTATACATCTGCACCCTTTTAACCCAACATGCTCAAAGTTACAACTTCTCAATGTCCAAATTTAGTCAAATCTCAACCTGATTTTTCTCCTTTTTCACTCTTCTAACTGTTTCTCAAATCCCGATTAGTTAACGCTCAATTAAATTATTTTTATTTTATCTTTTTCTTACTTCGATGTATGTTGGTTTAGGTAATATATGTTTATGTACAATTTTCTAAAATTCCATTGTTTTTAATTTACTATACTTTTGCATATTTTCAGTCAATAGCATAAAACTAATCCAAAATGCACTCTCTTGTCACCCATGCACGAGGCCATACATAGTAAAGAGACAAATATTAACTAGTTTTTTTTATTTTTATACCGGATCCACAATGACTAATGTGAAGAAAAAACATTGTTACTCTAAGAATTGTGGTACATTACGAATTATAGGTTATTTTTAATTAATCTAATGGGTCTAGTCCTAGAAGAAGATTAAAAAAAAATAGAATGGTAAAATTTTGTCGAGGTGAAAAGGTGCTGAAGAGCAACAAACACGGAGCCACAAGCATGTAGTAGAACGACAATATTTGGGGGTTTTCAATGGAAACCAAAAGGATTGGTACTAGCTTCCTTGTCCTACGATCCGTCCTACTTTTTGTTTTTCTTTGACTCCTGTCACTTTTAGGCACATAGATTTCCTCATCATTGAATCTTTTAATGTACACTTTTTTGACTATATTCATATTCCCATGTGTTTTATGGCATGGACAAGGATGTTCCGTAATTGCCGTACATACTAGTTTTATCATTATTATTATATTAATAAACTATGAGAACGAGAAATTCTTATTTTTCAAATTTTTGTACTTGATTATTTGTATGTTTTTATTTTATCATGTAAACCAATACCCTAATTGCTAGGACCAGCTGCAAGTTAGTGTAAGTATAATTCTTTAAGTTTTGGGTAAAACTTAGGATACAGTTTCTTAGGTCAAGTACATTAGGTTTTTAGTTGAATTCAAATCCAATGAATTTAAATATTCTTGGAAAAAGATAATATTGTGTGTTTCATTAGTTAATACAACCGTGTGAGGAGCTGTACGGCTGTACCTAAGTTTTATTCTTAAGTTTTAGGTTTTCCAATTGACTTTAATCACACGATTGCAGTTTGTAAACAATATCATCTTTTTTAAAGATAATTAAATTTAATCACTTATGGTTGAATTTAATTGATAATAACTTTAGTATTTTTATTTTTATCTTTATGGGTTTTGTACATCCCAAGTGATCGGTCATCGTTCCCCTTATATCTTTTGTGATTTGATATATATATAAGTATAAGAAAAGGATTAAATTATACTCATCATCTCAATCTCCAACCTGGTTGTAATTGCCTATATTGTGGGCTCAAATCAAATGTTTTTGTTTGAAAAAAAAGGAAAACAAAAAGTCTTCTCAAGAATACAAAATATATCAGAAAACTAAGAAATGTAAATGCTGTGATTCAAATCTTAAGGAAAAAAATGGTTTGACAAATTACTCTCAGACAAAGTAAAAAGGATGGGTTATTGTTTTGACAAAAATATAATAATTCTTTTAAGGGGACAGGGGTGGGTTTTTTTATTTATTTAATTTTTAATTGTATTGATTTGTTTTGCATTTTTGTATGTGACTACCTTAAACTTTAAACTTATAGTTTACATTAACTATCGATCCTAGCTTCCTAGGTTAAAAAACCTAACTATTAGTTTTTCTTTCGTGCACAAATTACTATGCTAGCCACTATTCTTGGTTTATGTGAAGTTAATTGAAAGGATGGTCCAAAATCTCTTCCGCAACAAAAGGAACTAAGTTATAAGAATCCCTTAAAGTAATTTACTATTATACATATAACAGTTAATTAAACAAAACTTTGGAAGTTAAAAAAAAAAGAAAAAAAAAAGTAAAGCTTGAAATTTCCCTTCTATATATATTTCATTCAAGTTCAAATTAAGTTGACCCTCTCTCTCATTTGTTCGGGTAAAACGCCTATATTTTGGGGCCTCAAAGTCACTAAGAAGTGCTTAAAGGGCACAAGTTAGGCCACCATGCATTCCCTACAGTTTTCTTCCTCATAATAAGTCTCATATATACCAGCATGTTCTCTTGGACAGCCTCTTCTGTCTCTTACAAAACTTGTTCTTAAATCTGAATTGTTTCTTTTGGTAGCAATAGTGTGCACTTACTGTACTACTCTCTTGTATATACACAACATATATATATATATATATATACACAGTAACCTCCACTTATCTTTTCAACTTTGCAACCATTGAAAGAGTTCTCCTTGATCATGTCTATCAATATATCTTCTGTTTTTGTCCTCCTCTTGTGCCTTTCCATTCATGAATATTATTGCAATGCTCGGGGTCTTGGAGTGATTGATAAAGCTTCCAGCTTACAATTCATTGTTTCTGAAAAGGTTGGTGTTGTATCTCAATGTTTCCCTTTAAAAAAATGGTATTTTTGTTTAACAAGTGTAGTAACACAACATTTTTTATAACGTAACTGTATTTGATATGTCCTGTTGTGGTTAGTGTATAACAAAAATGATATTATTCTAATCATAATATATGTCATATCAGGTAATGTAACCATTTTTTTTTTCTTGAAAATGTTATGTCTATAATATTACTCATTTTTGTTTCTAATAGTTTTGTTCACGTATGTATATTATTTGGTTTATGTTGAAGGTAGCAAAGAAGGCTAAGCTTAGCATGGAAACAATTCAAGGAGGAGAGACAAATGGAAACAACATTGATGACAACTTTCAAGGTGGTGCAACTACACAAAAACCAAAGGACTCAAAGGCTTTGGCCAAGGATTTGAAATACATCAGAGGGAAAATTAATCCAGGTCTAGTCCCAATCAAGCCTCTTGTTTCAGTTTCTAGGCGCATGCCCCACAAGAACCATGATGAACATTCTGGCTTTTACTCGGACTATTCTCGGCCTAGAACACGACCTCCATCCCATAACTGAAGTTGTTCACTCTTGCTTTACTATTAATCACTCATTAACTTTCTCATTTGAATTGCTTGGCTTTCTTTCATTTTCTATCATTACCTTGAATCCTTAACCATTCATAACCACAATAGAAAGATGGGAGCCTTAGAATAAGGACTATGTGTATTTACTATTTATCAAACAAAATTCCTTATTCTTCTGTTTTGTAGACCAAATTTATATAGGAATCTATTTTGGTGGTCTTCTTCTTCTTTCTCTTTCATCGTCCTTGTATTATTAGTATTATTATTGATAGGGATGGAACATGCAGGACGTGAGAATTCTAAGTCATCTTGTCACGTGGGCTTGCTTAGAGAAACAAGTATTAAGGTAAATCGTCCAATGCTTTTTATAGTTATATAGAGGGTAAGTTTGGGTTTAAATATGACACAAAGGCGCTGTTTGATAATGTTTTTGGTAAGAGTAATTATTCAATACTTTAGAAGTAATGCTTCCTCATTTTATATGATAGTGGATTCAATTAATGAAAATTATGGTGAGATTCGTCATTCATGAAAGAAGACAGAGCATTGCTCTTAGATTATTGAATAATTTCCCCATGAGAGTGACAAATGCATACAAATGGTCTATACGCATAAATTTAATTAAGAATGTTCATGTCTATGCATGATTGGCCCTACAAGGCGACAACTCAACATTGGAGGTGCATGAAATTGATATGAGAGAAATGGAGCAAAACTACATCTATGTGATGTTATCTGGGTCTACTCTTAGTGGGAAAATTATTAATTACTCTTGAAGTATAGTTACGTGAGACTCCACACTAATAAATGCAAACCCCACTTAATACAAAAATATGACGTAAGCTTAAAAAGTAATATGAAAAAATTAACTATTGTATTAGATGCTTAGATTAATTTATTAGTGTGCAGTAGTTGATTGTGGAGTACGTTAATAATTATTTATCACTAATATTGTAGCTTGTAGATTTGGGATTAGGGTATAGTGTCTGCAAAATTAATGTTACCTTTTGCATAGAAGCTTATTTGAGAAGTTTAAAAGCCCCTGATATGATGAGTAATAACGGTCAATTTGAAGATATATTCTTGATAGGGTTTGACTTGCGTCCAATACTTTGGAGTATGGAGTACTGGATGTCTGGATGTGATATAGACACAATACGTGTAAAAAAAATAGGTCACGTGTAATCTACGTGTTGTGTTGAGTGTTCCACTACATTGGACAAAAGTCTCGACCTATCTTGATAAGTAATTGATATAATATCATTTATTTGAAAATATGATTAAGAAACAGATATATAATAATCCTAATTAATATTCCCAAATTTGTTTTAAAACTAATGCAATAGTTGAGATTCGTTTATACCACATTTTTTTTCCCAATGTGATAAAGTTGGGTTATATAACAAAAAAGTCAGGAAATGAAAAGATACATAAAGAAAAGAGGAATTGACACGACATGGGTGGGGGATTCAAAATCTTTATCAGTGGATTGTATTATCATGGTATAACATGTTACTGTTTGTTGCTTATGTAGGGATCAAGAAGGCGAACATTATCAATGGTAGAATTGGGTTCTAAAGTCAAAGAAGACATATATTTCAATGGTAACAAAGCACAAGAAGTGGAAGTGACAGATTATGAGCCACCACATCAGACACCACCGATTCACAATTAATATAGACACCTAGCTAATTTTGCAACATGCTACGGTTTATATATATGATCATATATATCTATATATATATTAAGAAAATTACAGCCAAACATTGTGTAATGTGAAAGGAAGTAGAAACATAAGAGATGGGAAATTAGTGGCTTAGATTGCTACTAGTTACAAAAAAGTGTTGGTTAGTGGCTTAGATTGCTACTAGTTACAAAAAAGTGTTGGCTGGTTTCTTGTTAAATGATGTTATAAATTATAAGTTAGTAATTCCAATGCTTTAAGTTGGAATTCGATGTTGTTGACCACACTAGGTTTTGAACACTCCAACATTATACTTCAGTATCCAAAGGAAATCCTCTGGCATTTAAAATCAAGTGATTCCAAAATCCAACCATTTTGTTTTTCTTGTGTTTTGAACTAATGGAAACATATAGCGTGCTGTACATAACAATAACAAGCTTTAACTTGAAAAATATCAAAAAGTGGGAAATATGTTTTGGAAATCAATTTCAGGCTTGGTAATGGTTTTGGACTCACGGCTCTCTTAAATTCCAACGGAATTCTACTATTTTTTTAGTTTATTAAACTTTCCTTACAAATCCCAAAGCAATTGAACAGGGAAAATGAGCAAAATAAAGGAGTCCTATTATTTTCTAGGTGGAAGACTAATTATGCTTCGATTCCCCATATGTAATGTTTAGAATAAAATTTTTGTCGTATATAAAAAAAATTATTGATATGTGTACAACATGCTCAAATGTGAGATAGAGTGAGGTAGTTTGATAATATTCTTAATTTTTAATATATATCACACATTTAGCAGATGTTGTATACTAAATTTGTATAGCACCTTGATGTACAGAATATCCAGAAGCATAGAGAAACTATTTTTGGTAGTATCCAAATGTAACAAGTATTTGTAGTACAACTCCTATATAAACTTGTTCAATAAAATTGCTATCGTTTCTTTTTAAAAAAAAAAAAAAACTCCTATATAAACTCTTGCCAGGCAAGTAAGTAAGTAACAAGTCTAATAATAAATCCTGACCAAAACTAGGAAATAAAATCTGTGTGGGCCGTTTGCTTGATGGTCCTTTTGGGTCTTTTAGATGGATGATGACATTTCTCAGCTCTATTGATAGATGTTTCCTACATCAAAGACAAAAGATGAAGAGAAGAGTTGATAAGATGTTTGATGCTACAAACTTATTTAGGTTATAATGCAGAAAATAACAACAAATCAAAGAGTGATTACATAACAAATTGAAACCAAAATTAAGTATTTAAGGAAGAGGGAAAAAGAGTATTTGAATGAAGGATTTCCCATAATTGAATGCGGAGATGGAAGTATAGACTATATTCCTTTCATGGAGATGGTTATTTTTTTTTTAGCCCCCCCCCCCCCCCCCCCCTCCCAAAAAAAAAAAAAAAAAAAGGTTTCGCTGTTGTAAATTTTTTTATTAGAATTGTGAACTTCATCAGCAATTGAGAAACTAATTCTTGGAGGAGATTTTGGATGTGATTATGATTGTACTTGTTAATTTTTAATAACATAAGACAAGTATTTTAAGAAAATTAACAGAAAGCAAAAAAAAAAAATGTAGAGTGACTATTAAATCTTCCAAAAAACCACAGTAATACTCAAGTTTCTATGATAATATGAAAAGTTTAGATGCATCGTGCTAAACATAGGAGCCCTGTTTCATTTGCAACTATGAAAGAAAAATTTAAAAGAAATTCCTTGTAAGTATACCATGTTTGGGCTTTAAAAGACTTTAGAAAGCATAATCTGTTAAAGTTTAAAAAGATTCAAGAGTAGGGGCCAAGGGGGCATAACTGGTCCTTGGTCATAGCTACGGCTAAAGGATTTCTAAGTCAACATTTGTTAGGCATAATCTAGTGAGGAAACCTCCAAACCTTTGAATTGACTGCAATGAAAAATTTCTTGATCTATATATTGCTCACCAGGAAAAAAAATAAGTCTAATAATTGAACTTCAACAATGAATAATTTTAGGGTAATTCTACAATACCCATGTGGGTACTGTATTTCTAATAGATTAAATCTTACATTGATGGTACCAATGTCACATATTATGGTACCTACTTCACATATAATGGTACCTACCATTTTTATTTATTATTTAAATATATATATATATATATATATAAAATCAGATAGTACCAACATCACATATGATGATACTTATATCACATTGCCTACGATGCAAACATTGCAGAGAAAAGTTACGGCCATCTTTATCAACCATTAAAATTTGAAAACATTCTAAACACTAAAGTGGTGAATGCAAAGTGCACAAGGACTTTATTTACTTTAGGGTTTAAGGGCACTTCAAATCTTTATGAGTCTTTTTCAGTCAAGTTCTGTTACATGAATAGAATTCACAAGTACTTACATATATATATATATATATTCATTCATATATAGTAGGAGAAAAATTTGAAATTATTTTGAAAATTCAGATTAAAAAATATATGTTAAAATTAGTCATTAACTAAAACTGAAGGCAGACAAAATATAGAGTTGATAAAAATATAGTAGTTGAAAGGTGAAAATGGGGCGGGATACTTACAACGGATTCATCTGCCATGCCAATCGCAAAAGGAACCTTACATCGTAGATTAGGAAGTGAAAATTTCCAAATTTGCCAAGGTCTACCGCTGCAATAAGAACGAATCAATCTCGTTTTGTTCACCTGTGTATCACCAAAATTGTATACGGTAATTATGTTAACCAAGTCCTTACTATTAAGAATAATAACATCATCATATGGATGAAAAGCCACTGGTTCTAAATATTTTGAGGTGAACGTATTGAAGGGAACAGTGCACTTCAGCAACCATTCATAGTTATTGTTAACCCTACTACAATCATGTTGAAGCATCCAAATTCGCAAATTTGATTTGTCACAATGAGAAAAATGAATTTGACCCTTGTTTATACCAACACATCCAAGTGTTGAGGTCCTAGCAATCTCAGGAAGCTCAATAGCCTTAGCTCGAGCACTCACACTAACACTAATTTCTTGATCAACAAGAAACCTAATCAAATGACCCGACATGGATAATCTGTATAACGCTCCCTTGAAATAAACGGATCGTTTCTCCCAAACAGCCTTAGCAACATGATCTTCAAATTTTTCGAATTGATACCTCAAAGTAATCCAATCACCCGTCTCCGAAGTAAAAATATTGAGAGCTCTAAAACCTTGAAATTGAACAATTTTGTAATGACAAGATTTAGAAGGGTCATAAGCCAGAGCTGCATACTTGTGTCGTAATGTTCTTGGATAAGGCTTAGTGATAACAGCATATTGTTTGGTTGAGAGATTAACGACAAAATAACGGCATACATTTGGACTTGTTGGTTGAGTTTTGAGTGCTCCTTTATGAGAAATTAGAAGCAAACCATTGCAAGAATCAAGCAACTCTCGCATGAAACGCTTAGACAGTTGAAGTTTTTCCCACCAAGTAGAAAACTCTTTTCTGAAAAAAACTCCCGGAAAATCAATTGAACTTCTCAAGGATGAAATTACTCCACAATAATCAACATGCTTTGATGCCATCCTGGGAAAGCAAAAGTTGATGATCAAAAGCCGCCATGCTTTAGAAACACAAGTAAACTTGGCTAGAAGCTTTACGGGTAACCAGCACAGAATTTCAACCTTCAAATCATCAACCAAATCGTCCATGGATGTATCAAATTCATGGTTCCTATTCCTGTTGTTAATCTTCCTAAGTTTCATGGTCAACTCTTCAGAACGATACAACTAATTAAACAGAGATAATCTATGGCTTTGGTTTTGTTGTTTCTTGTTTTGTTTTGTTGCAATATATAAGCAATCGTTTAAGAGTCATTCTGTCCTAGTGGTAATCAAAATCTTTTCTTTTCCTAATCAAAATTAAAATTCTAACTCAACAGGGATTCGGATTCCGAGCTCAAATACACTACGTGGGGAGGAGGGAAACGTGGGGAGGAAGGAAACGGAAAACCAAGCGACCTTTTATTACATGGAAACACTTCCCTATAATTCCGTAGTTTATAATTCCCTATAATTAATTTTATGGGTTTGGGTACAGTTATATTATGTTAACTAGTTGTAGTTTGCAAACCCGTTCAATTAGATACAGTTCCCTAGGTTAGGTACTTAGGTTCCCTAATTGAATTCAAATACATGTTTGCATTAACCAATAAAACACAAACAATGTTATCTTTTTTAAGAATATTTAAATTTTATGTATTTAAATTCAACTAGGAACCTAATGGCCACTTGGGTATTCTGCCTAGTGGTAATCCCCCTTCCCAAAAAGCCTCACTCCTCTAAGAGGGTGTGGGTTCAATCCCCGGAGTCTTCAAATATTAGTGTGTGTGAGTTTAGATTAGAATTTCTATCATAAAAAAAAAAAAAAAAAAAAAAAAAAAAAAAAAAAAAAAAAAAAAAAAAAAAAAAAAAAAAAATAGGAACTAATGTACTTGTAAGAATATTAAAGACATTTATTATTATTGTGTTTATATATAAAATATATTATAGTATTAGACATTTATTATGATTGTGTTTATATATATGGAACAATATATTATTTCTATTAAAGAAAATATAATGTGTTAAGATTCTAATATGATTGTGTTTATATATATGAAACAATATATTATTTCTATTAAAGAAAATATAATATGTCAAGATTCTAATGAGAATTAAAAAATATATATATTAAATAATGAGGTGTAAAATTGTGGGACTAGCTTATGTGGCGTAATATTATGAGGTCAACCAAAAGTAAAAAAAAGCTTCGTAATTTTATAGATAGATAGATTCATCAATATCTATACTCTTTTTTCATGTGAGACTGCCACTCATACGTGTATACCAACACTTTAAACATGTTGGGCCTTCTTTTTTGTGGTGGGCTGGTGGTTTTTTTTTTTGGGCCGCAGGGGGTGGGGTGGGGGGGTGTTCATTCGGTAATAGGAAGCATCAATCAGCGGTGGTGATTTGAGTTTCTTGGTGGTATTGTCAAATAGAAAGCAAAAAGGCTCTAGTAGAAATCATTTTGGTGCTCATTACGAAATTACTTGAAATTTGGTGAGTTGATTGGAATTGACGTGATGATCAAGGCTCATTGCCTAAATATGTCCATGAGCGTCGTCAGTTTTTGGATCAAATTCTTTAGTTTAGGCCTTTAATTAGTTAACTTTTCTGTTTATGGTAATTTCCTTTTTATTGTAATTTTCAATTTAAAAGTCAAAATAAGGTCTCATCTATTTTGTAACGTTTTCTAGGATTAATAGGAGTTGATTTAGCAATTAAATCATTTTTTTTTTTTTGGTGGTAAATTTTCCTATATCTAGACTAGTTTCGTGCTTACAACGAATTATGGTTTCTAAAACCTTCCTAAGGGTCTTCTAGCAGTTTTTGGAATTCTTTATAATTTATATTGTTTGTAGTCGATAAAATAATTCAGACTTTGATTATATTTCACAAAAGAGGTTTTCTCAATTTCTCTTATAGATTCTAAATTTTCTCATTGTGGATTCAAGGAACCCTTGTGAATTGAAGGTTAATTTTCTTGAAGTAGACTGTTCTACTTCTTGTGACTTTCTGCCTGCGTCAATGTCCACATTGGATCAACTCATGGTAGACCGTTTGGTCATCCGACCAAGCAACATGAATATGTAAGCATTTGATGAAACCCGTCAAAGATAGTTTCCCCTCATAATCCCAACAAATTGTTGGCTTGAATAATTACCACATAGTGTGCATAGACAATCTTTAAAAATTCACCAAAATGATCATAGCTTGTTTTATTTAAATTTATTTTGGTTGGAGTCTTTTTTCCTTTGTTTAAGAAAAGTATGTTCAGGAATAATATCTGGATATATGCTTCCATTATTCTTGTGCTTCCACCCTTAGTATTGCAGCTGTTTTATTGAAGAAAATTTGTCCACTACTTGTAACTATCAGAAAGAGGGTCTTTTTCATTGAGTTAAAAATATCATTCTCTGGGTGAAAGACTGATTATACCAGCAGGTCCAACACTACTCACATCCAGTTATTGAGTACAGCATGCTCAAATTGTTAGATAGTGTTGCGTGCACAGACCTAGGAAATAAAATCTAACCAATTACAATAAAAAAAGAGAGAGATTACAATATTTAGATAAATTCTAACCAAGCAACAAGTCAAATAGTAAATCCTGCCAAAACTAGGAAATAAAATCTTTTCAGTGTGCCAGGAACTTGATGCTCCTTTTGGGCCTTTAAGATGGACGACCTGATCAGGTATCAGCTCTCCTGATAGATGTTTGCTACATTAATTAAAGACAAAAGATGAAAGAGAAAAGTTAATAAGATGTTTAATGCTAAAGCTTATTAAGGATATAATACAGAAAACAACAACAACAAATCAAGTGTGATTACCTATGTTAGCTCTACTACTACATTATTTCAGTGAAAGAAGCAACAAATTGGAATCAAAAGTAAGTAATTGAGGAAGAGGAAATTAAAAAGGGTACTTGGATGAAGGATTTCTCATAACCAAACCCATTCAAAATAAAAAGATCAATTGCATGGTGAGATGGAAGTGTAGACCAGAATATTTCTTTCAAGGAGAAGGTTAATTTTTTTTTTCTTAGCCCCAAAAAGAAAGTTTCCTTGTTCTAAGTTTTTTATTAGAAGTGGGAACTTCATCAGCAATTGAGAAAACTAATACTAGCTAGCAGGATATTTTGGATGCCAATATGATTGTACTTGTTGATTTTTTAATAACAAAAGACACTTACTTAATTTAAGAAAATTAACTGAAAGAAAAACAATATGTAGAGTGACCATTAAGTCTCTCAAAGAATCACAATAATGTTAAAATTTATATATGATAATATGAAAGCTTAGATGCAGCCTACTGGTCATTGGTCTATTTGTAAGTTTTTACCATGTTTGGGCTTTAAAAGACTTTAGAAAGCATAATATGTCAAGTCTAAAAAGATTAAAGAGTAAGGGGGCATAACTGGTAATTGGTCCTAGCTAGAGCTAAAGATTCTAAGCCAACATTTGTTAGGCATACTTTATTAGTGAGGAAACCTCCAACTCCAAGCCTTCAAAATGACTATATTGAAAAATTTCCTGATCTATTGCTCAGCAGGGAAAGAGAACTTTATAACAAGTGAACTTGAACAATGACAAATTTTAGTTGGCCAGGGTTGGCTACGAATCAAACTACACCAGAGAAAGTTGCAACCAGTCTTATATTAACCATAAAATTTGAGAACATTCCAAACTCAAAGTGGTGAATGTCATGCACAATATATATATATATAGTAGTAGAAAAAGTTAAAATTATATTGAAAATGCAAATGAGAAAATAGATGTTAAAATCAACCATCAACTTAAAAGGAGGGCAGTCAAAATATAGAGTTGATGAAAGTATAAAAGATGAAAGGTGAAAATGGGGCATGCAGGATACTTACTGTGGGTTCATCCGCCTTGCCAATTGCAAAAGGAACTTCACATTGTAGAAAAGGAAAGGCACCATTCCAAATATTCCAGAAATAGATATGAGATATAGACAAACTTGATACCTGTCTGTCACCAAAATGGTATTCCATCATAATATTGCGAATCGATTTTTCAAGACAAAGAATAATAGTATCATCAAAGGGATGAAAAACCAATGGTCGGAGATCTTTAGTAGGGATCCTATTGGAAGGGATTGTGTATTTCAACAACCATTCATAGCTACTATTGCTTTTGTGTTGAAGCACCCAAATTCGCATGTTTGATTCGTCAGAATGAGAAAAATGAATCTGGCCCTTGTTTAGTCCAACACATCCATGTGGCTTCGCCCTTGCAACATCTGGGAGCTCAATGGCTTGAACTTGACCACTCGCATTGATTTTTTTATCAACAAAAAACCTTATTAAATGACCCGACATAGATAATCTATATAACGCTCTCTTGAAATAAACGGATCTGTCCTCCCAATATTTCCTAATAATATGATTTTCAAGTCGATATCTCAAAGTAATCCAATTCCCACTCTTCGAACAAAAAATATTGAGAGACCTAAAACCCTGAAAACGAACAATTTTATAGTGACAAGATTTAGAAGGGTCATAAGCCAAAGCTGCATACTTGTTGCGTCCTGTTTTTGGATAAGGCTTAGTGATAATAGCACACTGCTTGGTTAAGATGTTAAGAACAAAATAACGGTACAAGTTTGGACCTGTTATTGAGTTATGAATACAAAGTAGAACCAAACCATTGCAAGAATCAAGCAACGAGTCTCGGCTGCTTTTCCTAAACCGTTTTAGTCTTTTCCACAAACCTTCATACGAATTGTGTAAACGATAATCACGAAAAAGAATAGAGCGATTGCAGCTTGTAACGTATGTAGAAAAAGCAAGCTTTGATGCAATCTTGGGAAAGCAAAAGTTAATAATCAAACGCTGCCATGCTTTAGAAACACACGTAAACTTGGCAAGAAGTTTGACCGGTAACCTGCAGAGAATTTCAAGCTTCAAATCATCAATCAAATCGTCCAAGGACGTACAAACATCATGGTTCCTCTTCATGTTGTTAATGATCTTCCTATGTTTCTCTTCTGAACAATAATACTAAACAGAGAATATATATATATTTCACTTGGTTTTTGTTTTGTTTCTCTTGAAATATTTATAAGCGATTGTTTAAAAGTATTTGTGTCCTAGTAGTAATCAAAAATTCAAAATCCAATTTCTAACTGAACAAGGATTCGCAAATCCGAATCCTAGATAAAAAAAACACTACGAGGGGGGGAGAGAAACATTACAACGACACGTCGTCTAAAGTATTAAAGAGATGGTGAAACAGTACCGGTATAATTCTATCGTTTATTTGCATTAAATTAAGAAAACGACAGGTCGTGGCCACATTATTATGAAATACCGACGACATGCCGTATGGGGGAGATGATGTTTTGGGCTTTGGACATGTTGATGTCCTTTTTTTTTTTTGTTGGGCCGGGTGGGTGTTAACTCGGTAATAGAAAGTAGCGGTGGTGATTTGAGTTTCTTGCTGGCCGTACGATGAATTAATAGAGTTTATCAAACGTTGTAAAAGTTGATATGTGTTATTTAGCAAAAAAAAAGTTGATATGTGCCATCAAAATGACAATGCTATTGCATACTCTAAATCTCCAACTCATTATTCCTATATGGTAGGAGTGGTAAACCTTATCCAAACTCATTGATTTATTCAAGCTCACCTATTTAATATATGGGTCAAATGAGTACTAATACAATTAAACTTAATTAAGATTAGTATTGAATGAGTTTTAATTGGGTTACTTATTGTTTATCCAAAAAATTACATGAAATTTACTCAAACCCATATCTATATACATACATAATTGATATATATATATATATATATTAGAGGTATTTGGCCATTTTAAAAGTTTTAGGTGTATTTTGATTATCTATATAAAAGTTTAGGTATTTGCTCCCTAATGATCACTAGTTCGAGTTCCCTTAGGATCATCTATCTAAGGTAAAACATTATACTTATCGTAGTACATGTGGTTAGTAGGATGTTATGTGTCTCATGGGATTAGTCAATGTCTGCATATCTACGCAATGATGACCCGGACATCTAAGGTTAAAAAAAAAAAAATAAAAAAAAAAAAAAAAAAAAAAAAAAAAAAAAAAAAAAATCTATATACATACATAATTGGGTAAATGGACGGATTGAGGGGTTGTGTTGAGTATGTGTAATAGTTAAATTGTTAAATGAGTAATAAATAGATAAATGAGTTTTAAGCACTCAACTCATTTATGACCTAACAAAACCAGTCCAATTACATGATGTCATTGGTTCATCTAAATCTTAATCTTCACTTATTTCAAATTCTATCTTTATCCTAACCTTTCTTCTTAATCAACTAATATGCCCATCTTGCTATGCTGGTTTTGAGTTTTCTAGAATTACTGCTATTTACTTTATGAAGATGTTTTAAGGTTTGAACCCAAGATTGTTGGCCCGAACAATTACCACAATAGTGTGCAGACAATCATTATAAATTGACCTAAAAGTTCATAGCATTTTATTTAAATTTAATTTTGTGGGAGTCTTTGTTCTTTGTTTAAGAAAAGTATGTTCAAGAATAATATCTGGATGCTTTCATTACTCATGTGCTTCCACAGTATTGCAGGTGCTTTATGGAAGAGAATTTTTCACTACTAGTAATTGTCACAAAGAGGGTCCTCCATTTTTTTTTTTTTTTTTATTGAGTTTGAAATTTCTTTTTCTGGTGGAAGACTGATTATATCAATATTCCAGCACTACTCACATCTAATTATTGATCTGTAACACATGCACAAATTTTTAGATTTTGTTGAGCGTTCACACACACACACAAGGAGAGAGGAAGTTTGACAATAGACTTAATAAGAAAAAGAAAAAGAAAGATAGATATTATGCTTAAACTGAATGTAGCAAATATTTGTAGTAAAATTCAAATAAAACTAGCAAGTAACAAGTCAAATAATAAATTCTGCTTAAACTAGGAAAAAAAAAAAAATCTCTAAGTGGATTGGGTGCTTGATTGTCATTTTGAGTCTTTTAGATGGAAGACCATAGGTATCAGCTCTCCTGAGTCCTTATAGATGTTTCCTACATCAGAGACAAAAGATGAAGAGAAGAGTTAATAGGATGTTTAATATCAAAAGCTTAGCCCAAAAAAGAAAAGTTTCCTTGTTCTAATTATTATTATTATTTTATGAATTGTTAACTTTTCAGCCTACCCCAAATTTTTGGGACTGAGGCTTGATTGTTATTATTTTTGTATTAGAATTGTGAACTTCATCAGCCATTGATCGAGAACTAATTCCAGGAGGAGATTTTGGATGTCAATATGATAGTACTTGTTGATATTTGATAAAAATAAGACAATTAATTTAAGAAAATTAAATGAAGAAAAACAATATAGAGAGTGACCATTAAATCTCTCAAAGAATCACAATAATGCTCAAGTTTATATGATAGTATGGAAGCTTAGATGAATTGTGCTAAATAGAGGAACCCTGTTTTATTTGCAAATAGGAAAGAAAAAGTTAAAAGAAATTTCTTATGGGTATACCATGTTTAGGCTTTGAATGACTCTAGAAAGCATAATATGATTAGTTTAAAAAGATCCAAGAATAGGGGCATAACAGGTCATTGGTCTTAGCTACAGCAAAAGAATTCTAAGTCAAAATTTGTTAGGCATAGTCTAGTGAGGAACCCTCCAAGTTTTCGAATTGACTACATATAAAAATTTACTGATCTACTGCTCAGAAGGTAAATAACTGTCTAACAAGTGAGCTTTAACAATGAATAATTCTATTTCGCCAAGGTTGGCTACGAATCAAACATTGCAGAGAAAAGTTACGGCCATTATCAACCATAAAATTTGAAAACATTCCAAACCCCAAAGTGGTGAATGCAAAGTATAGGACTTTATTTACTTTAGGGTTTAAGGCACTTCAATCTTATATGTCAAGTCTTTTTCAATCAAGTTATTTTAAATGGTTAATTAGCAATAGAATTCACAACTACTTATATAGTGGCGGAAAAAGTTCCAATTATATTTTAAATACAAATAAAAAAATATATGTATGTTAAATCAGCAATCAACTTAAAGTGAAGGCTGTCAAAATATAAAGTTGTTAAAAATATAAAAGATGAAAGGTGACAATGGGACGAGATACTTACAATGGGTTCATCTGCCGTGGTAGTCGCAAAAGGAATTTCACATTCTAGAAAAGGAAAGATATCACCACAAGGCTGCTTGTCATGGATATGAGTATGAGACAATCTTGATTCGTTCACTTGTGTGTCACCAAAATAGTACTCACTCATCTTGTAAATCGATTTACTAAGACAAAGAATAATCTTATCATCATATGGATGAAAAGCCAATGGATGGAAATATTTTGAAGGGATCATATTGGAGGGAATTGTGTACTTCAACAACCATTCATATTTATTGTTAATCCTGCTACAATCTTGTTGAAGCATCCAAATTCTCAAACTTGATTCGTTAGAATGAGAAATATGAATCTGACCCTTGTTTATTCCAACACATCTAAGCGTAGACGTCTTAGCAACCTCTGGGAGCTCAATAGCCTGAACCCGAGCACTCTCATTGATTTCTTGATCAACAAAGAAACCTAATCAAATGACCTGACATAGATAATCTATATAAGGCTCCCTCAAAATAAATACTTCGTTTCTCCCATTTAGCCTTAGCAACACGATCTTCGAGTTGATATTTCAAAGTAATCCAATCCATAGTCTTCGAATCAAAAACATTGAGAGACCTAAAACCCGAAAAACGAACAACTTTGAAGTGGCGGGATTTAGAAGGGTCATAAGCCAATGCTGCATATATGTGGTGTGCTGTTTTTGGATGAGGCTTCTCGAAAAAAGCACATTGCTTGGTTATGAAATTAATGACATGATAAGAGTATAAATATGGACTTGTTGGGTCAGTCATAACAGGTTTTTTGCAACAAATTAGAACCAAACAGTTACAAGAATCGAGCCACTCTTTCTTCGAAACAGTGAAGGCATTGTTGAAATTACGATCATAAAAAGCACCAGATGGATCATACTTATTATAGCATGTACCGTATCCAGAATAAGCAAGCTTTGATGATGCCATCTTGGGAAAGCAAAAGTTGATGATCAAACGCTTCCATGTTGTAGAAACACACGTAAATTTGGCAAGAATCTTTGCAGGTAACTTGCAGAGAATTTCAACCTTCAAATCATCAATCAAATCGTTGAAGAATGTACAAACATCATGGTCGTTGCTCTGCTTCCTCTCCATGTTGCTAATCCTCCTATGTTTCATCATGGTCTTAAACTCTTCAGAACTCTACTACTAAACAGAGAAAATCTGTGACTTTCGTTTGTAGTTGGTGATTTTGGTCTCCTATGCTATGGCTATATATATTATATATAATCAACTGTTTAATTGTTTACCGAATCCAAATCGTAAATCTTATTCCTAACTGAACATGGGAAAGCCTAATAATTACGTGGATTTCGTATCTTCTTCCCAACTAGTGAGAGTGTTATTACGTGGATTTCCTATTTTATTCCCAATTGAATTGACTAGTGAGAGTGTTATTACGTGGATTTCCTATTTTATTCCCAATTGACTAGTGAGAGTGTTATTATGTGGATTTCCTATCATGGTTTGGAGTTTGGAGTTTGGACACGTTAATGTCCTCTAGGGCTTTCTTTTTGTGGTGCTGTATAATTTTTATATTAAATAAATTAGTTAATTTTCAATTTTATCCTTTTGTGTGTTTTATTGTGAGTATCATTTAATTTTTATTTTATTTTATTGAAATTGTGCTGCATCCTAAAAAAAAATGTAAAGTCGATTAATTTCTTCACCCTACTAAATAATGCAAGGGACTAATTTGACATACACAATTTAAATAATATTACCCTCTCTTGCAAGGGACTAATTGGATTGTGTGTTTTATTGTGAGTATCATGTTTATTTATTTATTTATTTTTTTCCTATTAAAACAGTAGATCTTTATTTTAATAGAAGATATTGCAAAATGAAGAGTGTGATGTATGTTATATTGTAAAAGTGAATGATTAAAATTAAAAGTAATAATTTTTCTTTCAAAATTTGAAGATATTTTGAAACAACTTATGTGAATGCTATAAAGATCAATAATGTGGCTCACAAATTTTGGGGAAACACTTGCCTCTAGTGTCCAGTGCACTGGAGCACTAGAGAGAATTCAAAATCTTAATTTTGTTTCACTGACACTAATGCGTGCTATTATTGTTTATCTAGATTATTATTTATTTATTTATTTATAACTATGAATATTCAAGCCACCATTCCATAAATATGTGCACTATTATTGTTTATCTAGTTGACTCATTTTTATTTTTATTTTTTGAAGTAACACTTGTTCACTGACTTGGTCTAGCCCAATCAGAAAATTTCTCAAGCTCAACTTGTAATTAGCCTTTTCTGTGTCATGGAATGGTTGGACGGCCCAAGGCCCAATATGTTGTTGCTAAACCAATATACATAGTCCCTGTAATATGTTGTGCTTTGTTGAGTTCCGAAAGGCTATTCATGAATTCGTACTTACATTCCCACCAAAACAGAAGAAGGCCCATACTCATATTAGTACAAAAAAATAAATAAATAAAGTAAAAAAAGTCTATATCATAAATTTAATAAGAAAGAATACATATTTATTATACTCTGAAATACTAAATAATAATTTTCCATAAATTATACAAATTTCAATAAGTATAGATATATTATATTTTTCACAACTGTTAAAGTAGTAAGTTTTATAATGCCAGTTAAAGTCTTTAGGGCCTCAATAAAGGCGATAGCTTATCGCTCAAATGTATTTTTTCTTTTGGAAACAAAGGCGTTGGAGAGTCGAATCTCACATGTGGCAAGTTTGATTGGTTTTTCTAATTTTGTATGTGTTGAAGCTCGGTGGTAGAGCAAGGGGAATTTGTATGTTCTGGTTGTATAATGTGCAACTGGATGTGGTGGAGTATGCACCACATTTGATTGGTGTGAATTAATTGGATAGTGTTGGCATATGGACTCTTGTTGAGTTCTATGGTCCCCCTTACAAAAGCAGTAGAAGAATTGCTTGGGAAAATCTTCATGCATTCCTGGCTTTTATTGATGGCCCGTGGGTTTGCCTAGCAGACTTGAATATTGTGCTTGATGACTCAGAGAAAGAAGGAGGCATAATTGGTCGTTCTTCTATGCCTAATTTCCTAAAAGTGTTAATGTTTGATCTTGGAGTTGTGGATCTTGGATTTGCTGGAAATAAATTTACTTGAAGCAATAGGAGATGGGGTAATGGGTGTATCGTGAGGCTTAGGTTAGAGATTTGAGGTTTTTGTCTTTTTAATGAAATGATTCGCCAAAAAAAAATAATAATAAAGTTTTGACTGATAAAAAAAATAAAGTAATGTCAGAATCAATAGTATATCCATGTGAGAAAGTAATGAAAACTTTATACAGGGTTACTCTTGTCCCTCTATAAATGCAGACAGGCCTAAAACATAAATGCATGTTGGTGCGGTGTGTCCAGCTCATAAGGCCTATCCTTTGGCAGAAATATATAGTAGAGCTTACATCAAGACTAAGCCAAAAAAAAAAAAATCCCACCAATTCTAAACTAAAAGTAGCTCACAAAAAACTTAGAAACACCCTGTTCCTCTATTTGATCCCAGCTGCTGTGAGCAGAAGACACAAGGCAAAGGCACATGATATTCCCCAAATTCAAATATAAACTTAGAAATATTATTTAGTGTTGGTAGTTCTGAATGTAGCATGTATCAGTTGTACAATTCCAATATGAAGTACTCTAACCAAGCAAGTACAAGTCTACTAATAAATCATGACCAAAACTAGAAAATAAAATCTTTTAAGTGGGCCGGTTGCTTGATGGTCCTTTTGGGCCTTTTAGATGGATGATCACATGTATCAGCTGTCTTGATAGATGTTTCCTACATCAAAGAAATAAGATGAAGAGAAGAGTTAATAAAATGTTTAATGCTACAAACTCATTTAGGTTGATGCAGAAAACAACACCAAATCAAAGTGTGATTACATATGTGCTAGCTTTATTGCAGTATGTCACTGAAAGAAGCAACATATTGGTACTAAAACTAATACTGAGATGGGGATTTCTCATGGTCAAACACACATTCAAAATCAAAAGAACTTCAAGGATATGGTTAATTTTTTTTTTCTTAGTCCATAAAAGAAAAGTTCCCCATTCTAAAATATTTTATCAGAATTGTGAATTCATCTACAATTGAGAATAAAATACTAGGAGGTGATTCTGGATGTTAATATGATTATACTTGTTGACTTTGATACCATAAGACAAGTACATACTAAAATTAACTGAAAGAAAAACAATATGTAGAGTGACCATTAAGTCTCTCATAGAATCACAATAGTGCTCAAGTTTATATGATAATATGAAAACTTAGATGCATCTTGCTAAAACATAAGAGCCCTGTTTCATTTGCAAATAGGAAAGAAAATGTTAAAATAAATTCCTTGTAAGTAATACCATGTTTGGGCTTTAAAAAACTTTAAAAGCATAATATGTTAAGTTTAAAATGATTCAAGAATACTAAGGGGCATAACTGGTCATTGGCCTTAGATACATCTAAAGAATTTCTAAGTCAACATTTGTTAGGCATAATCTAGTGAGGAAAATTTCATGATCTACTGCAAAGTAGGGAGGAAAAAAAAAAAAAAAAAACTGTCTAATAAGTGAGCTTCAACAATGGGTGATTTTATTTGGCCAAGGTTGCCTATGAATCAAACATTGCAGAGAAAATTGTTGACGGTCCAGTTATGTTACATGGTTAATTTAGTAATAGAATTCACAAGTACTTATTTATATATATATTCGTTAGGAGAAAAATTTCCAAATATATATTAATTAAAATCAACCATCAACTTAAACTAAAGGCAATCAAAAAATATATATAGAGTTGAGGACAATATAAAAGATATGAAAGGTGGAAGTAGGGTAGGATACTTACTGTGGGTTCATCCACCATGCCAATTGCGAAAGGAACTTCACATTGTAGAAAAGGAAAGACAACTCTATAAAACCACTTGTAATTGATACTAGTGGTACTAGACAATTTTGATTCATTCACCGGTGGGTCACCAAAATGGTACGCGTGGAATATGTAAATCTCTTTATTAAGAAGAAGAATGATAGTATCGTCATATGGGTGAAAAGCCATTGGTTGGAAATATTGTGAAGGTATCATATCGGAGAGGATTGTGCACTTCAACAACCATTCATAGTTATTGTTAGTCCTACTACAATCGTGTTGAAGCACCCAAATTCTCAAACTTGATTCGTTAGAATGAGAAAAATGAATCTGATCCTTGTTTATTCCAACACATCCAAACGTAGACGTCCTAGCAACCTTAGGGAGCTCAATAGCTTGAACTCGAGCACTTACTTTGATTTCTTGATGAACAAGAAATCTTATTAAATGACCTGACATGGATAATCTATAGAATGCTCCTTTAAAATAAATAGACCGTTTCTCCCAATTAGCCCTAGCAACATGATTTTCAAGTCGATATCTCAAAGTAATCCAATTCCCGTTCTTGGAATAAAAAATATTGAGAGACCTAAAACCAACAAAACGAACAATTTTGTAGTGACAAGATTTAGAAGGGTCATAATCCAAAGCTGCAAACTTGTTGCGTCCTGTACTTGGATAAGGCTTAGTGATAATAGCACATTGCTTGGTTAAGACGTTAATGACATAATAATGGTATAAGTTTGGAATTGTTTGTTGAGTTCTAACCGTTCCTGGATGACAAAGTAGAAGCAAACCATTGCAAGAATCAAGCAATTCTCGCCTGTAATTCCTAGACAGTTCTAGTTTTTCCCACAAATCATCAAACGAACTGCCGAAACGGAAACCACATGAAAAAAATAATGTTTTGATGCGTGTAACATACCCAGAATAAGTAAGCTTATTTGGTGCCATCTTGGGAAAGCAAAAGTTGATGATCAAACGCTGCCATGCTTTAGAAACACACGTAAACTTGGCAAGAAGTTTTACCGGTAACTTGCAGAGAATTTCAACCTTCAAATCATCAATCAAATCGTCCAAGGATGTACAAATATCATCATGGTTCCTCTTCATGTTGTTAATCTATGGCTTTGGAAGTAATCCAATTAATGTATTTGGTCGTATATATATATCTAAGAAATTGTTTACTTGGGAGGAAGTAATTGTTTCCTAGTAGTCTAGTACTATTTCCTAATCCTGAAAACACGACAAGTCATCGACTTATTATGAAACACAGCCACGACATGCCGTATGGGAGGGAGATTATGGTTTGGATTACTTTCAAGGCCCATACTCATATTAGTCCAAAAAAATTGTTAATAAAAAGAAAAATTGCATACACATATGTGTTGTCTATATAAATTGCCATATGTAGACTATATAAATGCCAATAAGTCTAGATATATACGTTATGTTTTCAATTTTCAATTCTCCGATGGACACATTCAATTTCATACCTTATTAAAGTGACACGTTATGAGTGATAAACAATTATTATCATATGGTCTAACCATTAATACTATTTTTATTTTTTGAATATTTCCACTAATCACAACTTGTCACTTCAATATGTTGTAAAATTAGATATGGAATTGAATGTTTTCCTAAACTTATTTTAATTTTTTTTTTCTCCCCACAATTTATGGGGCGATAAGTTGGAGATCAAACTTGGAGCCTTGTAGCTCAAGTGCCCAATTGACACTTCGTAGTATTTCTAACAAAAACATTCAGATTTAAATCCCTTTCTCCCAAACTAGTGAATTATAAAAAAAGAAAATAAAAAAAGATACAAGTTGTGAAGATAAAACATAAATGCATGTAGGCCAGTTGAGGGTGCAATAAATCATCCGTACTATATGCATAGCATGTGGTCTAGGTGGTGCGATGTGTCTAGCTCATAAGGTCTACTGGTCTATCCTTTGGGCAACTCCTTCGAAGTGTCGGCAATATGCAACTATTATGATCTTCGTCAGTTGTAATCATCTACTCTCACCTAATCAATTGTAATTAATCATTTTTAAGATTGTGGATATGTGACTAGTGGGCTGTGATAAAAATATGATTCATGGTCATCTACACATGAGTGAGATGTGGTACACGGTACACCACACTAAAGATTTGGATTTGAAATGTGAATCACCAATGTTGAAATGTAAGTGTGAATCATTGTAGAGTATTGGAGGGGAGAAAAATAATGAAGAATTTTAAATACATTTAATGGTGACAAGTGTTCGGTTTAGGTCGAGAAATAATTATAGTTTGTATTTGGTTGGTCTCAATCGATATCCTATTCGGCATGGTCGGGGGTTAGGAAATTAATCAAGGATTAGTATAGAATGCTGCATTTAATGCTATGAAAATATCCGGAGGTTGCCAGAACCATTAATTCAGGCGTAAATGTCAAGCAAGAGAAGAATGAGCTAGAGTTATAAGGATTATTAATAACTGACGAGAAGGAGATGAAAGATTATGAGGGAAATATCTAAATTATAAATGATCAAGAGAATATATATATATATAGGCAAAGAGACAGAAAAAGAGGAGGTAAGTAATCAATACACAACTCCAGCTTTAATTTTTGAGTTTGGAGTCTAGATTTTGTTCTTGAGCATTTACAAACAAAAGTATCAGAGAAACAAAAGGTCAACTCCACACTAGGTTGACAAAGTTTACATCTGACCAAGTTATTGTCCATTTATTGCAGGTTTGAGGGAGAAAGATCAGCTCGGTCATTAAATGTTGCACTCAACTTTCGAATTATAGAGCCTTTCCTTAATTATTCAAAAAATCCCACCGACAAATATATATATTGAGTCTATTATAGCAATATAAGGAATTGTTAAAACAAAAGGAAGGAAACAAGTTTTATAAACAAGAATTTCTCATTAACTAATTAGAACTAAATACTTAGACTAGCAAACAGTGTAATAGATCTCCTTATCCAATTATTGTATCCCATAACTTATGTGTCAGCTCGATTGACCTTAAAGCTCTATAAATGGGGTTGCCAATTGCCATGCTTGTGTACGAGCATTCACAGATTTATTCGAGTTACAATTCCGTGTGTTGTAAGCTGCAAGTGTAAAGTGTGTTTCAAAGCTTTTATTTCTTTTGGCTTCTAAAGCTCTTAGTAAGTCTTCTCATCAATATCATTATATATATTTTCTTCATTGTCATTGTCATTATTCCTGTACGTATATTTTTTGGCTTGAACGGGAATTCAGGGTAAGACATTGAGTTTGATTAAGGCTTCTGTAAGACTGTGACCGAGTATTGCAGTATATCATGTTCATACTCTTGGGATCGGGCTTCATCTTGACTAATAATTTCAGAATTTTCAATTCCTTCTATATTCTCATCAATGATGATGACAATTGACGGTCTAAACTTCTTTTCAGCTTCTAATATTGTATTACAAATGACTAGATCATCATTTAGTAACTTTCCTTTATCATGGCTGAGGATAAAGCAAAATGTGGTTACACATTGTAATTATTTGTTATTAACTATGAAAACTGAAAACATTCCATCAAGATTCCATTTCCATCATAATAAGTCATGTGGTATCAGGGATCCTCCTCTATTTGATGTCTATTGGATTCGGTAAAGGGTAGTACAAGGTTGTTTATTATGATAAATAGATAAATAGATTGAATTAGCATGAGGTAGGTTAGATGTGTGAATAGGGAAAAAATTGGTAAATTATATTATGTTTTGTTGAAGAGGAAAAATGAAAGAATTCGAGAAACAAAAAGGAAATCTATTATTATTATTTTTTTTTTTGGAAATCTATTATTTGGTTAAGGTAAAATTGGGATAAAGCCATAAAGGGCCATAGGCTTGTAGCCCAATTAACATTTGTTCCTATTTCAGTATTTCTAAATATCGTATGTGACTTCAACTCATTTTCCATTCCTCTTCTTTAAAAAAAAAAAAAAAAATACAGAATTTTGTATATCATCGAGAATTTTACTTTTTTTTTGGTGGGCTCAAGCAAGGTGAATCGTGAGTGAAATTTTATGTGAATTTTGGGTGTCTATACTCATAAAATAATAATAATAATAAATTTTAGGGTTTTGTAATATGACGATGTCATCTCTGCCCCCTCTGTGTAGGGTTTTTGGGCTTTGTTGTATACCTTGGTTTTCTTCCATCTTGGATGAGTGAAAGTTTACCATCATGTTGATTTTCAATGAAGTTTTATTTATTCATAATAATAATAATAATGCAAGGGGTACTTATTAAAAAAAGAAAAGAAAAAACGATTCATTTTCTTTTTGGGAGGAAAAGGAGAGAAAAGAAAGGATTTTGAGGGCGAGACCCACCAAGAGATTATTTTCGTTTCCCTTTCCTTCTTATAAAAACAAGACACTTCCAAAAATTTGTTTCCTTTCTCTTCCCTCGCTCTTCTTTTTACCAACTGACTTGAACTACTCCTCTAACTACCTCTTATTGTCTCTCTCTCTCTATATATAAACTAATGGAGACAAATGAGCTTGTGGGATAACTTGGTCGAGGAGGCACTTGCAAAGCTTGAATCTTTGAAACACTTGCTGCCTCTGAGAACCATTCATCTTCCCAATCCCAATGACCAACAACAACAAAAAGCCATTGAAACTGAAACTCAAACCTCCTCAAAATCCCATAATGAGGAACAAGGAATACATGGCTGCCACGTGTTTAACGAAATACAACCATGGGATCGGTGCTCAGTGGAGGTTTTGGTTACAGAAGTAATGTTTCACAGATTGATCAATTTCCTTCCTAGTACTGGTACGCACGCTTCTTTCTTTTCACTCCAATTCCTGTTCTTATTTGCTTTTTGTAAGAAATTTGAATGTGCTATGCCTGTTTGAACTATGAACTTAATAAAATGTTTTCTTTTCTGCAAGTAATAATAAAGGTGAATTTTTAATCCCCCCAAAAAGGTTAATTAACTATTGTGTTATTGTGCCATTGTAATTTATATACTGTGAGAAGGATGATGCATATATCCGTTACATGAGATAATTAAAATGATTTGCGCGTTTGATGATTTATTGATGTGAAGCTCATTAATGAGCCCTCTTTTAAGAATGTCACCTTAACCTATGTTACTAATTAATTTCACAAAATAGTGTTATAAGAAGTAAAGTAGGCACTTAAAATGTCGACCAGTTGTAGTAAGATTACAAATTTCACAATTGTTGAGGTGACAGATTGTGATTGATGTACATTAAAAGTGATATCAATGATGGTCTTATGTGAAAGTAATGTTGTACTAATCACAATTTGCCACCTTAGTTGTTGTGAAATTTGTTGTGTTGGTCATTGAAGAATATAGTGAACAAGAATGTTGAGTTTAAATCAGTAATGCAGAACAGTGATGAACCAGTTATTAAAACCTTCATAACCAAATGTGTCATATCTTTTGCTGTTACCAAGTATTCTTATGGAGTCAATTGGACATGAAATATGTTTTAGTTGGTAGATCTGCATATTTCTACCCCACTACCATTTCTGTTCTTACTCAGGACTCTCTAGGGACCATCTTGGTACTGAGACACTGTTGGACCTTGAATATAACTAATATGTATCTTCTCATCATTCGCATTGACACCAATCATTGCAGGAGAGGAGACACTCTCTAGAGATAAAGCAACTGAAAATGAAGAAGAAGCCCATCTTCAGCAATGCAAAAAGCTAATTTTGTTCTCCGGGAATGATTATTTGGGCTTGAGCTCACATCCGACAATTAAAAGGGCTGCTGCAAAGGTGTGTGTTGGATGATATTTCTTTTCTCAAAGTACACTCTTGCCACATTCATAGGTTTTCTTTTGAAAAACAAAATTACCTTTTTCCTAAACACATTTCTAAGGCATTACGAACATTATTGCAAACCAGGCAGCCCAAGAACATGGAATGGGCCCAAGGGGTTCTGCTCTAGTTTGCGGCTATACTAATTACCATAGGCTACTAGAATCAAGCTTGGCAGATCTACAGAAGAAAGAGGTAAAAAGTGTATTACAATAATGTCTTTAGCTGTTTATGTGTTTTTTTCTTCTTCATTTATTTGTGTTTGTTCTTATATAAGCCGACTTGATCACAGCAATAAACCCCAAAAATATATAAGAAATACATGGTTCCAGTGATGATGATTATGTATGGATTTGCAAAATGTGATATGGTTGGTTGAAACCACAGATATCAATCATGTGGTTGATATCTGGTTTAGTACTTTAGGTTGCGTTCTTTTGATCACAATTTTTAATTCATGTATGACCTTTCTACTATTTCAACAGAAAACCGATGCATTCTTGTTTAAAATTTATGGTATAGGATTGCCTTCTTTGTCCATCAGGGTTTGCAGCCAATATGGCCTTGATGGTGGCAATAGGAAGTATTGCCTCTCTCTTGGCTGTGGGCAGTAAACCTTCGGAGGAAGAAAAGATTGCCATATTTTCTGATGCACGGAATCATGTATCAATAATTGATGGTCTTTATCTTGCTGAGCGGCAACGAAGTGTGGAAGTGTTCGTCTATCGACATAGTGACATGTCTCACCTAAATGCGCTATTGTATGTTTGTACCATATGTCCTAATTTCAGTGTCCTTGTTAATTTTTTTTTGATAAGTAATAATGCACTTTATTGAAGAAAACCCCTTTGTGTGCATAAAGCATGAACACAAGAGGGGGGGAAATAATTACAATGCAGTCATGAATGAGAAAAGTGTAGGGAACTCAAAAAAGAGATGACAGTAGTGGAGTGTGTGTAACCCCACACTGTAGCCCAATCAAATAAAGAATTAGAAAAGAATTCTAGAATGTTAAGCATACTCTACCCAGGACTCATTATTGCAATTCATTTTTTGTTTCAACAGATTGAAATGCAAACTGAAGAGGAAAGTCGTTGTAACTCATAGGTTAGTCATGTTATAATAAGTGTTAATGTCGGTTTTTTGTTTTGCAAGCTCCATGTGGTTGAGATAAAAATAAAGTAAACTAAAAATGAGAACTAGGACAACACAGTTAATGGTTTTATATATTGATGCTTATGGCTACAATGTGTTTTTATTGCAGTTTGTTTAGTATGGATGGGGACTTTGCACCAATGGTCGAACTTGCGAAGCTTCGCAAGAAGCATCAGTTTTTGTTGGTTATTGATGATGTAAGTCACTTTTATATATTGATGCTTATGAAATCAGAAGAAGCTGTTTGAACTTTGGAGCCTGTCTTGTGCACATGGTACTCATCTTTGGATTGAAGTTAACCCTTCAATGTAAAGTCTGATATTTATTTGACAGCTAAGGCATCAAGATTATGGACTAGAGCAATTTTCTAACTATCAAATTTATTTATTATCTTTATCTTCTTCTTTTTTATAATTTTCAACTTGCACCTTGGTTTTGTTCGAGTATGCCACAAAGAAAAATGGTTTCTTCCTGTATGCCCTGTATACCTACTTCGATGAATGTATATGCTTTGAACATTACAGAGTTACTGTTGTTGAGAGTTCTTTTCAGGCTCATGGAACATTAGTTTGTGGCGAAAATGGGGGTGGAGTAGCTGAAGAGTTCAATTGTGAAGGAGATGTCGACATATGCATTGGCAGTTTGAGTAAGGCCACTGGCTGCGTTGGTGGATTCATAGCATGCAGGTAATTGTTCTAGTGTACTCTTCCTTTGTGGTATTGACACAAAAGAATAAAAATAAATCTATAGAAGTAGGGCTCATCTAGACAATTCTAAAAAACATAAGACTTTCATTGTATTGGAATAGCATAACAAACCATTTTTCTTATTTCCTATAGCTAGCCTTTATGTAATGAGTTCCTTGACTGTTTTATCTCATGTATGTGAAAATATGTCTGATTTGGTTATGCTATTTCTGAATGCTATATGAACAGCAAAAGTTGGAAGCAACTCATACAATCAAGGGGTCGCTCCTTTATATTTTCTACTACTATGCTGGTCCCCATTGTTGCAGCTGCCCATGGTAAACCTTAGCATTCTCTTTTGTTGGGGCTCATTTATTGAAACATTGAGCTCCTTTCTGTGTCTGATACATTAGAAGTCCTAGACGCACTATGGTAATTTCATGCACTATGGTGTTCTTGTATGTGTGCCTAATCTTTTCTTTGCTTATATTTTTGTTGATCACATCTCACAGATTTAAGTTTAGGTCTCAGATTTCCTAACATGTTCATGTTGTAGGAGATATATGACAGAAGCCTCCTCTAAAAATTGCAATTACATCATTATTAAAAATGTACTTAAATATTTTCTAAGCTTTGATGCTTTCATGCCCCCATTGCTACTCCCACACTACTAGGGTTGACCTTTGAGTGTGGGGGCTGGGTGGGTGGGGATCGGTGAATCACTTTCTATTAGAAATTTAATTCTTATTTGCATAAACTAATTGTCACCTTTTCCTCCATTTGTTAACAACTTGAGTATGAATGTAGCTGCTGTTATTGTGGCGAAAAAGGAGACATGGCGTAGAAGGGAAATTTGGAAAAGAGTACGAGATTTTCATGCTCTTACTGGAATCCCCACCACTAGTCATGTAATATCACTTATCGTAGGCAGTGAAGAAAAGGCCCTGCAAGCTAGCCGGTCTCTTTCTCTCTCTCTCTCTCTCTGATTATGGTCATTGCTAAAACAAACTACTGATTTACTGAATATGTCAATCATTCTGGAACAGGCATTTGTTGACATCTGGTTTGTATGTAACCCCAGTTAGACCCCCAGCAGTGCCTCCCAACTCATGCAGGTTTGTTGTGCTACTCTTCAATATACTTTTGTTTCTTTGCATATGTGTGAGTGCCATTTTTTAGTTTCGGTTGTATGTTTCTTGGTGACTCAATCTTATGATTTTTCTGCTATTGCTCTCACTCATCGACTAATTGGATTGTGATTTGATGCTCACCCCAAAATTTGGGGTGTGTTTCCCAGATGTTCACACTTCACACAGGTTATCTAAAAATACTGTGGCTAGTAATCTCCAATTTGGACTAGAAATTTAGGTTGTCACTGACTGAAAACATTGGATTACATTTATTTATTACATCTTTCATGCATATATAGTTTATGTACAAATATGTATTCATGCATCTTTACTAGAAGTGTTAATGGTTTGCTCAAGTGTATTCAAATGTGCCAAATATTAACAAACTGATTATGTATAAGACCATTAACTACATCAAATCAATGTATATAGTTGAAAACTGGAAATGCATATACATAGAGATATGTAAAACATGCCACCAGAGAATAATATACGAGTAAAGATAATGAACAACAAATAAAATCAGATCCAATTCATTCAGGTCAAAGTTTCGAAGTCAATAGCAAATCCATCAATAATGGTTTCTGTTCTCATTTGACACTCTATTGTTGATAAATTGTTTGATGTTTTGTCAAATGCATGAATTTATCTTTTTAAATTATTTATCTTTTGTTCCTTTCAGGCTTAGGGTGACTCTCAGTGCAGTGCATACAATGGATGATCTGAAGAAGCTCACAACTACACTCTCACAGTGCATTAATTTTAGAGATATTGGCATCCAAATCTCAAATAAATATGCAAAGCTGTAGTATATGAGTTCTTCAATTCCCCTCCTATATTGCATTCATTCATTTCTACAAGAAGGATTGGAATGTTTTAATTTTTGCTGTGTTAAAACAGTAATGAATAAGATACTTATGGGCAGCTTGGACCAGACAAATTCACCCTTTTTGGCTATCAGCTATTATTGCCCATGAAAAACATTCAATTATATCTTCAGTGTTTTTCTACCCTTAGGGTACTCCTACATGAGTACCCCAAGAGTACCAATAAAAAAAATTTTAAAAAGAAAAAGAAAAAAGTTGAACATTTCATCACATAAGCATGACAATATCTGTATTCTTTCAATAGTCTTACCTCCAATCAAGCCTCTTGAACACTTATCTTTGATTTATTCTTTTGGATTTTCATTTTCACTCTAACGACCATTTAATTGCAATGGATGTACTTTATTGTCTATGATTGCTCTTAAATTCACATATGTTTGAAAAAAATTGAAAAATATATATAAAAATAAATAAATATACATGTCGTACTTGTACCCTAATTTTTTAAGAATTGTCATATTGCCGTACTATACTGGTTATCGGTACTTGAAACGTACTCATGTTTTTTAGAGTACAAATGTATCTAAAAAAACAAATAAGGTTTTAAAAAGTTATACATAAACAAATAAGCTAATAAGTTAATAAGTTAAAAGAAAAAAAAAAATCCAAACTTACCCGAAGCAAATCTCGTTCTTTATTTGTTAAATAATGTGTGATAATTTTATTGGATTAATTAGGTTAGGGTCTCAGTTCTAATCTAAAACCCGAAGGCTGAAAACTTACATGGTAAACGGCAGGCTCCAAATGTTTGATAATTTTATTTTTCCTATTTTATGTAGAATGGCCAGCCCTACATTGCACATCAGTTTTGTTATGTTGTTATCTAAATTTATAAAACTGTTCCATGGAATGAGTGAAATGCAGGCCAAATCCATAAAGCTGACTGAATCAATTTTTGTCATGAGACAGCAACCTCCTTTGTGGCACCATTTGTGACCTTGGCTTGAAGAGTTGAAGTCTTGAACCAAATGCGAAAATGCATGATTTGGCCTTATAAGCATTTAGCTAAAATAAATTTCTATTAGTACGTGAAAGTGATTGTTATAGATGTTATAGTTCTTGTGTCCCAAACCTAGTCTAGGTACATGTATTTATAGAATAAGTAAACTTAATATCTACATGAGCCTACATTAGATTGGATGAGTTTGGATACAAGGTAGCAAACCATGATTTTTGGTTAAAAACACTTTTTGGAAATGGACTTTTGAGGTTCATTGCAAAAACATGATTTTTAAGTCAAATCATAATTCCATTTCATGCATTTTAACTTTTACCAAACGTGCAAACACAATTTTTTAGTAATAAAACTTTTTTTTTTTTTTTTTTTTTTTTAAATCAAAATGAAATTTCAAATGGACACTTAGAACTCATGGGCCATAAAATATCTTTAATAGTAACACATTGTACTTTACACGTAAATCAGTTCTAATTTTAACAGTTATTATATATAGAATGTTTTATTTTTATTATTTATAGAATGTATATAACTTTTATTAACATCATATCATGTAAGTAACTTTTAATAGTAGATGAATTATTTCATAAATACACAGTTGGATTGTAAATTATCAAACAGGAAAATTATACTTATCTAAACAAAAAGCCCAAATTAAAAAATCAAAATGATCATGAATATTATCCCAGCATTATTAACAACACCGAACCAATTTTAATAAGTATAAATTATGAATTCGGCACTCTATAATAACATATTTATGAAGTCACCTAGTGTCATTGGACCTGGTAACTCACTGTGTTTGAGACTGAAAAACTTCTTAGTCAGGTCCAAATTTAAGTTAAAAATAAAAAATAAAAAAATCCCACTTGGTATTTTGATATAATAATGGTAATATAGTATCTCTCAAACATAAGATGGTCCCACAAGCTGAACAAGTTTCCAACTGTCCAACTACCCCCTTTTCCAGTTGAACTACTCTGATACGTCTCTAATTACTATTCTCTCTCTCTCTCTCTCTCTCTGTGCTAATGGAAACAATGAGCTCGTGGGACAACTTAGTCGAAGTGGCACTTGCAAAGCTTGAATCTCTGAAACTCCTTCGGTCTCTGAGACCCATTTACCTCCCCAATGACCAACATTCAAAACCCATTGAAAATGAAGCTCAAAGCTCCTCATTATCCGATCAAAAAGAAGCAGGAAAAGAAGTTTTCCAAGTGTTCGACGAAATGCAGCCGTGGGACCGGTCCTCTGTGGAGGTCCAGATTGCAGAAGAAACGTTTCAAAGATGGGTCTGTGATGTTCCCAGTACTGGTAAACCTTCTTTTCTCTCCAAATTCCTATCTTTATTTGCTTTGGCTTTTGTAAATTTGTGGGTTATGTTTTAAATTTGAATATGCTCTGCGTATTTGCACTTTGAACATAATAAAGGTTTTTCCTTTTGATTGTATTTGTTATATGGTTAACCGACTATTGTGTTAATAAGTCATTGTAAAACCAAGAGTATAATATGTACAAATGTATGTTTGGTGAGAAAATTTAGAGTGTGAATTTAGTGATGGGGTAGTGAGGGTTGTATGCCAAAATGGGCTTGACTTATTGCATTGTTACATGCAACTCTTGTGGGGGCAATGACAGTTCTGTTTTGGCTGGGGTGTGATATTTAAGCGGACGATCATAATGAGATGTGGGCATAATGGATGGAGATGAGGGAAACTAATGCTCTTGGTGTGTGTGTGTGGATGGATGGATATATTGTCTGCTAAATGATGCATTGACAGATGACATGAAAGTTTGGGTGAGGACAGCAAAGGTAAGTTTGATGTAATGTGAGAATTGGGCAAAAGATTTTGAAGAATATGGCGAAAAAGAATACTTAAGTCAATTAAGCACAGCAGTTATGAACCATTTATGGTGTCTATCGGGCATGATAATATGTCTTAGCTTTAGAAGATCTGCATCTGTCTACAACACCATCATTTCTATTCTTAGACTCTGTAGGGGGCTTCTTTTGGTATTAAGACATTGTTTTTGAATGTTATGAATGTATGTCTTCTTATTATTTGCATTGATGCTGATCATTGCAGGAGATGAGGCTTTCTGTATAGATAAAGTAACTGATAATGAAGGAGAGGCCTGTACTCAGCCGTTTAAAAAGCTACTTTTGTTCTCTGGAAATGATTATTTGGGCTTGAGTTCACATCCGACAATTGGGAAGGCCGCTGCAAAGGTGTGCTTGATGATATTTCTTTTCTCAAAGTATACTGTTCCCAGGTTCATAGTTTTTATTTTTATTTTTGTAATTAGTTCTCCTTTTCCAAAAAGCACTTGTAAGACATACTTTAATGTAAACCAGGCTGCCCTAGAACTTGGAATGGGCCCAAGGGGTTCTGCTCTAATTTGTGGCTATACCAATTACCATAGGCTATTGGAGTCGTGCTTAGCAGATCTAAAGAAGAAAGAGGTATGTATTATAATAATGACTTAAGCTGTTTATATGGTTTTTCTGTATTGTAAAATTTGTGCTTCTTGTTATATCTATCCATTTCTCGAATAAAGTTAACTTGATCATAGCAATAGAACCCAAAAATATGATTAAGACATTCATTAAATGATGGCATGAACCAGGGTTTGAATGAATGCCAACTAGAGTGTTGGAATACTACATTCATGATTGACCTGGTTCCAGTGATGATAATTATCAAGATCATGGGTTCTGCAAAATGTAATATGGTACATTAAAGCACACAGAGATCAATTATGTGTTTTTTTTTTAGGTTTAATACTTTTGGGTTGTGTTCTTTTGATCATCATTTGCAAATCATCTGACCTTTTCTAGTTGTTTCAACAGAAAACTGATGCATTTTTGTTTAATCTTTATGCTACAGGATTGCCTTCTTTGTCCTACAGGGTTTGCAGCGAATATGGCTGTGATGGTAGCATTAGGAAACATTGGTGCTCTCTTGGCTGCAGGTAGGAAACCTTTGGAGGAAGAAAGGATTGCCATATTTTCTGATTCACTGAATCATGCATCGATAATTGATGGAATTCGTCTTGCTGAGCGACAAAAAAGTGTGGAAGTGTTTATCTATCGACATTGTGATATGTCTCACCTTAATGCACTGTTGTAGGTTTTAACCTTTTGTCTTATATTGTCAGTGTCCCTTCGGTGTTAAGCATACTCTACTCAGGACTAATATAATTGCAATGCATTTGTGTTTTGACAGATTGAAATGCAAAACGAAGAGGAAAGTCGTTGTGACCGATAGGTTAGTCATGCTATAATAATTGTTACTTACAATTTCACTTTTAGCAAGCTCCATGTGGCTGAGAAGATTATGCAAAATGACAGTCAGACAAGCACAGTTCATGGTTTTAAGGCTTTCTTTGAGATTCTAAAGTTTCTTCTCTTTTATGCATGTATTAAGTTGTCAAATGTGCATTTAAGAAACTTTTATCCTGGATTGGATTAGAGAATAATTATTGACAAAATTCGCTTGCATACCTTGGGGCATATATATCAAAGTCAAGGGTCTTCATCCGTGTCACATTTACTATATGGAACCCACTAGGAGATTGTAAGGCTTGTATCATTTGATTTTTCTTCTCATTTAGATCATATTGAGAACAGATGTATAATATATGAAGTTTAGATAGGGGACTTCCAAGATGTCTTATGATGTCCCCACTTCTGACAGACTTTATGTCCAGTGTATTATTTAGGTTCATCTTCTAAACTTTTTTGTGACTTCATCATTTACAAAGCTAGTGTTTCTACATGTGTTTGTGTGTGTGTGCATTGTTGAATTTGGTGGATGACTTCAATCTCTTTTTATTGCAGTCTGTTTAGTATGGATGGGGACTTTGCACCAATGATCGAACTTGTGAAGCTTCGCAAGAAGCACCAGTTTTTGTTAGTCGTTGATGATGTAAGTCCCTAAATATTGATGCTTATGATAAAAGCTGTTTGGAGCCAGTCTTGTACACATGGTACTCATCTTGGGATTGTAGTTACCCCTTCAGCTTGCATCTTGGTTTAGTTTGTGATTAGTTCATGTATGATAGAGCAAAAATGGCTTCTTCGTGTTTACCTACTTCAATGTATTTTATGCTCTGAACAATAAAGAGTTACTCTTGTTGAGAGTTTTTTTTTTTTTTTTTTTTTCAGGCTCATGGAACCTTTGTTTGTGGTAAGAATGGGGGTGGAGTGGCTGAAGAGTTCAATTGTGAAGAAGATGTCGACATATGCATTGGTACTTTGAGTAAGGCTGCAGGTTGCCATGGTGGATTCATAGCATGCAGGTAATTCTTCTTGTGTGCTCTTCTCTCAACATATGATGGAGAAGAATAGAAATAAATCAATAGAATTAGGGCTTATCTAGACTACTCCTGGCAAGATTTCTCATTGTATTGGAATTTGGAACTGAGCATAACAAATTATTTTTCTAGCATTTACATCATGAGTTCCTTGAGTGTTTTGTATCTTGTATGTGAAAATATGTTTGATTTAGCTATGCCATTTTCTGAATGCTATATGAACAGCAAAAGGTGGAAGCAACTCATACAATCGAGGGGTCGCTCCTTTATATTTTCTACTGCTATGCCTGTCCCCATTGCTGCAGCTGCCCATGGTAAATCTCATATTTCCTTTCAAATGCAAGCTTTGTGGACATATTATTGATAATTATCATTTTTATGTTAATCCCAAATTAAGGATCCTGAGTGAAGGGAAGGAAGAGAGTAGAAAATAAGAGAAAGAAATGACTAAAATGTTGTCCCAGTTCACAATGCTGCGATGGCTGAAATTGATAGGGTGTTGCTTACCAATGCATTTGCATACTCTTGCCACTGCATTTATGGAATTCAAAAGTGGAATCAGCAAAGAACATACAGCAAGTTGTCAAAGTGGCTCGAAACCAGAAAAACCAAAACCTCAAGATATTTGTTAAATTATATAAAATTATTAATTACATAAAGGCATAAATACCGGATTATTTAGTATTCTAAGTATGATTCTAGCTATGAACCCTCATGGAACCATTGCAATTATATCGTTTTCAAAAACATAAGTACATTGACGCTTTCAATGTTTTTGTTGTTGTTGTTATGGTGGTGTACATATGCGTGTATGTATGATTTTTTTTTTTGCAGATAATATGAGACATAGTTGAGTGATTCTTGTATGTTACACTCTGAGTTGCATCAACTAATTGTTGCCCTTCCCTCCTTGGTGAAATGCCTTCTTCCTTAACAACTTGAATATGACATGCAGCTGCTGTTATTGTGGCAAAAAAGGAGACATGGCGTAGAAGGGAAATTTGGAAACGGGTGCAAGACTTTAAGGCTCTAACTGGAATCCCCATCACAAGTCCCATAATATCTCTTATTGTGGGGAGTGAAGAAAAGGCCCTACAGTCCAGCCGGTTTTATCTCTCTCTCTGTCTCTCTCTGTGTGTGACTATGGTCATTGCTAAAACAGCTACTGAATATGTCAATCATTTTGTAACAGGCATTTGTTGAAATCTGGTTTCCATGTAACTGCAATCAGACCCCCAACAGTGCCTCCCAACTCATGCAGGTTTGTTGTGTACTCTTTGTTATGCTTTTTTTGTACCTACGTAAGTAAAGTTTTTTAGTTTTGATGCTCACCCCCAACAAGTGGAGTGTGATTCCAAGGTGTTCACACACCTTCAACTGAAAATTTTGTGGCCATTGCCTCTCCAATTTGGAATAGGTATTTTGGTTGCCACTGACTGAAAATGTTATTACTCATTGCATCTTTCATGATATAAACATGTTTGTATTTATGCATATAAGTATTTTTTAGATGCTATATCATGTATATAAAATATTAACAATCTGATAATGTAAAATATCAGTGTATACAAATAATTTAGACAGTGGGAATGCATATACACAAAGATATGTAAAAGATAGCACTGAATTTTTCTTTTCATTTTGATTTTTTCCTTTTAGGCTTAGGGTGACCCTCACTTCAGTGCACACATTGGATGATCTGAAAAAGCTCACCACTGCATTGTCACAGAGCATTGATTTCCAAGATATTGGCATCCAAAGCTCAAATGGATATGCAAGGCTTTAATATTTGATTTTTTTTTTCCCTATTAGAGGACTGCATTGGTTCATTATTTCTGCAAGAAGAATTGAAATATTGTAAAATTTTGCTCTGTCAATCAGCATTGATTAAGATACTTGTGGACATCTTGGGCAAGACATATCCCCCCATTTTCCTTTTCTTTTTCAGCCATAAGGTCTTATTGCTTATGAATGACCTGGCTAGGTTACTTGCACAGTTGCAAGGGTTTCCTGGTCAACATCACTCTAATCTTGACTCTTAAGTCTGCATGTTAATGTAAACTCCAAGCTACTAGAACCATAAGCGATTCTGAAGTTCTACATACGTTAATTTAAGTCTCTAGAAAATGGTCATGGAACTCATGATTTGCAAAGAAACTATTATTAATCATGTGGGAATGTGGGGGGAGAGTTTCTGAACGTGTTTGCATTGCATGGCCATGTCTCAGATTTTGTATTTTTTAAAGTCGTCACCAACAACATACACGTAAGAGCCAACAAAACAGCATTACTACTATATATTATAAATGCTTTCCTGAAAGAACTAGATAGATCACCATTTTTTACATATCAATAATATCCATAGATCTCAAGTCTATCTTTTTTAACCTTTCCTTCCAAAAGAGATAATCCTAGAACCTCTAAGATATATGTTGTCCATTTAATAAAACCCCTTCTTACAAGTTGTATATATTTTCCAATTGTGTAAAAATAAATTTCCTATAGAACCTCTTTGTATACTTAACCCCTAAAAACCTCTCCACATAACCATATAAAAATTAAAAACCATTCAGTCAACCCTGGTTAGACATATCCAAAGATGGGTTGGAAGCCAACCACCATCCCTCTCCTGATGTCAACCACGGGGAGTTGGAGGTAGAAGAGGAGCATCCACAAGGAGTTTGCTGCTTCTGCTCATCACAGTTCCTCTTCATGTCCTTGCTTTCTGTTCCATCCTCCTTTTTCCAAGCCACTTCCAACTGTATTTTACAGAAAAAACACATGAAAACAGCTTCATTTTTACGTGAATTTATTATTGATACCATTTTTGTTATGCACCTATCACAACAATTCATGTCAACTGGAAAACAAAATGAAAATTTGTGAAAATTTTGTTATCCTTGTGGTTATCAAAGAGGGGATTAGGACTGAGAAATGCTCACACTTGGCATTGAAGCAGAGGAGGTAAGGTTAAGGCGTCTTTGGTAAGTGAGAGTCCCACAAAATGCAGTGTCAGTGTCACTGTCTTGGGTCTGAGGGGGCTCATTGAGGTTGATGAGGGAGCTTAAGCTTTTGATTCTAGTGATACTTTGGGTCTGGGGGGTCTCAGGTGGAGGAGGAGGAGATGGAGAGGGTTTAGTGACACTGCTAAGAATGGCATTGCTGACTGGGCGCTTCTCAGCCAATGGTTTGACAGGTGAAGTTGGGTGGGGCCCCAGATGAGGCTGACGTGGAGGGAGCAGATGGTGTGTTAAGGTAGTGAAAGAAGAGGCTGAGGGTGGGGTTGGGGTTGGGACCACAGACTGTGGGGACATGATGACCATGTTTGGCCACAGGAAAGACCCCTGTGGCTTGCAAATCCTGAATCCACTCTTCAGCCTTTCTATCCTTGCTGCCTTGTCCTCTGTTGCTGTTGTTACTGCTGCCTTGTCCCCCTCCTTTTGTTCTTCACCTAATTTGTTCTTCTGTTCCATCTGATCCTTTGTCTCTCTTTCAGTGTGTGATGATGGTGTTGTTGGAGATCCTATTGATAATGATGGTGGTGCTGCTCCTGATTCTGGCATGATTGTTTCCTCCAATAATGTTGATTTCAGGATACCCATTTGCTCCTGCATTAATAACAGCCCCATCAATGCCATATATCCGGGCTTCATCATTCAACACCATCATTGATTATACATATGTTATTGATCCCCATGTAATGATGTTGTTTGCAATAATTAATGTCATTCCCTCATTAATCAAAACATGACAAAATATTTCAGCAAAAAAAAAAAAAAATGACAAAATATTAAGACAGCTGCTCACGTGTCAATCATGCCCAAAATTATCCCATTTATTAGCCAATGAAAGGGGAGGGAACTTTTAATCCATTTGTTTATTAATGGATCAGCATGTGGGTCATGCCCTTTACGACAATAATTATCAGGTGCTTCACAACAAAAAGTAACACTAACTTATACACTTCCAATCAACAAAACATCAAGGACTAAGGGGTAGGATCATGGTTTGGTACCTCCATTCCACTAAAATATTGTGAAATTTCCATCAGTTCTTTCTCAATCTTAGCTTTTCCATTCATCAAATTTATATAAATTTCCTGTGAAAACATTAAGCAAATAGTTAATACAGGCTACATCAAGCTGAAATGAACACAATAGCAAAATCAAACTCTTCAGTACTGTTCACCTTCAATGGAATCAATGAACCTTCATGGTCCCATTTCAGACTTGTCAAGGAAGAATTTGGGGTGGTGGCAATAGCTAGATTCTCCTCTTGCTTCTTGGTCACTTGCTCCTGCATATTCCTGTTTGTCCACAATGATCAAAGACACAATAAGACCAACTCCAAATAAGAAAAAGGTGCTACGTACTAAAATCAATAATAACAATAAAAGTGACACATAAGATCAAAACTGGAAAGAGAAATGACATATTATATATCAATGAGAACAAGATAGAAAGGGCCAATTTATGAAAGATTAATAGTATCAAGAAAAAGGTCAGTACTTTTTCAAATTGGAAATCTCTTCCTTGAGCTCCCTAAGCTCTCTAGCAGAAATGCCATCCTGAGAAGGGTCATCTCCAGGCTTCCACCCAGGTGGTGGAATCCAATAAGGGTCTTGAATCCCAGCCTCCTTCCTAATATTTACCAAATCAGCACTCTCCAGCCAATACTCCATGGCCCCTTCAGCATTGTGCCGCCGCCGGAACCGCTCTGCCCCACCCGGCGCCAACTGTCCAGCCATATGCTTCAGCAAATGGTCTAATAAACCTGTATCACCAATGAGCTTCCTTGCCTCAGTTCTCAGTGCTGGCCTTAGCATTGCGTTACCAAAGACAGCTGCTTTGGCCTTCATGATTTTCAACATGTTCTCCTCAGCCAACTTATACCTTCAAAAAAATACAATTTCAAGCATTAATTGAAAGACCAAGTCCAAAAAAAGAAGGAAGAAGATAATATTGATGGCAGTATCCTCACCTCTCCACAGACCATCTTTCTATGGAATTTTTGAGATTTTTCTTCTTACTCTGATTGGAAACCTGAATTTGACATTGCTTCTTCTCAGGCTTAGCTCTTTTGAGCTTTTGATCTCTTTTAGAATCATTGCACTTTCTCTTAAGATTCTTCTTTGCCTTAGATGACTCCACAGCTTCTCCATCATCTTCTTCTACCTCATCCTCATCCTCATCATTATCTTCACCTTTCCCTTTTTCTTCATCTGCCACATTTGTTAGTAAAGTTTCAATCTTTTTCTTTTCATGCTTGCCTAGGAACCTGACCTGCTTACGCTTACCCCACTGGACCAACCCAGTGAGTTTTAGCTCAGGCTTGCACATACCCTTTTTAGAAACCGCATCCCTGAGCCTAGTCCTCATGGCTGGGCCTGAGTCTGAGTCTTGCTCAACCTCCATAGAAGGCATAACCCAGAAGCTCCATGAGTTTCTCTTCTCAGCAATTTCCTGAGCTGTTATTCTTCTATAAAGCACGTCTCCAGCAAGCTCTGAACCCATTATGTATTTCTCATTCAATGCAGGAAGCTCCTTCCCCTCTGGTTTCTGATAATTACCATTGCTAAAGTGTGTACGAAGAGTGTAAGTACTTGGATACCTCACTGCTACTTTAAACCCAGCTTTCTCACTCACCTGCAAAAACCCAAATCATCAAACTAACCCAATTGAAAAAATAAACAACAACAATAACAAGGCCTTAGTCAAAAACATGTTTGAAAAATTAAAATAAAAGTAATAAAAATGGTGGGTTTTGAGTGTATAATATGTACCATGACAACCCTGATTGACCTAAGCTGGTCTGGGGTTTGAGGGTTGAGCTTGGAGTGGTCAATTTCATAGAAAGAACCAACCTTTATGTGCTCAATATCTATAGCCTCTGCATTACCAGAAAAGTGCAAATGTGTAAATTTGAGCTGAAAATAGGGGCATATTAGGGAAGTGAAAAAAAAAAAAAACCGTATCAGTAGGGATATTGTTGATATGGTACAAATGGAAGAACCTTTGGACAGCGCATGTCTCTCCAAAGATGGCCTTTCTGCTTCCTCTTCCAAGTACATCATTTCCTGCCCAAAACCAAAACAGAAAAAACACACACATCCACATTATACTCCACGTTATATACACCAATTTTAGTTAGTATAAATAGTTTAGGTACATTTTTTTAAGTGTTATATCTTATGTTCTTAGATTAAATTCAACAATAATAAAAAACACGCACTTTTATCTTACCCAAGATCAAAAAAAATAAAAAAATTACACTGCCATTTTACTATCTCATTCATCACCAAAATAATATGAGCCTATTCTCTTGCTGTCTTGCATGTTACATCATTCATCACCAAAATCACACGTACACATAGACACAATCTTGAGGGAATATAGTCTGCTTTGCTAGCTACAATTGTATTGTATAATGGTGTTGGACCGGCGGGCGAACGGCGCGTGGCGTGACCGAGCGGCGGCGGCGGCGGCAGCAGCAGTCAGCAGGCGTAAGCGGTGCGGTGAGGGATGGTCTGGCGGTGACCGGTGGTGGCCTTCGCACTTTGCAGCAGGGGGGTTTCATCGTTTCAGGCTTTCAGCTTTTGGGTTTTCTCTCTCTCTCTCTCTGACTCTGTCTCTCCATTCAGCTATTCAGAAAAATTTGGGATTTTTTTGTTTTGTTCAGGCACGCTGCACGCACACCGCACGCGGTAAGTTTTGGATTTTTTTTTTTTTTCTTGAAGAATAAATTTCATTAATGGGCTGGATCAAACATTTGGGTTTAAACAACTATTATTTGGGCTTATTTTGTATTATGGGCTTAAATAAATATTGTTATTTGGGCTTTTTATTTTTGAGTTTGGTAAATTAGGTTTATTACATAAGGGTGTTCACAAATTATTTGAGGGTGTTCAAAATTTTTATTTGAGGGTGTTCAAAATTTTTTTTTGGTCAAGAATATCTATATAAAAATTTTTTTTTCCTTTGATTTTTTTAAAAGTCAGGTGTGCAGCTGCACACCTGGCTATAACGTAAAGCCGCCCCTGGTGTTGGTATTTTGCTTTGCCATTCATGCGGCGTTTTTGTAATCTCATCATTAGTATAACCAAATTTTTGTTCTTTAGCAACGACATGCAAACGCAAGAAAATATTGCCGATTTGTTAAAACTAACAGGGGGGCCAACGAAACCACACACGCGCGATTGTAGCGCGTGCAGGAGACAATAAAGTGTTCTACAACTTCTACTGTAGTATGCACCGTGGATTTGTTTTGCATTGTCATCAAGTAGTAACAAACCCAAGCGCGTGAATGGGAACACACATGCATAACAGAATAAAAGTAAAAAAAAAATGGAGAGAGACTGAGACTGCCATGCGTGAGGGACAGAAAAAACTAACAAAATAGAGAGAGAGAGAGAGATTACTTGAGCTGTGGCTGTGGCATTAACAAGTTCACAGTCCTCCATTGTAGTGACCTATACAGAAAATAGAGACCAATAAAACGTGGTAACAATTTTGTTACAATAAAATTTGAAATGGGTTTTCAATAATATAATGTATTAAAAATATGGGGTACCAAGAAATTAAAGTCTGAAAAATGTAAGTTTCTATGTATAGTAAAAGGAAATAAATATTGGAGCTATGTAAGAAAAAAGTTACAGAGTACCAACATAGTAAAATAATCAGACCTGGAAACTTAGAGACACACAGTCACTGTGTCACACAGTTTTTATTTTAAAAATAAAAAAAAGAAGCAAAAAGAGGTACTAGTACTACTACACAATGAGTTTAACTATGAGAGATCGAGCATGTAAAAATAGCAAAGAGTAGTACTAGTACTAGAGCTTGTATCTATGTTTTTTTGAATTGAAAGAAAGATCCAGATTAGTTTGATTCAATGCAGAGCCGTAAGAAAAAGAGAGAGTTTGAATTGCTTAGATTAGATTTTTCCATGTTCAAGTAACAAAAACCATTTCCTAGAAAACAAAGTACAAGTTGTTAAAAAAGCTCTAAAACCCATTTTTATTTTCCGGGAAAGTAAGAGAAAAGTTGCAACATTAATCCAATGCAGAAAAATGGTAACAACAGCTAAAACTGAAAAGAGAGGAGGAATATCAATATTGAATAATAGGTACCAAGTTTTTCCTTCACTTTCCTACGATTTTTCTCGTAAGCCAAACAAGTTAGAAACTCACTCTCCAAGACTTGAAAACCAAGAAAAGCTCAAAAGGCCTATATACCTTTGTAAATTCTGAGCAAAACCCAAGTTGCAAAACCTGTAAACAATCACAAACAATTAATTTTCTGTCAAATTTCGATCCAAAACTTCGTCTCATGCGGCCATGAAACTAATGTAGGAATGCAAAAAAAAAAAAAAAAAAAGGTAGCAGACCTTAATCTGATCAATGAGAAAGGTATCAAAAAGTTTGTTTTTCTTTCTTCCCTTTTCTCTGTGAAATTTTCTCGAGAAAAAGTGGGAGCGAAAATCTGTTATGCGTGAAGTGAAACCGATTGAGCGTAGTGTGTCTCCATTTCATGGAGAAAAAAAGCGAGGCAAAAGGCAATGATTACAGACGTGTTGCACCTCACGTGACCATTACGGATTTGCCCCTGGCTAGCTTTAACACGAGTGACATGAGAATGAGACAAGTATTAGTATTGCCAAATGCCAATACTCCCTCATTGTGTCACACTAGTTATGGTCTACATATGTACCAACTACTAGGAGTCTTAGTGATACAATTTGTGATATCCAAATAATAGCATGTTATACAACCAGAAGTGAAATTTTTTGTGCCATTAGATTTATTATTTTCGGAATCTGCATGAGCTAATTATATTTGAGGGTTTATGATGCGGTCAGATTTAATTGGTAATGCACTATGCGAACAATTGATTGGATAATGTTTATCAAAATGCCCATTTGGACATTCGGTTCAGTGGTAATTTTTTTTTCTCAGAAAGTTCAACCCCTCTATGAGAACGTGAGTTCGATCTCCGGAATCCCCAAAATATACGTACGTGTAAGTTTAAAATACGATTTCTATCATATATTAACAAAACAAAAATGTTCATCACAATAGTTTTGATATATTTGTATGATATTGTTTATTTAATATAAGCTAAATTCTCATAATTGTTGGAAGAATTTTGTATGCAAATATCCGATTTGATCTATCATGAATAACGGAATATATTTATATTTTTGCAGGAATATTTAAAGAACAGCATACCCTGGCCTATATATATATAAGTTCTGGATTTTTTTAAAATTTTTAGTAAGCTGATGATAGTTATTAATTAGTTATGTACAATTTTACTTTCTTCCCCCTTTTGATCATTTTCATGCAAAGAAAATAGTAGTATGTATTTCAAGTGTAATATTGATCTCCGACGAATCAGTTTCACGTATATAGAAAAGAACATAATTGCTTTCCTAGACCTTCACTATATAACTCTAGTTTAGGCTCATTATATTTAAACCTACTTGATTGCAAGTAATTTAATCTTATTTAAAGTGGAAACAGCGTAATCATATTCATACTTATACTTTAAGTATTGTAGATCTGATTTGTTTATTATTAGTCTACGATTTAGTCTACTATAAACACCGTTTAATCGATTGATTGCAATCTAGAGAATTTATTAATAAAAATGTGGTCATTAAAAGTCTTTTATTGTGGATGTAACCTTTAAAGCCAAAACCTTGTTAATTCTCTGCATTCTCCCTCTCTTTCTTTATCTTTTTGTCTTCTTTATTTTCCTTTTCACATTTTCTCATTTTGCTCTCTCTCAACATGGTGATAGAGCTATTTTTTATCTTTTCTAATAACAAAAAATTATGACTTAATACTATAAAACAAACAAAATAGAAAATCTAATTCCCCTTTATCTTTTGCTCATTACTCCATTTTCTACTAAATTTTCTTAATAACCAAATAAAATTTCATTACATATCTTCACTAAGCTAATCAAAATTAAATCATCCCTTTGGCTCCTGGGAACAATTTAAACAATTAACACTACTAAGCACACGTTGAGTTATCTTATATACCAAAAGAGAACCCATATAAATTATAATCACCTAAATGTTCTCGACCTTGTTCGTATACAGAAGCATAACTACATTGAACTTTCACACAAATTTACAATTATAACCATAGGAAGAATTGAATTACTGAAGATGTTTATAAATGGCTATACCAAAATAGGTGTCCAATATAAAGATACGACGCACTACAACAAAATACACCTATTACAACAAGAGTTATTACAACAAAAATGATTATTGTGGTAAGACACGTACTATTACATCAATTCATTAGATTTCGTTGCAAGAGTTACTTAAAAACTGGTAATTTATTACTTCAAAAATAAGTTGTTGTAATAGGTTGTAAAATATCGTTGCAATAAATCATTATGTAATTTATTGCAATGAAGTTAGTAGTTGAAGCAATAGTTATGAATATTACAACAAGACGTTTTGTTGTAATAAGAAAAATATGATATTACAACAAGACGCTTTGTTGCAATAGGAAAAATATAATATTACAACAATACGTTTTGTTGCAATAGGAAAAATATGATATTACAACAAGACGCTTTGTTGCAATAGAAAAAATATAATATTATAACAAAACATTTTGTTGCAATAAGAAAAATATTATATGAGTGTTCGCACAATGGACACTGGTTGTGTGGACACTCATATAATATTTTGATGAGTGTATGTGTTTTTCAAGTGGGAGGAGCCCTAAGGGCCTAGCTACTTGTGAAAGCGTAGGTCCAAGCCATGATAGATTATATGGTCTTGAATCAGCCCAGTTTGGTGATGTTAACTTGTTTCTAGAGCTCCAAATAATTTATTTGTATCAGACCCCCTCCAAAATCCAACCCAATTAAAGTTTCATTTGTAATGAGCCCAATTTCCTCTCGAAACTTGACTGTTCTAGGCCTTGGTGAAGCCCAACCCATATAATGCACTGAGCTAAACTCATAAGTTAGGTTGGTCCCCAATTAAAGGAAATTTCCATTTCACAGTTGCTTTTTAGTTGAAGATGGTTTGAAGTGTGATTCAGTCCCCAATCTTTTTTATTTCCATTTCCATTTCACGCATAGAATTCTTGCAGCGAAAATGGCCGCCTCTTCTCTGCTTAGATCTACGGCTACAGCTACGGCTTCTCTGATCGAGGCCTCTCCCTCGCCGTCCGATCGTTTTCCCAAGGTTCTTCTTCTTCCTTACTTCTCTGCATCATCGTCTTCCTCCACAATCTGTTTCCACCAACTTCTATGTGTCCTTTTTTGTTTCGATTCGGCTTTTGCTTTTCTTAATAAACTTTCTACTTCTCTTTGGAAATGAAATTTTTGTTATGGTGTTTGGTTGCCGAGAAAATGTTGCAAAGTGAAGTAAATCAATTCAAAATTCATAACTAAAAACCGAAAAAAGGAGCAAAATCACTACAATTTTGGTTAAGTTTTTAATATGAGTATGATTCTTTTTTAGATCATATATTTCTACGTCGATCAGAGCTTGATTTCTTTACTCTACTTTTAACTATTTATTATTGACAAAAAAATATCACACACTCTAAATTTTAGTTATTTATTAATTTGTACAAACAATCAAAGACTCTAAATTATTAGTATTAGTATTACTATTATTTTTATTATTATAAATTTAGGAGCTCTCAGCTTTGATTGATGAAATTTCTGTTAATATTCTCAGGTTTCAAGCATCGGTTTCAGTCGATTTGGCAATATGTATATATATATATATATATATATATTGTCAAATTCATGTTCTCTTCAAGTGATTGAAATTGGAAAAATTGAATTGATTGTCAGGAAATGTAGTGTGAGGAGCATCCAGCCTGTTAAGGCCACTGCTACTGAAATACCTCCTACAGTTCCAAGTATGAATGCAAATTTACACGTTTTTATTTAGTTATTTATTTTTTAATTTTCTTAGTGATATATTAGTGGGTTTGTGCTTTTTTGGTGCTCACTTTTATGTTTATTGTGTTTTGTTTAGAAGCACGGACCGGTGCGAATACGAGGATTGGAATTAATGGTATGTTTTCATACAAGTACTGTTGTTGTGCTCTGTTTTGGTTGTTCTGAGAAATACAGTGCTATGTTTGAAAGATAGATAAAACATATACTTAGTCTAGTTGCTTCTTTGGCTATTTGCCCCACTATTAATGATCTATGAATCTTCTTCTAAAGATAATAGATATCTTAGTTGTTTGGTATTTTGTTTAATATTTATCTACAAATGTTGACATAGGTTGTCTACGTTAGATAATCTACTTATCTCAATTCAAGAAAAGATTAAATGGGCTGATTCTATGAGCGAGTTGGATAAGAAACACCGGAAGGAGGTTGAAGATAGGGTGGAAGAAGTAAAGAAATCCCTTTCACTCAAGGTCAGTTGAATCTAGTTTTATATTTCAAATTGCTAAACCATATCGTCCTTCACTCAAGATTTTAATTCTGTTCATAAAGAACAACTTCTTTTTCTATAATTCATTATAAGGTGATCCCTCATCAATTTTTAAAAGATTTCTATGCTGATCATGACCCTAGACCATTAGTTTGATAAATTGATACTTGTCAAAACTCTGTCATTTGTTCATTTATATTGTTCATATGAGTAAAATATATATTCATTGGGTGTTTTAATATACAAGGCCAAGCTCAGCATCCTCAATATTATTGTGAAGGGTCACTAACTCACTATGGCTAAAGCATAAGTTCGATTAGTAACCCTCTCCAGTCTCCATGGGCAATCCAGGACAGAAAGCGAAGCAAAGCAAAGTAAATTCCTTAAGAGTATGACTCTCTCTCTCTCTCTTTCTCTCTAGTCTCTATAGAATCAGACTTGCATATCAATATCAAAGCTCATAGAGTCTAACTTTCCCCTCCACAAGACCCAAGTTCACATTAATTAATTCATGCACTTTTGCACTTGATTGATGCTTCTCTTTTATTGAGTGTTAAAAGAAATTCTTTTTTGATTCATTGAAAATAAAAAGACCTTTTTTGTTACTTGGGAATGACTCCTATCCTTAATTCTATACTTGTGAATGATTTCTATATCCTAGCCAAGCTATGTATATATGTTGCATGGTTTGGGATGAAATATCATATATCGACCTACTTTGACTAGGAAGAAGACTGATATGATGAAAAAGGCTACAAAAGGTTGGTAGAGATTGGTTTAGGTCATGTAGGAGATCAAATAATTATGTCTATTAATTCGTTACCTGTCAGTTTTTTAATTACCACCATGATTCTGTATTAAGTTGTATTCCCTAACCTCAATCAATGTAAAAGGAATCGCTTCTCCTCCAAATTTGCTTGGTATAATTAATCCTTTCAGCTATGTAAATTGGATAACATATGCTCCATAAGGCAAAACGTATTGCTTCCTAGATATTTGACAGTAGTCATCATTATTATTTTTGTTAGTTAATTATT
>OU015763.1:43504940-43727900 GCA_907173295.1 Fagus sylvatica | reverse complement strand
TGTGGAGGTCCAGATTGCAGAAGAAACGTTTCAAAGATGGGTCTGTGATGTTCCCAGTACTGGTAAACCTTCTTTTCTCTCCAAATTCCTATCTTTATTTGCTTTGGCTTTTGTAAATTTGTGGGTTATGTTTTAAATTTGAATATGCTCTGCGTATTTGCACTTTGAACATAATAAAGGTTTTTCCTTTTGATTGTATTTGTTATATGGTTAACCGACTATTGTGTTAATAAGTCATTGTAAAACCAAGAGTATAATATGTACAAATGTATGTTTGGTGAGAAAATTTAGAGTGTGAATTTAGTGATGGGGTAGTGAGGGTTGTATGCCAAAATGGGCTTGACTTATTGCATTGTTACATGCAACTCTTGTGGGGGCAATGACAGTTCTGTTTTGGCTGGGGTGTGATATTTAAGCGGACGATCATAATGAGATGTGGGCATAATGGATGGAGATGAGGGAAACTAATGCTCTTGGTGTGTGTGTGTGGATGGATGGATATATTGTCTGCTAAATGATGCATTGACAGATGACATGAAAGTTTGGGTGAGGACAGCAAAGGTAAGTTTGATGTAATGTGAGAATTGGGCAAAAGATTTTGAAGAATATGGCGAAAAAGAATACTTAAGTCAATTAAGCACAGCAGTTATGAACCATTTATGGTGTCTATCGGGCATGATAATATGTCTTAGCTTTAGAAGATCTGCATCTGTCTACAACACCATCATTTCTATTCTTAGACTCTGTAGGGGGCTTCTTTTGGTATTAAGACATTGTTTTTGAATGTTATGAATGTATGTCTTCTTATTATTTGCATTGATGCTGATCATTGCAGGAGATGAGGCTTTCTGTATAGATAAAGTAACTGATAATGAAGGAGAGGCCTGTACTCAGCCGTTTAAAAAGCTACTTTTGTTCTCTGGAAATGATTATTTGGGCTTGAGTTCACATCCGACAATTGGGAAGGCCGCTGCAAAGGTGTGCTTGATGATATTTCTTTTCTCAAAGTATACTGTTCCCAGGTTCATAGTTTTTATTTTTATTTTTGTAATTAGTTCTCCTTTTCCAAAAAGCACTTGTAAGACATACTTTAATGTAAACCAGGCTGCCCTAGAACTTGGAATGGGCCCAAGGGGTTCTGCTCTAATTTGTGGCTATACCAATTACCATAGGCTATTGGAGTCGTGCTTAGCAGATCTAAAGAAGAAAGAGGTATGTATTATAATAATGACTTAAGCTGTTTATATGGTTTTTCTGTATTGTAAAATTTGTGCTTCTTGTTATATCTATCCATTTCTCGAATAAAGTTAACTTGATCATAGCAATAGAACCCAAAAATATGATTAAGACATTCATTAAATGATGGCATGAACCAGGGTTTGAATGAATGCCAACTAGAGTGTTGGAATACTACATTCATGATTGACCTGGTTCCAGTGATGATAATTATCAAGATCATGGGTTCTGCAAAATGTAATATGGTACATTAAAGCACACAGAGATCAATTATGTGTTTTTTTTTTAGGTTTAATACTTTTGGGTTGTGTTCTTTTGATCATCATTTGCAAATCATCTGACCTTTTCTAGTTGTTTCAACAGAAAACTGATGCATTTTTGTTTAATCTTTATGCTACAGGATTGCCTTCTTTGTCCTACAGGGTTTGCAGCGAATATGGCTGTGATGGTAGCATTAGGAAACATTGGTGCTCTCTTGGCTGCAGGTAGGAAACCTTTGGAGGAAGAAAGGATTGCCATATTTTCTGATTCACTGAATCATGCATCGATAATTGATGGAATTCGTCTTGCTGAGCGACAAAAAAGTGTGGAAGTGTTTATCTATCGACATTGTGATATGTCTCACCTTAATGCACTGTTGTAGGTTTTAACCTTTTGTCTTATATTGTCAGTGTCCCTTCGGTGTTAAGCATACTCTACTCAGGACTAATATAATTGCAATGCATTTGTGTTTTGACAGATTGAAATGCAAAACGAAGAGGAAAGTCGTTGTGACCGATAGGTTAGTCATGCTATAATAATTGTTACTTACAATTTCACTTTTAGCAAGCTCCATGTGGCTGAGAAGATTATGCAAAATGACAGTCAGACAAGCACAGTTCATGGTTTTAAGGCTTTCTTTGAGATTCTAAAGTTTCTTCTCTTTTATGCATGTATTAAGTTGTCAAATGTGCATTTAAGAAACTTTTATCCTGGATTGGATTAGAGAATAATTATTGACAAAATTCGCTTGCATACCTTGGGGCATATATATCAAAGTCAAGGGTCTTCATCCGTGTCACATTTACTATATGGAACCCACTAGGAGATTGTAAGGCTTGTATCATTTGATTTTTCTTCTCATTTAGATCATATTGAGAACAGATGTATAATATATGAAGTTTAGATAGGGGACTTCCAAGATGTCTTATGATGTCCCCACTTCTGACAGACTTTATGTCCAGTGTATTATTTAGGTTCATCTTCTAAACTTTTTTGTGACTTCATCATTTACAAAGCTAGTGTTTCTACATGTGTTTGTGTGTGTGTGCATTGTTGAATTTGGTGGATGACTTCAATCTCTTTTTATTGCAGTCTGTTTAGTATGGATGGGGACTTTGCACCAATGATCGAACTTGTGAAGCTTCGCAAGAAGCACCAGTTTTTGTTAGTCGTTGATGATGTAAGTCCCTAAATATTGATGCTTATGATAAAAGCTGTTTGGAGCCAGTCTTGTACACATGGTACTCATCTTGGGATTGTAGTTACCCCTTCAGCTTGCATCTTGGTTTAGTTTGTGATTAGTTCATGTATGATAGAGCAAAAATGGCTTCTTCGTGTTTACCTACTTCAATGTATTTTATGCTCTGAACAATAAAGAGTTACTCTTGTTGAGAGTTTTTTTTTTTTTCAGGCTCATGGAACCTTTGTTTGTGGCGAAGAATGGGGGTGGAGTGGCTGAAGAGTTCAATTGTGAAGAAGATGTCGACATATGCATTGGTACTTTGAGTAAGGCTGCAGGTTGCCATGGTGGATTCATAGCATGCAGGTAATTCTTCTTGTGTGCTCTTCTCTCAACATATGATGGAGAAGAATAGAAATAAATCAATAGAATTAGGGCTTATCTAGACTACTCCTGGCAAGATTTCTCATTGTATTGGAATTTGGAACTGAGCATAACAAATTATTTTTCTAGCATTTACATCATGAGTTCCTTGAGTGTTTTGTATCTTGTATGTGAAAATATGTTTGATTTAGCTATGCCATTTTCTGAATGCTATATGAACAGCAAAAGGTGGAAGCAACTCATACAATCGAGGGGTCGCTCCTTTATATTTTCTACTGCTATGCCTGTCCCCATTGCTGCAGCTGCCCATGGTAAATCTCATATTTCCTTTCAAATGCAAGCTTTGTGGACATATTATTGATAATTATCATTTTTATGTTAATCCCAAATTAAGGATCCTGAGTGAAGGGAAGGAAGAGAGTAGAAAATAAGAGAAAGAAATGACTAAAATGTTGTCCCAGTTCACAATGCTGCGATGGCTGAAATTGATAGGGTGTTGCTTACCAATGCATTTGCATACTCTTGCCACTGCATTTATGGAATTCAAAAGTGGAATCAGCAAAGAACATACAGCAAGTTGTCAAAGTGGCTCGAAACCAGAAAAACCAAAACCTCAAGATATTTGTTAAATTATATAAAATTATTAATTACATAAAGGCATAAATACCGGATTATTTAGTATTCTAAGTATGATTCTAGCTATGAACCCTCATGGAACCATTGCAATTATATCGTTTTCAAAAACATAAGTACATTGACGCTTTCAATGTTTTTGTTGTTGTTGTTATGGTGGTGTACATATGCGTGTATGTATGATTTTTTTTTTTGCAGATAATATGAGACATAGTTGAGTGATTCTTGTATGTTACACTCTGAGTTGCATCAACTAATTGTTGCCCTTCCCTCCTTGGTGAAATGCCTTCTTCCTTAACAACTTGAATATGACATGCAGCTGCTGTTATTGTGGCAAAAAAGGAGACATGGCGTAGAAGGGAAATTTGGAAACGGGTGCAAGACTTTAAGGCTCTAACTGGAATCCCCATCACAAGTCCCATAATATCTCTTATTGTGGGGAGTGAAGAAAAGGCCCTACAGTCCAGCCGGTTTTATCTCTCTCTCTGTCTCTCTCTGTGTGTGACTATGGTCATTGCTAAAACAGCTACTGAATATGTCAATCATTTTGTAACAGGCATTTGTTGAAATCTGGTTTCCATGTAACTGCAATCAGACCCCCAACAGTGCCTCCCAACTCATGCAGGTTTGTTGTGTACTCTTTGTTATGCTTTTTTTGTACCTACGTAAGTAAAGTTTTTTAGTTTTGATGCTCACCCCCAACAAGTGGAGTGTGATTCCAAGGTGTTCACACACCTTCAACTGAAAATTTTGTGGCCATTGCCTCTCCAATTTGGAATAGGTATTTTGGTTGCCACTGACTGAAAATGTTATTACTCATTGCATCTTTCATGATATAAACATGTTTGTATTTATGCATATAAGTATTTTTTAGATGCTATATCATGTATATAAAATATTAACAATCTGATAATGTAAAATATCAGTGTATACAAATAATTTAGACAGTGGGAATGCATATACACAAAGATATGTAAAAGATAGCACTGAATTTTTCTTTTCATTTTGATTTTTTCCTTTTAGGCTTAGGGTGACCCTCACTTCAGTGCACACATTGGATGATCTGAAAAAGCTCACCACTGCATTGTCACAGAGCATTGATTTCCAAGATATTGGCATCCAAAGCTCAAATGGATATGCAAGGCTTTAATATTTGATTTTTTTTTTCCCTATTAGAGGACTGCATTGGTTCATTATTTCTGCAAGAAGAATTGAAATATTGTAAAATTTTGCTCTGTCAATCAGCATTGATTAAGATACTTGTGGACATCTTGGGCAAGACATATCCCCCCATTTTCCTTTTCTTTTTCAGCCATAAGGTCTTATTGCTTATGAATGACCTGGCTAGGTTACTTGCACAGTTGCAAGGGTTTCCTGGTCAACATCACTCTAATCTTGACTCTTAAGTCTGCATGTTAATGTAAACTCCAAGCTACTAGAACCATAAGCGATTCTGAAGTTCTACATACGTTAATTTAAGTCTCTAGAAAATGGTCATGGAACTCATGATTTGCAAAGAAACTATTATTAATCATGTGGGAATGTGGGGGGAGAGTTTCTGAACGTGTTTGCATTGCATGGCCATGTCTCAGATTTTGTATTTTTTAAAGTCGTCACCAACAACATACACGTAAGAGCCAACAAAACAGCATTACTACTATATATTATAAATGCTTTCCTGAAAGAACTAGATAGATCACCATTTTTTACATATCAATAATATCCATAGATCTCAAGTCTATCTTTTTTAACCTTTCCTTCCAAAAGAGATAATCCTAGAACCTCTAAGATATATGTTGTCCATTTAATAAAACCCCTTCTTACAAGTTGTATATATTTTCCAATTGTGTAAAAATAAATTTCCTATAGAACCTCTTTGTATACTTAACCCCTAAAAACCTCTCCACATAACCATATAAAAATTAAAAACCATTCAGTCAACCCTGGTTAGACATATCCAAAGATGGGTTGGAAGCCAACCACCATCCCTCTCCTGATGTCAACCACGGGGAGTTGGAGGTAGAAGAGGAGCATCCACAAGGAGTTTGCTGCTTCTGCTCATCACAGTTCCTCTTCATGTCCTTGCTTTCTGTTCCATCCTCCTTTTTCCAAGCCACTTCCAACTGTATTTTACAGAAAAAACACATGAAAACAGCTTCATTTTTACGTGAATTTATTATTGATACCATTTTTGTTATGCACCTATCACAACAATTCATGTCAACTGGAAAACAAAATGAAAATTTGTGAAAATTTTGTTATCCTTGTGGTTATCAAAGAGGGGATTAGGACTGAGAAATGCTCACACTTGGCATTGAAGCAGAGGAGGTAAGGTTAAGGCGTCTTTGGTAAGTGAGAGTCCCACAAAATGCAGTGTCAGTGTCACTGTCTTGGGTCTGAGGGGGCTCATTGAGGTTGATGAGGGAGCTTAAGCTTTTGATTCTAGTGATACTTTGGGTCTGGGGGGTCTCAGGTGGAGGAGGAGGAGATGGAGAGGGTTTAGTGACACTGCTAAGAATGGCATTGCTGACTGGGCGCTTCTCAGCCAATGGTTTGACAGGTGAAGTTGGGTGGGGCCCCAGATGAGGCTGACGTGGAGGGAGCAGATGGTGTGTTAAGGTAGTGAAAGAAGAGGCTGAGGGTGGGGTTGGGGTTGGGACCACAGACTGTGGGGACATGATGACCATGTTTGGCCACAGGAAAGACCCCTGTGGCTTGCAAATCCTGAATCCACTCTTCAGCCTTTCTATCCTTGCTGCCTTGTCCTCTGTTGCTGTTGTTACTGCTGCCTTGTCCCCCTCCTTTTGTTCTTCACCTAATTTGTTCTTCTGTTCCATCTGATCCTTTGTCTCTCTTTCAGTGTGTGATGATGGTGTTGTTGGAGATCCTATTGATAATGATGGTGGTGCTGCTCCTGATTCTGGCATGATTGTTTCCTCCAATAATGTTGATTTCAGGATACCCATTTGCTCCTGCATTAATAACAGCCCCATCAATGCCATATATCCGGGCTTCATCATTCAACACCATCATTGATTATACATATGTTATTGATCCCCATGTAATGATGTTGTTTGCAATAATTAATGTCATTCCCTCATTAATCAAAACATGACAAAATATTTCAGCAAAAAAAAAAAAAATGACAAAATATTAAGACAGCTGCTCACGTGTCAATCATGCCCAAAATTATCCCATTTATTAGCCAATGAAAGGGGAGGGAACTTTTAATCCATTTGTTTATTAATGGATCAGCATGTGGGTCATGCCCTTTACGACAATAATTATCAGGTGCTTCACAACAAAAAGTAACACTAACTTATACACTTCCAATCAACAAAACATCAAGGACTAAGGGGTAGGATCATGGTTTGGTACCTCCATTCCACTAAAATATTGTGAAATTTCCATCAGTTCTTTCTCAATCTTAGCTTTTCCATTCATCAAATTTATATAAATTTCCTGTGAAAACATTAAGCAAATAGTTAATACAGGCTACATCAAGCTGAAATGAACACAATAGCAAAATCAAACTCTTCAGTACTGTTCACCTTCAATGGAATCAATGAACCTTCATGGTCCCATTTCAGACTTGTCAAGGAAGAATTTGGGGTGGTGGCAATAGCTAGATTCTCCTCTTGCTTCTTGGTCACTTGCTCCTGCATATTCCTGTTTGTCCACAATGATCAAAGACACAATAAGACCAACTCCAAATAAGAAAAAGGTGCTACGTACTAAAATCAATAATAACAATAAAAGTGACACATAAGATCAAAACTGGAAAGAGAAATGACATATTATATATCAATGAGAACAAGATAGAAAGGGCCAATTTATGAAAGATTAATAGTATCAAGAAAAAGGTCAGTACTTTTTCAAATTGGAAATCTCTTCCTTGAGCTCCCTAAGCTCTCTAGCAGAAATGCCATCCTGAGAAGGGTCATCTCCAGGCTTCCACCCAGGTGGTGGAATCCAATAAGGGTCTTGAATCCCAGCCTCCTTCCTAATATTTACCAAATCAGCACTCTCCAGCCAATACTCCATGGCCCCTTCAGCATTGTGCCGCCGCCGGAACCGCTCTGCCCCACCCGGCGCCAACTGTCCAGCCATATGCTTCAGCAAATGGTCTAATAAACCTGTATCACCAATGAGCTTCCTTGCCTCAGTTCTCAGTGCTGGCCTTAGCATTGCGTTACCAAAGACAGCTGCTTTGGCCTTCATGATTTTCAACATGTTCTCCTCAGCCAACTTATACCTTCAAAAAAATACAATTTCAAGCATTAATTGAAAGACCAAGTCCAAAAAAAGAAGGAAGAAGATAATATTGATGGCAGTATCCTCACCTCTCCACAGACCATCTTTCTATGGAATTTTTGAGATTTTTCTTCTTACTCTGATTGGAAACCTGAATTTGACATTGCTTCTTCTCAGGCTTAGCTCTTTTGAGCTTTTGATCTCTTTTAGAATCATTGCACTTTCTCTTAAGATTCTTCTTTGCCTTAGATGACTCCACAGCTTCTCCATCATCTTCTTCTACCTCATCCTCATCCTCATCATTATCTTCACCTTTCCCTTTTTCTTCATCTGCCACATTTGTTAGTAAAGTTTCAATCTTTTTCTTTTCATGCTTGCCTAGGAACCTGACCTGCTTACGCTTACCCCACTGGACCAACCCAGTGAGTTTTAGCTCAGGCTTGCACATACCCTTTTTAGAAACCGCATCCCTGAGCCTAGTCCTCATGGCTGGGCCTGAGTCTGAGTCTTGCTCAACCTCCATAGAAGGCATAACCCAGAAGCTCCATGAGTTTCTCTTCTCAGCAATTTCCTGAGCTGTTATTCTTCTATAAAGCACGTCTCCAGCAAGCTCTGAACCCATTATGTATTTCTCATTCAATGCAGGAAGCTCCTTCCCCTCTGGTTTCTGATAATTACCATTGCTAAAGTGTGTACGAAGAGTGTAAGTACTTGGATACCTCACTGCTACTTTAAACCCAGCTTTCTCACTCACCTGCAAAAACCCAAATCATCAAACTAACCCAATTGAAAAAATAAACAACAACAATAACAAGGCCTTAGTCAAAAACATGTTTGAAAAATTAAAATAAAAGTAATAAAAATGGTGGGTTTTGAGTGTATAATATGTACCATGACAACCCTGATTGACCTAAGCTGGTCTGGGGTTTGAGGGTTGAGCTTGGAGTGGTCAATTTCATAGAAAGAACCAACCTTTATGTGCTCAATATCTATAGCCTCTGCATTACCAGAAAAGTGCAAATGTGTAAATTTGAGCTGAAAATAGGGGCATATTAGGGAAGTGTGAAAAAAAAAAAACCGTATCAGTAGGGATATTGTTGATATGGTACAAATGGAAGAACCTTTGGACAGCGCATGTCTCTCCAAAGATGGCCTTTCTGCTTCCTCTTCCAAGTACATCATTTCCTGCCCAAAACCAAAACAGAAAAAACACACACATCCACATTATACTCCACGTTATATACACCAATTTTAGTTAGTATAAATAGTTTAGGTACATTTTTTTAAGTGTTATATCTTATGTTCTTAGATTAAATTCAACAATAATAAAAAACACGCACTTTTATCTTACCCAAGATCAAAAAAAAAAAAATTCACACGTTACATTACCATTTTACTATCTCATTCATCACCAAAATATTATGAGCCTATTCTCTTGCTGTCTTGCATGTTACATCATTCATCACCAAAATCACACGTACACATAGACACAATCTTGAGGGAATATAGTCTGCTTTGTTAGCTACAATTGTATTGTATAATGGTGTTGGACCGGCGGGCGAACGGCGCGTGGCGTGACCGAGCGGCGGCGGCGGCGGCAGCAGCAGTCAGCAGGCGTAAGCGGTGCGGTGAGGGATGGTCTGGCGGTGACCGGTGGTGGCCTTCGCACTTTGCAGCAGGGGGGTTTCATCGTTTCAGGCTTTCAGCTTTTGGGTTTTCTCTCTCTCTCTCTCTGACTCTGTCTCTCCATTCAGCTATTCAGAAAAATTTGGGATTTTTTTGTTTTGTTCAGGCACGCTGCACGCACACCGCATGCGGTAAGTTTTGGATTTTTTTTTTTTTTCTTGAAGAATAAATTTCATTAATGGGCTGGATCAAACATTTGGGTTTAAACAACTATTATTTGGGCTTATTTTGTATTATGGGCTTAAATAAATATTGTTATTTGGGCTTTTTATTTTTGAGTTTGGTAAATTAGGTTTATTACATAAGGGTGTTCACAAATTATTTGAGGGTGTTCAAAATTTTTATTTGAGGGTGTTCAAAATTTTTTTTTGGTCAAGAATATCTATATAAAAATTTTTTTTTCCTTTGATTTTTTTAAAAGTCAGGTGTGCAGCTGCACACCTGGCTATAACGTAAAGCCGCCCCTGGTGTTGGTATTTTGCTTTGCCATTCATGCGGCGTTTTTGTAATCTCATCATTAGTATAACCAAATTTTTGTTCTTTAGCAACGACATGCAAACGCAAGAAAATATTGCCGATTTGTTAAAACTAACAGGGGGGCCAACGAAACCACACACGCGCGATTGTAGCGCGTGCAGGAGACAATAAAGTGTTCTACAACTTCTACTGTAGTATGCACCGTGGATTTGTTTTGCATTGTCATCAAGTAGTAACAAACCCAAGCGCGTGAATGGGAACACACATGCATAACAGAATAAAAGTAAAAAAAAAATGGAGAGAGACTGAGACTGCCATGCGTGAGGGACAGAAAAAACTAACAAAATAGAGAGAGAGAGAGAGATTACTTGAGCTGTGGCTGTGGCATTAACAAGTTCACAGTCCTCCATTGTAGTGACCTATACAGAAAATAGAGACCAATAAAACGTGGTAACAATTTTGTTACAATAAAATTTGAAATGGGTTTTCAATAATATAATGTATTAAAAATATGGGGTACCAAGAAATTAAAGTCTGAAAAATGTAAGTTTCTATGTATAGTAAAAGGAAATAAATATTGGAGCTATGTAAGAAAAAAGTTACAGAGTACCAACATAGTAAAATAATCAGACCTGGAAACTTAGAGACACACAGTCACTGTGTCACACAGTTTTTATTTTAAAAATAAAAAAAAGAAGCAAAAAGAGGTACTAGTACTACTACACAATGAGTTTAACTATGAGAGATCGAGCATGTAAAAATAGCAAAGAGTAGTACTAGTACTAGAGCTTGTATCTATGTTTTTTTGAATTGAAAGAAAGATCCAGATTAGTTTGATTCAATGCAGAGCCGTAAGAAAAAGAGAGAGTTTGAATTACTTAGATTAGATTTTTCCATGTTCAAGTAACAAAAACCATTTCCTAGAAAACAAAGTACAAGTTGTTAAAAAAGCTCTAAAACCCATTTTTATTTTCCGGGAAAGTAAGAGAAAAGTTGCAACATTAATCCAATGCAGAAAAATGGTAACAACAGCTAAAACTGAAAAGAGAGGAGGAATATCAATATTGAATAATAGGTACCAAGTTTTTCCTTCACTTTCCTACGATTTTTCTCGTAAGCCAAACAAGTTAGAAACTCACTCTCCAAGACTTGAAAACCAAGAAAAGCTCAAAAGGCCTATATACCTTTGTAAATTCTGAGCAAAACCCAAGTTGCAAAACCTGTAAACAATCACAAACAATTAATTTTCTGTCAAATTTCGATCCAAAACTTCGTCTCATGCGGCCATGAAACTAATGTTGGAATGCAAAAAAAAAAAAAAAAAAAGGTAGCAGACCTTAATCTGATCAATGAGAAAGGTATCAAAAAGTTTGTTTTTCTTTCTTCCCTTTTCTCTGTGAAATTTTCTCGAGAAAGTGGGAGCGAAAATCTGTTATGCGTGAAGTGAAACCGATTGAGCGTAGTGTGTCTCCATTTCATGGAGAAAAAAAGCGAGGCAAAAGGCAATGATTACAGACGTGTTGCACCTCACGTGACCATTACGGATTTGCCCCTGGCTAGCTTTAACACGAGTGACATGAGAATGAGACAAGTATTAGTATTGCCAAATGCCAATACTCCCTCATTGTGTCACACTAGTTATGGTCTACATATGTACCAACTACTAGGAGTCTTAGTGATACAATTTGTGATATCCAAATAATAGCATGTTATACAACCAGAAGTGAAATTTTTTGTGCCATTAGATTTATTATTTTCGGAATCTGCATGAGCTAATTATATTTGAGGGTTTATGATGCGGTCAGATTTAATTGGTAATGCACTATGCGAACAATTGATTGGATAATGTTTATCAAAATGCCCATTTGGACATTCGGTTCAGTGGTAATTTTTTTTTCTCAGAAAGTTCAACCCCTCTATGAGAACGTGAGTTCGATCTCCGGAATCCCCAAAATATACGTACGTGTAAGTTTAAAATACGATTTCTATCATATATTAACAAAACAAAAATGTTCATCACAATAGTTTTGATATATTTGTATGATATTGTTTATTTAATATAAGCTAAATTCTCATAATTGTTGGAAGAATTTTGTATGCAAATATCCGATTTGATCTATCATGAATAACGGAATATATATATATTTTTTGCAGGAATATTTAAAGAACAGCATACCCTATATATATATATAAAAGTTCTGGATTTTTTTAAAATTTTTAGTAAGCTGATGATAGTTATTAATTAGTTATGTACAATTTTACTTTCTTCCCCCTTTTGATCATTTTCATGCAAAGAAAATAGTAGTATGTATTTCAAGTGTAATATTGATCTCCGACGAATCAGTTTCACGTATATAGAAAAGAACATAATTGCTTTCCTAGACCTTCACTATATAACTCTAGTTTAGGCTCATTATATTTAAACCTACTTGATTGCAAGTAATTTAATCTTATTTAAAGTGGAAACAGCGTAATCATATTCATACTTATACTTTAAGTATTGTAGATCTGATTTGTTTATTATTAGTCTACGATTTAGTCTACTATAAACACCGTTTAATCGATTGATTGCAATCTAGAGAATTTATTAATAAAAATGTGGTCATTAAAAGTCTTTTATTGTGGATGTAACCTTTAAAGCCAAAACCTTGTTAATTCTCTGCATTCTCCCTCTCTTTCTTTATCTTTTTGTCTTCTTTATTTTCCTTTTCACATTTTCTCATATTGCTCTCTCTCAACATGGTGACAGAGCTATGTTTTATCTTTTCTAATAACAACAAATTACGACTTAATACTATAAAACAAACAAAATAGAAAATCTAATTCCCCCTTTATCTTTTGCTCATTACTCCATTTTCTACTCAATTTTCTAAACAACCAAATAAAAGTTCATTACATATCTTCACTAAGCTAATCAAAATTAAATCATCCCTTTGGCTCCTGAGAAAAATTTAAACAATTAACACTACTAAGCACACGTTGAGTTATCTTATATACCAAAAGAGAACCCATATAAATTATAATCACCTAAATGTTCTCGACCTTGTTCGTATACAGAAGCATAACTACATTGAACTTTCACACAAATTTACAATTATAACCATAGGAAGAATTGAATTACTGAAGATGTTTATAAATGGATATACCAAAATAGGTGTCCAATATAAAGATATACGACAGTACAATCTGATTTAACAAAAGCCTAAAAATGAAAATATCTTATTCCAACAAAATATAGTATGAAAGTCTCTAATCATATATCTAGCACTTCCTCTATATATTTGAGCTTCCCTTCCTTTTCTTCGGTTTCTTTCTGCATTACAATAACTATATAAAGTTAGTTTCTAATCTATGCATATTTAATTTCATCCCAAAAGAAAAAGTTTTAAGTAAATAAAAAAATATAAGGAATTAATGCAAAAATAAATAAATAAATAAAAAGAGTTTTCATAAAGTATATTATTAAGTAAATAAATAATCAGACAAATTAAGCCCTTTACCACAAAAAAGAAACAAATTCTTGGGTATTCGTTTATTATGCATCCACTTGCAGATTATTATCAAAGGATACATGATTGAAATTATAATATCATGTAAGTGTCTTAATAATTCATTTAATAAAAGCACTAACCAAGTAACCATTATCAATTAAGAATCTATAACCGATAAAAGAAAAACCTCACAATCGAAAGCTTGAAGGCATAAAACTTTTATAAGCAAACGGAAAATTTCAATACCAAAACAAATAGTGGTGCAAAGGTATCACACATAATACTATCTTGCAAGTGTTTTTTTAATTTGTCGATGAAGCACTAACCATTAGTTTAGTACATATGAAAAACAACTCTAAATTCTTCTTAGACTTGGCTTGCTTCCACTTTGTTGTGCACCTCTGTTGAATAATAATAATTATTATTATTATTATATTCCGTATATGAGTTCCTATCCAACCTTATTGGTCTCATAGAAGAGATAAAAATGATAAATTAATCCCAACGGCTAGGGTAGGGCATGATACTCTACTTGTTCATTAAGAAATAGTATAGAGAAACAAGTATATTGTAAAATAAAACATAGCTATCGTACTCACATGGGATTTCCTTCAATGGAACTACCTTCAAATAAAACATGCTTTCTTTCAACTTGCTTTTCAATTTGGGCGACACATCCATCGATTAAGAACAAATACATCATGAATCAGGCCGGGTGCCCGGGTAAGTAGCCCTCTTTTGCTAAGTTTTAATGAAATTAATATGCATTTAAACGTATAATCATATGTACTTAATCATGCAAGTTGCAACTATATATATATATATATGTTCATGTATATAATTATATCTTCATGCATAGAATGTAAGAAAGATCAGGGTAACCAAAACGAAATTTTTGTGGATGATTTCCTTTTCTGCAGTATATTTTACACTCCTTAATGCAACGGCTGTATACACTTTCAATTATCCATTTCTAGCATGGTTTTTTGCAGCCTTTAGCGCATCTCTCATTACTTTTTTGTGCCCGATCTTCACACGAGGCGAGAGACGGAAAGCAAGGCTGAATTAGAGAGGGAGAGATAGAGGAATGGAGAGCATCAGCTTGCACTGCATGTAGCACAAGCATTATTAGCACCGCCACAGTTTTTGTAGTATCATTTCCATCCATATTTCCCTTCCTTGAAATATTTTCCTAAGTTAAAACTTAAAAAGAAAAAAATGAATAGGATACAAAGCTAATTTATAGGGTCTAGACATGCATAAATCGGTTGAAAATTTCGCATTTTATAAGTCATGAGCAATACTCATCTCTCAATGTGTCTTTTGAGATTGAGTTAAATCCAATGGATTTTAACATGGTATCAAAGCCATCCCGTAGGTGTTTGACAAATCTTCCCCCTAGTACCACATTGACCAAATATTATTGGGTTGTGCAATTTAAAAGTCATGGACTACAATCCTCTTTAAAAGTGGTATCTTAGATTAGGACATGTCTTCAACCCAAGGCTTAGATTTGAAAAAAACCATGCTAAAAAAAAACCAATGGATTTTAACATGGTATCAAAGCCAACAAGTTAGGCTTTTATAATATTTAATGAAATTATACTAAGATAACATAAGTATGTTATTAAATTGCAATATAATAAATGAAAGACTAAAATCTATTTTACATTTTCTATGTTTGGATCAATTGTTATTTTCATCTTGAAAGTTTTTTTTTCTACCAATTTTTCCATTAAAGTTCACTTTTGTTGTCAATGTGTCCTTTCATCCACTGTTGTTAAAAAGTTATTGTTAACCTCTAAAACCTGGTATAGTTCTATTTGCATTTCAAATTTAAATTAAAGAAACTACTAAATAAGAAAAAATCAAATTAATATTTTTTTAGAAAAATCTCTTTATCTCTCTTTGTTTTCACTTTTCTTCTCTCATGACTCTTCTCTCTATCTTTTAGTGAAAAAAGCATTCTACTATAATATAAGCTACCCTTGTAAAGAGAGGCAGATAAAGAAAGGGAGAGCATATATAGTCATATGTATTTATGCAAGTATATGTGCATATCTCTTCATGTGGAGAGGGAGAGAGATAGCTTAATTCAATATTCAGCTTTCGGTAGCATATTTCTTTTCAAACAATCATTTTTACATTCACCCACACATCTGCCGTACAAATTGAATTTCTAATGGCTTTGCATATTTGTTTGCATCTTCGAGTGCATCTTTCTCTATTTATGTGTTTGACATCTTCACACGAGCTGAAAGAGGTATAGCAAGGGGGAATCAGAGAATTAGGAGCCAGAGAGGGAGGGAGAGCTTTACTAGCTTGCACGCTAATTAATTATTAGCACAATCATAAATAGCAACATGATTGACTTCATCATAGGTCTCCTAATACCATATCCATCCTTAATTAATTTCCCTCCCTATATTGCTCTCTTGGAAAACTTTGTCACGTTAAAAAAATATATATATATATATATATATATATATATATATATAAAGCCAATTTACAGCGACCAGACATGCATAAAGTCGTTGAAAATTTCAAATTCGACAATTTAAAAAGAATTTGAGAAGATAAATTGACTTCTGGTGTGAAGTAAATTTTGGTTGAGATCACGTCTCTTAGCCTTTTCTTTTCGCTGAAAGGTCACGTCTCTTAGCTTGGGTGAAGGAGTGTAACAACTTGTACCAATGCTTGTTTTCCATATTAATAATGTTTTTTTATTTTCAAAAGAGTGAGATATATCTTGTCAACTATTACAAATCTATACCTATATCTATATAATATATAAAAGCAGAAGACATGAGCGTTAAAACCTAGAATGTCTTACATCATGTCAAGTGGCATATCTATCTATCGTTTAAATTTTTGAAGTGATACTTTATTTAGATTTCCTAAGTGGTTTACATGTCTATCTGTCGTTTAAATTTCTGAAGTGATACGTTGTTTAAATTTCCTAAATGATTTGATTTAATAACTGCCAAACACTTTTAAATAAAAATAGATAATAACAAATTCTTGATAATAAGTCTCCTACTACTAAAAAGATATCTTAAATAAAATATCATAATAAAAATCTTTAAAATAAAAACAGATAATAATAAATTCTTTAAAATAAGTCTCCTACTACTAAAAGACATCTTAATAAAATATCATATTAAAAAACTTACAATTATGACAATCTCCTAATACTAGAAGACTTCTTAAAGATTATATTAGGAAAGTGGTTTGATTTAAATTTTTGAAGAGCACGTCTTCTCCTTTCCTCTAGGTTTCTTTTTCGGTGCATAATTTTGGCTATCGTTTTCTATGGATTAGATTAGAAAATGCTCCTATCATCAAAGTCATTGCTTAGACCACGATGAAGTCGTTGCAACTTGGATGACAAGTCTAGCCAAACCCATACACGACGTTGTAATCAAAATTTTATAGACAATATTTTGAGTCAACGTCAATGAAGACTGGAAATTTCCCTCCCCTCTAAATTCAAGACCAAAGAATACGTCAATTATGACCAAAGATGTGCAATAAATTGCTTGCCACTGACCTTCGGAGCCAAATGGGACTGGATTACTGGACCCCAAAAGTATGGGATGGTCGGTGAGGGTCTAAGTCACTGAGGGTAGGGTTCCCTCAGTGTGAGAATTACCTTAAAAACAAAGTGCAACAATTGCTTATCTAATTACCATAATAATAATAATAATTAAAGACATGCTCTTCAATAATTATGACAATCTCCTAATACTAGAAGACTTCTTAAAGATTATATTAGGAAAGTAGTTTCATTTCATACGTTGTTTAAATTTCTTAAGTGGTTTGATTTAATAACTGTCAAACACTTTTAAATAAAAATTAAAAAAAAAAAATCTATCATAACATTTTATAAAAAACAAATCTTAAATAAATATCCTACTACAAAAAGATATCTAAACAAAATATATTTCTCTTAGAGAAATTAAAACAATTATGTCAAACATGTTTTAAAAAAATTATAAAAATTTCAACACCAAATTTTCTAAAATAGGAGTCGTACAAATCTTTAAAAAAAAATCTACACCATTTTTTTTTTTTAAATAAGAGTAATAGAAAAAAAGAATATTGTAGTGTAACTGTGTTAGGAGTACTCTTTTAGTGAAAAGGTATTGATTGGTGAACAATCACTTAAGATATTATTTGGTGAACAGACATACTCCTTGATAGAAGGAAGATAAATAGAGCACGTTAAATTGAAGGTTTCTCATTTTTGCATAATCTGCTTATGTAACATCTAAACAATGGTAATCTGGTACAAGTTTTGTTCTTCTACTTCTTTTTCTTTTTTATTTATTTATTTTTCTATCATGATCTATTTTTATTTTTGTGTTTTTGTACGTTTATATGACTGCAAGGGGCTTTAAACAATGGTAATCTGGTACAAGTTTTGTTCTTCTACTTCTTTTTCTTTTTTATTTATTTATTTTTTCAAACATGATTTTTTTTCTTTCCTTTTTTTGTGTTTTTGTACATTTATATGACTGCAAGGGGATCTAAGAGACAATTGAACTAAGGTAATCTTTTATTTTTTTTCTTGATTCTAACTTATTTTCTGTTTTATCAATTAAAGATAACCATTTTTTCTCAATTATTATACACTATCTAATCATTTTATTTTTCTGTTGTTGGTGCAATTCCATCTATTTGTTATTATCAGTTTTATTTTTTTTATGGAACATATTTTTCATAAAATAATTCTGAATATATATTTTGATCATATACACATTATGTGTTTATATAGAGTTTTTTCCGTACATTGCATGGGTTATACGCTAGTCTATACTATAATGTAAAACCGAAGCTTTTTTGACTTTTTGGTTGACCTCATCATGTTGTGCCACATAAGCTTTTGAAATCTCACAATTTTACACCTCATTATTTTAATATATATTTTCTAATTGAATTTAAATTTTATTCTATTATTAAACCTTCCATTAGAATTTTGACACATCATATTTTCTTTAATATAAGAATATATTATTCCATATATAAAACACAATCATAATTAATGTCTAATACTAACATATATTCCATATATAAACACAATATAAATATCTTTTAATAATAATCATAATTATCAATTTTCATCAAGATTTTTAGAGTTTTTTTTTTTTTTTTTATGTATTTCATTTAATTTTGTTGCTGGCAATGGAGAAAGATGGATGAATTTGTTATAATGAAACCATGTGAGCTTGAAATGAGTTATGAAAATTATTTAGGTTTGATCATATAATCATGTGCCCATGTATTTATTTGTCTTCTTCTTATTTTAAGTATCTTTTATTTTATTTTTGGATGGAAACATGATCCATATGGTAAATATAAACATGAATCGTGTTTTATAAAAATTGGACTATATTCAACTTATGCCAAAAGAAAAATTACATTATATTAAATTTTAATTATCCTATAGTAAATACTTTCTTAGTTATTTTTTTAAACAAAAAAGTAGGATCTATTCTAAATCCGATTCGTAAAGTCTCTTTATCGATCTTGCCTACAACATTTTGAACTACAAAAAAAAAAAAAATAATATATACAACAAAAAGTAAAAGGAATCAAAATTAATTTAGATTTTATTTTCAATAATTTTCCTGTGCATCGCACAGGTTTGCGACTAGTAATATATAAAAGCAGAAGACATGAGCGTTAAAACCTAGAATGTCTTACATCATGACAAGTGACATGTCTATCTATCGTATATATTTCCCAAGTGATACGTTGCTTAAATTTCCCAAGTGATACGTTGTTTACTACTAAAAAGACATTTTAATAAAATATCATAATAAAAAGTTTTTAAATAAAACAAATAATCACAAGTTCTTTTAAATAAATCTCCTACTACTAAAAGATATCTTAATAAAATGTACTTATCTAAGAGATATTAAAACAATTAGTTCAATTATCGCTTCACTTAAAAAAAAAAAATAGGTCAATTTAACGATCAACACCATTTTTTTTAAAAGAAATAAAAACAAACCTCCAACTACTAAAAGATATCTTAATATATACTTCTCTAAGAGATATTAAAACAATTAGTCCAATTTAAAGATTTTAAAAAGAAATAAAAATAAATCTCTTATTACTAAAAGACATCTTAATAAAATATACTTCTCTAAAAGATATTAAAACAATTAGTTCAATTTAATGATCAACACTAATAAATCTTATATTATATATATAGATAACGTCCAAACACAAAAAGAAAAAAAAAATGTCCTTTTAAAAAAAATAAAATTAATTCTTCTATTACTAAATAGACTTCTTTCAAATATTCACTTCTCTAAGAGAAATTATAAACCAAACTTCCGTAACAACATTGCCCAAACACATAAACTTTTTCTTTTAAAAAATTCATATTATACTTCTTTAAAAAATTAAATCCGGAAATTCTTTGAAAACAATGAAGAAAAAAAAAATCTACCACTGTTTCAATAATTTTTTTTTTAAAAAAATAGTCCAATTAATTCTCCTACTACTAATAAAACTCCTTTAATAAATCAATGACCAAACACAAATAAAATTCCATCGTGAAATTCTTTAAAAACAACGACCAAAAACAAAAATAAAAAATTAATCTGCCATCAATTCAAAAAAGAAAAAACTTTTAAAAAAAAGTCCAATGGACACATTCTTGGGTAGGTACCATTTTCTCAACAATGTTAGATTTGACTTTTTTCTTCCTTTGCAAAGTAGTTACATAGGCAAGGTTTGGCTTCTCTTTAAACAGAACTTCAAGGAAGTAAGATCTTGGTATTTCTGCAAGAAGAGTCATCCAAAGAAGTTGAAAGGTTTGGGCAGTCTAATTGTTTTTTTTTTTTATTTTTTCTCTCTTAATTTTTGTTTATAATGCAATGGATTTTTTGTTTGCTAGACACGTATCATTAACAAAAAAGAAGAACCAAAGTTTTGATATTTTTTATTTCTTTATGCAATTTACTGTTTATCACGATTACACTAATTTTATATACTATATAGAAGTGTAAGACAATTCTGTTAATGTCAACATATTCCCAAAAGAAGAAAACAAAAGAATCCAAAAAATCACGGCAAAGATCATATGAAAACCCACATGCACACTATCTTGCTAATTCCGTAAACAATTCACTCTCTAAAAAGTTGTTGTCGGTGTGTTTCTTGAAATCTTTTTTTTTTTTTTTTTTTTCTTCGTACTTCCATTTGTTGTATTATGAAATTACAATTATTTGCTTTAGCATTCTTTCAAAGGATGTACTTATATGATTTTTTTTTTTGTGATAATCATATGAAATCCATATATGTTGTAATGTTCCTTTGGCGTGTGTGTATGAAATCCATATACTTAAGAAATACTCCACATTGCATACACTTTTAGTTAAAATACGATGCTAATAATCTATCATGTTTGTATTTGAATGTATTATTTGATTATATCATTTACTTGAAGTGGATGATTTAATTGATAGTGTGTAAAAAAATAAAATACTGGAGAAGGTTTTTCAGGGTCGTATTAATGGGGTGAACTTGGAGCTTTATTATAAAAAAATAAAAATAAAACACTTTAAATATATTTTAAAATCTTTACATCATTTTATGATGTGTTTTACCTACTTCACATACAAATAAAATTTCTGATCTTGAATAATAGAGATGGGTTCAAGTTACACCCATTGTAACTTCATAAGACTTACACCTTTATTGACTATTAATATCTAATCGATCTAACAGTTAAAAAAATATCATTTATTTAAACTTATATCTATACTATAATGTAAAATAAACTTTTTGACTTTTGGTTGATTCATAATATTGCGCCACATAAGTTTTTGAATTCTCACAATTTTACACCTTATTATTTTAATATATATATTTTTAATTGAATTTAAATTTTATTCTATAATTAAACATCTCATTAGAATCTTGACATATTATATTTTCTTTAATAGAAATAATATATTATTCCATATATATAAACACAATCATAATAAATGCCTAATACTATAATATATTTTATATATAAACACAATAATAATAAATTTCTTTTAATAATTATCAATTTTCATATTTAGATAAAATATAAAAGACAATAAAAATCATAGTTAGACTAATAATTTTTTAGATTTAATTTTAATTCATTTTCTGTGCATCGCATAGGTTTGCGACTAGTTTATAACATATTTTACTTTCTTTTTCATTTATAGCATTTCTCTCTCATCCCTTATCTCCTCCCCGCGTCTCTTTCTCTCAGCTAGTTTTTCTCTCTCACAGTTGGTTATGTGCATAACTTTACTCTGGTTGTCTTCAAGAAGAGATTCCAAACGCCAGTTACTTGGAGCAGTATCGCCAATGGGTTTAAGAAAAAGGGTTTCTTTTTTGCCCAAGCTTATGGATATTGATTGGGGGTAGTATCATAAAAAAAAATAAAGTTATTGTGGATGACGATTTTGCCGAGAGGCGGAGGAATTTCAATCTATAATATTGAAGGTTCTGTGGTTACACTTACAACGATTGGGTGCAGGTGGATGAATGAGGACCTTTTTGTTTATTGGCTAAAGTTTTAAAGTTTTAAATGAGTGACCGTTCAATTAAGAAGCTCTTCTTTTTAACTGAGGGGATGATCGTTAAAGATGTGGGTCACATGCAATTTATTTAGAATTCGTGATATATATTTTTCAACCGAAAATGAAAGTATATTTATGATTTTGATCATTTTCGGTTGTAACTCTTTTGCCATTGCCGCAACTGTTGTAGATGAAGCTCTAAAATCACATTGTCCTCTCCTCTGGTATTCAACAGTACCAATTCTCATATTTGATTCAAAAGAGGTCATTCTCATCTCCTTCGCTAAAATATGCTTGCGATAGCTGTCTTGATTTTGGTGGATATACTTTTCTATATCTTCAGAATTTGACTCCGCCATTAGAAAATTATTGGTCTCTAGTTTTTTATTTTCTATGACATCTTCCAACTCTTTGATTTTCTATGACATCTTCCAACTCCTGAAGAACAGAAACTAGCTCATTCCTGGGTGTTTCTTTGCTTCAAGGCCAATATGGCTCCTTATTTTTATTTTTATGTTTGTATGTCTTGGTACGTTTAGCAAGGAGGAGAGAAAAAAATTGTTATAAATGATGTTTGTTGAAGTGGAAGTTAATAAATGAGTGGTGTATTTTAAACCATTTGATCTCTACTAAATTAATGGTCTAAAAAAGGTGTAAATCTTATTTTCACCGAGTGTAACTTAAACCCATTTCTAAATAATAATAACAATTATCCCACACGGGTTATACGCTAGTACCCTTAATAGAAAAGAAAAGCAACAAGGGAAATGATCTACGTCGCAATCTAACGGGTTTATGACTTCCTTCTGGTTCAGGGTATATATCTCTTAACCAGCTTTTTTTTTGGGAGAAGATTTTAATCATTCAAGGAAGAAAGAAGAAATCATGTAATTATTATTATTTTATTTTCTATTTGGCATGTGTATCAGTGTGATCCATGCATTTTTAAATTCACGCAACAAAATTCGGTGCCCAGTTGTTTTTTTAAAATAAAACAAACAAACCAAAATTATTTACTATAGGCTTTTAAGTTGTTTTTAGACGCTTCAATGGGGTCCTGGTAATTGATAGGCAACAAGCTTCCAAAGTCTGAAGAGGATTAGAGTTCCACGTCGTGGACAATTACAGCCATGAAGTATTGAGCAAGCTAACGCTTGGACTGCTATTTAAAAAGCATAAATTAATAATGAACAATCATGATGATTGTCTTAAAAAGACAAGTATAGATGGCTACTTTCTCAAAAAGAAAGAAAAAAAGACAAATATATAATATGGCTACTACTTCCATTAAAAAAATAATAATAAAATATATATGGCTACTACGGTTGTTATAGGTTAATTATTGTCTTACTTTCATCATAAAAAAAAAAAAATGAATAGGGTAATTATTGTCTTACACAAGCATCCAAAGTCTAAAGAGGATTAGAGTTCCACGTCGTGCACAATTAGTAAAACACAATATATAATGGCTACTACTTCCATTAAAAAAATAAATAAACAATAGTATGGCTACTACGGTTGTTATAGGTTAATTATTGTCTTACTTTCATCATATAAAAAAAAAAAAGGGTAATTATTGTCTTACACAAGCATCCAAAGTCTAAAGAGGATTAGAGTTCCACGTCGTGCACAATTAGTAAATGCCACACAGTCATATGTAGTATTGAGCAAGCTAATGCTTGGACTGCTATTTTAAAAGCCTAAATAAATAAATAAATGAACAAACAAACATGACGATTACCTTAAAATGACAAGTATGCTACCATGACTGTTACCTTATTTGTATTAGGACAATTATTGTTTGACATTACTTCTTGAATATTAACATTTATAAATTATGGATATCAATGTCTATATTTTTTAAATAATATTAAAAATTGATATAAAGTGATGCAAGACAATCATTAGCGCCATTATTATTACTTATCGAACATAGTTTTTTGTAGCCATCTTGCTCAACTCACTACGTGATAGTTTATAAGATCATTCATATATATTATTTAAATAAGTCATATAATTCATAGGTCATGTAATTAAAAATATATATGTGGATGGTCTTATAAATTACCACATAGTAATTAGATTGTAGCAAAATAATTACAAACAAATTGTGTCCGACAGTCAAGATTGGCACCAATGTTTAACTCCATTATTTAGTATGTAGACAATCAAGTTGACAAGATATGCTGCATAACCCCCCACACATTTCGTTAGCTGAATAAGAGTGGAGCCCTATGGCTATGGTTCAGCTAACCTCTCTCCTTCGTGAATCATGAATCATGCAGTGATCCTATTGGGTAATGCCAAAATAGCCCATTCATGATGGATAGTCATTGTTGGTTATCTCGCTACGACAGGCTAAATGCACTGAGCCAGTGATCCCATTGAAATTGCCAGACATGCATGTGTTTCGCTAGAATTAATCTAATTTAAATTTTTTGCTTACCAAGACATTCCTGTCAAAAAGATGCGTATTACAATTACTACATTGCGTATAAGAGATGTACTAAATAAGAATGAAACAATATATTTATCCACAATGGGAGCTATTGTCTGATTTGAACTGAGGGATCCCACACGGCCACACCTCAATGACAGGAACACTTTTAATTTTCAAATTTTTAAGGTTTCGGTTATTGTTAAATATTTCAAGGTCAAATGCGAAACAAAGTCTAAATCTCTATTATATATAATTTTAGTCTACATCATTGTATCTAATTCTAAATAAAATGTAAGTAAATTAATCATAATCTTACTTATAATTTAAGCAAAGTACTCTTGGTATATTTACTTGTAGTGCAAGTATTGCAACCCAAATTTAGTTTAGAATTTAACCTAGGATTCATTGTAAAACATCTTAATAATTAGGATGTATTCATAAGGGTTTTCAACTATATATGGACGTAGGTATCTCTAAGACTGAGCCACATTAATTCTATCTCTTTTTCTCTTATGTATTTTATGATTTATATTTTCACATACCCATTATCATGGTATAAAAAATATTTCTTGACATTTTCTAACATGGTATCAAATCCATATTTTATTCATATCTTTAATCCCTAAATCCAAATTCCTTCTCTCACTAGTGTTGTCAATCACTTTGAAATAGTCTCATCTTGATCTATTCCCTATATTATAGATAGCGTCTAGCCGTCTAGGTTCTCTCTCTTACTATCACTTCTAGCAACTTTTAATGGTTCAATCTTGATTTATTTCTTGTATTATTAATTTGTCAATTTTTAAATACAAGACAAAAAAGACTTGAAAACCAAGAAAAGCTCAAAAGGCCTATATACTTTTGTGAATTCTGAGCAAAACCCAAGTTCAAAACCTGTAAACAATCACAAACAATTAATTTTCTGTCAAATTACGATCCAAAACTTAGTCTCATGCGGCCATGAAACTAATGTTGGAATGCCAAAAAAAAAGAAAGTAGCAGACCTTTATCTGATCAATGAGAAAGGTATCAAAAAGTTTGCTTTTCTTTCTTCCCTTTTCTCTGTGAAATTTTCTCGAGAAAAAGTGGGAGCGAAAATCTGTTATGCGTGAAGTGAAACCGATTGAGCGTACCATTGGCAATGATTACAGACGTGTTGCACCTCACGTGACCATTACGGATTTGCCCCTGACTAGCTTTAACATGCCCACTAGTATGTTCAATTATTACTCTGGCGTGCATCAGCACTATGCATTAGAGGGTTTAAAATAACGTGACTACACCAATAAATCTTTTTTTATTATAATTTTTTTTTTTTTTTTAGAGTAAAATCCGCAGAATCAATGTCTGCGTAAGGCTTGCGTCCAGCAAAGCTTTTGTCAATGCAAAAAGTCAAATATATCAATAAAATAAACTAAAAAAAAAAAAAAAAAAAAAAGTCTCTGACATGCTTGTACGTAACACAGACTGGTTTTCCAAAAAATGCTATGGTATTTCATTTCAACTTAAGTATATAAATTAACGGTGGAATTATTTTCACATCTATGTTAATTTTTTTCGCATTAAATATTACTATTAGTGTGAAAATAACAAAGATTAGAGTGAAATTTCTCTCTAATCTTTATTATTTCTGCAGTAATGATGCAGAATATCAAAGATAAGTACGAAAATAATATTTTCCTAAATTAATATGTAGTTTTTTAAAATTCTAAATTGTTTTTCAAATGCTTCTTATCTTTTTACTTTCGAGTTATTAAAAAAAATATATTTCTTTTAGGTTCGTAGGCTTGTAGCTAACTATTTCTAAATTTATCTTTTCATTAAACAATTTTATAATTTTTAATGGGTGAATCATTATATCATTTTACTTATCAGAAAGGTTAAAAAAAAAAAAATCACTATTTTACTTCTTTCTAATTATATTAGTCTACTCTAAAGTTTTTTAGTGTAACCGCAAATATTATTATTCACTATATCATATATTATATATTATATAATAAATAAATACGACTTATACCGTGTTGTAATTAATGTCTCCTTCTTTCTTTCGTTTTTGTTGTCAATTTATTTTATACAATTAACACTTTTTCCATTAATGAAAGAGTATTCACAACATTATAAGTATATTAAAATTTTAAGTTAATTGACTTAATTCTACTGTAGGTGAAACTTTGTTTGCTAAACTTTCAAGAATTTTAAATTACAATTAATTTTGATAAAAACCAAAAGTTTGAAAAAACATAAAATAAAATTTATTATTTTTTCTAAATTATTTTAATCACTTACCACAATTATTTAAAATCTTAATTAAAATCTCTAGAATTATCCTAAAAACTTTATAATATCTCAATCCATTTCTTCTCCCCTTCCATTCCATACTTTTCTGTTTGATTTTCGGGTTTGAGGGCATGGAAGAATATTGTCATTAGTTTGTTAATTATCAGTTATAACCGGTTTACATATTCTCAATAGTAATTGTCCACTTCCTAACTCATTTTCTTATTTCAATTCTTTAATATTTTTCTTTTGTTTTTTAAGGTTCAATTAGATTTGATTTTGTTCTTTTGATTTTTCCTTAGGGTTTTCAAAGAGCAAAAAGGAAACAAAATAACTTGTTTTTTTCACTAATGATATATATAAATGCTTTTGTTTTGTACTGAGCTCTAAGGTGATACCCCGGATTCGAATTCTCGTAAACCCGAGTTCCCAATGCAGATCAAAGAAGAAGAAACTTTTTGTTGCTTTAAATCTTATTACCTTCACTTTTCATAATTTTTCAAAGATTTGGCTTCATGGAATAGGAGCTTAGATGAGACTTGTTCCGCGTGTGTGGAAAACAAACCAGATATGATCTAAATTTATAATAAATATACTAGACACAAATTTAAAATTTTGGCATCTACAATTAATAGTGTTTACGTATCTTATAATACATAATACAAAAATAAAATATAAAAAATTGATGCACTCGGCATGATTCATGTTTGAACAATTATAAGGATAATAATGTTAAGTCTAGTAAAAAAAATGATTTTTCATTCAAACATTTAGATTTATATATTATTAATAGATGATTGCAATCAGGGGCGGAGGCAGAAAAAAATTTTAGGATGGGCTAATTGCAAAAAAAAAAATCTTGACTGGGCTAATTAGGTAATTTTTTTTTTTATAAAAAAAATATAAGTAAAAAAAAAAGAAAAAAACAAACCTTGACTGGGCTATAGCCCAGCCAAGGCTTGCCTTGGCTACGCCCCTGATTGCAATCTACACAATTGAGCTTAATATTCAAACTTCGTCAAAACTAAATATAAAAATAACAAAATAAGTTAAACTAACAAATTTAAACTAAGTCTCAAAATCCAAAATAAATTAAACTAACAAAATCAAAAAATATATATTTTTAAAATTATTAACAACGTGAGTTAGGTTGGATTTCTCGAAATGAAAATCAAGCTAACCTTAATCTGGCCTAACCATTTAAAAAATTAAAATAACACAACCCATCAATCCATGGAAAAACCGACCCAAGGCATTGTGCCGCATCAGATTGGTGGTTTGAATGTACAACCTTTTACATATATATTAAAAAAAATCAATAGTTAGGAGAGGTAGATTTGACCCTAAATGTCTCATTTAAAAACATTAGGAGGTGTCACTATAAAACAATTAAAAAAATTTAGCAAAATAAAAAATAAATAAAAAAATTAAAACGACACAACCCATCAATCCATGAAAAAACCGACCCAAGGCATTCTGCCGCTTCAGATTGGTGGTTTGAATGTACACCCTTATATATATATATATATATATATATATATATATATATATATATAGTTGGGAGAAGTAGATTTGACCCTAAATGTCTTATTTAAAAACACTAGAAGGTGAATCCCTAAGGGATAGCTCAACTGATCTGGCCTTTGGGTGTGCTTCCAATGGTCACTAGTTCGAGTCCTTCAAGGCCACCTATCCAAGGCAAAGTCTTGCGCCTATCGTAGTACACGTGCTAGTAGGGTGTTACGTGTCCCCATGGGATTAGTCGAGATGCGCGTATCTACGGAACGCTGGGACACCCAAGATTATCAAAAAAAAAAAAAAAAAAAAACAATAGCAACAAAGCGTCGACTTAATTTAACTCAAAGCCGTTGACATACACCTTCATACTTAATTGAGCTCAAAGTCTCATCACTTTTTCCCTTACGTTGCGTAATTAATTTAAATCTTTTATCAAATTCATAAAATTGTCCACATCCACAAAAATAAAGCAAAAATAAAAACTAAAAAGTCTCTCCAACCATATTGTCTTTGTAACCATGATAAAATCTCCCAAGATTTTTCCAACAAGTCTGCATGAAAATTTTAATAAGAATATACTGATGACTCAAATGGTACTTGATAAAATAATTTAATAATCATACATAGATAATTAATGAAATGGTGGGAAGCTTTATACATCTTTAGTGCATGGACAATTATATGATTTTGAAGTATGTGTGTATGTGGAGTTTGAAGTATTAATTGTGGGGTCCTAAATTCCTAAAGATAAAATCAGTATATTTCTTATGTCAGCGTTAAATGTGATAAGTAAAGAACAATATTGTCACATATTATTTTTTTTCTAATTTAGCAAAAAAAAATTATTTTTTTCTACAACAGTATCCACTCGGCTGATTTGAATCAAAGCAGACACGAGGCCACTCTTTCTCTTGTTTTGAAGCACCAGCATCTCAATTGGCTGTCCGAAGGAGGCTTGCTTCCCTAGGCGTATCTCAATGTAAGTTATGGATAAAACCAAAAATCTATAAAAGCAATTCCATCATTATATTTGAGTAGAAATATACGTTCATTACCTAAATTTTGGGATCAAATTTTATTTTAGTCTTTAAAATTTAGTAGAGTCTTCTGTCCATCTGTAAGCGTTGTATACAACCTTTTATTGATGATTAATCTAGTTCTCAAAAAATTATTAAGATATAAAGTTAATCATTTTGTAATCTTGTCGTTATAATTCTTGCTTATGTAGTAAAAATTGATAAAACTAGTGTAGTACTATGTTATAACGACAAGGTTATGGAATGATTAACTTGATATGTTTATAATTTTGTGAATATTAATTAATATTCTTTTTAAAAAAATTAGGGATTAAAAAAACATAAATCAAATTTTAGGAATCAATAAAATATTTTACCATGTACTTTTTATTGGAACAAACTGCCATGGGCTTTCCATTATTTTTTCTCTGTACATGTCCAATTTGATATTTAATATCACACCCGTGACAAACCACTTTATCATATATAGTAGTACCAATAGGTAGGTTTCTCTTTTATTACCGCCTACTTTATAAGGCAATCATAAATTAGTTGAGTGCAGATATTTTCACCTCTGCTTATTATTAACAACCCAAATATATAAATATTCTTGCTATGAATCTTATTATTGTTGAATCATATTACCTTTAAAAGAGTAATACGAGTTATGGAAAGTAAAGGAGAAATATGTCTTTTCCTTTTATTTTTCCTCTAGTATTAACCTCAACTCAACCATGGACCATGGTTCAAACCCAGTATCAGTGTCTTTTGGTTGAAGAAACATCGTGAACTTTCTTTATTTTTAAATTGTTACCGGCAAAGGCAAACACCTGCTTTAAATGTGCGATAGGTAATAATGGATACAAATCGTAGTTTTTGTATTCCACTTTATATATTATAATTGATGAAATACTATAAAGTATAACACAAAAAATAAGAAAGAATATTTATTCAGGCAATGATAGATACACGTATATTCAATAAAGGACATGTGGATTGAAGAGGCTGAGGTGCTGCGTCACAAGTTTAAGTCTTTTGCTGTTTCGGCAATTTTCAAAGAGATAAATGTAGCTGCTTTGGCTTTGGCATGTTGTGGCCGGTCCCATTTGATGACCAAGATTTGGATAGAAGAGACTCCTATGGAAATTCAGCATCTTTTGTAATTCTTTTAGCTTCTTTTGTAATTCTTTTAGCTTCTTTTGTAATTCGTTGGTTATGCTTTGGATATTTTTCCTTTGTTTTATCAATAAAATATTTCTATTATTTTATCAAAAAAAATGTAGTAGGTGGCATATATGTAATAATGTAACATGTTACAATAATATTTGTGAGATATTTTTCACAACTTCCACCAACCTCACACTTATTTATTTTCTAATTAAAAATAAATCAAACATTGGGCATTAGAAAGTTATGGCAGCCTACCTTTTTCACCTTTTAACCATTCACAATTCTTATCACTTTCACAGTTTCACCCAATATGTATACATTCATTTCATTAGTTGGCACACAGCATAGAAAGTGAGATGAGAGAGTACAAGAAGACATTTCTTCTTACTTACTAGTCACTTCCAACAAACACAGCTATCCTTACTCTTTGCATAACTACAGATAAGACCAACTTCAAATTTTACTGCATGACGTAAAGTTATTGGTAGTTACTTTGTGATTCTTTCTTTCTTTTTTCTATATAAACACTTGTCTCTGCAGTCTGCACTTCTCATATCCTATTGCCAAATAAACTTGCTTTCGCTTTGATATCTGGTTCTCTTTAAGACTTTCATTCCTCATCTGGGTTCTCTTTCTTCTTTCAGGACTCGGCCTTTAAAGATTGAAAACAATGAATATTGCACATTTGTTGTTCGGAATCTTTGGTGGGTTTTCATTTTCTCTGCGTTTCTTTTCCTTCTTCTTGGCTTTTGGACTTATGGTTCCTCTGTTTTGCTACCTTTCTCTACAGGAAATGCTACTGCTTTGTTCCTCTTCTTGGCTCCAATGTATGTATCACTGAATCTTATAAAATTTCTTATTTTTGTCTTTTTTAACTCTTTTCTCCAAAAGGGTGTTGATGTTTACAATCCCATCTTGAGTTTTCATGTTGTTCTTTTTTATTCTTGGACATGTCGTATATACTATTAGTCTTTTTTGGAAGGGTAACCAAGTTGGTGTTTTTTTTTTACCTATGAAAAACTTATTCAAAATCTTTGGTGTTATATCTTCAAATAAGTGCTTTGTGAGAGGAAATACTAATTCATGTGAGAGGAATTGTGAATAATTTTGGTACGTATTGTAGAATTACATTCAAGAGGATTATACAGAACAAGTCCACAGAGAAGTTTTCAGGCATTCCATACGTGATGACCTTGCTCAACTGCCTCCTTTCCGCTTGGTAACTTTCTTGTTTCATCAACTTGCTTCTTTTTATTATTATTTTTTTTTCTTACCCTTAGCTTCTCTGTTTATGTCATAGATTATGTGTGTCTTTAATTATTATTAATTTATCATTATCATTGCGATTTTATTTTTACTGTTAATTCATGTTAAGTTCATGGTAATCCGGGGCCTCTGTGATGGTTGGTTGGACTTGGAAGCTAGCAATTAAACTGGATGACAACATGTATCTTGATTTGGGAAAATGAAATCGGATAGTGGTTGATTAATTTTATATTGACTTCTGCTGTGTGTGTCATTCATAAGAAATTTTAGCTCTTTCACAAACTTTTCTTCAATATTTTATTTTGAAGTACAACATTCTATAGATCGGCTAAATTCCTTTGATTTTAGTAAATAAATAACAAAAACATGGACAACAAAATCTTTTTAATATCTTTATTTTTTTTAGAAGAGAATTATTGATTTGTCCAGTTTAATTTTTGGCCACATGTTACCTGTCTAATTTTGATTTGTACATGAAAAAAAAAATGTTGAACAGGTATGGCCTACCCTTTGTGTCACCAAACAATATTTTAGTATCAACAATCAATGGCACCGGTGCAGGAATCAAGATAATATACGTGTTCATGTTCATCATTTGCCCCAAGGAGGGAGGCTAAGATTTTGGGGCTTCTGACATTCGTGTTCACCTTGTTCTCAACCGTGGCCTTAGCCTTCCTCCTGGCCTTGCATGACAAAACAAGGAAGCTCTTTTGTGGCTTTGCTGCTGCCATGTTCTCCATAATCATGTATGCCTCACCTCTATCAATCATGGTAAGTTTAAGTTATTTCTTGCCCTTTTATTTTCTTGTCAATTCTTTAATGAAGGAATTGATTGGACCCTGACTGAATTTATTTCAAAGATTGTGCCACACCCACTGGACCCAGGTTCAGTATGGTATCTTGGTCATCACTCATCAGTCATCAGGGAAGTGTGGCAGTAGGTTACCCAATTAAGAAATCGCTAGCACAAAATATATTTCACCATTTTTTCTACAACTTTTAATATGACGTGTTGTGATTGGGAATACAAAGATTTTTATTCAGTCTAGACAATTTCAACATACTTTTTTTGGCTAAAGAGAATTTAATTACACATACTAATTTTTTTTGGGGTTTCTCATATACTCATATGGGTTTTATATGTACACATGCAGAGAGGACTGTGATTAAAACATTTTTTTTTTTTGAGACAATGCAATAGTTGTTTATTCATATTAAAGTAAATCATTATGTACAGTGCTTGAAAGGAAGTCGGACATACCCCAAACCAGACCTTACAATAAGAAAAGGAAAAAGATTCCTAGCTAAGACCAAACTGGCCGAATTGCATGAAGAAGGAATAGTATTGAATTGGATTGTCGAGTGTATGGAAGATAGTTACTGAATCTCATCCACTAAAGTGCCAAAATACGTGAGGCAAGGGCGGGGTCCTAAGAGAGCCCAGCAAGTCATCACAGTCTCTCTCCACAATCAGATTTCGGCAATCAAGTTCCTTGGCCAGCCATAGAGCTTTTTGGATTGCAAAAGCAAAAAGTTGAAGCTCACCCCCAAGCTCGAAACTAGTGTCGCACAAAGCTGCTGAAACCAATCCCGAGGAATCTCTAATGATGATGCCAAAGCCTCCCCCTTGGATTTGAGACCTCCAATGCACAGCCACATTGATTTTGGATACCGAAATGTTTGGGGGGTGCCATTTCTGAGGAACTCTTGAGAAATGCTCATTTGAGACTTGGACAAGGTCCAAGAATTCAGTGGTTAGGCTTCCAGCCTGACAAACTAAGTCCCAAGAATGGCATGAATTCAACACTTTTAGTTTTAATCACAGAATGCTGTGATTAAAACTAAAAGTGTTGAATTCATGCCATTCTTCCTGTCGCTGTTTGTGTTCTTGTGTGGCACTTCCTGGTTTGTCTATGGTCTGCTCGGGACCCTTTTGTTTCTGTAAGCATCTTCTATCCATTTCTTAATTAATATTTTATCAATACTTCATTGTATAGCTAAGAAGTCACGGGAAAAGGAAATATTGGAAGTTTGTGATACCAATTTTATAAATTATCTATTTGTACATCCCTAATTTCTTGAATTGTGTACCACAAGGAGCATAGGCCTGACAAATTACAGTCTGAATTCCAATCCAAATTCTAATTAACCATTTTAAATTTCCATTGCTAAAGTTCCCTCAGTTTCAAAACAAGTCCTAGTGTATTAATTTTGATGTATATGTGTGATGGTGTTGCAGGTTCCCAATGGGTTCGGGTGTGGTCTTGGGGCTGTGCAGCTGATTTTGTACTTCATCTTCCGTGGCAACAAGGGTGAGTGATATGAGAATGAGACAAGTATTAGTATTGCCAAATGCCAATACTCCCTCATTGTGTCACACTAGTTATGGTCTACATATGTACCAACTACTAGGAGTCTTAGTGATTCAATTTGTGATATCCAAATAATAGCATGTTATACAACCAGAAGTGAAATTTTTTGTACCATTAGATTTATTATTTTCGGAATCTGTATGAGCTAATTATATTTGAGGGTTTATGATTTGGCCAGATTTAATTGGTGATGCATGCACTATGCGAGCAATTGATTGGATGATGTTCATCACAATGGCCATTTGGACATTCGGTCCAGTGATAATTTCATTCCCCAGAAAGTTTCAACCCTTTATGTGAATGTGGGTTCGATCCCCGGAATCCTCAAAATATACGTGCGTGTGAGTTTAAAATAGGATTCCTATCATATATCAATAAAAAAAAATGTTCATCACAATAGTTTTGATATATTTGTATGATATGGTGTATGATATTGTTTATTTAATATAAGCTAAATTCTCATAATTGTTGGAAGAATTTTGTATGCAAATATCCGATTTGATCTATCATGAATAACGGAATATATTTTATTTTTGCAGGAATATTTAAAGAACAGCATACCCTGGCCTATATATATATAAGTTCTGGATTTTTTTTAATTTTTAGTAAGCTGATGATAGTTATTAATTAGTTATGTATAATTTTACTTTCTTCCCCCTTTTGATCATTTTCATGCAAAGAAAATTGTAGTATGTATTTCAAGTGTAATATTGATCTCCGACGAATCAGTTTCCCGTATATAGAAAAGAACATAATTGCTTTCCTAGACCTTCACTTATATAACTCTAGTTTAGGCTCATTATATTTAAACCTACTTGATTGCAAGTAATTTAATCTTATTTAAAGTGGAAACAAAGTAACCATATTCATACTTATAGTTTAAGTATTGTAGATCTGATTTGTTTATTATTAGTCTACGATTTAGTCTACTATAAACACCGTTTAATCGATTGATTGCAATCTAGAGAATTTATTAATAAAAAATGTGGTCATTAAAAGTCTTTTATTGTGGATGTAACCTTTAAACCCAAAACCTTGTTAATTCTCTGCATTCTCCCTCTCTTTCTTTATCTTTTTGTCTTCTTTATTTTCCTTTTCACATTTTCTCATTTTGCTCTCTCTCAACATGGTGATAGAGCTATGTTTTTTTCTTTTCTAATAACAACAAATTACGACTTAATACTATAAAACAAACAAAATAGAAAATCTAATTCCCCTTTATCTTTTGCTCATTACTCCATTTTCTACTCAATTTTCTAAACAACCAAATAAAAGTTCATTACATATCTTCACTAAGCTAATCAAAATTAAATCATCCCTTTGGCTCCTGAGAAAAATTTAAACAATTAACACTACTAAGCACACGTTGAGTTATCTTATATACCAAAAGAGAACCCATATAAATTATAATCACCTAAATGTTCTCGACCTTGTTCGTATACAGAAGCATAACTACATTGAACTTTCACACAAATTTACAATTATAACCATAGGAAGAATTGAATTACTGAAGATGTTTATAAATGGATATACCAAAATAGGTGTCCAATATAAAGATATACGACAGTACAATCTGATTTAACAAAAGCATAAAAATGAAAATATCTTATTCCAACAAAATATAGTATGAAAGTCTCTAATCATATATCTAGCACTTCCTCTATATATTTGAGCTTCCCTTCCTTTTCTTCGGTTTCTTTCTGCATTACAATAACTATATAAAGTTAGTTTCTAATCTATGCATATTTAATTTCATCCCAAAAGAAAAGGTGTTAAGTAAATAAAAAAAACATAAGGAATTAATGCAAAAATAAATAAATAAATAAAAAGAGTTTTCATAAAGTATATTATTAAGTAAATAAATAATCAGACAAATTAAGCCCTTTACCACAAAAAGAAACAAATTCTCGGGTATTCGTTTATTATGCAGCCACTTGCAGATTATTATCAAAGGATACATGATTGAAATTATAATATCATGTAAGTGTCTTAATAATTTATTTAATAAAAGCACTAACCATTAGTTTAGTACATATGAAAAACAACTCTAAATTCTTCTTAGACTTGGCTTGCTTCCACTTTGTTGTGCACCTCTGTTGAATAATAATAATAATTATTATTATTATTATATTCCGTATATGAGTTCCTATCCAACCTTATTGGTCTCATATATAGAAGAGATAAAAATGAAAAATTAATCCCAACGGCTAGGGTAGGGCTTGATACTCTACTTGTTCACTAAGATATAGTATAGAGAAGTGAGAAACAAGTATATTGTAAAATAAAACATAGCTATTGTACTCACATGGGATTTCCTTCAATGGAACTACGTACCTTCAAATGAAACATGCTTTCTTTCAACTTGCTTTTCAATTTGGGCGACATATCTATCAATTGAGAACAAATACATCATGAATCAGGCCGGGTGCCCGGGTACGTAGCCCTCTTTTGCTAAGTTTTAATGAAATTAATATGCATTTAAACGTATAATCATATGTACTTAATCATGCAACCAGGGCCAGCCCTGAGCTAAGTTTAGCAAGACTTTAGGCTAAGACAACCCCCTCCATGGGGCAACCACAGGGAGAAAATAAAAATAAAAATAAATAGTATATAGAAGAAAAAAATAAAAATAAAACATCTTTCAAAGGCAACAGATCTTGCCAGTAAAACATGTCAAGAGAACGCTAAAGTTGTCCTTATCAGTGCGCCTCTTCTTCGTTCTTCTTTTTTTTTTTTCTTAGTGTTCTGGGTTTCTCTGTGACTTAGTTAAAAACTGAGCACACTGCCTTTATTTGCTTTTCTAGGCTCATTGTCTCTCACAGTCCCACGTGATTTGTTTTCCTATCTTTCTTAATTCTTATTTTTCTATTAAACTACTTCTACATGTGTGTGTTGTCAAATTTCCATTGATTGCTTTGTCTTGTCTTATCACCCACTTTCTCCCTTTTTTAATCTTTTTCTCATGGTTAATTACTGTCAATTGTTGTTTCAATTTCTAGAGTTGTTCACTTGTAGTCTTGATTTAATTATTCAATAAAGTCATTTATACAGTATTTTTACAATAATTTCACAACAATGTGAATTGTTAAGTTGTTAACTAATTGTTTATAAGAAGTAGTGCAATTAGTTTAATATTTATAGTGTAATGTAACCTTGATTTTACATATAAAAAAAATTATTTATTATTATTTTTTAAATTGAATAATAATGGAACCAAAAGGACGGGCTTGGACAACCCAAATAGGCCGGTGCACAACTATATATAATTTGATATAATTTGAGAATTGTAAGTGGGTTTTTTGTAAATAATAAAAGGAAAGACTAATCAATATTATCAAGGCTTACTCGTCAATCGAATCCGAACACGCCCGAACTGAATATGGAGAGATCCGAACAAGTAGAAACTGATCCCGAACAATCTGGCTTGAAATCCGAATATCTTTGAGATACTCCTCCCTGTATAAAGACAATGAGAAAGACCCTCAGATAAACTTGGCTGGCCCCGTAGGGACCAGCCTAAGAACCTCCGATGGTTTTGTTAATAATTCCATAATCAATGTCACACCAATCAGGAAAATAATTATATCTCTGTGTATTTCACTCTTAATTCTTGTTGTATTGTGAGGAACCCCTTTTTTAGTACCTTCCTCTTATATTTATACCTCTTATTACTCAAGATATTTTCTCTGTTTCTCCTGTCTTCCTCTTCCTTCTTTGTCTGATTGCCATTAATGCTTATTAATTACAGCTCATTTGGCCTCGTTTACCCCCCATTTAACTCGTAATGATCCTGACATTAATGCGATATTTTGCTTACATTTAATACGCCTGACTGGTGGCTTGATATTTCGTTTAGCATTAAATACAATCATTATGGAATATCTCCACGTATGGTTTTATACTATTCAGATTTCCAGTAATAAATATCAAGGACCCGAACACTTTGTTCGGAAATAATCCCATTCGGTCATGACCGAACAGATAAACGTCACCTCTTATATTTAGTATTATAGTGTAAAATATTACCCCTCCAATTACCCCCTGATTTCGGCTTCCTCGAGTAACTCGGAGGGAGCCGGAATCAAGCGTTTGAGTTTCCCCAAAATTTGCATGATGACCCGCCGCCTTCCCTCGCACGTTTCCAAGAAGAATCGAACGGTTCAGCAGTTTGGAGGGAAATTATCCCCCCCCTTTTTGAATGCCAAATAAATATCCACCCCCTACTCCTGAGTTATTTACTTTTACGCCCCACACCTCCCTGTCCCAACAAGATTTCTCTCTCTCTTATTCTTCAAATCTCCCCGTTGCAGTCGCCTGAACCACTGCAGTAAGTCCTCCGTCGCCTTTCCCGTTAGGTTTTTCTCTTTACCAGTCTTTCGAAACATCTTGTTAGGATCCTCCCGAAGTTATGGCGAGCAAATTGGCTATGTTAGTGAATACGGAGGAGAGCATGGCTAGGTTTAGGTCTCTCTATCAGATTCCCCCTTCCATTTCCCTCACCTACTGTAATTCGGACGATTTCCCTGTCATAAACAGGGATGAGATTTTGCTTCCGATTATGGCCATAGTAGAGGGTGGTGTTAGGTTCCCCCTCCACTCGTTTCTCATAGACTTCCTACAAACCGTAAACGCCACCCCCTCCCAAATTTCCGTTAACACCTTTAGGATAATCATGGGGGTTATAGCCATTAATCGGCTTTTGGACGTGAATCTAACGATTAGGGAGGTCTTGGCCGTTTACCAATACAAATGCCTTGGACCCAAATCAAACACTCTGAGTCACCTGGTCGCTAGGAACGTAAACGAGAAGTTGGTGAACGGTCTTCCCAGCACCAACAAAGGGTTCGAGAAGGATTACCTGAGGGTCGGAGGGGATTGGTGGCCTGGAAGCTCTCGTTGCCGGAGCGAATTTGGACAACCAGGTATGGAATTTTATAAACACCATAAATTAGTTTGTCCGAACAGATTTTCACCGTATCCGAACACTTTTGAACATATTTTTGGGCATTTCAGTCCGCTTTCTCATCATTGGTTCGATGTTGCTTTGCAGATCAGAGAAGACTTGAATCCGCCAGGAAGCAAGGGGATGCCGAGCTGATTAGGCGGGTTCTTGCGGCAAACATCTGCGTTGATGAGAGAGGAGAACCACGTTCGGCCCCGCTGCTCTTGGGATATGAACCCCAAGTCAAATCATTCCTTGAAGGGCCCGTAGTGCCCAGATCTGAGGCTGTCGAGATTCCGCCCCGAGCACCATATATCGCACAGCCAGCGGAGGTTGAGCGGCCCGAAGACTTCCCCGACCGTATACCTACCGGCCAAGTATACGCAATGGCACCGCCGCTCAACCCATTCAAGTTGATGGGCAAAACAGCTGATGCAGGCCCTTCAAAGAAAAGGAAAAGCCAGGCAAAAGGCAAAGGTAAAGAGACTGGTGCTCCGAAGAAGAGGAAAAAGTTTCCCAAGGACACTCCTATACCCGAGACAGTTAGCGCTCCGGTTGCCGAACAACGAACAACTCCACCTCCCCAGGCAACAGCTCCATCTCCGCAGGCCATTCATGTGATTGTGGAGTCCGAGCAGGAGGAAGCGCAACAATCTCACCAGAAAGAAGGGAGGGCCGAACCTTCTTCCATACCAGCCGAAGGGCCCTCCTCGCATCACGCAGCCTGGGACCCTGCTTTGCTGTTTGGCCCGAACCCGATTTCTGTTCGGGATACCATTCTAAACCACTCGGATGTTGATGCCTCAGCTCGAGTGGCACACGGCCTATCTTTTGCAGCCTGTCTGCCCGAGGATATGAAGAGATGGGCCAGTACTCAGCCGGGAGATGCATTTCGCCAAATGACCCACGGCCTAATGATGGTGAGTACATTTTTACTAACCTCATTTCTATGTAAAAAAATTTTTATTATTATTATTTTTTCCTTTTTGGAGTTCTCATGTCTTCCGTGTATTTTACCTGCATCTTTTTACTCAGACTACTCAGGGTGTCAGGTCAATGGAGGCAAAGTTCTATAGACTAACGGAAAAATTCCAGAAGAAGGAAGCCGAACAGAAAAAACTTTCGGAGTTACTAAAAGCTGCCGGTGACGACTACACAAAGCTGGAGGGACAACACCACAAGAATATTGCCATCATGAAAGAGGCTGAAGAACGTGCTCGGATTGAAGAAACCCGAAGAGCAGAGGCCGAAACCATAATGAAAGGGGCCGAAGAACGAGCTCGGGTTGAAGAAACCCGAAGAGTAGAAGCCGAAGCTGAAATTGTAAAGTTACAAGAGCAAGTGAAAAAGCTGGAGTCGGAGTGTGTCAATCGACTCGGCCTTGCTCATCAAGAGGGTATGGAAGAAGGATTGGTTAAAGGAGAAGAGCTGGGATTACTTAAAGGAAAGGAGCTCGGGCGAGAAGGAGCCATATGGGCGAAGTCACGGCTCAATTCAAAATGGTATACAACACCGGATTTCGCCATGGTTGGAAGTCGGCCTTGAGTAAGACTGGACAACCTGAAATGTCCGAGCTCTTTCTTCGCACCAATACTCCTTTGCCATATCCTAATGCTGGGCTAAGGAACTCTGATGATGAAGGTGACGAAGAAGATGAAGAAGGGGAAGAAGAAGAAGAAGAAGAAGAAGAAGAAGAAGAAGATGGAGACGAAGAAGGGCCAGAAGAACTAGGACACAAGAAAGAAGAAAGTAAAGAAGGAGAAGGAAGAAAAGAAGAAGAAAAAGAGAAGAAGAAAGAAGACATGCCTGAAGCAAGTCAACAACCTTGGAGATAAACAGGACGTTCAGATTATAGAGATAGAAGACGTGGTTGATACTGCCGAGCAACTGCCTGATATCCCGGACCAATCTGAACAAACAGAAGGCGTGACCGGACAGTCTTCTGGCTCTTAGATGTCTTTATTCATTATTTTTCATGTATTTGTGGGGTGCGAAATTTCTTTTCCTAGTCTTAAGCTCTGTTTTGTTTGTAGCAGAACTTTTATCAATCGGAATATTTAAAATTCAGTTCTCCTTTGGAATTTTGTACTTTTATATTAAATTTCTAAGAATTCTTTATCGCAACTTGTATTCTTTACCTTATTTCTCCATGTCAATAGGTTATAATATCAAGATATTGCCCATAATGGTATACAACTTAACAGTCGATAAAACTATCGAATAATTATTATAATATTCACTTCAATTCTATTATTATCAATAATTTGTCAATTTGAAAACTAAAAAACTTCTTACCTTGGCTTGACTCTGACAATTAATATCTTCTTGGACTCGTAAAGTCTTCAATACTTAATTCCTCGAATAACTCCCTCATGACTCTGATTATATTTCAACATAGGGACTTGTTTACTTATGACACACCCGAAGGAGTGATAAGTGGATCCGAGTAGATACTCTCAACTTATGACACACCCGGAGGAGTGATAAGTGGATCCGAATAGGGACTTGTTTACTTATGACACACCCGAAGGAGTGATAAGTGGATCCGAGTAGATACTCTCAACTTATGACACACCCGGAGGAGTGATAAGTGGATCCGAATAGGGACTTGTTTACTTATGACACACCCGAAGGAGTGATAAGTGGATCCGAGTAGATACTCTCAACTTATGACACACCCGGAGGAGTGATAAGTGGATCCGAATAGGGACTTGTTTACTTATGACACACCCGAAGGAGTGATAAGTGGATCCGAGTAGATACTCTCAACTTATGACACACCCGGAGGAGTGATAAGTGGATCCGAATAGGGACTTGTTTACTTATGACACACCCGAAGGAGTGATAAGTGGATCCGAGTAGATACTCTCAACTTATGACACACCCGGAGGAGTGATAAGTGGATCCGAATAGGGACTTGTTTACTTATGACACACCCGAAGGAGTGATAAGTGGATCCGAGTAGATACTCTCAACTTATGACACACCCGGAGGAGTGATAAGTGGATCCGAATAGGGACTTGTTTACTTATGACACACCCGAAGGAGTGATAAGTGGATCCGAGTAGATACTCTCAACTTATGACACACCCGGAGGAGTGATAAGTGGATCCGAATAGATAATATGTTCGGGAATTTGCATCAACAACATACTTCTTTGCTCTGAATAAACTCCAACTTTAATAAAAATACTTCTTCAGGTTACATATATTCCATGGTCTAAGGACCGATTTCCCGTCCAAATCTGTCAACCTGTATGCTCCTACTCCGGCGAACGATGTTACTTGATACGGGCCCTCCCAGTTCGGTCCAAGCTTTCCATCATTAGGATTTCTCGTATTTGCCACCACTTTTCGGAGTACCAAATCCCCAACCTGAAAACTTCTGGGCCGAATATTTTTATCATATCCTCTTTTCATCTGATGCTGATATGAAGCTAACCTGATCGTCGCCATATCTCTTCTTTCTTCCACGAGGTTTAGAATCCATCCGAAGACTAGACTCATTCTCCTCTACGTCAAACTCCGTGGTGCGAGTGGTCGGCAAACCGACTTCAAGTGGAATCACAGCTTCAACACCATATGCTAATGCAAACGGAGTTTCTCCAGTTGATCTTCTCTTTGTTGTCCTGTGAGTCCACATGACACTTGGTAGCTCTTCAACCCACCTGCCTTTAGCTTCTTCTAATCTTTTCTTTATACCATCCAGAATTACCTTATTCGAAACTTCAGCTTGACCGTTTGACTGGGGATATCCCGGTGAGGAGAAGAAATTCCTGATGCCAAGTTCCGAACAGAAGCCTTTGAAAAGCTTTCCCTCGAACTGCGTACCATTATCAGAGATAACCGCCCAAGGTATACCAAATCTCGTAATGATGCTCTTCCATAAAAACCGTTTAGTATCCACTTCCCGGATGTGAGAAAGTGGTTCGGCCTCCACCCACTTGGTGAAATAATCCGTTGCCACGATCAAAAACTTCTTGTTTCCTGGTGCACGAGGGAGAGGGCCCACAATATCCAAACCCCACTGAGCAAAAGGCCAAGGGCTGGATAACGGATTGAGCTCCCGAGCAGGTTGATGGATTTTCGGAGCGAACCTCTGACATTTATCGCACTTTCTAACATACCGAACAGCATCACTCTGCATGAAGGGCCACCAGTAACCTTGGGACATTGCTCGGTGCGCCAAGGATCCTACCCCCAGTATGGCTTCCACAGATTCCCTCGTGAATCTCGTAAAGCAAATCATCTACCAAGCTAGGATGTACACACAACAAATATGGTCCTGAAAACGAACGTTTATAGAGATTTCCCTCTTTGGATAGCCAATACCTGGGAGCTTTTCTTTTGATAACATTAGCTGCTTTGGGGTCCTGGGGTAAGCAATTGTCCCGAAGATAAGCTATTAGAGGATCCATCCAGCTTGGCTCCATGTTCGTACCGCAAACTCTATCCACTGTATCAATCAGGGTACTCGGGGCACTCAAAACCTCCACCGTTACTGACCGATGCAAATCGGATTCTAAGGCCGTTGCTAATTTAGCCAATATATCTGCATGAGAATTATACTCTCTTCTGACCTGCTCTACCTGCACAGATTCAAACTTTGAAAGCAAAGATTTGGTAATGGAGAGATAAGTCATCATCCGTTCATCTCGAGCAGAATATTCCCCTGAAATATGATTTACCACCAACTGGGAATCACAGAAAACCTGCAACCGATCCGCACCGAGCCGAAGTGCACTTCTGAGACCAATAAGTAAAGCTTCATACTCGGCTTCATTATTTGATGCCAAAAAACCCAATCTCACTGCTTGCTCTAAGATAAGTCCCTCGGGAGAGACTAGCACAGCACCTGCCCCGGCCCCTTTCATGTTGGAAGCTCCATCCACAAACAATTTCCACTCAGATGAATCCCCGATGACACATGGACTCGGAGTATAGTTCGATTCCGTGCTTGCTTCCTTTCCCTGGAATTCGGCCACAAAATCAGCCAGAACTTGCCCCTTTATAGATGTTCGGGGTTTATACTCAACTCCCAAAGATCCCAGATGCACTCCCCACCTTGTAATCCGCCCGGAAAAATCCGAACTATGCATTAGCATCTTTAACGGGAGATCAGTGAGGACAGTAACAGTACTGGCCTGGAAATAATGAGGGAGTTTTTTAGCCGCTTGAATCAACGCCAGAGCGGCTTTCTCGAGAGGCAAGTACCTGGACTCCGTCTCGTCCATAGTTTTACTCACGAAGAAGACTGGCCTCTGGCCTTCATTAGTTTCCCGTATCAGAACGGCACTCACCGCATGTTCGGAAACAGCTAAATAGAGAAAGAGAGGCTCTCCCGAATAAGGTATTGAGAGGCATGGGGGTGAGGAAAGATAGGCTTTTATGCCTTCAAACGCAGCCGAACAATCCTGATCCCACAAAAACTTCCTCCTCTTTCCCAAAAGCTGAAAGAACGGGCGGCACCTATCAGCCGAACGAGAAATAAACCGACCCAAAGCTGCGAACCATCCCTGTCAAGCGTTGGACCTGCTTGGCGTCTTTGGGAGGTTGAAGACTCAACAAGGCTGAGATTTGATCCGGGTTAGCCTCCACCCCATTGTAACTGATCATATGGCCCAAAAACTTTCCTGAGCTAACGCCGAACAGACACTTTGTAGCATTAAGTCGCAACTTAGTAGCTCGGAGAATTTCAAGAACCTCCCTCAGATCCTCTACATGACTTGTTTTCTTCTTACTCTTTATCAGCATATCATCTATATAAGCCTCCACAGTGTTCCCGATCAAGTGTCCGAACATACCGGTCACCATTCTTTGATATGTTGCCCCGGCATTCTTCAAACCAAAGGGCATTACTCTATAACAGTAGACTCCTTTAGGTGTAATAAAAGCTGTCTTCTCTTGATCCGAATGGGCCATCGGAATTTGGTGATAACCCTGGAAAGCATCGAGGAAACTCATCCTTTCATGCCCTGAAGCCGAATCCACTAACTGGTCTATTCTGGGAAGAGGGAATGGATCCTTCGGACAAGCTCGGTTCAAGTCAGTAAAATCCACACATACCCTCCATTTCCCATTCTTTTTCCTGACCACCACAGTATTGGAGAGCCAAGTTGGGTATTGTACTGACCGAATGGCATTAGCCTCCAGCAACCTCTCTACTTCCTTTGCAACTATCTCGGCCCGTTCGGGGGCTAACTTCCGACGCTTTTGACTTATTGGCTTTGCATCACCGGATATATTTAGTGAATGACAAGCGAGATCTGGGCTCACCCCAGGAGCTTCATAAACAGACCATGCAAAAACGTCTCGGTATCCCATAAGGAGGGTAACCAACCCTTGTCTATCATCCACAGACAAATTTGTTCCTACTAAGAAATAAAATTCAGGTTCAGAGGGATCAAAATATACCTTCTCGGGATCTTTTTCTGCCGCAAGCTTCTCTGTCACGGCAGCAGGTGCCTGTAATTGTCATGAAGCCTTGGCGGGGTGTTCATCCTCCGGACTCTTTTGTGCTACAGCAGCTAAGACGCATTGCTTTGCTGTCACCTGATCACCATTTATTTCCATGACTCCTTCTTCAGTTGGGAACCGCAGCTTCTGGTGCAAAGTTGATGGGACAGCTTTCATTCGGTGCAGCCAGTCTCTTCCCACGATTGCATTATATGGGGAGGTGCCACGAACCACTATAAATTCTGTTTGCAAACTAATCGGCCCAGCTAGTATGGGAAGTGTTGTTTTTCCCATTGGAATTGTCGACTCTCCTGTAAAGCCGAACACAGGTGTGGTGAAGTTCGCCAAATTCGCCTCTTCTAGACCCAACTTCTCATAAAGGCCTTTATACATGATTTCGGCGAAGCTACCCTGATCTACCAGGACTCTTTGAACGTCATAGTCCCCAAATCTAAGGGTTATGACAAGAGGGTCGTTATGGGGCATCTGAACATCCGCCAAGTCTTCATCTGAGAATGAGACGACTTGATGCGCGGAAGATACGGGAGCTCCCGAACAGGAAGTCGAGACAAAATGGGCATAATCTATTATTCCATAACTCCGTCTAAGATGTGACGCTTTTTGCATATCAGACCGAAAAGATGTTGGCAAAACAGAGATGCACAACGGATTGTGAATGACATGAATGACGCCAGCTGGAGCAGGCCCCTGTGTTCCCGAACGACTGATACCGGCTCCTCGGGCCTTACTCGCAGTAGGAGTTGATTCAACATAATCTGAAAGATGCCCGGCCGCCACTAACTGCTCCAAAAGAGTTTTGTACTTGTGGCAGTTCTCGGTCACATGTCCCTTATCTCGATGGTAGAAACAATAAAGATTCTGATTCCGAACTGCTGGATCTCCAATAAGCTTAGAAGGCCATACAAAGAAGGGCTTACCCTTGATTTTATCCAACAAGCGATGAATAGGCTCCTTAAAAACCGTGTGAAAGGCTTTATACGAAGGCGCGGCATAGCTGGTCGGTGCCGAACGTGCCTTAGGAGCTTGAGCCGTTCGAACTGGAGGTCTAGAGACAGGTGGTGATACAGGGACCTCTGAAACCACTGCATTAGTATTACCTCCGTCTTCTTCCACTCTGACAAACCGTTCCACACGATCCATCAGCTTCTTAAGAGTCGTGGGGGGACGCTTAGTCAAGGATTGACGTAGTCCAGTACTGGGAGGCAAACCTAATTTGAAAGCTTGAAGGGCTGTATCCTCTGCACATGCATCGATGTCATTATAAGTTTCCCAGAACCTCGCCGAATAATCTTTGAGTGACTCATTTGTACCCAGCCTGATTACCATAAGTGTATCCAAGCCCCTAGATCTCCGGCTATTCGTTATGAACCTTCCCACGAATACTTCAGCCATCTGACTCCAAGACCCGATTGAACCTCGCTCAAGCTGGTTGAACCATCTGAGTGCTACCTCTCCCAGACTAGAAGGGAATATCCTGCACATCAAAGGGTCTCTATAACGCCATAAGGCCATCCTATGATGATAATGGTCTATATGGGCGACAGGATCTGTTCGGCCATTATAGGTTTCAAGACGAGGTGCAGTGAACCTTTCTGGCAGTTCAGCAGACTCTATTTCATCAGTAAATGGAGAGGATGATATTAAGTCTAAGGCTTTCCAGACTGCTCCTTGCTCCCCACGCCTTACCTTCTTCCTCGGCACTGTCGGAGGTAAAAAACCCTTATTACGAGGTTCATTATGAGGTTCATCCACCTGTTTATCTGGTCGGCCCTCTTTCCTCCTCATCTCCCGAAGAGTAGCGGAAGTTTCGGCCGAACTCACAGCCTTCTCCTTTACCGAAGGGCTTTCTGCCCAACCTTCATGATGGGCACTACGTGACGCCTCTCCTTGTTCATCCTTATGGAAATTCTTCCTCTGCCTTTCTTTTGCTATGGACATATCCCGAGCTGCCTTCTTCAAAGAATCGACCTCCTGGCGGAGTGCTGCGATCACTCTTTCACTGTCATCTGCTCGCGATGCTGCGGAAGGGGACTGTACTAATGATCTCTGGATTTGTGGACGTGTTACCTCTACAGAGCCTTCCCCCCGACCTTCTGTTCGCTGATCATCCATATGCCTATAAAGCTTGGTGTGCTTGGAGGAGGATGCAACTGAGACAGCAACCCGAGTATGCTCAGTGGGCTTGTAAGATGACTCTGTTGAGGTTCTAGGACATGAGGGTGCCGGAGCCTGCCCTACTTGTGATCCCGCGGGTCTTGATCGTTCAGGAATTTCCAGCTGACGTCGTGACGGCCCTGAAGCCTGTCGGGCTGGAGATGGTGCGGGTCTAGGTTGTTCGGGAATTTCCAGCTGACGTTGTGATGGCCCTGGAGCCTGTCGAGCTGGAGATTCTGCGGGCCTGGAGGGCCCTGGAACTGAGCGTGGCATGATCGATGAAACGGATTGGACCGAGCAATATTAAAGAGCCTTCCCCACAGACGGCGCCAATTGTAAGTGGGTTTTTTGTAAATAATAAAAGGAAAGACTAATCAATATTATCAAGGCTTACTCCGTCAATCGAATCCGAACACGCCCGAACTGAATATGGAGAGATCCGAACAAGTAGAAACTGATCCCGAACAATCTGGCTTGAAATCCGAATATCTTTGAGATACTCCTCCCTGTATAAAGACAATGAGAAAGACCCTCAGATAAACTTGGCTGGCCCCGTAGGGACCAGCCTAAGAACCTCCGATGGTTTTGTTAATAATTCCATAATCAATGTCACATCCAATCAGGAAAATAATTATATCTCTGTGTATTTCACTCTTAATTCTTGTTGTATTGTGAGGAACCCCTTTTTCAGTACCTTCCTCTTATATTTATACCTCTTATTACTCAAGATATTTTCTCTGTTTCTCCTGTCTTCCTCTTCCTTCTTTGTCTGATTGCCATTAATGCTTATTAATTACAGCTCATTTGGCCTCGTTTACCCCCCATTTAACTCGTAATGATCCTGACATTAATGCGATATTTTGCTTACATTTAATACGCCTGACTAGTGGCTTGATATTTCGTTTAGCATTAAATACAATCATTATGGAATATCTCCACGTATGGTTTTATACTATTCAGATTTCCAGTAATAAATATCAAGGACCCGAACACTTTGTTCGGAAGTAATCCCATTCGGTCATGACCGAACAGATAACGTCACCTCTTACATTTAGTATTATAGTGTAAAATATTACCCCTCCAGAATGTAAAGAAATATCAGGGAAAGAAAAACTTCATACCAAAACGAAAATTTTGTGGATGATTTCCTTTTCTGCAGTATATTTTACACTCCTTAATGCAACGGCTGTATACACTTTCAATTATCCATTTCTTGCATGGTTTTTTGCAGCCTTTAGCGCATCTCTCGCTACTTTTTTGTGCCCGATCTTCACACGAGGTGAGAGACGGAAAGCAAGTCTGAATTAGAGAGGGAGAGATAGAGGAATGGAGAGGATCAGCTTGCACTGCATGTAGCACAAGAATTATTAGCACCACCACAGTTTTTGTAGTATCATTTCCACCCATATTTCTCTTCCTTACTTGAAATATTGAGCTAAGTTAAAACTTAAAAAAAAGAAAAAGAAAAGGATACAAAGCTAATTTATAGGGTCTAGACATGCATAAATCGTTGAAAATTTCACAATTGATAAGTCGGTCTAGTGTTAAGGGGAAGCTTTAGTTAATTCGAATGGGCAAATTTTGAAAAGATTAAGTGACTTTTGAGTTAAAGTAAATGTAGGTCTAGATCATGTTTCTCAATCAAGAATATTATACTAACAAGTGATGAAGCCAATAGTTGCTCTTCAAATTAGCAGTGTTGATGTGGCATCAATTGCATTCATATTATTATATTTATGTGTAAGATTTATATATGTAGTAGTGAAATTAATAATAATTTTAACATTTTCCTATTTTCAAAATGTTCACGAACTTGTCAATTTGAGCTTTTGCTGACTTTTTCAATTTATAATCGGTACTGTGCCCAGGATTCCTAATATTTGTGCTTAACTTCTTATGTATCAATGCTATTTTTATTTTTATTTTCATTTTTAATTGTTTTGTTTGGGGCTGGTTATGAAAGCTTTGTATTGGTGTAAGGGACAGCATACACCTAAATGATCCACAGTACACACCTATCAAGTATCATCACTATCTACAATCTCACACACGAGTCAAATTTAAGAAAAGGCCATTTGTGGGCAATTGTTTATTTCCCTCAATTGTGAATTTATTATGCTATAAGTCCTAAAATTTTGGCTGAGTTAAAAAATAATATCTCCCAACGATCTCTGGGAGATAACTAAGTACAATACTATTGAGCAACAAAATTTTTAGCGTCTTATCCCAAATTCAACAATTTGACTTTATATACTTAGCATGAATGAAAGCTAGATGATGACTAAAATTTGACACACAAAAAAATAAAAATGCCATATTGTGAAATAAAATTAACCACAATGAAGGCTCTTTGTTACATCATATTTTGGTATATTGAAAGCTAGCTGAGCAAAAAGACTTGCCCTTTGAAGTCCCATTATCATTAAAGATAAACAAGTAGTATGTGTCTGAATAGCTTTTATTTTTTTTAGGGGTGCTAAAAGAGAGAATTCATCAACGGAAACTAAACTAGGAAATTAGAGTTAGTTACAACATTAATGGATCAAGTAAGCCATATATCCGACAAGTTTAGATTGTTAAAGAATATTGTTTAGAATCCCACATTGTTTAAATGTGTTAATGATGCTAAATTATTGTCCTATAAATAGGACCTCACACAATACATTGTAACACACCGAGAGAATATTAATAAAGATGCAACCTATTAGGCTTCATCCTGTGAATATAAACTCACATAACCGAACCACATAAAACCCTAACCTCCATTCTTTTCTCAATCTCTTTTATATTTCTCCATTTATATTTGTATTAGATTATTAGTTTTCCATATAGATTAAAAGGACAGTGACATCATTACTCTAGTGGTTGGAGAAAAAATATAAAGTCTTCATATAGAACTTTGTAACTTGAATATTGATTGACACATCTTGATGTTGTAGCAAGCCGACACAAGTGCATATGTGGCGATTTGGCTGACTTGGCTGTTGACATGTGGTAGACGCATGCTGCATGCAGTCACTTAGAACGTGTACTGTGGGGTGCATGAAGGTATGTTAGGCTACGTGGTGTACATTATTTTTTTCTATTCAAGAATAGCAGATTTATTCATGTGATGTACATTATTTTTTTGGACATCAGCAATAATTTTAAAATGCTATTAATTACCGTGTGTATATTACGTGATTAAAATCGTTCAGGTTTAACATGAAATATAACATAATATTTCTTATTAATGGTACTTATTATTTTTCAAACGTGCATGAGCATGACTATCCTATTTGAGAGCTTTGCTAAGGTTACAAGTTTTGATTGGTGTTAGAATTTCTAATTTTCATGCTTATATTCAAGCAATTTAGTAGATAACGAATATGCCCCAACTCAATAATTTTTTTTTTCCCTTAAACTATCAATTCCATAAAATTTCTATCTTCTAATAATAATAATAAAAAAGGTTTATTGATGTAATTTTGGTCTTTTTAAATTGTAATTTTATTAATTTCATTTTCAAATTTTCTATTCGTGTTATCATCCTATTGGGGGTTTGGAAGAGAATGAGCAATGGATTGATTTTGTGTTTTTCTTTTTCTAATATTTTGGTTTTAATTTTGGATAAATGGGCATTGTCTTTGTCTTCCTTAATGATAGTTTGAGTTTTTCTTTTTCTTTTTTACTCTTTTAAGATTATGTTACTTGTTATTTAATTTTAACAATTCAAGAAAACAGGGAGAAAAACATTCAAATTCATTCTTTTAATTTTTAAAACATTCAACAAAGGGAATTGATGTCTAACATAGTAAAATAATCAGACCTGGAAACTTAGAGACACACAGTCACTGTGTCACACAGTTTTTATTTTAAAAATAAAAAAAATAGAAGCAAAAAGAGGTACTAGTACTACTACACAATGAGTTTAACTATGAGAGAGCATGTAAAAATAGCAAAGAGTAGTACTAGCACTAGAGCTTGTATCTATGTTTCTTTGAATTGAAAGAAAGATCCAGAGTAGTTTGATTCAATGCAGAGCCGTAAGAAAAAGAGAGTTTGAATTACTTAGATTAGATTTTTCCATGTTCAAGTAACAAAAGCCATTTCCTAGAAAACAAAGTACAAGTTGTTAAAAAAGCTCTAAAACCCATTTTTATTTTCCGGGAAAGTAAGAGAAAAGTTGCAACATTAACCCAATGCAGAAAAATGTAAACAACAGCTGAAACTGAAAAGAGAAGAGGAATATCAATATTGAATAATGGGTACCAAGTTTTTCCCTCACTTTCCTACGATTTTTCTAGTAAGCCAAACAAATTAGAAACTCCACTCTCCAAGACTTGAAAACAGGGGCGGATACAGTTCATGTGCCCACCCTCAAATTTAAAAAAAAAAAAAAAATTTAGTAGGTATATATAAATTCAAAAAAATATAGATATGTTAAAGTGCCCACCCTCATTTTTGTTTTAAATCCTTATCTACGTTTTAGAAAAAAAAAAAATTAAGGAAGATAAATGTATTAAAATTACATCAAAAGCCCCAAACAGTCCAAAATTATAGCATTCACCACAAATAACAAACAACCAAGAAAATACATTCAATAAGGATCAGATGTAATACCCTAGTTTTACACCCACCAATAATATCATGCCACCACAGCTTTTTCCATTTTGATTTACATTTGAAAAAAAACTCACCCACACCCAGTAATAACTTTGAAACGTTACATTTACTGTCCCAAACCAAAAAAAAAAAAACCAGATCTATAGCAAAGTCAGCAAAAGCAGATCTGGAGAGAGATGAAGAAGGAGAGGGAGGAAGAAGGAGAAGGAGGAAGAAGAAGAAGAGGAGGGAGACCGTGAGAGAAAGGGAGAAAACCCACGCGACGCCACGAACACCCACGCGACGCCGTGAACACCCACACCGACGCCGCGACCACCCACGCCGACGGCGGTGAGTTCATCTTCTGTTTCTCTTTCTCTCTCTCTCCTAGTCCCTCTCTCCAGATTGGGTTTCCTCCGGATTGGTTTTTTTTTTTCCTTTCTCGTTTTTTATCGTAAATGTAATGTTTTGAAATTATTATTGTGTGTGGGTGAGCTTTTCTTCAAATGTGAATCTAAAATAGAAAAGGCTGAGATGGCATGTTGTTATTAGTGGGTGTAAAACTAAGATATTACACCCGTTCCTTATTGAATGTATTCTCAACAACCAAATATCAAGAAAAAGGCCAATAATATCTTAAAAGCCCAAAAATGAATTTGCAATAACAAATCAGTCCAAATAAAAAAAAATCAGCCCAACACAGACTTGATTTTAGTTCTATTATTATTATTATTTTAAAAACATTTTCTGCTATGAAGATTATGAAGAATCAATTGCGTAGTCGAATGAGTGATCAGTGGATGAATGATAGCTTGATTGTCTACATAGAGAAAGACATTTTTCATAGCATTAATAATGAAGCTATCATGCAACGGTTTCAGAATATGAAGACACGTCGAAATCAATTGTAAAAGGTTATGATAAACCTCTTGTTTGTTACTTTTTGTTTATATGAACAATATATTTCGGCTTTTAGCCTTTTTTTGTATTATATATATTAAAGTTTGAAATCAAAATACAAAAGGTGTCCACCCTGAACGGAATTCCTGGATCCGGCCTGCTTGAAAACCAAGAAAAGCTCAAAAGGCCTATATACCTTTGTGAATTCTGAGCAAAACCCAAGTTGCAAAACCTGTAAACAGTCACAAACAATTAATTTTCTGTCAAATTTCGATCCAAAACTTAGTCTCATGCGGCCATGAAACTAATGTTGGAATGCAAAAAAAAAAAAGTAGCAGTCACATTTGACTTCTTAGAGCGTACAGAAACAGAGAAAGAATTAAATTAATGACTCAATATATTAACCTCCTCATTCCACATGTCCTGTATCGAAGGCCCCAAAAACTGATCCCACATAAGACAAAAAAAGAGACGTTAACATGCCCACTAGTATGTTTTATTATTACTTTGGTGTGCATCAGCACTTTGCATAAGAGGGTTTAAAATGTGACTACACTAATAAACCCTTTTTTATTAGAATTTTTTTTTTTTTTTTTTTTTTTTTTAAGAGCAAAATCCGCAGAATCAATGTCTGCGTAAGGCTTGCGTCCAGCAAAGCTTTTGTCACTTATATATGCAAAAAGTCAAATATATCAATAAAATAAAACTGAAAAAAAAAAAAAAAAAAAAAAAAAAAAAAAAAGTCTCTGACATGCTTGTACGTGACACAGGCTGGTTTTCCAAAAAATGCTATGGATTTCATTTCAACTTAAGAATATAAATTAAGGGTGGTCATTATTTTCAAACCTATGTTGATTTTTTCATACTAAATATTGTTATTAGTGCGAAAATAATAAAGATTGGAGTGAAGACAATTATTTTCATGAGATTCCAAATTCAGGATGTCATAAATCTCAATTCCAAATTCAGGATGTGAAGACACAATTATTTAGGTTTTTATAATTACTAGGTCAATTCTTTAAGATTGTATGAATTGAAATTTGAGGTATAATAGTAATTTAAAAAAAAAGAATTACACGTGCTTACTACTTATACTCCTATGAGATTATAACGCAGAGTTGCAAGAAAAATTAGATTGTAATGTTTAAAGTAAGTGATGCCAAGTTTTTTTAATTCTGGCTCTAGTGCTCTTCGTTAATCTAATTGAGGCAATGGATAAGATGATACAAAACCCACCAACCAAGGAATGCATTACGTGGACTTGGGTAACATGGAAACTCGTCATTGGGTAACCAATTTCAAACATTTTGCAAACCATAGTTGAGGTGGGGGTCAACCTTTACAGGGGTATCTTTTTCTTTCTTTTTTACTATAAAATAGGTAATTATTAAGAGCTAAAGTTTTGTGGAAGTGATTTTTTTCATTTATTCCCCTAGAATTAGCATTTTTTAGAGTTGGGTTTCTAAAATCCTATTAATCTATCTTGAAATTAATAGATTGTATTCAATATTTAAATAAAAGTTGATTATCAGTTTACCACTATTTTTATATCTATCTAAATTATTAAGAATATAGTAAAATATAGGTTTAATTATTATTTTGATCTTCAAATTATGATTTTTGTGTCAAAATAGTCGTTAACCTTTCATTATTGTAGTAAAATATATGTTTAATTATTATTTTGATCATCAACCTTTCATTATTGTGTCAAAATGATTATTTTCGTTAAATGATGGATGAAGAATGTAGACACGGTTGATAGTTTTATTAACAAAAAAAATAAAAATATTATTGACGCGGCATGTCAACTCATAAAAAAATAAAAATTGTAAAAGATTATTCTGCATCTTTTTTTTCTTTCCTGGGTTGTAAAAACTGATATGGTACCACCTCAACTATGGTTTGCAATTGGGTTGATTTAAGATTATTCTACTTTTCCAACAAACACAGTTATCCTTACTCTCAGGGCCGCGCCACTTGTTGCTCTTAAAAAATTGCTTTAGTTCTTAAAAAAGTGAAGAAAAAAAAAATTATATATACACATTAAACACCCTAAATTGAGATCCTGAACACCCTGTTCCTCTTTTTCTTCTTCTTCTCTGCGTCTCCGCCCCTTCATCTTCTTCTCTGGCACCCCTTCTTTCTTCAAATAATTTTATCTGTTCCTCTGTTTCAATTTCTTTTCTTTTTTTGTTTGATGTGCCTTCTAGCTTGTGGTCAATGTCCCTCCACGTGTGAGAACAAGATATTTAAGATATTTGAAGGAGTTGAAAGTAAAACAATACACGTGTGGAGCTTTTATGTTTTGGGACTCTTTTTATGTGCCTTCTATTTTTTTTTTCTTTGTTTTATGTTCCTTTTTTGTTTTTGTTATGATCAGTACCTCTCTTTTTCTTTTTCTTTTTTTTTCTTTTTTTTGGCTGAATGTCTTGAGAGATATTTACTCAATTATTAAAGTGAATTTTGGAGTTTCTATTTTTTTCATTATATAATATAAGTGTTGATTATTATTATTGGGACTAACATTTAAAACTAAAGATTGACATAAAATATAATCGAACTTATCTCGATATTCATTGGTATCGAAATATTTTATATCCCTGACTCTACCCTTTAAATAAAATATCAAATACTTTTTATTTAAGATTCTAAAGACCTGATCCTATTTAATATTCTACTTCAGTGCTATTTTATTTTCTTTGCCTTGGGAACCACAACATTTCACCGTCTATTCTCTCATACTCTTAACATTTTATCTCTTGTCCCTCGATCCCTCTCAATCACAACAATAGGGTAAGTTTTCGTTTGATTCAAATAAAGCAGTTCTAATGATTTAAACTTTTTTTTTTTATTGTTTATAATTAGAAAAATATTGTAAAGCTTCATGTATTTATATATATATATTTAATGATATGAGTATATTCAAGTTCTCATTTTATTAGATCTTATATAATTTAAGTTTTTTAATGGCTATTTGAAATTTTAAAATATTTCAATGACCACCTCAAAAAAAAATTCTGGAACCGCCACTGCTTACTCTTTCAAAAAAATTCTGGAACCGCCACTGCTTACTCTTTCAAATTTTAGTGCATGACGACTTTTATTGGTAGTTGTGATTCTTTCTTTCTTTTTTCTATATAAACACTTGTCTGTGCAGTCTGCACTTCTCATATCCTATTGCCAAATAAACTTGCTTTCGCTTTGATACCTGGTTCTCTTTAAGACTTTCATTCCTCATCTGGGTTCTCTTTCTTCTTTCAAGACTCGGCCTTTAAAGATTGAAAACAATGAATATTGCGCATTTGTTGTTCGGAATTAATCTTTGGTGGGTTTTCATTTTCTCTGTGTTTCTTTTCCTTCTTCTTGGCTTTTGGACTTATGGTTCCTCTGTTTTGCTACCTTTCTCTACAGGAAATGCTACTGCTTTGTTCCTCTTCTTGGCTCCAATGTATGTATCACTGAATCTTATAAAATTTCTTATTTTTGTCTTTTTTAACTCTTTTCTCCGAAAGGGTGTTGATGTTTACAATCCCATCTTGAGTTTTCATGTTGTTCTTTTTTATTCTTGGACATGTCGTATATACTATTAGTCTTTTTTGGAAGGGTAACCAAGTTGGTGTTTTTTTTTTACCTATGAAAAACTTATTCAAAATCTTTGGTGTTATATCTTCAAATAAGTGCTTTGTGAGAGGAAATACTAATTCATGTGAGAGGAATTGTGAATAATTTTGGTACGTATTGTAGAATTACATTCAAGAGGATTATACAGAACAAGTCCACAGAGAAGTTTTCAGGCATTCCATACGTGATGACCTTGCTCAACTGCCTCCTTTCCGCTTGGTAACTTTCTTGTTTCATCAACTTGCTTCTTTTTATTATTATTTTTTTTTCTTACCCTTAGCTTCTCTGTTTATGTCATAGATTATGTGTGTCTTTAATTATTATTAATTTATCATTATCATTGCGATTTTATTTTTACTGTTAATTCATGTTAAGTTCATGGTAATCCGGGGCCTCTGTGATGGTTGGTTGGACTTGGAAGCTAGCAATTAAACTGGATGACAACATGTATCATGATTTAGGAAAATGAAATCGGATAGTGGTTGATTAATTTTATATTGACTTCTGCTGTGTGTGTCATTCATAAGAAATTTTAGCTCTTTCACAAACTTTTCTTCAATATTTTTTTTTGAAGTACAACATTCTATAGATCGGCTAAATTCCTTTGATTTTAGTAAATAAATAACAAAAACATGGACAACAAAATCTTTTTAATATCTTTTTTTTTTTAGAAGAGAATTATTGATTTGTCCAGTTTAATTTTTGGTCACATGTTACCTGTCTAATTTTGATTTGTACATGAAAAAAAAAATGTTGAACAGGTATGGCCTACCCTTTGTGTCACCAAACAATATTTTAGTGTTAACAATCAATGGCACCGGTGCAGGGATCGAGATAATATACGTGTTCATGTTCATCATATTTGCCCCAAGGAGGGAGAAGGCTAAGATTCCCTTCCAAACAAAGCATAAGGCCACGGTTGAGAACAAGGTGAGCACGAATGTCAGAAGCCCCAAAATCTTAGCCTTCTCCCTCCTTGGGGCAAATATGATGAACATGAACACGTATATTATCTCGATTCCTGCACCGGTGCCATTGATTGTTGATATTATGTATGTTATGGTTCCAAACACAGAGGAACCATAAGTCCAAAAGCCAAGAAGAAGGAAAAGAAACGCAGAGAAAATGAAAACCCACCAAAGATTCCGAACAACAAATGTGCAATATTCATTGTTTTCAATCTTTAAAGGCCGAGTCTTGAAAGAAGAAAGAGAACCCAGATGAGGAATGAAAGTCTTAAAGAGAACCAGATATCAAGCGAAAGCAAGTTTATTTGGCAATAGGATATGAGAAGAGCAGACTGCAGAGATAGAAAAAAGAAAGAAAGAATCACAAAGTAACTACCAATAACTTTACGTCATGCAGCATGCAGTAAAATTTGAAGTTGGTCTTATCTGTAGTTATGCAAAGAGTAAGGATAGCTGTGTTTGTTGGAAGTGACTAGTAAGTAAGAAGAAATGTCTTCTTGTACTCTCTCATCTCACTTTCTATGCTGTGCGCCAACTCATGAAATGAATGTATACATATTGGGTGAAACTGTGAAAGTGATATAAGAATTGTGAATGGTTAAAAGGTGAAAAAGGTAGGCTGCCATAACTTTCTAATGCCCAATGTTTGATTTATTTTTAATTAGAAAATAAATAAGTGTGAGGTTGGTGGAAGTTGTGAAAAATATCTCACAAATATTGTTGTACCATGTTGCATATATACCACCTACTACATCTAGATATTAACATTTACAAATGTCCACATTTTATTGTTATATATCCATATTTTAGGTGGTGAGTACAAATAATATTTATTGAATATGCGTGTATCTCGTATCATTGCCTGAATAAATATTCTCTCTTATTTTTTGTGTTATATTTTATAGTACTCCATCAATTATAATATGATATGTATTATAAAGTTAAATACAAAAAGTAAGATAGACGATTTGTATTCATTATTACCCTATCGCACATTTAAAGCAGGTGTTTGCCTTTGTCGGTAACAATTTAAAAATAAAGAAAGTTCACGATGTTTCTTCAACCAAAAGACACTGATACTGGGTTTGAACCATGGTCCATGGTTGAGTTGAGGTTAATACTAGAGGAAAAATAAAAGGAAAAGACATATTTCTCCTTTACTTTCCATAACTCGTATTACTCTTTTAAAGGTAATATGATTCAACAATAATAAGATTCTTAGCAAGAATATTTATATATTTGGGTTGTTAATAATAAGCAGAGGTGAAAATATCTGCACTAAACTAATTTATGATTGCCTTATAAAGTAGGGGGTAATAAAAGAGAAACCTTCCTATTGGTACTACTATATATATATATATATATATATATATATATATATATATATATATATATATTTTAGTTACGATAGCATTTAAACCTATGGAGTCCGTTCATGATGGTTACTCTATTGGTACTACTATATATGATAAAGTGGTTTGTCACGGGTGTGATATTAAATATCAAATTGACATGTACAGAGAAAAAAATAATGGAAAGCCCATGGCAGTTTGTTCCAACATGGTAAAATATTTTATTGATTCCTAAAATTTGATTTATGTTTTTTTAATCCCTAATTTTTTTAAAAAGAATATTTTTTAATATTTGCAAAATTATAAACATATCAAGTTAATCATTCCATAACCTTGTCGTTATAACATAGTACTACACTAGTTTTATCAATTTTTACTACATAAGCAAGAATTATAACGACAAGATTACAAAATGATTAACTTTGTATCTTAATAATTTTTTGAGAACTAGATTAATCATCAATAAAAGGTTGTATACAACGCTTGCAGATGGACAGAAGACTCTATTAAATTTTAAAGACTAAAATAAAATTTGATCCCAAAATTTAGGTAATGAACGTATATTTCTACTCAAATCAGCGAGTGGATACTGTTGTAGAAAAAAATAATTTTTTTTTGCTAAATTAGAAAAAAAATAATATGTGACAATATTGTTCTTTACTTATCACATTTAACGCTGACATAAGAAATATACTGATTTTATCTTTAGGAATTTAGGACCCCACAATTAATACTTCAAACTCCACATACACACATACTTCAAAATCATATAATTGTCCATGCACTAAAGATGTATAAAGCTTGCCACCATTAATTTCATTAATTATCTATGTATGATTATTAAATTATTTTATCAAGTACTATTTGAGTCATCAGTATATTCTTATTAAAATTTTCATGCAGACTTGTTGGAAAAATCTTGGGAGATTTTATCATGGTTACAAAGACAATCTGGTTGGAGAGACTTTTTAGTTTTTATTTTTGCTATGTATTTAATAAAAAATGTTTGTAGCAATTTTTCTAAAAATCTTTTATAGCCTTAATTTATAACGAAATTTGTTAAAAAATAAAATAAAATAACAACTTTACAACTACGTTAAAAAAAAAAAAAAAAATTTAACACCAATAAACCATGTTAGAAAAAATGTTAGAAGAAAAAAAAAATTACAATTTAAGTTAAGAGAAAAAAAAAAGAAGACAATTTAACACCAATAAACCTTGTTAGAAAAAATGCTAGAAGAAAAAAAAAAATTTACAATTAAGTTAAGAAAAAAAAAAAGAGAAATTTAACACCACTGGATCATGTTAGAAAAAAAAAAACTTTTACATGTTAGGAAAAAAAAAAAAGAGTCTTTTTAGATATGTAACAATGTGTTTTTATATTAACAAAACAAAGAGCTTTTTTAAATTGAACACTATAAGGGTATAATTGTCAATTTAAATGATATCTTATCATTTTTTTTCCTTCCATTTTAATTTTTAAAACATCCAAACAAGGGGAAGGGATAATCATTCCCCTCCCCTCTCCTCCCCTTCCCCTCCTTCCTCTTTACTCTCCTCTTCCTCCAAACCTCCAAACAAAGCATAAGCCTTTTCTTTTCGTTGAAAGGTCACATCTCTTAGGCTTCGTTTGGGAGTTTAGAGGAGAATGGAATGGAATGGAATGAATAAATTATAAGGGAATGGAATAGAATGGAATGAATTTAATGAATGGAATAGAATAGAATAGAATGGAATGGAAAGAAATGAAAATAAATAATCTTGTTTGAATGTTTTAAAATAGAGGAATGGAATGAAATGGAATTTAAGTAACCTTGTTAGGGAGTAATATTAGAAGGAATGAAAATGAATCATTTTATAACAACATTACTATAATACCCTTTATTTTTATAAAATGTAGGATTAATCTATAGAATAATACTATAGAATTACCACACTATATATGACACCTTGTGGTGTCACAATAATATTATAGAAATACCATGGGAGCTTATTTCTATTTTTCTGGCCCTTTCTAACATAGAAAGAAACTAATTTAGGACAATAGGTGGTATAAAATCCACTTAATTATAAACAAGAACAAAATCTAAGAAATATAAACTAAAATATAATCCCAATAAATAGAAATTCGAAATTCATTGTCAACAAAATAAACTTTTAGAAAATTGACATTGTTAAAGGTCCATGTATAGTCATTTAGAAATACAATATTATAGAAATATCATGGGAACTGAGGAAAATAAAATGTCAAAAACGTAATTTAGGATTTTACAAAAATACTAAGGGCATTTTGGGACGTTTGGTGAAAAAATCATTAAACCTAAATTCATTCCTTCCTATTCCTCCCAATTTTGGAGGAAATAAAAATTTGGGGTTTGGAGGGAATAGGGAGGAATGAGTGTTTCATTCCATTCCCTTCACTTAAACTCCCAAACAAGGGATGGTCTTTCTATTTCATTCCATTCCCTCCTACTTAAACTTCCAACCAAGGGAAATGAGAAAATATTTTTAAAATATTCATTTTTTTTCATTCCATTCCATTCTTTTTCCCCCTCCCAAACGGAGTGTTAGCTTGGGTGAAGGAGTGTAACAACTTGGACCAATGCTTGTTCTCCATATTAATAATGTTTTTTTTATTTTCAAAAGAGTGAGATACATCTTATCAACTATTACAAATATTATTAATTAACAAGATGATTTGTCAATTTTTAAATACAAGACAAAAAAGACTTGAAAACCAAGAAAAGCTCGAAAGGCCTATATACCTTTGTGAATTCTGAGCAAAACCCAAGTTGCAAAACCTGTAAACAATCACAAACAATTAATTTTCTGTCAAATTTCGATCCAAAACTTAGTCTCATGCGACCATGAAACTAATGTTGGAATGCAATAAAAATAAAAAATAAAAACCAATATTGTATGGTTGAATGAGACTATATAATTTTTCAAAGATTTGGCTTCATGGAATAGGAGCTTAGATGAGACTTGTTCCGCGTGTGTGGAAAACAAACCAGATATGATCTAAATTTATAATAAATATACTAGACACAAATTTAAAATTTTGGCATCTACAATTAATAGTGTTTATGTATCTTATAATACATAATACAAAAATAAAATATAAAAAATTGATGCACTCGACATGATTCATGTTTGAACAATTATAAGGATAATAATGTTAAGTCTAGTAAAAAAAATGATTTTTCATTCAAATATTTAGATTTATATATTATTAATAGATGATTGCAATCTACACAATTGAGCTTAATATTTGAACTTCGTCAAAACTAAATATAAAAATAACAAAATAAGTTAAACTAACAAATTTAAACTAAGTCTCAAAATCCAAAATAAATTAAACAAACAAAATCAAAAAATATATATATATATTTAAAACTATTAACAACGTGAGTTAGGTTGGATTTCTCGAAATGAAAATCTGCCTAACCTGAATCTGGCCTAACCATTTAAAAAATTAAAACAACACAATCCATCAATCCATGGAAAAACCGACCCAAGGCATTGTGCTGCATCAGATTGGTGGTTTGAATGTACAACCTTTTACATATATATTAAAAAAAATATTAAAAAAAATCGATAGTTAGGAGAGATAGATTTGACCCTAAATGTCTCATTTAAAAACACTAGGAGGTGTCACTATAAAACAATTAAAAAAATTTAGCAAAAAAAAATTAAATCGACACAACCCATCAATCCATGAAAAAAACCGACCCAAGGCATTCTGCCGCTTAAGATTGGTGGTTTGAATGTACACCTTTATATATATATATATATATATATATATATATAATCGATAGTTGGGAGAAGTAGATTTGACCCTAAATGTCTTATTTAAAAACACTAGAAGGTGAATCCTAAGGGGTAGCTCAATTGATCTGGCCTTAGGTGTGCTTCCCAATGGTCACTAGTTCGAGAACCCTCAAGACCACCTACCCAAGGCAAAGTCTTGTGCCTATCGTAGTACACGTGCTAGAAGTGTGTTACGTGTCCTCATGGGATTAGTCGAGATGCGTGTATCTACGGAAAGCTGGTTCGGACACCCAAGATTATCAAAAATAAAAAAATAAAAATAAAAATAAAAAAAACACTAGAAAGCGTCGCTATATACAAATTAAGCGATTACACTTTTATACTTAACTAGTCGTAAACCCGTGCAATGCACAGAAAAATTACTGAAAATAAGATCTAAATTAAATTTTACTTCTTTTGTTGAATTTGCATTTTTTTTTCTTCTTTGTAGTTCGAAATGTTGTAGGCAAGATCAATAAAGAGACTTTACGAAATCGGATTTAGGATAGAACCTACTTTTTGGTTAAAAAAACACTAGAAAGCGTCGCTATATACAAATTAAGCGATTACACTTTTATACTTAACTAGTCGTAAACCCGTGCAATGCACAGAAAAATTACTGAAAATAAGATCTAAATTAAATTTTACTTCTTTTGTTGAATTTGCATTTTTTTTTCTTCTTTGTAGTTCGAAATGTTGTAGGCAAGATCAATAAAGAGACTTTACGAAATCGGATTTAGGATAGAACCTACTTTTTGGTTAAAAAAAATAACTAACAAAATATATTTACCATAGGATAATTAAAATTTAATAACCAACAAAGTATACCTTTTGTTGTGTAGCAATAAATATTGACTCGGCTTTTGTTCCCTTGTGAATAAGAATACCTTTTCGTGTTTCTTCTGTCAATAACTCAGATAAAGTCGCATCAACAGAGGATGTGGAATACGATGAAGAATGGAAGATCGAATTGACTCAAAATCATCCTGCAGTGCCATTAAGAATTGAACCAGCCTTGTTTCCTCCTTATATTGATAATACAACTCGGCGTCAACTGTCCATTTTGGTTCCATAAGTGCTAATTGATCCCAAAGAACTGACATTTCAGAATGAAAATCAGAAATAGATTGGCCTGTCTTTTGTTTTAAACTTGCGAGATCTAACTCAAGTTTGTACCTTCTTGCGAAATCAGTTTGGACATAGCGTCTTGCAAGAAAATCCCAAACTTCTTTGGCAGTTTCAAATTTCCCAAGTTGCATGCTTATTGAAGTAGTCAATGTATTTGCAATCCATGTGACAATTTTACTATTATTCATCTCCCACTCTTCCACTTTAGATTCAAAGTATGCAAACTTTTGACATTCTAATTTCTTTGGACATGTTTTTTCACCGGTGACATACTTCCATAAGCCTTTTCCTTTCAAAAAATTTCTCATAAGGAATGCCCAATGACTATAGTTTGGTCCATTCATTTGAATGGAAATAGGATGAGATGAGTCAGAGGTTGTCATATTTAAATGCAAGAGTAGTGTCCAAGAACCTGATGATGGCTAAGATGAATCTTAAAGTAAAAAAACAAAATAGGAATAAGGACAAGAACCTGATGATGGCTTGAAGGCTTAATGGCTCAAGCTCCAAGCTTGGCCAACCTTTGAACCCCACGGCTTAATGGCTCAAGAAAATACTCACGGATTGCTTGCAACTTGCAATCCAAAAATACAACAATCCCTCTCTCTCTTTAGTCTTTTACGTGAAAGAAAAACAATTGCACATCAGAGATGTGACTCACTGTGAAGCTGTGCTCTGATACCATGTGAACTGTGCAAGCAGTGAATTGTATAAAAAAATGGCACAACATATTATTAGGGTTAGGAACCTTTATATACAATATACAAGGGCATGGGCCATGTTATTAAGCCCAACTAACTAACAAATAAATACATATATTATTATAAACTAACAGAGATCACGTCTCTTAGCCTTTTCTTTTCGCTGAAAGGTCACGTCTCTTAGCTTGGGTGAAGGAGTGTAACAACTTGTACCAATGCTTGTTCTTCATATTAATAATGTTTTTTTATTTTCAAAAGAGTGAGATACATCTTGTCAACTATTACAAATCAATCAACATATATATAAAAGCAGATACCTTCAACTGAGGTTCTGCCAAGTGTCTCTCTTTTTACAGTGTAAGATTCTGCCAAGTGGCATGTTTATCTATTGTTTAAATTTGTCAAGTGATACATTGTTTAAATAAATTGACTTAATACATTTTATTTAATGTTTTCTCTCTTTTTGTTTCGCGTCTCTCTCTCTCCCTCTTTCATACGTTGCAATCCCTGGAGTTCAAGTAGATAGAATTCCAATCTCTCTCCCTCTTTATTTGTTGGCACCAATGAACCAAGGTGAGTTATTTCTCTTTCTCTATTTATTCACCGATTTTCTTTGTTTTTGTTTTTCCAATAGGTGTGGCTAATCTGCTTTCAATGGGTGCGTTTAGGCGTTCATGTATGATTGGGGTTTTTCCAACCAACTGAAAGCACCGCCATTATTGGACAGTAAGCCTTTTCTTTCTTTCTCTCTTTCTTTTTGTTTTTTGATTTTCTCTCTCACTTCCTCTGCAGTTTTGTTCGTCCCTGATCTTACTCGGGTTTTCCAGTGCACTTTTTATGGTTTGTGGCTTATTTTATTTTGCTTGGTTTTCAAATTTTCAAGCGGTATGCTACTTCTTTGAATTCATTTTTTTTCTTACTTCAACAGTTGCATCTCTTACCCTATATTTCATTTGATTTGTAGTGTGGTGTAGTGATGAATTGTTCAATCTTTCTTAGGCTGCAAGTTGTATTCATTGTGTTTGAAGAAATGTCTACGAGAAACTTTGGTATTGGGAGTTATATTGTTATAAATTATAGGAGAAGCTTTTTTGTTTAGTAGAAGCACAGGATATGATTTGTATTGGGATCAATGGATACGGTTGTTTTTTATTGTTTGGAAACAATAGGTACATTATCATCAATAAGAAATTCAGAAAATTCTCTGGTAAACCAAAATATAAAGAACTACATCAGAGTCTAATTGTAATATGTTTCCTCCTCTACTTCTATCAAGTACCTACAATAAAAATGAAAGAACTTATAATTAGACAAAGAATAAACAAATAATGACTTAAAAATAATGCTAATAATGATAACATTGCCTAGCATATTAAACCATGCCCAACCCAACACAAATAACAATCAAGCAGACAACTATTACAAATCCACCTATGCTTTTATCTATTGATAACAGCAAGTTCTCACTTGGAAACTTGTATGAACAAACTAGCATAAGTAAGATTCTCAATACAATCAGAGTTGAGCAGCTCCATGACTAAACATAAACTGATCCATATTCAAATAATGCAGAAAATTTAAATAATGCAGAAACTTGCAGAAGATTCTCAACACTTAAAATAGAGGAAAGAAGCACAAGGACATTCCTGACATCATGAAACCATGAGAACCAAGCAGATACTAACTGAACTGAGCATCAAAACAAAACGCATATAACTACCAATACAAAGTCACCTGAGAACCTCACACAAAGTCTAAGCTCACTGTCCAAACATGAAAACAATCCAACCTTCACACTTAGTCTAAACTTGAAATCTTGCAAAATTGAACTTATAACATAATTAACATCCTTACACACATTCTAATGATTTTTTCCCATTCTTCTCCAACCAAAGATGATAAATTTATGCATTTCTAAGCCAATTTTAACCCCCACCACCTTGATTCTTCCCTTTCAAGTTAGTTTTAATTTAATCAAACTTGGAGCTCCTCCTCCCAACTTCCTTATAAATTCTGCAGAATTGCAAGATTCTTAGCAAGGGAATCAACGAGTCAGTGATATGAGAAAAAATTTCCTTTGCATTTTATTGGTTTATTGCCACCAAAAGAAAAAGTTGGTATCTTTAGGACATTTTTTTTTTGGGGTTAATAGAATCCTTCGTACCATTATGGACAATGAAAATCTACTAATAACGTAATGCAATTATCTTCTTGAAGAGTTAATGGAGGATTCTTTAAATAATGGACAAACCTTGGGAAGAGTTAATTAGTTGTTGTATTTAACTTCCTGATTGACTTCAATTATATGATTGTTTTGCCCTTTTTTTTTTTGGATAATAAAGATAAAACTTAAAAGACATAGTATTTGAGTATAACACCTAACTTAAAAGATATAGTATTTAAGTATAACACCTAATATGGCTTCTTTAATTTTTTTGTTGATGAGTTATTCACTCGGTGTAAATTTATCTTACATCCTCTCTTTGATTTTTTCGTACATGTAAAACATTTGGGTGTCTTTTTGGTAGATATATTTACAGTACCCAGCCATGATTATACAGTAAAGAATTGTTTTTTAAAAGTTCACTTGGGTGTTGAATCTGTAGATTTGATTTTGCTGTATTTGTTCATTCAATCGGGTTTTAGTTTCATCTATGGGTATTTGGTTTTGTAGTAACTGTCATAAACTCTTGGGTAATTTCCTTAACCTGTCAGTTAAATTAGAATTGTTCTTCTTCAATTGACAGTTCAAACGTCCATGAGAATAAAGACAAAAAAAAGGATTAAACGATATGGTGATAACACAGGTATAGATTATTACTAATCTATTTCTACATGTACTTTCATGAGACAATTATTTTAAAATTTGGATGCTAAATGGCAGTTCTTAAAGTCCCAAGATGACATAGACCATTTAATGTACAAAAAATTATGCAAAACCGTCACAAGGTATGTACTTATAAATTCTACATCAATCATATTTTTCATCTGTATGTTACCAATAGAAAAAAATATGTTTTTGAAGTTCCAATTAATAATACAAAACTAATATATTTTAAATTTTGAATTCAGGTTAATGGCAAATGCAGCTGGAAAACAATTAATGCCTAACTAAAGATATTGATACTTCAACTTCTTCCTACTAACCTATATTTGTATTTTCATATAAACTTTTTCTATGTGTTTAATGTAGTTAATCATTATACATTTGACTTGATGTAATTTTTTTCAGATATATTTCAATGGTTTAAATAATAGTAATTTATATACATAATATAGTACATTAAATTTCATTATAAATTTAGCTACTATACCTACAAATTAACATATTTTACTGTTTTTGTTATTCATATTAAATAAATGTATTCCGAAATACAAGACAAAAAAGACTTGAAAACCAAGAAAAGCTAAAAAGGCCTATATACCTTTGTGAATTCTGAGCAAAACCCAAGTTGCAAAACCTGTAAACAATCACAAACAATTAATTTTCTGTCAAATTTCGATCCAAAACATAGTCTCATAATGTTGGAATGCAAAAAAAAAAAGAAAAAAAAGGTAGCAGACCTTAATCTGATCAATGAGAAAGGTATCAAAAAGTTTGCTTTTCTTTCTTCCCTTTTCTCTGTGAAATTTTCTCGAGAAAAAGTGGGAGCGAAAATCTGTTATGCGTGAAGTGAAACCGATTGAGCGTACCATTTCATAGAGAAAGAAAGCGAGGCAAAAGGCAATGATTACAGTCGTGTTGCACCTCACGTGACCATTACGGATTTGCCGCTGGCTAGCTTTAACATGCCCACTAGTAAACTTTTTAGAGATTGAATTCAATAAGGAGCCAGTGTAAAACTGAGTTTTACACCCTCCAATCATGAAATGCCAAATAAGCATTTCAGGAATATAACTTTAAACTCAACCACACACAATCAAAATCCAATTTATCTCAAAAAATTTCTTCACCGTCTCCACTCTCCCATGGCTGCCCACAGTCACACCCTCAAATCTCTCTTCCCCTCTTCCTCTCTCTCAAACCCATAAACCCATCTCTCTCTCTCTCTCTCCAAAACCATTATTCCCTCACCTCAAGTCCTCACAAACCCATAAATCTTTTACTTTGTTTCTTCTTCTTTTCTCACCGTAGACCATGGCCGCCCCAACCCAAAATCTCTCTTCCCTCTCTTCCTCTCTCTCAAAACCCACAAACCCATCTTTCACTCTCAGATCTAGCCAATTTCCATGTTTTGTTTTACAAAATCCATGGAATACGGAGAAATTAAGAACATTGAATAAAAAAAAGCTTGGTGTGAGAAAGAATGGTGAAATTTTCAGGTGGTTTACAGAGACAAAAAACCAGGACAGAAGAGCAATGGGTTTGCGAGGACTTGAGGTGAGGGAAACATGGTTTTGGAGGAGAGAGAGAGAAATGGGTTTGTGGGTTTGAGAGAGAGGAAGAGGGGAAGAGAGATTCGGTGGGTGTGGGCAGCCATGGGAGACGGTGAAGAGAATTTTGCAGAAAAATTGGGTTTGATTGTGTGTGGTTGAGTTTTTAGTTTTATTTGTAAAATGCTTATGTGGCACTTCAGGATTGGAGGGTGTAAAACTCAGTTTTACACCGGCTCCTTATTGAATTTAATCTCAACTTTTTATTATTACTTTCGTGTGCATCAGCATTCGGCACTATGCATAAGAGGGTTTAAAAAGACGTGATTACACCAATAAACCTTTTCTTATTAGAATTTTTTTTTTTTTTAAGAGCAAAATCCGCAGAATCAATGTCTGCGTTTGGGGAATGTTTCCCACTTTTGCTTGCGTCCCCAGCCTGAAAGAATGCTTTTGTCACTTATATATGCAAAAAGTCTGCGTAAATATATCAAAAAGTAAAATAAACTAAAAAAAAAAAAAGTCTCTGACATGCTTGTACGTAATACAGGCTGGTTTTCCCGAAAAGGCTACGGTATTTCATTTCAAGTACATAAATGAAGGATGATATTATTTTCACACTTATGTTATTTTTTCGCTAAATATTATTATTAGTACGAAAATAACAAAGATTAGAGTTAAATTTCTCTCTAATCTTTGTTATTTCCGTACTAATAATGCGGAAATATCAAAGATAAATACGGAAATAACATTTCCCTAAATTAATATGTAGTTTTTTAAAATTCTAAATTGTTTTTCATATGCTTTCTTATCTTTTTACTATTGACTTATTAAAAAAAAATATTTCTTTTAGGTTTGTAGGCTTGTAGCTAACTATTTCTAAATTTATCTTTTCATTAAACAATTTTATAATTTTTAATGGGTGAATCATTATATCATTTTACTTATCAGAAAGGTTAAAAAAAAAAAAATCACTATTTTACTTCTTTCTAATTATATTAGTCTACTCTAAAGTTTTTTAGTGTAACCGCAAATATTATTATTCACTATATCATATATTATACATTATATAATAAATAAATACAACTTATACCGTGTTGTAATTAATGTCTCCTTCTTTTTTTCTTTCTTTCTTTCGTTTTTGTTGTTAATTTATTTTATACAATTAACACTTTTTCCATTAATGAAAGAATATTCACAACATTATAAGTATATTAAAATTTTAAGTTAATTGACTTAATTCTACTGTAGGTGAAACTTTGATTGCTAAACTTTCAAGAATTTTAAATTACAATTAATTTTGATAAAAACCAAAAGTTTGAAAAAACATAAAATAAAATTTATTATTTTTTCTAAATTATTTTAATCACTTACCACAATTATTTAAAATCTTAATTAAAATCTCTAGAATTATCCTAAAAACTTTATAATATCTCAATCCATTTCTTCTCCCCTTCCATTCCATACTTTTCTGTTTGATTTTCGGGTTTGAGGGCATGGAAGAATATTGTCATTAGTTTGTTAATTATCAGTTATAACCGGTTTACATATTCTCAATAGTAATTGTCCACTTCCTAACTCATTTTCTTATTTCAATTCTTTAATATTTTTCTTTTGTTTTTTAAGGTTCAATTAGATTTGATTTTGTTCTTTTGATTTTTCCTTAGGGTTTTCAAAGAGCAAAAAGGAAACAAAATAACGTGTTTTTTTCACTAATGATATATATAAATGCTTTTGTTTTGTACTGAGCTCTAAGGTGATCCCCTGGATTCGAATTCTCGTAAACCCGAGTTCCCAATGCAGATCAAAGAAGAAGAAACTTTTTGTTGCTTTAAATCTTATTACCTTCACTTTTCATAATTTTTCAAAGATTTGGCTTCATGGAATAGGAGCTTAGATGAGACTTTTTCCGCGTGTGTGGAAAACAAACCAGATATGATCTAAATTTATAATAAATATACTAGACACAAATTTAAAATTTTGGCATCTACAATTAATAGTGTTTACGTATCTTATAATAAAAAATAAAAAAATAAAATATAAAAAATTGATGCACTCGACATGATTCATGCTTGAACAATTATAAGGATAATAATTTTGCGAATATTAAAAAAAATTAGGGATTAAAAAAAACATAAATCAAATTTTAGGAATCAATAAAATATTTGACCATGTTGGAACAAACTGCCATGGGCTTTCCATTATTTTTTTCTCTGTACATGTCAATTTGATATTTAATATCACACCCGTGACAAGCAGGTGTTTGCCTTTGCCGGTAACAATTTAAAAATAAAGAAAGTTCACGATTCTTCAACCAAAAGACACTGATACTGGGTTTGAACCATGGTCCATGGTTGAGTTGAGGTTAATACTAGAGGAAAAATAAAAGGAAAAGACATATTTCTCCTTTACTTTCCATAACTCGTATACTCTTTTAAAGTAATATGATTCAACAATAATAAGATTCTTACAAGAATATTTATATATTTGTTTTATAATAAGCAAGGTGAAAATTTAACTACATAAGCAAGAATTGTAACGACAAGATTACAAAATGATTAACTTTGTATCTTAATAATTTTTTGAGAACTAGATTAATCATCAATAAAAGGTTGTATACAACGTTTACAAATGGACAGAAGACTCTGCTAAATTTTAAAGACTAAAATAAAATTTGATCCCAAAATTTAGGTAATGAACGTATATTTCTACTCAAATATAATGATGGAATTGCTTTTATAGATTTTTGGTTTTATCCATAACTTACATTGAGATACGCCTAGGGAAGCAAGCCTGGTCGGACAGCCAATTGAGAATCTGAGATGCGGGTGCTACAACACAAGAGAAAGAGTGGCCTTGTGTCTGCTCTGATTCAAATCAGCCGAGTGGATACTGTTGTAGAAAAAAATAAATTTTTTTTTTTTTTTTTGCTAAATTAGAAAAAAAATAATATGTGACAATATTGTTCTTTACTTATCACATTTAACGCTGACATAAGAAATATACTGATTTTATCTTTAGGAATTTAGGACCGCACAATTAATACTTCAAACTCCACATACACACATACTTCAAAATCATATAATTGTCCATGCACTAAAGATGCATAAAGCTTCCCACCATTAATTTCATTAATTATCTATGTATGATTATTAAATTATTTTATCAAGTACTATTTGAGTCATCAGTATATTCTTATTAAAATTTTCATGCAGACTTGTTGGAAAAATCTTGGGAGATTTTATCATGGTTACAAAGACAATATGGTTGGAGAGACATTTTAGTTTTTATTTTTGCTATGTATTTAATAAAAAATGTTTGTAGCAATTTTTCTAAAAATCTTTTATAGCCTTAATTTATGTTAAAAAAAATAAAATAAAAAATTAAACTTAAAAAAAAAAAAAAAAAAAAAAATTAACACCAATAAACATGTTAGAAAAAATGTTAGAAGAAAAAAAAAATTACAATTAAGTTGAGAAAAAAAGAAGAAGACAATTTAACATCAATAAACCTTGTTTGAAAAAATGCTAGAAGAAAAAAAAAATTTACAATTAAGTTAGAAAAAAAAAAGAGAGAAATTTAACACCACTAATCATGTTAAAAAAAAAAAAAAATTAGAAAAAAAAAAAACTTTTAAATTTAGAAAAAAAAAAAAAAAACTTTTTAACAACTCCAGCAGTAGTCTCTATTTTATCTCTATACACTATTCAATCTTTATTTATTTTTTCAGACAAACTCTCCAGCAGTACTCTCTATTCACTCTCTATTCTATTTAAATATATTTTTTTATTCTTTTATCTTATTTAAATATTATATTTTGTATTCATTCTTTACTATTATTTACCGCCAACAATTACCCGTATAACCAACAGCTATAATCCAAATCCTTCCCACCCGCCGCCGCCACCACCACCACCACCGTGAATCAACCCAGAGCAACCAAAACCCACCGCGACCACCACCGTGAATCAACTGTCAACCACCACAAACCCAACAAAAACCACCACAAAATCAATTTCTCAGCAACCAAACAGAGTCAAATTCCAAAGTTCCAAAACTAAAGAATTAAAAAGAAAAAAAACCCAGATCTTGCCTCCGCCTCCACATGTGGCCTCCACCCATGGCTCCATGAACAAGTCCTCGAGTTGGTGAGCCTCGGCAAAGACCCAAACCCAGCGCAAACCCACCACCCCAGGCCGATCTCGACAGCGCAAGCCCAAGCCACCAAATCAACCACCACGCCGAGATCGGCAAGCCCAAACCACCACGCCCAAGCCACCGAATCAACTACTAGAAAACCCAGAGAGAAGAGAGAGCACAGAGAGAAGAAAGGAAAAGAGAAGGAAGAGAGAGAAAAAATCGTATGAAATGAGAAGAAAGGAAAAAAAAAATAAAAGTTATATACTCGGTACGGGCGACGAGAAGAAATGGTTTTTTTAATGGATACAAAGTGTACAGTAACTTTTCATTTGTGAAAAGCTATTGTACACTTTGTATCCGAAATTGGAGATAGAGAGTGAATTTAGAGGACTGCTTGAGCAATTATCTCTATTTTATTGTCTATTTGTGGAGATAGAGAGTGAATTTAGAGCACTGCTAGAGTTGCTCTTAGATATGTAACAATGTGTTTTTATATTAACAAAACAAAGAGCTTTTTTAAATTGAACACTATAAGGGTATAATTGTCAATTTAAATGATATCTTATCATTTCTTTCCTTTTTATTTTAATTTTTAAAACATCCAAATAAGGGGAAGGGATATCTACTCTCCTCTCCTTTATTTAATTTTTAAAACATCCAAACAAGGGGAAGGGATAATCATTCCCTTCCCCTCTCCTCTTCTTCCCTTTCTTTCCCTCTACTCTCCTCTCCCTCCAAACTTTCAAACAAAGCATAGGCCTTTTCTTTTCGCTAAAAGATCACGTCTCTTAGCTTGGGTGAAGGAGTGTAACAACTTGTACCAATGCTTGTTCTCAATATTAATAATGTTTTTTTATTTTCAAAAGAGTGAGATACATCTTGTCAACTATTACAAATATTATTAATTAACAAGATGATTTGTCAATTTTTAAATACAAGACAAAAAAGAAAATTAATAGAAATTTAATTATTATATTATTGATGGTACTCAATTACATTCATTAACACCTTAATTTTTAAACCTTTTTGTAATAAAATTAGTAGCACTTGTCAAGAGTCTTATAATTCAACTGGTACTTTCTCGAATTTCTAATGAAAACATTCAAGGTTTTAATTTCCCTTCTCTAACTATCAATTTATCAACAATAACAAAAAAGTACTTTTAGCATTTTTTTTTTTTTTTCAAAATTAGTTCGACCTTCCATTTGAGTTTTTTCTAAAGCTGCAATTTTTGATAGGTGTTTACAGCATTCCTAATAATGGTGCGTATTTTATTAGACAATGAATAATTATACCACATCTCAATTCTACTATATTTCTTGTTCTTAAAAAATATGTTTTGTTTTCAGCCCCGAAACATTATTGGGCTGGTTATATATGCATGTTTAATTTTTTTAATGAATATATGCATGTTTAATTTGAGCCAAACTATTATTGTGTTGCCGTATAATTGTGACAATTTCAATTTTGTCCCTAAATATTTAATTGTGTCAATTTCGTCTTTTAATTTTATAAAATAAGGTCCCTCAACCATTAATTGTGTACATTTCATCTTTAGAGTTTCACAATTAAGTAAACTTTTATTCTTAAAAAAGTAATTTGATAATTAAGGAGGATAAACCCGACTTGATCTTGAAATTTGACATATGAAATTGATATAATTAAATGTATAAGAACGAAATTCAAATTATACCCATTCTTGGAGGACCAAAATTCTAACTTGGGCCTTTTAATTGGGTGGATTGGCATAATATAGTTTTAGTTTAAACTTTTGAACGTTCTGGTATACTGTACAATGCCGATTGTGGAAGCCTTTTAAGAGTTGGTTGTCGCTCATGGGTCACGGGTCTTAGGTTAGGTGGTTGGTTTGCGGGGCTTAGGTTCATGATAATTTCTTGGCCAAGGTTCGGCTTTGGAATTTTGGGTCACTGTGAGTGTGAATGGTTGTAAGAGCTAGGGTGTTCAGGTTTCAACCAAGAAATTAATATAAAAATAATAATACTAATTGGGATTTAAAAAAAATTATGTGGACAAAATAAAATAATTTCAATACATTTTTTTTTTCAATACATTTAAACTATGTATGAGTTGACAGACACATTAAACAATCCTCCTTGCTATGCAATCACGCCTACAAAAACCAACGCAACTGTCATACACATATTGAACGGCTGCTCCTTTGCACCTTCTTTGGCATCTTCTTTTTTGCATCTTTCACTGTTTAGGTTTTTTACATCTTCACACTGGCTCTGAGTGGGAAAGCAAAATCAGAGAATTAAGGAGGGAAAGGTTTATCATGAGCTTGTACTTCAATTATCACAAATATAATTAGCACATTGATTATCTTCACGACAGGTTTTCCAATACCCATTAATTTCACTCTTAATGTCCGTCCCTTTCTTGCAATATTTGTCACGTAAAATTGCTTTTTGGATACAAAGCTAATTTATAGGGCCTAGACAAGCTTAAGTTGTTGAAAATTTCACATTTTATAAGTCGGTTTAGTGTTAAGAAGAAGCTTAATTTACTTAATTTATACGAATGGCCAATTTTTGGATGATATATTTTACATTGACTTTTGAGGTAAAGCAAATTTGGGTTGAGATCACGTCTCTTAGCTCGGGTTTGGGGGGTTGAGATCACGTCTCTTAGCTCGGGTTTGGGTCAAGGAGTGTTCAAATACCAACTTGTGGAACCAAACCAATAGCTTTTTTCCCCCTAAATGGGGAACCATATACTGTTATTAATGGTGCTTATTATTTTCCAAACGTGCATGAGCATGACTATCCCATTTGAGAGCTTTGCTAAGGTTACAAGTTTTGATTAGTGTTAGAATTTCTAATTTTCATGCTTATTACAAGCAATTTAGTAGATAACGAATATGCCCCAACTCAATAATTTTTTTATTTTTTTATTTTTCCCTTAAAACTATTAATTCCATAAAATTTATATCTTCTAATAATAATTAAAAAAAAAAGGTTTATTGATGTCATTTTGGTCTTTTATATTGTAATTTTATCAATTTCATTTTCAAATTTTCTATTCGTGTTATCATCCTTGTGTTCGATTGGGGGTTTGGAAGAGAATTGCAATGGATTGATTTTGTGTTTTTTTTTTTCTAATATTTTGGTTTTAATTTTGGATAAATGGGCATTGTCTTTGTCTTCCTTTATGATAGTTTGAGTTTTTCTTTTTCTTTTTTACTCTTTTAAGATTATGTTACTTGTTATTTAATTTTAATAATTCAAGAAAACAGGGAGAAAAACATTCAAATTCATTCTTTTAATTTTTAAAATATTCAACAAAGGGAATTGATGTATATATTAATATTCACTCTTCTTCTCTCTTCCATCTCCTCACCTCTTTTCTCTCATATACTTTACGAGTAATGTTTTCTCCTTTTACATAGTAGTAAATTATATTAATTAAATTTGTGATAGAATGAGGGAGTATTAAATAATTTTCCTCTTTCATCTAATTTCAAAATTAAAAACAAAAAACCAAAACAAAACAAATCACCAAAATATTGACTTATTTCTTTTCTAAAGAGAACCAAAGATTCAAATCTCTATTTCTAAACTGTCAAATTTTAAAAATAACAAAATTGTGAATTTGAATTTAATAAAGCTTTCAGTAGAAATTTAATAAATTAAGTGGTTACAAACTTACAATTAAGCTTACAAATATTTCCAACTTGTGCAAGGCTGACTGGAGAGGGAATTCAAACCTCAACCGTCATATAACTCCCAGATATTGTAACCGTCACCCCCCATTAATCACAAATCTCCATCCACCTTCAAAACAAAAAATAACCGAAACCCTTACTCCAAAGACAAAACCAATAAGAACAAAGAACACCCAGAAAACAAAGCAAAAATGACAAACTCGACATTAAAGAAGAAACTTAAAGAACTCGAATCTGAACTCAACCATCTCTATTCCAAGACCCCATGGCTCCAACATGATGTCGAAGAAATCGTACAAAAATTTGAGTTCCTCAAGAATCTCCTATCGGCCGAGATAGCATCTCGTTCATCAAAGCCACCCCGCTCTTTACACCTCATGGAACAAAGATTCAGTGAACTCAACCAAGAGTTCTGGGATAGACTCCATGCCTCTGTGTTAATGAATGTCCATGCGGATGATATTAATGCCTTGACATGTGCTTGCACCGAGTCATGCCATGAAGGTGAGGATGATCATGATCAGTCTGATGATGATGATGATGAGGATGACTTGTTCACTTCGCAGCCTGTTTATGAAGAAGACCCGGAAAGGCTTTCGCCAAGTTTGGTTGGAGAAAAGGCTTTGGTGGAATTTTCAGGGGTTTTGAAAGATGATAATGCGTTGCATGGGGAATTTCCGGATTGTTTGGTTGAGGAAAAGGTGAAGGAGGAGAATATTAGGGTTGAGTTTGAGAGGCATGTGGAGGAAGAAGAAAAGAGGGTTGGGATGAGAAGCATTTGTGGGGCTATGGCTAGTGGGATTGTGCTTGGTATGGCTTTGATGGGTTATTTGATGGGAAGGGTTTGCGGTTCCTTTCATTATGTGGATCAAGGAAGTTTTCTTACTCCTACGTAGAAACATATGGTAAGGTTTTTTTTAAAAAAAAATGTTTTTAGCCTAGATTTGATAATTGATGTATTGTATGTTCTTTATGTTTATAACAATATTTTCGTTTTATTTTTATTAGCATTGAAAAATTGGGTTCAATTGAATCGAGATGAATGACATGCCTAAGTTTTAAATTTCTTTTTAATAGCAAAGTTAGGTGGTTTTTGGAAGCAATTTCACATGAGAGTGACATGTAATGGATCAGTGATAACATTTTAATTGATTTAGGAAAGAAATTTGACAAAGTAGTGATTATCTTGTGTGTGGAAGCACCAGAAGTTTTTTTTTTCATAATATCCTCTTTTAATTAATTGTTACTGCTTGGTTTTATTTCCTCACGTTTTGGGCTATAAAGCTCTAAATGGAAAATAATGACAAGCTTAGAAATCAGAAATGCCAAGAAAGGAAGAGTGAGGGATTTGAATTTCATTTCTTAGTTCAATTTTTTCAGTTCAAGCTTTGACACCATATTATTGTAAGCGGTGGAGATATAAAAGGAAAATCTTTAGGAATGAACTCAAAATTACAGTTTTTTTCCCTGGTCATAACAAAATCACTCATTGAAAATACTCAAATACATGCTAATTCTTGATACCAAAAAAGAAAAAGCGTTTTCCTTTTTAAACATCATTCAAGTGGTTGGAATTCAAACTTAAATTATTTTTTATTCTTCTTAATCTTGAAATAGATTTATTTTAAATGAAGAGGATCGATCATTTTCCTTGCAAAACATGGAGAGGCAACCACATAATTATGAATCCAATTTTTATAGTAATAAATGGCCAACTTGTATTTTGGTGTATCTTTATGAATAATAGCTTCTATTATCATAAAAAATCTTATAACTCAACGGCATTACGAGGGAAACCATCCCACCTCACTCATGAACATGTTATACAATTGAATTATAAAAAAATAAAACATTAGCTTCCTATTTGGTTAGAGTTTTTCCTCTCTAACTCCAAGACCTAGGAAGGGGACTCCTTAATCCAAATCTTACAACTTTGATAAGTCTTAATCTCCAAAGCTAACTTATGAGCAACTCTATTGCAATCATTTGGATATATATGAACTTATTGCAATCATTTGGATATTATATAACTGGATACTCGGACACTCAAAGGCCTCCATTTAACCTGGAAAATTATACTGAATATTAAAATATAGCTAGCCACTAGGTTAACATAATCTAGCTAAAATTGAATCTGAACATGTTTAGATAAACTTATTTTTCAATTTATTTGACTTATTACATCCTTTTTAAAATAAAATAAAAATAAAGTTATTCAAGCAAACTATATTGCCCTTTGGAGTAAATTTCAATTCGTATCAAGAGAGTGCCTCTAAAATGAGCTTGAATCATGCAACATGCAACAACAATGACTACTCTTCTTCTTCTTCTTCTTTTTTTGTTAAAAATAAAAAGATTTGCATATGCATTTCTTTGTCTCGATCCACTTGAACTTAAATTTGACATGATTTAGGACATTTGGATAATAATAAGATGTATCACTATTTAAATCAATAACTCTTGAATTAATAAGTGTAATTGATTATGAGAGTTTTTTTTTATTAAATCACCTCTTCATAGTTGGTGGAATTCAAACCCATACCCACGTACTTAACCATTAAAGAAGAGGTTGATTCCCACGATGACTACTCTTATCCTAACATATTAACAATAAAAAGTAGATGCGAGTTTCAATTTTCAATCTTAGAATTCCTTTTTTCTTGTTTTCCTCTATATAAAACGGTGGAAAAGTCACTTTAGTGTTGAAGTATTGCTTGACAGAAAGGGCTGACGTGTTTAAAGATTTACATGCCTTCACGCATCCCAACTTTGCAGCACATGGGGTCACAAAATCAGGAACTCACATGCTGCGCACTATTAATGCCAGATTCTCTGTCTCCGTTATTTTCCCACAACCATATGGGCATTTCCGTCAATTAGGCTCCACCAAATTATCAAATATGCGGCGAACCTTACCTAACAAATATTCCAAATCCAAATATTAAAGAACTTTCAAGGACCAAAATTCCATTTTACCCCCTCTCACCGTCACACTATTTTGACAACTCCTCGTTCCTTTCACAAATTTGTCTTAACCTCATTATTCTTCTTTCTTCAACGTCTTTATAGGTCACCATCACTCACTGAAATAAACTCGTAAAATCCTGAGTCTGACTCGTCAATTTCACACCGAGTTTCACACAATTTCAACTCAGCGAACCATGAGCCGACTCAGAAGAATCGAGCTCATCGAGCCGTACCACCACTACTCTCCTTCGCACTCCATCAGAGAAACCTCCATTTTCGCTCCGAAAGCCCTAGCTTTGCCATCGTTTCTAGAGGAAGATTTCGATCTCAGCTTCGGTCTCGACCTCGTAAAGCCTAGCCCCTTTGAATTCTTCGACACGGTCAGCGATCTGGTCCGCATCGACGAAACGCCGTCGTTTTCTTCTTACAGAAGAATCCAGCGGGTGGAGAGGCTCGGAGCTGAGTCTCTCTACTTGCAGAGCCTCAGCGACCGAGTGAGCGAGCTGGAGTCACGGTTTGATCGGATGGTCAAAGGCGTGGAACGGAAGTACACGTGGACGGCGGAGATCAAGGACGGTGTAGATCGGAACTACAAATGGACGGCGGAGATCAAAGGAGGGAAGAAGAAGGAAGAGGAGGAAGTGGTAGTGGTAAAGAGAGCAGGGATCGAGAAGAACTATAAATGGACGGCTGAGATTAAGGGGAGAGGAGAGCAGGGCCGTCCGATCACGCGGACATACACGTTCAAAACATCGAGCGGCGACGATGATGCTAGTGATTGTAGTAGCGGATCAAAGAATAAGGAGGAGAAGAAAAAGAAGGAGAAGAAGAAGAAGAAGAAGGGAGAGAGGGACACGCGTGCGGTGGAGATCGAAGAGCATGGTGATCGTGGGGCTGTTGTGTTAAGACAGGTATTTTGCTCTGAAATTTACTTTTACTTTTAAACCCCTGATTTTGGATTTAATTTAAGGTTGTTATTTGACTACGATGTTGTTATTTGACTACGATGTTGTTATCTGAGTACGATGTTGTTATTTGACTACGATGTTGTTATCTGAGTACGATGTTGTTATTTAAGTCCATTCGCAGTTGACTAGTTTAGATAGTGTAAAAGTGGAACCAATTATTGGGTCAGTAGTTGGTGATTATGTAAGCTTAGGTTGGTAACTTAGCTTCTTCCCCAATTAAATTCAAACACATAATTGTATTGAATTTAATTGTCGTTGAGAAAGATAACATTGTTTGTGCTGAATTGATCAATATAGCCATGTGTTTGTTTGAATTTAATTGAGAAACCTAAGGTACTGTACCTAAATTTTGTCCCTTATCCAACTTGGTGTTTTGGTCTGATGGTAAAGAACAATTATCATGGAGCAAACGCTATAGCTTCAAATCCTATTGTATCTCGCAAAAAACAATAAACAAAAACAGTTGTCATATTATGTTGAGATTTGTTAGTGTTAAGTTAAAGTGAAGAAGTCCAAATGGTGTAAAAATCTTTTTTGTGTAGATTGAAACAAAAGCAACATCATTTCAAGGGAAAGGAGAATATACTTAAGCAAATGAATTTAATATCTAGACTAAGGCTTGGTTGTTGTGGTCGTCGTCGTTGAGTGGTCAAGTTTTGAGGGGTTTCTTTCTTTTGGCTGAGGGGTCAAGTTTGAGTAGTATTGTAAGGGAATGTGATTTTCTTTTCTTTCCTTTACCTTGTTGATTATCTTTTAACTTTAATCCAAAATTTGTTTTATTTACTTTCATGCTTGATTTTTGTTGTGCCTCAAATGATTCAACATTGTTTTGTGTGAATAATTTTAATAAATTGAGATCCTGTATTCTACATTATCTTGAAGGCCTTTGCCAAGAGAGCTGGAATTGTCGAAAAGAGCAGAGGTAAGAAGAAGGAATTGTCCCCTCAAGATGCAGCATTGATGATTCAGATGAATTTCAGAGCTTATCTGATCCATAGATCAAAGGCTCTTCGTGCTCTTAGAGATCTGGCAGTTGCCAAGACCAAGTTGAAGGAGCTCAGATCATTGTTCAATAATTTCTCCTACCGCCGTCGTGTAGCTCAAGATGCAGTCGAGCGTCAGAGGTTCACAGAAAAAATTATTGTCCTGCTCCTTACTGCTGATGCCATTGAGGTAACATGATCTCAATCACTTAAATTCCATAGTTATGAATCTGATAATACACTTAATGACTTTTCATAGAATGCCAAGAGTTTAACCTAGACATATCAGCAGTTTTTGGATTTGTTTGAATCTTGTATCATGTCCATTGATAGACCCTACTCCTTGTTTCACACAATCTGATATTTGATTGATTTCATAGATTAGTTTTTAAGAATGATCATGCATGTTCTTGCCGAGTTGTTTGTTTGAAGGATATGTTGTTCATTATTATATAAGTGGGCAATCAAAATGGTACACTCACTATCATTAATCATTATTATTATTTTTTTTTTTGTTTTGCTAGACCACTATCAGCTGTTAGTTATTATAATATCAATTGTTTGGCTAATGATGGACATTACTTCCTGTCGGACTCAACTCATATGATAGTGCCCATAATTATCAAAATCACCCAAATGTCATTGATTCTTTCTATTAATATAATTTCTCCATCATATTATATGAAATTGCTTCAAAAGGAGCAAACTTCTCCTATTGTATACTTGTTTTTCTGAAGGAGAAAAAAAAAAAAAAAAAAGAGAAAAAAAAAAGTACTTTACCTTCATTATAATGAATTGTGCAAATATGTTCTCAGAAAGAATTTGAATCTGTTTTGGTTCAATGTGAGAATACAGTGTTTCAACAATGTCCTGATCTACTTTTGTGACACCAAGAATAGAAAAATCCATATGTAGATTCCATGTTATTATCTGTTTATCTTCAGTGTCTGAGAAATCAAACAGGATACATCTTGAATATTGGTTCTCCTAATAGAGATCCGATTCTGCATTGTAACAGGGAGTTGACCTCATGGTGCGTGCTGCTAAGAGGTCAATGGTGGATGAGTTGGAAGCAATGCTAGATGTAGTGGACCCGCAGCCTCCCGGGAGATCACTTTCTATGAGGAGGAGGACTTTTGATATGCCTGATGGTGTCATTCAGAAGGAAATTGCAGAAGGCGTAGCACAGGTTATCCAAATGCTTGATAATGAAGAAAAGAGTTCTGATACCTTTGAGGCATGTGTGTAAGAACATGGTTACATAACAAATGACCTCTATTTCGGCTTCCTTCTGGTGTTGTAGTGTGTTTCCCAGGAAGATGTGATGTAAGTGAGGAGATTTAGAAGACTTTTAACTGGTTGTTTCCTTCTGGTTGTTCCGAGGAAGAACGCTTTAGACATGAAGATACTGATCACTGTGCTTTGATTTGTTTGTAATATTTCAATCTGAGCAGTGGTAATTATTAATTTTCTCAACCTAGAAAAGCTTTCATCCCAACTCCCTTTCTTTAGCCATCACATTAAAAATAAAAAGTTTTGCTTTACTATGTCCAGCTTTGATTTCATTCTGTTTAAAACTTAGAAAGTACCAAAAAAAAAAAAAAAAAAACTGTAAGCAAAGGGTAACGATCATTACCCCATTTTCTTTTTTGAGTGAAAGATAGAAATTTTACAAGTAAAACAGAGCTCACCCACAGAAAAGTGGATAACTCACTTCCAAACAGGCACGGGTTAGCCCGTATTCACTAAAGGAACAATATGTGATAGGAACACATAACAGATGTAAAGAAAACTAGCAAAAGTAAAAAGGAGCTCCCATACAAGTATACAGAAAACATAAGTTTATGAAGGTCTGTTGGGAGTATTTGCTTGACGATACTCTTGGAGTAGAAGTGGAGCTTCCGTCCTGATATGCTGGGGGCTTTTTTAATGATCTTCAAAGATGTAACAGTTTTGAGCTGACCAAATTGCCCACGATGTTGTCGCCCAATCTTCCACTTCTTCCTCAGAAAAATTCTGAAAAATCCATAACATAAATCTTGGAAAATCTTCTCCTTGATTCGGCAATTTTTGCACACGACCCAGCACTAGAGCCTAGGTATTCCGAGCCATAGCGCACTTCCAAAGAGCATAAGATGTAGATTCTTCTTCTTGATCACATATTTTGCAGAAAGGATTAGGAGTAATCTTTCTTCTAAACAGATTATGAGAAGTAGGGAGGGAATCATGATACGCCCTAAAATAAAGTGCTTGATCTTGCCAGGGATGCCAAGCTTCCAAGTTCTCCTCCAAAGCCAATGGAAAGTCTGGGAAGAATAACTCTCACCTTGACTTTCTTCCTTCATGGTCTTCTCTAGTAACTAATAGGCAAATTTGACCATGAATTTGCCTGACTGTGTCTCTGACCACCTCAGCTGAGAGATTGACCTGGTTTGTAGGTCCACCTAATGCCTTTCAATAATAATTCTCTACTCGATAAAAAGCTGCGTCAAAGGAAAGATGGGGTCGAGCCCAGTTTTGCATTCAGAAAAGAACATAATGGGAAATATTTTGCTTTGAATACAAGGAAGAACAGGGACTGTTGATTATCTAAAAGTCTCCAACATTGCTTGGACAATAGAGCAGTGTTGAACATATGAAAATTACGAAACCCAATTCCACCATCTTCCTTTGTAGTGCAGAGTTTATCCCATTTCAACCAATGGATTTTCCTCTTGTCTGTGCTCTGCCCCCACCAATATTGAGCAATCAAACTATTCACTTCATCACACCATGTTTTAGGAAGGCAGAAGCAATTCATTGTGTACGTTGGAATCGCTTGCGCCATTACTTTTATTAGAATTTCCCTCCCTGCCTTTGAAAGGAATTTTTCTTTCCACCCTTGAAGGCGACGCACTATCCTTTCTTTCAAGCTATTGAATATTGACCTTTTTGATCTACCTATGAGAGCCGGCAAGCCAAGATATTTGTCGAAATTCTGAACTCCATTCGACCCCCAAAGTTCTTGAATAGCTTTGCGAAGTGGCTGGCGAGGTATTGGGGCTGAAAAAAATTGTTGTCTTCTCTCTATTTAGCTGCTGACCTGAGCTATCTTCATAAAGCTTTAGAATCTCCATAAACTCACGGCTTTCAGCTAGAGATGCCTTCCCAAAAAGAAGGCTATCATCGGCAAAAAATAGATGTGAAACCCATGGCCCCAATCTGCTGGTTTGGAGACCTTTCAATTGCCCTACCGAACTAGATTTCTTCAATAATGCTGAAAGTCCCTCTGCACAAAGAAGAAAAAGGTAAGGGGAAAGAGGGTCACCTTGCCGAAGCCCACGAGATGGAATGATATACCCTTTTGGAACTCCATCTAGAAGAATGGAATACTGGACTGTTCTAATACATTCCATGATCATGATGATCCATTTCTCCGCAAAGCCGAACTTTCTCATAATGGCTTCAACAAAGGTCCATTCAACGCAGTCATAAGCTTTGCTCATGTCGAGCTTGACGGCCATCTCACATTTCCTACCTTTTCGCTTGGCCTTCATCTTATGCAAAACTTCAAAAGTCACAAATACATTATCAGTAATCATTCTCCCAGGTGCATTACCCCATTTTCTAATTGCAGTTTCTCCAGCCTTGCTTCTCGTACATAAATGTGACTCATGTTAGGTTGTCCCGAGAATTGAATGGGAAAATTCAATAAATGCTGCAAAGACTCCTGCATGATCAAGGATGATGTTCATACTCTTTGAGTCTTTGTGCTTAGAATTGAAGGGTTATTCAGGAACACAAGCCAAATCCTAAGCACAAAACTAAAATATCGACCATGTGGTACATACTAGAAACTACATAAGCTGTTGGAAGCTTCGAGCCCTTATACAGGGTATTTTCTCCTAAAAAAAATTATTTGCTTTTGCTAATTTGACTGATTGGATATTTCCGAGGGCCAACCTTCCAGACTAATCAAGTGTTTTTCTTCCATTTGTCTAGGTCTAACCATTTAGCTAAACAAATCTGTTAAAAGAATAACATAGTTAAGGTTCAAGAAGCATTATAGAATACTATTATGCAATCCCATCTGAAAATATGTAGGTGGTCACCACATGTGACATGACACAACCTAAAAATTATTACTTGGAATACTTACATATTTTATAATTTTTGTTATTTACTATCAGCAAGACATCAATAGATATTAAATTTCATATTTCTTATTCATTTACCAGTTAAATTACTTGAAACCCACAATTTATTTATTTTTTTGGTTTGGTAGCGGAGATATAATTTTATTTAACAAGTCCTTTTTCATCAACAAATTTTTGAGCAATCATATTAATTCAATTAATTATCCATTTCAAGTTAACAACGTCTTATTAATGTTATTATTGCAGGACAAAATCAAGTTGCAAGGTTTTTGGATTACTATTTAGAAAGAAAAATAAGTGGGAACAACTATCGTACTTTGATATGATCAGGATTAGCACTTTCTTTCTTTTCTAAACAAATATTAGCATTAAATTAGAGTATTGTGAAGTTTCTCCAAATGTTTTAGACTACTATATAGCCCCGCCATGGTTATCGTTCGCGTGAGAATAGCACACCGATTCCTCACTTCAAGGTCTGAAAGTTGTCAACTTTAGCTCTTGGGTCAGTCTCATTTGTGCTTTCATGCTATTTCTCGCATCTGGGTCTTTGAAAATTCCCAATTTTGGCATTTGGGTCGGTCTCTAAAACCCTAGTGAAAATAGCAATGTCAGACAACAATGGAAGTTATGACTTTTTACCTGTTGAGATTGCAAACAATATTCTCCTACGCCTACCAACAAAATCCATCATTACTTGCATCTGCGTTTGCAAAACCTGGAAATCCATAATCCAAAACCCCACTTTCATCTCCACCCATCTCCACCTCTCCATCAACAACAACAACAAGCACCACCTCCTCTTCCGCTTCGGTTCATGGACCCGAGAAAGCTACGCTTTGCATAAGGACGACGATGATGATTGCACACAACACACCAGGTTTGCTTTCCCCCTCCTTGTTCCAGAACTTGGGCCCCTTAATGGATTATCATCTCTGGTGGGTACTTGTAATGGCCTGATCTGCTTTTTCAATGAATTAAGCTCATACGAAATTGATACATTCTTTCTATGGAACCCTTGTGTTAGAAGGTTTGTTATACTTCCTTCCCCCAATGTTACTTTACGAACACACGGCGAACTTGTCAGATTTATTGGTTTTGGATTTGGATTTGATGCCAAAACCAAGGACTATAAAGTGGTGAGGTTGGTGACTCATTGGGATAATCCAAAGTTTCCAAAGGATCGACCTGTGGTCGAGGTTTACTCACTCGCCACTGGCGAATGGAGACTGGTTTCTGCTTGGCCTCCCATATGTACTCTAATAGATGGTTTTGAACACACATCATTTTATTTTGAACCACAGAGATTTGTCAATGGGGCTCTGCATTGGCTTGCATATCACTATACAGATTGTTTTATTTTGGCTTTCGATTTGGGGGACGAGGTATTCCGCAAGATACTGCTGCCAGAAGATCCTATTCCTAGTCATTATCCCTATGCTTCTGTTTCCGGTTATGGGGATTCCATTGTCTTTTGTCACAGTATGTCTTATAGTCTCGATATATGGGTGATGAAAGAGTACGGTGTTGCGTCCTCGTGGACCAAAGTTTTTAGTATTCCTGATCCACTTCGACCAGGAGAGTACATACCAAGACCAAGAGGTTTTAGTAGGAATGGTGAGGTTGTATTGATAGTGGGTGATAAATGGAAGCTCGCCTCGATGGATCTTGAGAACCAAAAGATGAAGGATCTTGGGATTGATTCTAGTATGTTTTCTTTTGTTGGTTCTTATGTTGAGAGTCTAGTTTTGCTCGACAAACGCCTGCCAACGTTGCAGTTACATACTGAGGAAAACAGGTAAAATGCATTTATACTTGGCATTGATCATAAGTTAGATATGAATATATAATGTTTGATATGACACTGTTCTATATAAATTCTTATTGTTCATTGATGACCTTAATAAACAACTTATTAAGGTTGATTACCATAATTTACAGTGTTCAGTATAGATAGATGTGCTAAACTTTATCTTTGCTGACAATTATATTGGTGACCTCTTTTAACTTCATGTTTTCTCACTTATACTAAATGTTCTTCATGTTTCTCCTTGTATTATTTATTTAAATGTTTCTCATTCTGTCAACTGTGATCTGTTTATGCTAAAAAAATTGCTTGTACATTTTAAATCTTCTATTGCCTTAGATGCCTATCTACTTACTGAAAAACATTCCCTTTGAGCCATGTTCATTGAGAAAGCAGCTCACCAGCAGGTATTGCTTGCTTTGGGTGGTTAAAAATTGAAAATGACCAGCTTCCTTAGCATAATTTGAGTTATATTTTTTAGTCCCAATAAAGTAGTTATGCTTGGATGTATTGTTTTGTCCTGATCCTTACTGTTGATGCCATTGAGATAACTTGAGCTCATTCACTTCAATTCCATTGTTGTGAATGAGATAATACACTTAATGACGTTACATAGAATGCCAGGAGTATAACCGAGATGTATCAGCAGTTTTTGGATTTATTTGAATCTTGTATCATGTCCATTGATAAACCTTACTCCTTGTTTCACACAATCTGATATTTGAGTGATTTCATAGATTAGTTTTCAAGAATGATTCATGCATGTTCTTGCCAAGTTGTTTGTTTGAAGGATATATTGTTCATTTTTTTTTAAGTGAGCAATCAAAATGGTACACTCACTATCATTCATCATTATTAATTTTTTTGTTTTGCTAGACCACTATCAGCTGCTATTTATGATAGTATCAATAGTTTGGCCAATGGTGGACATATACTTTCTGTCAGACTCAACTCATATGATAAAGCCCATTATTATCAAAACTATCCAAACCAAATTCAACAGCATTCATTGATTCTTTCTATTGATATAATTTGTCCATCATATTATCTGAAATTGCTTCGAAAGGAGCAACATTGTCCTGTTGTATTCATGTTTTGGTTCAAATGTGAGCATAGTGTATTCAACAATATCCTGATCTACTTTTGTCACATCAAGAGATGGCTGATAATTTTGACAGCCAAGTAGTTTTTAGCACACAAACAATTGAGAATTTACCACTGTTAACTCTAATTTCACTCACACAACCTTGAAAAAAAAAAAAAAAAACAAATCTGCATGTTGTAATATTCCATGTGAGATTAGTTCTCCTAATAAGGATTCGATTCTGCATTGTAACAGGAGCTGACCTCATGGTGCATGCTGCTATGAGGTTAATGGTGGATGAGTTGGAAGCAATGCTCGATGTAGTGGAGGACTTTTAATATGCTTGATGGTGTCATTCTTAAGGAAATTGCCGGTGTAGCACAGGTTATCCAAATGCTTGATAATGAAGAAAAGAGTTCTGATACCTTTGAGGCATATGTGTAAGAACATGGTAACATAACAAATAACCACTATTTTAGCTTCCTTCTGGTGTTGTAGTGTGTTCCCAGGAAGATGTGATCTAAGTGAGGAGATTTAGAAGACTTTTAACTGGTTTTTTCTCTCATGTATTGAGTTATGTAATGCTTGAACCTCTCCCAATATTACTTCTGGAGTTAAGGAGATTCAAAAGACTTTAACTGGCTCTGTTTCTTCTGGTGTTATAGTTTGTTCCTAGGAAGAACGCTTTGGATTTGAAGATATTGATCACTGTGCTTTGATTTGTTTGCAATATCTGAGCAGTGGTAATTATTAAGCTTTTATCCCAACCCCCTTTCTTTGGCCATGAAGTTAAAAATAAAAAGTTCTGCTTTACTATGTGCAGCTTAAAACTTAAAAGTACATCCAGAAAAAAATTGAGCAAAATGATTGGTCTATTGCAGACACAAGGGCATTGGACACAACCCAAATCCTTAGCACAAAACTAAAATATGGACCATGTGGTACATACTAGATACTACATAAACTGTAAGACTCAGAAAAGCCTAAGCTATTATAGGACTGGGCCTTCTGGTGCTAAAAAGCCTATAAAAAAAAAAATAAAAAAAAAAAAAAAAAAAAAAAAAAAAAAAAAAAAGCCAATAATTAGGGCATGAGCCTTATAGCATTTCCAATGGGTTAAAAGTTAAAACTAATTTCGACTAAAAATGGCTCTCAACCCATTAGCAACATATTAGTCAACATGCATTTTTGCTACGGTAACCAGCTATTTTTACAGAGTACTGTTCATTAGCCATTGGTATATTTTATTATTTTCAGCTACCAAAAGCTGATTTCTCTCTCTCTCTCTCTCTCCTTCTCACACTGAACTGAAAGCTTGAAGCTCACCCTCCCTCTCTCTTCTCTCTTTGCTGGTCTTCTAGTTGCTATGTTGTTATTTATTGTGGTTTTGATGGTTCAATGAGTGGTATTGGAGTTAATTGGGAAATTGTTGTTAACTGGGGATTATGGGGTTCTTGTTGTTAAATAGATAATCCAATCTGGTGTGATTGATAGTGGTTAGGCAAATAGAAAAAAAGTAGTTTCTTAGGTTAAAATTTGTATATAATTTTATCTATAGCATTGGGAATGCTCTTTATACGGGTTATTTTCTCCTTAAGGCTCTGCTTGTTTCACTGTAAAATATTTTCCAATGCAAAATGTTTTCAAATGCAAATAATTTCAGGGAAAATGATTTTTTTTTTTCGTGTTTGGTTGCATTCTGGAAAATGCTCCGGGGGGCGGGGGGGTGTTGTGCGAAAGATAGAGTAGGAGGGGGGAGGTGAGGCGTGCGTTTTTGGAAAATGGTTTACGAAAAAATTGGGCGTAAACAATTTTCCAAATTTTAACAAAAGATTTTCCGGTTAACGGAAATTATTTTCCATTTGACTACCATTTTACGATGAAACAAACACCCGCAATTTGAAAACATTTTTTAGAAAATATTTTACAGCGAAACAAACGAAGTCTAAAAAAAATATTTGCTTTTGCTAATTTGACTGCATTGAATATTACCAAGGGCCAACCTTCTAGACTAATCAAGTGGTTTTCTTCCATTTGTCTATGTCTAACCATTTAGCTGAATCCAAAATCTGTTTAAATAATAACATAGTTAAGGTTGTACGGCTGTTTTTTCCTACAATGGTCAATTTCTTTGTTTAAAGAAACATTATAGAATACTATTTCGCAATCTCACTTGAAAATATGTTGGTGGTCACCAAATGACACAACCCTAAAATTTATTATTTGAACATATTCTATAACGTTTGTTATTTACTATTACTCCAAAACATCATAGATATTAAATTTCATGTTTCTTATTTTACAACAAAATATTTAGCATTTAAATTATCAGAAACCCACAATTTATTATTTTTTTGGTTAGGTAGCGAAGATATAATTTTATTTTACGGGTCCATTTTCATCAACAAATTTTGGAGCAATCACATTAATTCAATTAATTATCCATTTCAAGTTAACCAGGTCTTATTAATGTTATTATTGCAGGACAAAATCAAGTTAGCAAGGTTTTTGGATTACTATTTACTATTTAGAAAGAAAAATAAATGGGAACAACTATCGTACATTCATATGATTAGGATTAGCATTTTCTTTCTTTTCTACACAAAACATTAGTATCAAATTAGTTTAGTATTCAATCTGGTTACAATTTGTAATCAGCTTACTATAATTTATTATGTGTCAATTAATAAGACTGTCTACGTATATTGTGATCTATTTAATAATTTATGTGATTTTTTTAAATAACATATGTAAATGGTGTCTCACATAATATCGTAGAAAACGAATCATAAACAAATTTATTACTAACCCTTCTCCATTAGTTTTAACCTAGACTATTGTGAAGTTTCTCCAAATGTTTTAGACAATCGGTATATATAGCCACGCCATGGTTATCTCCTTCTTCAGAACAGCACACCGATTCCTCGCTTCAGGGTCTGAAAGTTGTCAACTTTAGCACTTGGGTCAGTCTCATTTGTGCTTTTATGCTATTTTTCGCATCTGGGTCTTTGAAAATTCCCAATTTTGGCAATTGGGTCGGTCTCTAAAACCCTAGTGAAAGTAGCAATGTCAGACAACAATGGAAGTTATGACTTTTTACCTGTTGAGATTGCAAACGATATTCTCCTACGCCTACCAACAAAATCCCTCATTACTTGCATCTGCGTTTGCAAAACCTGGAAATCCCTAATCCAAAACCCCACTTTCATCTCCACCCATCTCCACCTCTCCATCAACAACAACAACAACCACCACCTCCTCTTCGGCTTCGGTTCATGGCCCCAAGAAAGCTACGCTTTGCATAACGACGACGATGATGATTGCACACAACACACCAGGTTTGATTTCCCTCTCCTTGTTCCAGAACTTGGGCCCCTTAATGGATATTTATCTCTGGTGGGTACTTGTAATGGCCTGATCTGCTTTTTCAATGAATTAAGCTCATACGAAATTGATACATTCTTTCTATGGAACCCTTGTGTTAGAAGGTTTGTTATACTTCCTTCCCCCAATGTTACTTTACGAACACACGGCGAACTTGTCAGATTTATTGGTTTTGGATTTGGATTTGATGCCAAAACCAAGGACTATAAAGTGGTGAGGTTGGTGACTTATTGGGATAATCCAAACATTCCAAGTGATCGACCTGTGGTCGAGGTTTACTCACTCGCCACTTGGCGAATGGAGAATGGTTGCTGCTTTGCCTCCCATATGTACTTTATTAGAAGGTTTTCAATCACAGAGATTTGTCAATGGGGCTCTGCATTGGCTTGCTTATAGGAGGACTGGTGCTTACGATGCACATTATTTTATTTTGGCGTTTGATTTGGGGGACGAGGTCTTCCGCGAGATACTGCTGCCAGAAGAACTGAGTTATACCCGATTGTTATGTTTCCGTGTATGGGAATTCCATTGCCTTTTCTCGAAGGAAGTCTTATAGTCTCAATATATGGGTGATGAAAGAGTACGGTGTTGCATCCTCGTGGACCAAAGTTTTTACTGTTCCTGATCAACGTGCAGGAAGTGTTCATACCATTGCCAAGAGGTTTTAGGAGGAATGGTGAGGTTGTATTGATAGTGGATGATGAAGGGAAGCATGTCTCGATGGATCTTGAGAACCAAAAGATGAAGGACCTTATGCTTGATTCAAGTGTGTCTTATTTTATTGATTCTTATGTTGAGAGTCTGCTTTTGCTCGACAAACCCGCCAACGTTGCAGTTACATACTGAGGAAAACAGGTAAAATGCATTTATACTTGGCATTGATCATAAGTTAGATATGAATATATAATGTTTGATAGGACACTGCTCTATATAAATTCTTATTGTTCATTGATGACCTTAATAAACAACTTATCAAGGTTTGTGCTCGCTGTCAGTTATACTTCAAATTGTTTGTCCTCTTTTCAAATTTTCTTTAATATAATCATTTATTACTTATGAAAAGAAGTGGTCATTGTTGGTTATCAACTTTGAGCAAGCTTATTTATCAAGCGAAGTTTATATTTCCTGCCACTTATAATTTACAATGTTCAGTATAGATAGATGTGCTAAACTTTTTCTTTGCTGGCAATTTTATGGTGACCTCTTTTAACTTCATGTTTTCTCACTCATACTGATTGTTCTTCATGTTCTCCTTGTATTATTTATTTAAAATGTTTCTCATTCTGTAAACTGTGATCTGTTTATGCTAAAAAATTTGCTTGTACATTTTAAATCTTCTATTGCCTTAGATGCCTATCTTCTTACTGAAAAACATTCCTATTGAGCCATGTTCATTGAGAAAGCAGCTCACCAGCAGGTATTGCTTGCTTTGGGTTGTTAAGAATTGAAAATGACCTGTTTCCTTAGCATAATTTGAGTTATATTTATTAGTCCCAATAAAGTAGTTATGCTTGGATGCAGGGGCGGCTCTACGTTATGGTGAGGGTGTGCAAGTGCACACCTTGGTTTGTTAAAAGTAAAGAAAATATATATATATATATATATATATAAGTGTTGTAGATGTGTTGAACACCCTTAAATAAAATTTTGAACACCCTCAAATAAATTTTGAACATCTTAATCCTAATAAACTCAATCCACTTAACCCAACAAAAAAACAAAAGCCCAAATAACAACAAAAAATTAACTCAAACAACAACCACAATAACAAAATAAACCCAAATAACAACAACTGGTGATGGTTTGATATGCGAGGGTTTGTTTATTTCACAGTTTTATTGTGTCCACTGTGTGGGTTTGTGCTTTGATTTGTGGTTTATTTATTTGGTTGTTTGTGCTTTTGTCACTTTGTGGCTTGTGGCTTTTTAATTAATATTAACAACTTAAATAATAGTATTTAATTAATAATTTAATTAATCATATAACTTAATTAAATTAAATTCTTTTTGTCTATTTATCTGCACATCACGTGTTGAATGTCTTATAGTTTATTTTTTATTCTTTTGCTAATACTGTGAAAAAATTTTTGATAAATAAATTACTTATACCGAAAGATTCATCTTCATAAACATAATGATTATAATAGCAGACCAAAATCTTCTATACCGCAAGATTCATGTATTATTATTATTAATTTTTTTTTTTTGTGATGTTATATTCAAGTTTTGTATTGAACACTCTGGAAAAATTTTCTGGAGCCGCCACTGCTTGGATGTATTGTTTTGTTGACTCCATTTCATTCCATTGTTTTTCTTTTCTTTCTCTTAATCTCTCGTGAATGATTTAATATTTTCAATTACACAATTGTACAAAGTAGAAGCCAAAGGCCTATCCAGTGGAAACAATAAAGAGAAAAATTAGGCAAATAGAAGACATCAATTTAAAACTACCATACTTGCAAATAAATGGAACTTGATCCCATTACCATAAAAGCTAATGTAAAACCCCAATTTTTGAATAAGAGTATTTAATGTGGAATGAATGGTCTTTGGCCAGCCAGCTATACAAGGTCCAATGCCAACTTTTTTATTGCTGGTTCAATGCCAACCTTAATAGATATCACAACCAAAAGACAAGTGATACTGTCATACCCTCTTTCTATTTCTCTATCCTTAATGAGGAGCTTGTACCTGATAGTCAGCCAAGCTATATAACAGTACTTGGTAATCCTTGTCTAATTGCATTTTATGTTTCTGTACTTGTAGACTGATGCAGGACAACAATGGGGAAAATAGGATAAATGGGAAAAGGGATAGAAACAAACAGAACAAACCCTAGGAATCACCACCTAAGGGTCTGCCTGCAAAACCCTAGGCATCACCACCTTAGGGGTGTCTGGCATCACCACCAAACGAAGAAGAGAGACGCATCTCAAATCATAGAAATTTTCATTAATTATCAAGTCCCTTGAAAATGAATACAAGTTTTGCTTAAATAGGCTACTAAGCCTTAACATAAGAAACCCTAATTCTAATGGGCTCGGCCCAATTATTGGAATTAAAATACTAATAAACTTGATTAGATACTAAGACCTAAAATAAACATACAATCAACTTTGAAACTAAAGATAAAAATAAAATAAATATTCTGCTCCCGCATCATAGACCTCCTTGACTTTCAGGATTTCCAAATCACTATGTTCATGATTAGCGATTACTTGAACATTACATGTTTGGACCTTTTTTAAAAAAAAAATAAATAAATAAAGTCGAAAGAGCTTTTATGCGAGCCAGAGTTACAGCTGAGCTCCGAATCGCAGTGTTACTTGAACTTGTGGTTGGCCAAGACCAATCTTTTCCTTGAATGATGGCACATGCCCCTCAAGGACCATAAGTTTGCAATATTGGTACCATAAGGTTCCATCTATCATGCTTTTAGATATTACGCCTTCCATTGGTTTTCCCTTTCTCCTTTTAGTTTACATTCTCATTTTAATATTATAAGAAAAGATATTGGTTTTGATCTATGTGTGGTTTTGGTTCCACCCCCCTCCCCCCCCAAAAAAACAATAGATGTAAAGTGTTTGTATTTGTCTTCAACTTACAACATTTGGTTACCAAATGTTTCTATAAATATGTATAAGCACTCATTGAGTTTGATCATTCTCTTCTATGCAAAGATACAAGAGGCTCTACCTCCATTGTAGCTCACTGATGAATATATTGTCTTATTTGGAATTGAAAATTATTGAAGCTCATAGGTTATGTTTTGGTTGCAAAGAACAATTGATGTCATATTGTATTTTTGTTCTTTGTTTTACTATGAATTGTGTGATATTTCTACTCTCTGATTTCTTTTGGAACACGGTGTCTTCTCTTTACGATTGCCCTTTAATAAGTTGCAAAATCTCTTCTTATTACATAATTGCTGGCATGGGAATATGCTTAGATCATTTACCTTGGCCCCCCCATTCCCCATGACACATGTGGTAAAGGCTTGGAGTACTTAATATGTACATTCTAGAAAACCACAAATATTGGTGTAGTTTTTTTTCTATATGGTTACCACACTAATTAGTGCTATTCTTTATTTATGTAAATCTACTTCTGGTGTTAAATCATAAACAAGAATGCACTCACAGTTTTTTAATTTCTTGCAGGACCTTGTGCAATCATGGTTGGTGATGAAACAGACTTTAACTCAGCAAAAGAAAAGATTCAACAAAACCTTTTGATGGTGTTTAGTTTCTTAGTATGGAATTAATTTATTATGTCAAAATGTATTTTAGTTGTTTATGTTGAAACTCCTTTTGTGGCTAAACCATTCTTAGTTAGCATTTCCGGATGATTTGCAGTTTGGTTTCATTGTGTTTACAGAAATGAGTAAGCGCTTAATTTCGTATACCAGGCTTGCATTGTGATGAAAATGCTCGCTAATACAGTGTGTGTGTTTTGGGGACAAGGATATGTTGCTCAAATGTGTTAAATTTCTCCTTTGCTTAATCAACTAGATGGCAGTTATGCATATCTAATGGCTCTAAAGGTATCCATCAAATACTTCTCTTAGATAGGAAGTTCTAAAGATGGAAGAAAACAACACATATTACATATTATCATCTAACCTTGCCATTTTCCCGTTACTTCTAGAGTTGAGGAGATTCATGAGACTTTAATTGGCTGTTTCCTTCTATTGTTATAGTTTGTTCCCAGGAAGAACGCTTTGGATTTGAAGATACTGATCACTGTGCTTTGATTTGTTTGTAATATTTCAATCTGCAGCAGTGATATTTTTAGTTTTCTCAACCTAGAAAAGCTTTCACCCCAACCGCTTTGGATATCCTTTTTCACTGTTTAGCTCTACGTGGGAACCATATTTGTTAGCTTGATTTTATTCCGGTCAAAAGTACATCCAAAGACAATTTGTGAGCAAAGGGTAACGACCATTACCCCATTTTCTAATGCCAATTTCTCTAGCCTTGCTTCTCATACATGAATGTGACCCCTGTTAGGTTGTCCAGAGAATTGAAAGGGAAAATTCAATAAATGCTGAGAAGAACTCCTGCATGATCAAGGGTGGCTTTCATGCTCTTTGTGCTGAGAATTGAAGGGTTATTCTATCATCATGACAACCCCAAAAATTAGGGACCTTTTGTCACAAAATGAATGGTTTGTTGCAGTCTAGCTGAAACTACTGTAAACACAAAGGCACTGGAGTCTGGACACGAGCCAAATCTATGCACAAAACTAAAATATTGACCATGTGGTACATACTAGAAACTACATAAGCTATTGTAGGACTGGGCTTTCTGGTACTAAAAAGCCTAAAGAAAACCAATAATTGGGGCTGGAGCCTTAACTCACTGGACTGGCCCAGCATAAGTTCAGCTAATCACATCATACAGGGTATTTTCTCATACAAAAAATTTATTTGCTTTTGTTAATTTGACTGCATTGAATATTTCCATAACCCAAGAAAAAAAGATTTATTATATATATATATATATAATAGAATTTGAACTCACACACACTGTCCACTTGATAATACTTCTAGCAGATGGGCATTGGCAACTCAAAATGGAATTGCATGGTTTAGGATATAGGATTAATCTGTTCAATCAGCTATAAGCACATATAATCGAACCCTATCTGCGAGACGCTTCTAGAGAAACTGAGAGCTTCTCTCTCCAGAAAGAAAAAAGAGTACACAAACCCTCTCCTTGCTGGGGCGCACGATTAGCGTTGTTCGCTATCGTGCGCCCATACCCTTCTGTGGGTTCCTTCCGCCCCTTTAGTGGGCCTTTTGCTGCCCTGCATGGGTCCTTTTGCTGCCCTTGGTGGGCTGTTTTTCGACGGTTCTCATGGTTGGTTTACCGGCTATGTGAATCGTCTCCTTTCTCTTCTTTGTTTTTTTGTTTGTGTTTGTGCTGATGTTCCAGGTGGTTTGTCTTCAGATCGGTGTGGGTTCGTTCTTGTACACGGTGAGATCTTCAATAACAAAGGATGTTTGGTAGGCAGTGGCCTTGGGAGTTCTTCCCATCTCGAGCTGATCTTGACTATCCCCCTAGCGATTTGGGGGTAGATCTATCAAAGAAACTCCTTTTGAGGAGCCCATTCGGAATCGCATGGCTTTCATTGCCATGGTCAATCCGTTCCATCCTTCCTACTGTTTGCTCGGGCTGGACATCTCCTGATATTGTGGTTCTCGCTATTTACAGGATGGTCTCCAAGATCTTGCTTTGTGTTAATGTTGCTCTGTTTGTTGTTTTGTGTTGTGTTTGTTTTGTTTTTGTGGTTGTATCCTGGGCACCATTGTTGGTGTTTTCTGTGTTATCCTATTTTAATTTTGTTTGTTTGTATCTTTTGCCTTTTGGGCTTTGAATAAAAATTTTTACTTATAAAAATATATATATATATATATATATATATATATATATATAATCGAGCCCTGCTCTATTGTTTGAAAGTTTGAAACCATGGTCTTGTGAAAATGCACCTAAACAGAGAGCAAAGCTTGGCTGATAGCAATTACCAAGCCCCAACCTTCTAGACTAATCAAGTGTTATTCTTCCATTTGTCATTTAGCTTAACAAAATATGTTAAAAATAATAATTAAATTTACTATTTTTAATATAGTTATAAACTTTTAGAAAAAAATAATAATCTATCAAAATAATAATTAATCCAGATTTTTAACTCTTCAACTTAATATTTTGGGTCAAAGTCTAGTTGAACCTGATTTTAATCTCTTTACCTAAACCTTAGGAGACAAATGGTTATTTATCAAAACCTGATTATTAGCTATAGCTAACAAACAAAAGCGAATAATTACTTATAAAAGGTAAACAAAAAAAATTAAAAATAGTAGTATATTTTTATCATACAGCCGTAACTTTTGTGCTCAAAGTAAAAAATATATATATAGAACATTTGACCAAGATGTAGTCAATCATGAAATCACGCTCATCAAGGCAAAGGAAGAACTTGTCATGAAAATGGAGCTATATAGAATTTGCGTAGAAGTAAATGGTTTGATTATTTGTGTGAGTTACCAATCATACTTTAAATGACCCAAAAGTTGGGCAGCAATTTAAAACTTAAAAATGATGAAAGTCTAAATCACTTTAAGGTTTTTTGACTTTTTCTTCACATATTGTAAATCCGGCTACATTTCAATTGAATATAATGCCAAAGTATATTTATTTATGTAAATATTATGTTTAGAGCAATAGATGAATGGTAAATAACAACAATAAAAAAATCCAATGTTAATATGAACATAAAAAAGGTGAGTGAATATTTAAGGGGGAAAACAATATTTTTATAATTTTGTAATGATAAAATGCTGTGGGAACTTAGGTAACTCGACAAGTTGAGCTTCCATTTTCATGATATTATAAAGGTCAAATTATAAATTACACCCTTTAAGTTTGGTCAAAGTTCAATTCAGTCTTCTAAGTTTTGACCGTTTCAATTCAGTCTTCTAAGTTTCAGTTTAGTTTCAATTAACAATTTATGTTAAAATCTGTTAAAACTCACCGTTAGTTTTACATTAAATTTGATTTTCCTGATATTAAATTAGATTCAACCCGGTTAAAAAAAAAAATTAATAATTAACCATTGACAGTAAACCCATAAACAAAACTACACCAGATTGAACAAAAGTGCCCAGACAAACTCAAATTTATATTGAAATTCACTCTCAAATGCTCTTCTTCTTGATCTTCGCTTGAGAGTTCCACTGCTCCACGCTGGGTTGGTTCAACAATTGCACCACTTGATTCTTCCACTGCTACAATTGATACTTCCATTGGCTTCTTCAATAATTACACAAATAATTAAATATTCAACACTTGCCCTTTGGGGATCTGAGGAACAATAACCAAATAAATGTTTTTGTCCCACACGACCGTTGAGAGACTTAGAATCGAGGAAAGGAATGGAACTCACCAGAAAATGTTGCAGAGAAGCAATGAAACAAAAAGATCCTCGAAAGCCCTAAAATAACGATTCTTTAATTTTCTTTTCTCAGGCCAAGGTAGCAGTATAGCTGATACACATAATTTGGATTCGACAATTCAGAATTTCAGATCCCCATGGCTCGGCTTGAGGACGAGTTTCGAAACATACTTTTCAACCGCACCACTCCTTTGGAAACCGATTCTCTCTCTCTCACTCTCAAAGCGACGATTATGAAAAAGAGCATTTGAGTGTGAATTTTGATATGAATTTGAGTTTGTCTGGGCACTTTGTTCAATCTGGTGTAGTTTTGTCTATGGGTTTATACTTTATTTTTTTTTAACAGGATTGAATCTAATTTAATATCAAGAAAATCAAATTTAATGTAAAACTAACGGTGAGTTTTAACAGATTTTAACAGAAAATGTTAATTAAAACAGAACTAAACTTAGAGGACTGAATTGAAACGGTCAAAACTTAGAGGATTAGATTGAATTTTGACCAAATTTGAAAGGTGTAATTTGTAATTTGGCCTATTATAAATGGTTCGTGATAGCACTATGTTTTTTTTAATTATTGTTGTCTTTCTTTTTATACCTTTTTCAACTCTGCCTGTTTTGAAACCTAACTAGCATTATTGCCCAACGGCAAAGATACATTTTTATACCTACTTTATAAGGAATAGATTCTGTATATCTTAACGTGGGAAACATAAACATATAGGCCAAGTCAAACCAAGACAATATTACTTGGAAGTTAAGAATACAACTTGAAATTTCCTTTTTTAAATTAAACCTGTAAAGAGGTCCGATACTCAGTTAATACATAATTAAGGCTCTACTGCACCGTACAATGGTCAATTTGTTGAAAGAAAAATTATAGAATATTATTATGCAATCCCACCTTAAAATATGTTGGTTGTGGGATAAGAATTACATAACCAACACGCATAACCTAATAGGTATTATTTGAACACATTCACTACCCTATAATAATTGGTCTTTACCATTGAATCAAAACACCAAGAACTTATGTGGTTTTATTTACTAGCTAAGTTAAAAATTACCAACGTTAATTCCATTAATTATCCAGATCAAGTTAGTAAGGTGTTTATAATGTTATTGCAAGACAAAAGCTTGATCTCTACCAAGTTCCAACCAGGTCTCTTAACACGTGCTCCAACAAAATCCTAATCCGGATTATTTACTATAAAAATAGCAAGGTTTTTGGCTTACTATTTCGAAAGAAAATCAAGTGGGATCAACCATATATAGTACATTCATATGATTAGCACTTCCTTTCTTTTCTACACAAATATTAGCATGATTAAATTAGTCTAACCACTATGATTTACAAATAGTTTATAATTGGTTAGTAATAGTATATATAGCCACGCCATAGTTATGGACATTAATAATGTTGTTGAGGTGGTATCTGTCATGGATATTAGGGCATAAATGTGCGATGCCAAATGCAATTAAGCTATGACTTATCTATAATCATTTTTAATTCCTAGATGACAGTGCTATACTTATTTTTATCAATATTACTATTTTAGAGAAATATGCCTTTGATTAAAATTTAAGTTGTTACGTCACTCATCAAATGGTATATATATATATATATTCGGGTGATGTACACGACTCTCCCCTCGAATTTATCGAAATGACACTCCTCTCAAAAAATTGTATAAATGACACAATGCCCTCTCAAACTGTGATTTCATTGACGAAATATTCCATTTTTAAATAACAGTTATATTAATATATACATACCTCAAAAGATGAGAGTTTCATTTCATCCGTAGTTTGGGTAAGAATTTTTTTCTTAAAAATAGGATATTTTGCTAATAAAAACTTAAATGTTGCATTTATACAAAATTTCAAGGGGGGATTGTTATGTTATGAATCGATTGGGAGGAGTATCATTTCATAAAACCTTGAGAGAGGTTAGTATATATAATTTACCCTATAATCTTTTTTGGATAAATCACCTTTTAAACCCATAAAAACTCTAAAGTTTAAAAAGTAATTTACCATTTTTTTTTTTATCAATAAGTTTAAGAGCACAATTTTATATTTTTACAATTATTGATATGCTTAATTTGTTGTGATTAGTATATTTTAAAAGTAGTGTTAGTGAAAAAAACCCAATAAAAATGATGTTACTTTAATTATAATAAATTATATGTAATTATTAAAAAAAAATATGAACAATGTTAGTATTACTTTCTTTTTCTTTTTTTAATTTGCGGTCAGATTCAGGATCTTTAGGTAGCAGACATAAACAACTGTTTCAAAGTCAAACTTTTTGGTTTCTCTCTTTTCTTTAAAGCAATAGTTGTGTTTTTGCACTTTCCAGAGAGCACACACGTACTATTAATTAAGCCAATTAAAGATTCAATAGTGAGTTAGGTGGCTGGAGGCATATATGGCTCTCGGGTGCTGTGTTAAGGCTCTGATTCAGTCATAACTCATAATACTCAACAACTTTCAACTTCTTGAAACTTATATAACTTATGCTAGAATGTTTATATAATGGTATCATGCTATGTCATCGAAATAATTACTGGTTGTTGTGGTATTTGTAGTCACTTCGAAAGACTTAGCACTTAAATTCATTGTTTGACCATAAAATAAATAAACATAAACATAAACAACTCTTTCAAACCTCACCTTTTGGTATAGTCTATAGAATTTTTTAATTTTTCTTTTTTCAAGTGTAGTTGTACTTTTACCTAATTCAATAAAAAATAAGCTATATCAAACGCAAATTAAAACTACGAAAACCAAACTAAAATATGCTTAGATAAAGCATGTGTAATTAGTTTAATATTAATAACAAAGGTGACCAACATCGAAAGTGATGGTTGAGCAAATAAATATGTACTTCGCGTGAAACCATAAAAGCCTAAAAACTATTTATGAAGCACAAACAGTACAACTTTGATAGGATGAATCACTGTTTTCAACCAATTTTCTCATAACTCACTATAATGAATAATAATTTATGCAAGTATTTAGATGAATTTGTTATTGTTAGACACTATATTCCAAACACCTTTCGATTAAAGGGTTCATAAGCTAAGAAGATTTAAAATATCGGAAAATTATTGAATGCTCTTAGAATACATTAATGTCATATTCCATTTTCTCATATGAATGAGTGATTATTTAGTAATTACGGAATTTTAAATAAATTCATGGTGGGAGTATGCATTTATTTGTACTCTGAGATTATTGAATAATTTTCTAATATAAATTGTGGATCCTACCATGAATTCAATTAGCGAAATCTATCATTCATGTGAGATTAGAGAATACAATATTAATGTATTATGGTAGTCTATAATTACCGTTATAATTTCTAACAACATCAATAATTTAGAACATTATATATATTTCCACATTAGTTTTGCATTCTTCCCGCCATCATGTCTCACATTGTTAGGATCTATGATATAATTATATATAGGTTTCACGAAATTTCATATTGTGGTATGAAAAAAATACAAGATGAGTTTAATGTAACTATATGTAAGGGATACTATAGATTCAAATCTATGTATCTATCAAAAAATATATATATATTAACCAAGTCATACTAATGGGTGTATCAAATAGTATTTATTTGTAACTTTGGGAGAAGAGGAAATCAAATAGGGAAGATGTTCATAAGATACAGTCGCGTAATCATCTTCTCCTAGTTGATTTGGTGCAATTATGTATCCCACTGATTTCGTGTTTGGTATGCTATCCTTATATCAAACAAAATTTAAGAAGAATCACTACTTTGTCCAAACTAAATGAAAGTGAGTAAGAATTTTTTAGCCCTTAAAATCACATCAATCTGTAGAAAGAAAATGACATGATTATTTAACATTAACCTTCACTTCAGGTTGAAATATTCCCACCCAAACCACAACCAAACTTGCCATGTTAAAATATACAATGGTGCTACCTACCAACACCGATAAAACCACTAAAATCTCATGTCACCCGAGTTTCATTGCAATACAAACGTGAAATAAGAACGAAAAATCTATCAATTCCTAAAATCTATCAAGATTAAAGTTTTATTAATTTGTAAATTTGAAAAGATTAGATGTTAGATATCAATTTTAAACCTATAATATCACAACGAATTTATCATTTTTTTTTTTTTTTCAAAACTCATATACAAAAAAATAAATAATATCCTATAACTCCTCCTAACTATGATGGAAATAGTTTTCCTCCAACCTGGTTTGGAGAAATATTCCTCCAACTCACTACGTAATATATAAATAGACCATCCACATGTACTTTTAGTCAAATGACCATTTTAATGAGTTATATGACTTTTTAAAATAATATATGTGGATAGTCTATTTAATTGACACGTAATGAGTTAAAATAAAATTCCTCCAAACTAAATTGGAGGAAAACAATATTCAACTATGATTTTGCATCAAAATAACTAGATTAAAGCCATGCTTTTTTACGACGAGTGAAACCCACCAACCCATAAGCTGAGAGTGGCAAATGACAATAACACCTTTTATAGAGTAGTAAATAAAAATTAATATTTCTAATTTCATCTAATTATAGTTGTAGTAGTACTCTTTTAGAAGCATTGGAAACTCTGTTAAAAAAAAAAAAAAAAAAAAAAACACCCTCCCCTAGAAGAAAACTAATACTAACTATAATAAGAAAGTCTTATTCACACTCTTGACTTTGACCACCTTTACGTCGTTGAAATGGAAGATTCCACCGTCGGTTCCAAAAGAAACCAACCGTCACAGGGCCCACTAACCACTTTAATTAATTAATTAATCCTAAGTACAAATCCTTCGAAAGAGGATTTACTTTTTCTTAAACTTTTTTCAGTTCCTTGCTTCTTCCCTTTTGTTTCTATTGTCACTTGTCAGCAGCAACTCAGCATCTTTGACATTGTGAGTTTCATTTTTTTTTTGAGAAAGACATTGTGAGTTTCTTTCACCAATTCAGCTAAAAAAGAAAAGAAAAAAGTTTCTATCTCCAGCTCAGCTATACCCCACCAAATCCCACAAGTCTACACTGTATTAAACTATAAAATATATATTATAATATATATTCAGCAAATGTAAATAATATATACATTGGTTTTGGGCAAATAAAAAATAGGTTAACATGTGGATTCCAATTAAATCAATTAGTATAGAATTTTATCGTTGAATAATAAATTGTGTTCGAATCTCGAATATTCTTAAAATAAATTATATTAATATCTTTTAAAAAATAATCATAATAAAGTAATATTAATTATATGTTGATGTAAAAACCTTGTAGAATTGATTGGTCTTTTTTACTAGGATAATTAAATTCAAATCTTTCCTCCCAAATTATCAAATTATCCAATAATAATAAAACTCATTTTAAGTAGAATAGTTAACTTGTAGTTTTTTTTTCGCATAATAAAGTTAATTAATGTAATTATTATGCTAAATTTATATAAATCCCATCTATGTTGCATATTAGGTGGAGTGATTGGGATTCATATAGCCACGTGAACTCAAATTCTCTAAGTTTCAAAAATACTTTGCTTCTAAAATACATTTGCTTCTAAAAATAATACATGTTCATTTAAAAATAATAAAAATTAAGGAAAAAAAAAGTGAAATAAATAAATAAATAAAATAAAATAAAAAACATGAAAGAAAGGCACAGAGAGCCACTTGTGTTGTTGAAAAAGACGACACAATCACACACGTCCAACATTTGCGTGGCGGGGCCCTCTCCAAGACGTGGCCCTTGTCAGGCCCAACTCAATCACACGTGTCTTTACGCGCTTTGGCCGCTAATATTCCCACTGCCACTTGTACATCCTCCTTCCAAGATCCTCCCGTGGGACCCTCTCCTCCCGATTCAAAAGTTAGGCCTCTTTTTTGGCTTTTACAGTATTATTGTATTAATTCATTATTAAAAAAAAAAAAAAAAAAAACACCACACGATAAATTATTCAACGTAAATGGCCTCCTAACCAATTAAAAAAAACCTCTATTTCTTAACAACGGTCAATTTTAAGAAAAGTACTTAATTTTTTTTTTTAAAGTTTTCTTAACGTGAACGACTAAACTCTTAGATCTTAAATATACAAAGGAAGATTCTAAGATACTGGACAAGACACTTAAACCCAAAATCTCATAAGTTCATCTCAGTCATGAAAATGACTAAACCCATCTCTTAGTCAAGTTAAAAAAAACATTTTCTTTAATAATATAAAAAAATGTTATCTTTCTCTAAAAAAATTAAATTTAATCATATAATCTATTAATCAATATAATTACAAAACTTAAGGTAATAACACTTTAGCATTTCCAATAAAGTCAACAAACCAACATTTTTCCAAATTTTGACTTAAACCAACCAACCAACAAACAACTCAACAAATTTTTCGAAAGGTACATTAACTTAACATTAATTTTTGCTAAATAATTTCATCTCCTCCAACCAATTCTTTCTTTCTCTCTCTCTCAAATCTCAACTCATATAATACTAAAAAGGAATAAAGAAAAAAATATTGAAATGAAATAGAGAATAAAATAGAGAAAGTTCTTAACCAAATTTGAAAATGGGATCTAGAGTAAGATTCGAGAAAGAAGGGTAAAATAGCGCGTGAAATAGACGGTTCTAAAAGACCGTGGGGGTTTCCATAGAAGAAGCGCGCAGGCTGGGTGATATGAGAGAGAGAGTTCCTTAACAAACACGTATTGTAAAGACCCATAAATCTCTATAAATACCCCACTCCTGTTTTAAGGTTTTCTTCTCTGTCTCTCACTCTCACATTCATTGGTCTTAGAATCGATTTTCCGCTTGATTCTCGTTCCTCGTTCTTCGTTCTCTGCGAATCAACTGGGTTTTTTCTGCCACTTTCTTTCTCTCTCTTCATTTCCTTCATTCTTCAGGTAAAGACTATTTCTTTTTTTTTCTTTTCTCTCTCTCTCTCTGTTTCTTTCTATTTTTCTGTTTTGGTTTTAATGTCCCATTCTCTTGCTAGCTTGGTCTTCAAGAAAATCAGCCAAGAACCCATTAAAGAAGATTGAAACTTTTCAAACAAAAACCGGTTTACCTGGTCTATAATGCCTCTTTGAGCATTGCTTTACTTGTATTCATAAGGGTCTTGGTTTTTTTGTTTTTGTTTTTTTGAAGGGTTAGATAATTGCAATTTGGAGACGGGTTCACGTTGTTGGGTTCTTGATTGGAGCTTTTAAAAGTCAGGTACGTTATGGTCTATCTTCTTCTTTGAGTTTATCTGAAGGGTCTCATTCAGTTTGGCACGCAATGCTGTTTGGAAATGGATTTGGAAAAGTGTTTGGTTGCCTTTTTGGAATTATTGCTTCGTTACCTTTTCAATGTTTCGATTTTTTGTAGCTAATCATAATATGGTGGTTGTTATTGACTTTTTTTTTTTTTTTTTTTTTATGCGAATTTGATTTTGAAATTTGATTGATTTTGATTTTTATGAGAAATTTCTTTTATTTAATGGTTTTCCTTTTTTTTTTTTTTTTTGATGAGTAATTATTTTTTTTTATTAAACATATATATATATATATATATATATATATATTTATCTTGTTTCTGGGTTTGTACTATTTCATTCTTTTCCTTCTCCACACAAATATAGTTGTATGTAATGTAATCTTCTTTGGTCGCCTTTTTGAATGATTCGTTAATTCAGTTTTTTCAGTTTTTTTTTTTCCCAACTGGAGCTAGGATATTGTCGACATTGATTCAGTTTTTTTCTTCATTTTTTTATTTTTATAAAGTTGATGTGAAATCTTTCTTTGTTTTTATCTTTGATTTTTAGTCAACTTTTTTTGGCAACTACTGTTTGTTAATGGATCATATCACGTCTATTCAAGTGACTTGGTGTTAAAACAATTACAAGCCAGAAAAAAGAAACAAATCCTTAATTCATATTTTTGACATAGTGATAGTAATTTTGAATGGTGCAAATATTGACCTTAAATACACTAATCGTACCAAGGAAATGACAAGAAAGATTGATCATATACATGGTTGGAAAAATCTTATATTTTAAAATTATGAAAAATTTTGTTTTTCTTTTTGGTGGTCACGGTGGATATGGGGATAGCAACACAAGGATGGTGATGTTGAATTTTAAAAAAATTTCTTTTGGCAGCTTTGTTGGTTTATTTCATTGCAGAATCTTTATCTGCTGGGTCCATATGTTTAATGATTCCCATGCTTCTTTGTAGGCCCATAATGTGTGGTTGCATATGGTATTGTTTCCTCTCCACTATGTGGGGTAGAACTAGAAGAGCCTTTTATTGTATACAACTACCTATTGCCCATATTTTCAGTACCAAATATCGGTTCTATGGGCTGGTCTCTTTCATTGAAGACTAGTTTGATTTTTCTTTGCTATATATATACTCACAATTTTCATTTTCGTAGTATCCACTTGTTTTTTTTTTTTTTTTCAAAAAAATAGTTTTTTGTTCAATGGTTACTATTTTCATGGTTAACTTCCTTTTCATTATAGCTTTAAAATTCTTTATGATATTATTCACAAGCTGGGGCCCTTGATTTTTGAGTTTCTGCAATGAGTTTGAAAAGAATTGTGATTGTGACAATTTAAGCCATGATGCATGTTGCAATGATATGAAATTTGCTATGCTTTATAATTTGTTCAATAATTTTAGTAAGGTTTACATCCATGCATACATTCTTCTCATCAGGATCATTATCAATGTCACCATCATCATCATATTAATCAACCAAGTCGTTTCCAACCCATTTACCGACACTTTTGGTGTAACATATTCATAGTTGGAGCAATGTTTTTTACTGAATCCTAACTCATTTCAAAGCTGAGCAAATAAGTTCCACTATTTTAAGAAAAATTTGGAAGCGAGTGCCGCTATTTTTTTTGGTAACTTATGCACATATTCAATGGGTATTGAACTCATGGGTAACTTATGCACATATTCAATGGGTATTGAACTCATGACCTCACATTCGGAAACAAGTGCCACTAGTTCATGGTAAAATATCATTACTTAAGATGACTCTCAATGTTGACATTTATATTTATCACTAATTCTAGTAGCACTACAATTTTCATTCCCCTTATTTTTAACCACTTTGAAAAACAAAGGATGATAGTTTTGATTTAGGGTAAGTTGCTCTAATCTCTCTTGAGGTTTTGGGAAATGTTGGAAACACCCCTCCTATTTTTAAAAGAGATACTTAGCCCCTTGAGATTATTGTTTATTTTTTCTTATCATATAACCAATATGGTTAGTAAGCATTATTTTGAGGTTATTCTAGATGAGAATTTAATTGGAGAAATATGTATTTTTACTCAATTTATAATGGGAATTAATGGTCATAGGGCATTATTTGCTATATAAATCAAAACCTCAAGAGTATAAAAATAAGAGGGGGTTTATGACATTTCTCCAAACCTTGAGGGAGGTTATTATAATTTACCCTTTTATTTATATTAAAGTCCTTATCTTTAAAATTAACTTCAATTAATTGGAAGAGGCTAAACGACGAAAGTAAGCATAGAGTGTGAGAGGTCACATAAAGTGGAAACATATGCTTCTTCCTTTTGCACTTTAGCAAAATTTCATTACCAAATTCATGAATGTGTATACATTATCACCTGTGGTAAGCATAAGTACTCTAAGCTTTTGTTTTGGCTTTCTTTTAATTCAATTTTTTATGCAGTTATGTCTTACACATTTAGAGGTTTTTCCAATAAATTGGAACTTTTTGATAATCTTTTGATTTGAGTGGTTCTGGTTCTCAATTTTGTGGCATGGTTTCATTTAAATTATCTTTGGGGTCCTTGCCACACATCTAGCAACACCAGTTACTGTGAAAATCCTTTCCTTTGCTGGTCCATCTCTTAACTTTTTTTAATTAATTGATTTTTAGTAAATGTTAGGTAAGGCATATTTAACTGTTTATGTTGCTACAATAAATGCAATGTGGCATCAATGTCTATAAGTTCTTCATATTTGTAAAGACCACAATTCTTAGCTTTTGTGTGGTTGCGATAGAAGGCTGGGAATTTTCTCCTGATGTTAAATCATTTTTCTTTTTCTCAATTCCTTTTAGCAGGTACAGAACAGACTGTCACCTCAATCATACGATTTCTAGCGACATGATAAGGTGCATGGAGTTAACCCTGGCTCTGTTGTACTGATATTCTAACATTGCATATTCAATTGCTTTGCAATTAACACATTTTTATGGTAATTAGATTTCAGGAGCCCTTTGCTTGATGGACTGCTTGCCAAGTAGTAGTGACAAGAAGACACTGAAGAGGTGGTTTTTTATCGACAAAAGGGTTGGGTGAATAAGATATCCGAGATTACTCTGTTGCTTTGCATCTTTGTAGATTACTCTGCTGTTAAATTTTACATAGTTTTTGCATTATAAGTCGTGCTACAAATCTGGATCCGATGGACCTGAAGTCAAATCATACTGCTCCTGTTCTTACTGATCCTCCACCGATAAACAAGTCAAGACTAGGCTTGCATTCCAGTTTGTTAACTTATCCACCTTCTCGAGCAGCTTACTCTCCAGGCATTCTTCTGATCCCTAGGAAGAAGACTGGAATACTTGATGATGTTCGCTCTAGCAGTTGGCTAGATGCCATGAAATCTTCATCTCCTCCTCATAAGAAGATAACCAAGGATGTCAACAATGAGTATGCATTGTCCGACACTGATGCTGCTTACAACACCTGGCTGGTATTTTTCATTTCCTCTGTGTTCTTTTTTTTGGTCTTTTGGATTTGTTTCTTTCAAGAATTGCTAGTTGAGTCGTTTATTTAGTTTTCTGCACCTTTCTATTTTAACTTAGCAGGTTAAGTATCCATCTGCAATTGCGTCTTTTGAGCAAATTACAAACCATGCAAAGGGAAAGCGAATAGCACTGTTTCTGGATTATGATGGGACTCTTTCACCAATTGTAGATAACCCTGATTGTGCCTTCATGTCTGATCCTGTAAGAATTTCTTCTCATTCTTAACAAATGTGGAAATTTTCATTTGAAAGCTATATTGTTCTTTCTTTTGTCCTCCATCATTTGGTCATTCTGACTCTGTAACCTTTTCAGATGCGTGCTGCTGTAAAAAAGGTGGCAAAGTACTTCCCAACAGCAATAATTAGTGGAAGAAGCCGTGACAAGGTAATTGGTTGACTTCTTTATAAATAGTCTATCTCAATAACATCTTTCTTAGCAATTGTCTGTTTATTTACATACAAATATCCTTTTTTGGTGGTCTTGAGTTTGACAATTCTTGTCCTACAATCCTATTCATTCAGGTATATCAGTTTGTAAGACTAGCAGAACTCTATTTTGCGGGTAGTCATGGGATGGACATCATGGGCCCTGTTAGACAATCTATATCTGGTGACCACCCAAATTGTATTAAGTCGATGGATGAGCAGGTAATTAGCTGATAAATTTCCTTATTTTGCATCTCTCTCTCATCAAGATATATATATTTACGTGATTTTTTATCTGATTGTGATTATAGGAAAAGGAAGTCAATTTGTTCCAGCCTGCTAGTGAATTTTTACCTATGATCGATGAGGTGTGTAAATGTCTTGTCCATAATTATATATTAGGAGTGCTATAAAGCAGTTCCAATCTTTCATTATCTATCGTATTACAGCATTCTGATTTTATAATGTTTGAGCAGGTTTTTAGATCCCTTGTTGAAGGTACCAAAGATGTTATAGGAGCAAAAGTTGAGAATAATAAGTTCTGTGTGTCTGTACATTACCGTAATGTAGAAGAGAAGGTATGGCTTTTTACCAAGCAGACAAGTCTGGTTTTTTTGTTCGGTTTCATGTATTTTTTACTTATTTGGAGGGAACTCTTTTTTGCTTATTTACTCATTTGTTGGAACTTTATTTGAATTTTTATTGACAGAATTGGACTGTAGTAGCACAATGTGTCCATGATGTTTTGAAAAACTATTCACGTTTACGATTGACTCATGGTCGCAAGGTATTCTTTAGAGCCAACATCCAGCCTGATCAATATTTTTGTTTTTTATTGTAGATTTTCTGCTTGTGCCAGGCACAATTATATGCCCACTAATTCGTGTTTAATTTACCTCATCCTTAGGTTTTAGAGGTCCGTCCTGTGATCAATTGGGATAAGGGGAAAGCTGTCACATTTTTACTGGAATCACTTGGTGAGTTATTTTTGGCTACGGATCTGAATTCTATCCATTGTTTAATACATTTTTCAGATCTTTGATTCCCTTTCACTCTATGTAACCATGAAAAAAATTGTTTTAGGGTTAAATAACTGCGACGATGTACTCCCAATATATGTTGGAGATGACCGGACAGATGAAGATGCATTTAAGGTAAATATCTGACTTACCATAAAGTTAATGCTCTTAGGAGTTCCTGGATTATATAATGAATAAAATTGAACTTTTAATAGGTTTTAAAAGAGGGAAATCGAGGTTATGGCATTTTAGTCTCTTCTGCCCCCAAGGAAAGCAAAGCAGCCTACTCTTTGAAGGACCCATCAGAGGTACAAGTTTTTCTTTATCTAAAATAACCATGTTTGACATCAGATATGCTGGAGATACTTTATAATGAATTTCTATAAAGCTTTACATTTGAGGAAACTGGCTCTTTTTTGGTCCTTTTTCTTTGGGAGTGGACATTTATTTTGAATAGTGTGCATTGTGCAACTACTTCAATTGCATAGCACACTTACCTTGCAATAAATTGGTGCATGCTTTATCCTTTCAGATGAACATAACCCTTATGTTTATATTTTTCATTTTTCTGTATAACAATGGTATTATCTGGTATGCAGGTCATGGCATTTCTCGAGTCACTGGTGGCATGGAAAAAGTCAAGTCCTTTATAAATATTCTATGGAGTAGAATAAAAAGAAGAAGAATTTTCTCTGACATACATATACGATGAAAGACAGCCTACTACATGTTTAGAGTTTTCTAGAGAATATACCAAAGCTTCATGTCTTAATGTATATTCCTTGCTCTAATTAATCTTGCCCATTATTGGCACTAAGGATTGCCTTTATATCATTAAAATTATGTTTTTCTTGGTCTGAGTCGTATATGAGTTTGTATTCATTCATTCATTACTCCCCTCCCCTCCCCTTTTTCCCTATATCAGTTTTGGTCAGTACATGTACATCTCCTGTTGGGGTATGTATAGAATCCTTAATCATTTGTTAATTCTTTTAAATTTACAAATATTTATATGTACAGAAATATATTATTGGTCATCAATTTTAAGCATATACTAGACCCCTTTTGCTGTCCAGCTCATTTCTGACCAAACATTATTGTTTATTTCTATGTAAAGCTTGGAATTCTTGTGGAATGCATAATTCTCAACAGGATGGAAACATAGCCAGCCACTATCTCAACAAAGAATCAGCTTGTCGCATATTTAAGGCCAATTTTTTTCTCTTATCATGTGATAAGGTTTGCATGTCACAATCATTTTTGAATTTTTTAACAATTTTTTATTAAGTGGTTGAGATTAAAAGTTAAGAAGTTAACTTTCAATATCAACCACTCAATAGGTATTGCATGCAATACCAATTGCATGGGATCTCAATCCCAATATCAGCCTCTAATCATCCTTTTCCTGATTTGCTCCGGCAGGTCATATTAGCACAGCAAAATGCTTTTCTTAACTAAAATTAAAAAGAAAGAAAAAATTCATTGCACCTATCCCCCTCAATAACAGCTTCATTCACAGCTACTCAGCCCAAAGTCACATGTGTAGCCGTGTAGGGGTTGCTTGTAGATAGTTTCTTAATTCATTCCCCCAGCCATCTTAAAATCAAATTGTGGTACTTCGATTTTTCTTTCTCATCTAATGTGGTATGTATTGGCATTCTAACAAGACAAGATAAAGATATACCCTGACTTACTATAAGTCCTGTCTAGTGCTGTTTGCTTTGCAGGGGACATTAAAATGGCATGTTTTACCAGTTGTGAATGTGCATGCCTGTTTGCAAATTAACTATTCCATTGGCTATAGCAAAAAAAAAAAGAAAAACTATTCCTTTGGTAAAAGAGTTTTATACAATAATAATAAAGGACCCTTATCAGTTATAAATTCTCAATATACTAATTAGGGTCGGCCATGACCAATAAGATTTGTTGTGATGGTATGCCAAAAAAAAAAAAAAAAAAGATTTGTTTTGTTCTTTTTTTTTTTTTTTTTTTTTTTTTTTTCAAAACAAAAACTGAGATGATTTGTTGTGATTTGTATGTAATAAAAATATTGTTAATTATAAGTCCTTAAAAAAGCGATGTGGCTCTAATTATGACTCGACACTTTAATAAATTGTGAAAAATATTGTTCCTAACATTACTCGACATCCTCGAGGGAACTTAAACTTCCGCCTCACACATGCATCCCCCAGCACAATAAGCAAAGTGTTTTCATGTGCATATGCTTTGAGGTCCAACAACATGACTAAGTGGGCGGAAGTTTGTAATTGAATAAGACCTAACGTAAAGAATATAGCAAGCTAGTTGGGCCTTTTTGTGTAATAGTTTTGGATCAATTCCCAGCTCCATTCCAGCCAGAATTCTGGCAGATGAGTTGGAATTTTCTCATCCTTTGTGGTGTGTATTCTTCTTGATTTTGTTAAAGCAAATTTGCATAAATTAATAACAAAAAAAAGGATAAGACATATATTAGGGTGTACTTGTCCTAATGATTATCCAAAAGAAGCAAATTCCAGTAGTCCGGCAAAACAATCAAGTGATTCTGGACTATAAAATATAAATCTTTTAACAAATGAGCAATGTATATGTGTAATACATGTATATTTATAGTGTTTTAACTTATTTTTTCTAGGTGCTTGAATATCTTGTGATACATGACGCAAAAGGGAGCATATCAGCTGCAATTAAATTAGGTACAATCATTGCAATATAAACTAGCTGGCTCAATTAGACATTGCTACCTCAATTAAAATGACACATCACTTCCCAGTCAGATCAAGCAAACAAAACTTACGGAAATTCCTATTTTTTCCGTCAACTCCTCTTTTCTTTCTCTCTCCAAAATTATTCACAAATCACAACATTTCTCTTTATCACAGCCGCCGGTACCTTCACCGGCCTCCACCACCACCAGAAATTTCCACCATCTTTCCCCACATCCCCATCCCATGAAGTCTGAAGTGCTTCGTTCAACCCAAGAATATTTTCTCTCTCTCTTGGTTCAAGCCATTCTTTGGGATTTATTAGATCTCTGAATCAAAGTGAGTCACTCTTTTTTTTTCTTCTTTTCTCGTTTTTCATTTGAATTTTTAATATAATATTGAGGATTTGGCAAAGCTTGGTACTTTCTGATTGGTTGCCCCAAAAACAAAATTCTGGGAAATCATGAAGCTTTTCAAATTTCAATACCTATAACTAGAATATTATGTGGGTCACTTCTGTTTTATGGGTTAGCTTCATAGATTCATATGCTATAAACTTGTATACCCATCTTCCAAAATCTGCTTAATTCAGTTTCTTTTAGCCATTTCTTTAAATACATGAATATATTTTATCATTTTTTAGATTGGTTGTACTGAGGGGTGCACTGTGATTTTCTGGCAGTGGATGAAGATGAACACTTTTCTACTGGTGGTGAGGAATTGAAGATGGGTAGATCTAGTAAACAAGTTGAAATAGAAGGGATGAGCATAGAAAACTTTTATTAGGGGGTGGGGTCGTTTGAGGTGGGTTTTCATGGGATGGGGATGTGGGGAAGGAGATGAAAAATTCTGGTGGTGGAGGTAGGTGAAGGTACTGTGGCTGTGATAAAGATGAAAAGGTTGTGATTTGTTAAATGATTTTGGAGAGAGAAAGGAAAGAGAAGTTGACGGAAAAAAAAAAAGACTTTTCCGTTAGTTTTGTTTATTTGGATCTGACTTGGAAGTAACGTGTTATTTTAATTGATGTGGCAATATCTAATTGGGTCAGCTAGTTTACATTGCAGTGATTGTACCTAACTCAATTGCAGCTGATATGCTCCCGATGCAATATGTGATACCAAAAGAAAGGAAAATCATATCTAAATACAATTTAGAATGAGTTACTATCATCCACTCTAAACTAAATGAGTTTTTGCAATGTTCACCTCAATGTTATTTATTTATTTTTATAAAAGCCCAATTTTTAAATTCATGAAAAATTAATAGTTTAGTAGTCAATTATTCACCCTAGAGCATTAGAAATATACACCCTAAACTATGAGAGTATTACAATGTGCACCATAAATTATAAGAGCATTTGCAATGTGTACTAATTTGGATTGTGGTAAAAATTCAAATTATTTTTGAGTTAAGTTGTTATCGCAAATTTTGAAGTTTTGGTTGCATATTACAAAACTTGAAATTTTCGTTATTTTGCCGCTCCAAACCTAACTCCATGTAGATCGCATCGGATCATAGGTTTGGCCGTTCTAAGGGTGCATTGGTTCATACTTGGCTATTATTTTGATTGAAGGATCATGTTTAGGGACCTAATCGGCCGGCTAGCCTTGAGATGGGTAGAATGCCTCCAAGTTGGCTAAGGGTTGTAGTGTTGTGTCATCTCAACGGGGCTATGCTTGTTCGGATTGGTCCATCTATGCCTACTCGTGGGTCGGTCCATTATGAACTTTGTGTAATTTTCCTCCAAAATCTTTTCAAAATTGATATAGATTTGATTGTAGATGTACAATTCAATGTTCAAAATATTCATGTGAGCTTTCCTATCAGCTGAAAGTTTTGGCATAGTACTTCTCAAATAGTTTGAGTTTTGTCTGCCCCTTGGCCCTTGCAACTACCTTTCAAATAGAGACATGTGATGTACGAACTAAGAAGAGCAGAACTACACGCCTTCAATTATAGTGAATGTTTTTCTTCTTTTTTTTCCCCATTTTTTTCTTTATAAGTACATGGATATTAATATTAATTTATGAACAAAGTTTTCCTCCAATCCGATTTGGAGGAATCCTCCTCCAACCCATTATGTGATAAGTAAATAAACCATCCACGTGTATTTTTAGCCACATGATATTTTTAATGAATCATGTAACTTTTTAAAATACACATGTGAATGGTCACATGTGAATAGTCTACTTGCTTGCCGCGTAGTGAGTTGAAAAAGGATTCCTCCAAACGGGTTGGAGATAAACTATTTCTTTACTTTATTGATTCATGTTGTATATAACACGGAAGACAGCTGATGAGGAGGCAAGCGGTTTGGTTAGAGGGCCCGTACTTAACTGTTGTCATGAACATGGCCAATTTTTCTATATTATCAGTATATATACTTGATTTGAAGATTGTCCTATTATGTTCTTCCATTTCTCACCCATAATATTAATTTTTGTAGGCCCAATCAATGAACCCCGATATATCAAAGATCTGTAACTATATAATAACCAAGATCTTCATGAAGCACGTGATGAGAGAATAAGAAAAGAAATATATAACATTAATTCAAGATGCAAAACTTGAATGATACGAGATTTACATATATTTCGTGAATTTATTAAAATATGTACTTCATGATTACCTTAATTTGTGAATAAATAAGGCCTATAAAACTAAAGTGATGTGATTCTAAGAACCTAAGAATGAGATTTAACCTAGTTTTGATGAGTTAGCTCAACAATCAAAAGACAAGTCGCAAAGTTCCATTCTTGAGTGCTATAACCATTGATAAGATCTAAGAAAAACATATGCAATATAGTCGATAGAGTTCAAGCATAGCAATTAGCATAGGTAAGGACCAAAGCAATGTGTGGTAATTAATGGAACATGCCTTGGATTGAATTTTTATAAAATAAAGCATATGGTTTCTTACAACAATTTCAATAAGGATATACCTTTTTAGCCCGATAATCTACCCGTATAGTGGACATATATTAAATAATAGTTTTTATACATTTTTTAAAATATAAAATCACTCGGTATACAAAATATGTATGTATATTATACTACTTATAATTAAATATTTATTTTATTCTTTAACTTGGGCCTGTTGGATAATCTCAAGTCTTAACAAGGCCTTCAGTACTTTTTTTTTGTTTTTGAAGCCTTATTATTGTTTGGTGCAACTGAATTTATGGTTGTTTCGTTAGTTTTGGTAAGCACATTTTTAATAGTCAATAATTGTCCTAAATATCCTAGATGTGAGGACCAATGAAGGACAGATAATTGTCACTATGAATTTACCAATTTTTTCCTTCAACGATTAAGATTGGTCCTCTACATCATTCCACTTTTTCCAATCATGGACAGTACAACATGTTGATTTATGTTCAATAACCAAATTAATAATGGACCCCAACTTTTAATATATTTCACATTATGACATGAAATGATGTGAATTCATAAACTGTTAAAATTAGACAGTTATGGTAAATTGGTAATCACATTTAAAATTAATAAAAAGAATGGGGACACATTTACATACTATATAGTACACAAAACTACACATGGGGCTGGAATGAAGAACAAACATGAACAGAAACAAAAATTAAAAAGAAGGCACACATCCATGCATTTTGCTCAAAGCTAGATCTGTGCTTTTGAACTTGACAAAGACTGAAGTATAAGCAGGGACAAGTATTATTTAAAAGGGTTGTCGTATATTTGGCATATGATAGACCTATATCGGTCCGAGGATCCCATGTTTCTAACAGTCAAAGTCTTCTACACCTACCATTCTTTGAGCTTTGCAAGAATTTCTAGAGGAGCTTGAGCACTTTGTTTGGTTTTAAATGACAAACATATACTTGATTTAGACTGGTTTAGTCAAGATACGTTAAACCTTTTCTTTTTTGCTTTAGATCACAAACGAATTCTTGATTTAGACTGGTTTGGTCAAGATATTAGATATGTCACATGCCCCCATGTTACCTTAAATTCAAATTCAGTTGACAACTTTGCTGAACTTATGTTTGCATTTAGTTGAAGTCTCCTATATTCCTTGAGTATCTCCTTCCCTAATAAGTAATAAATGAGAAATGGTGGGTGAGATCGTAGATTAAATCGTGTGTATATGGATGTATAAGCTGTTTAATATTTACTTATTAAATTAAAAAAGTCTTTCACACGTGGTGGTATTTTGTGTAACGGTTATATATAATACTTTTTCCTCCTACACATACCTACCTTTTTTTTTATTATTATTATTTTATAAACTCCCACATATACCTACCTACATGTAAAAGTCCACAACTTCAATGGTAGCCTTCGCTTCCTATGCATCCAAAGTGAAATTGTGTGGTGATTCCTAAATGCATCTAAAGTGAAATTGTGTGGTGATTCCTAGATGCATCCAAGTGAAATATTGAGCAAATTAAGAGATGAAGTGATTGTTGGAAAAATAGTTAGGAGTGAATGAGAAATTGCCTCTTAAAAGTGGGCCAAGTGGGTCCATGTGGTTAGCCTAGTCCATCTATTTTATGTATTTATTAATACATTGTTTTTCCCCAAATGTTACGTCTTTTCTGAATAGTTGTGATTATTCATCTCGCACCTTTTCCGAAGAGCTGTGTCTCTATCTATAAATAGAGTGTCTCCTCATTCACTTTGAAGTTGCTTTGAGTTAGTTATTTCTTACAGTTTTGAGAGTCTCATTTGCATAATTCAAGAGAGAGAAAGAGACACTTGTTACGTTCGTTGTGTACGGAGATTGCTTGTACTTCTTTTGCGTGCGAAGATCATTTTATTCTGGGAAACAGACGTCCGTGAGTTTCAAAGCACCACTAAGATTATAGTGTGAGGGGCGAAATCTGTTTTAAGGAGATAGCGTTAAACGATAGATTTGATTTATTCATTCTACATTCACTGTGAGTTTTTATTATTTATTAACTGTGACAGATTTCTTCTTCTTGTTGTTTATTTTTACAGAATCACATGATATATACCCAACAATGATCACTTTGGGGGTTGATTTTTTATTTTTTATTTGGCATGAATACATTATTTTGGGGGTTGATTAGGTATTTGACATATTGATTTCTAATATAGCTCTCCTATTTTAATCCAAAACCTAAAGGCCTAATGACATATTGTATTTGAGTATATAAAGCTTTTTTGTTTCTTAATTATTTATCTAAAATATTATTGTTCTTTAGCCACAATTTGTCATAACTTAGACCACTTTATTGATTAGAAAATACCATTCTTGTAATAGAAAAAAAGTATATCTCTTTCACTAGGGTCCCAAAAAAAAAAAAAAAATGATGTGAATGTGGATCCTGTCTCCATGAGAATGGTGGCAAAACCGAAAGTGAAAAAGGCAAAATCTAAAGAACTCCATATCTTCTGGGTACAAGACTCCACATGACTACATGAATGAATGAGAGAACATTAAAATGGTAGACATTGATTTTACAAATGGGGTAGAGTTCCTCTTCTCTTCGCTATACATGTATTATGACTTATAAGGTATAATGGAATTCACAAATCCTCTTTACAAGGGTCGTTCTTGATGTTGTTTTGACTTGGTTACCCAATTTGCCAAATAAGCAATTAGGTGTGTCTTGCAAAATGTCAATCTTGGGGTTGGAGAAGTGTAACATCATAAAACATTTTTATGTGAAAGGCCCTAATAAATATTGGTATTAAATGATTTTCAACAATGCATCCTAATAAATTTAAAGATAAATATTGTCTCATAACACACATCACTTACGTATGGACATATATTCACAAATTATAAATATCAACGTCTACAAATATCTATAATTTTTAGATATATATTTACACTTAAGTGGTGTGTAAAATGACATATTGACACGTGATGATGTGAGACAATCATCATCTTAAATTAATTAATTATATTTTTTTTTGTATACCCTATCAAATATTAGTAAATGGGTTCATGGAGACTTCGTATCCAATTGTCCTGTATAGTTGCAATTACACCCAATTACTAGAATCAATGCAGTTCACTATACAACATGCACATTTTAGAGTGGGTTTTGGATGCGCTTTGCATTATTGCTCATTTGCTAAAAGTATTGTAGAAAATGAGGAGAAAAGTTTTTAATTTATTGGGCTGCAAAATAAGCTCAAAAACTTTAAAAAATTTTGGACTCGTTAAACGTACTTTTATGTGTGTTATTAGCTTTTTGTTGATTTGTTAACAAGATAAAAATTACAGTTAAACTCCAAAGAAAAATAAAGCTTTATAAAACTCTTAATAAATAAATAAACTAATAAACTACTGTAGAAAAACCAATCCAAATGTACCTTTAGTTTAAATTTACACATATATACTCCTAAACTCACACATATCCTTTGGAGAAATAAAAGGGTCCGCCTGATTTCCCTATCCTTTGAGGCAATCAGCCGAGTTTCCCATTTACAACTATCCTTGTCTTACTTTCTTTATTATTAATATTTTTGGACTGTCCAAGTCTCGTTAGTAAAATTTCATTAACTTTTCCATGACCATTTTAATCACGTGGAGCACATGAAAAGATGGTTGTAGAAGAGTCTACAATAATTATAAAGAGACAAAGATCATTCTTATCTTTCTTTTTCAAAAAATAATTGTACAAAATAAGAGTTCTACTAATATGATTTGGAGTTAATCAATAAATATTCTTATTAATTAATAAGAAAAAATAAAGATTCAGCAATCGTTTTATAATTTTCAGTAACTTTACATAATTATTTAAGTAAAAGAAATTAAGCTATATTGATTTAAGTTTTTTTCCTTACTCTTTTTATTTTGGTCGGTGGTGTGGAAATATAATTTCCCTATATTTTTTGTAAGTAATTTTTAATTTTTTATTCAAATCACCGTAAGAGATCTCCTTTTAATAAATTGGACACTTGTTATTACTTATTAGTTAATGATTTTGATGCTGAGACAACTTGGATTCCTCTATAACCAAATCAAGTTGTAATGACTTCAAAGTCCAATCCATTTAACAGCATGTCCTTCATCCCCATGAGGAGGGGTGAGAAAGAAAAAAAAATTCTTATCAAATTAGCCATTTTGGCTTCTTCTTTTATTTTTTTCTTCGAATAAGTTATATTTTTATTTTTATTTTTTATGTGTGTTTAGTTTATTTATTTGCTAAAGTTTATTTAATTTATTTGTTTATGTGCAATTTTTTCAACAAATAAACAAATCAACCAATAAAGTATAACTTTACAATTTTTGACCACGCAACTTCTTGACTTATTAAAAACTACAATATTCTCATTTGGCTATAAGTCTCAACTTGTATTTAGTTGCCCCTATAATTGGTTAACTATCTAATGCTCTCTAATTGGTTTTCAACATTTCTATACACAGATCAAAAGATTGGATAATGACTGCCTGTGCGTGATTGGAGACTCGATTCACAGAACGACGAAGTAAAACGATTGATAATTTTTTTGATGTGATAAACGATTGATAACTTGGATTTTGGTCCACTATTTTATTGTATTATAAAATACACATTTTAGTTTTTGTCCGGGCTTTAATAAATGCAAGAGAAAAAGACAACTAAGGCAAGCAATCCAAGGAAGCCAACCACAACCTCATTATTTCATCATTTCTTTTCGGCGTGTGAAACATTTCTTCTTCTTCTTCTTGTGGAGGTCTCTTTTCAACAATACCAAAAAATGTCAATAAGTTGAATTTACTTCATTGATGTTTGGATTCTCTACTTAAAAATGATTTCACGAATTTTTATGTATAGTGCAAAAAATCTAAGGTGTTTGATTAGGATTTTGAAAAATGCAAAATGCATTCTGTCTAGAATGTATTTTGCAAATTCTCATTTCTAGAGCAGAAGTCAGAATCCAAAATATTTTGGATTCTGATTCTAACTTCTACTTTTAATTTTTGCTAAAGTAAATAGGACCTACTTACAACAGCATTTATCTCTTTTTTCCCTAGCTTAATTTTTCTCTTTCTTTCTTTTATTTTCCTTCCCCCTATTTTGTTTCCTACTTTTTCTCTTTCTTTCTTTTATCTTCGAAAAAGTATTCTCATTTGTCTATGTTTTTTTATTATATTGTTCAAATTTTATAAAAGTGTGTGCAAGGAGATGTGCACAAATTATGACCCATTTTTTTTATTAGTAGACATTAATTTAAATCACAACGTAATACTTTATTTCTTTATTACATTATTAATTTTGTATTAGTAGTAAATGTATTTTTAGCCTTGTATTGAGATATTTAAAAAAAAAAAATGTTAATTACATAATGTATACTAATAATATATTATTTAATAGGAAGAATGTACCAACCAAATTTCTGCATAATCATTTCTTATAAATAATTTTAATATTTTACCAAACGCACTATTTTCAGCAAAATGCATTCTCAAAATAGAGGATCCAAACGCAGTCTTAATTCATAAATTCATTTTTACACTAATAAAAATTGCATAAGGATACATTTTTTGGTAAAACTTAAGTACAATTCCTTAGGTTAGGTACATTAGGTTCCTTAATTGAATTCAAACACATAGTTGCATTAACTAATGAAACACAAACAATGTTATCTTTTCCAAAAATATTTAAATTCAATATATTTGAATTCGACTAGGACCATATCCACAATTTAACATCTCCACTTAACGTATCTTATGACATCTCTCTCCTATTTGGATTTCCACAATTATTTTTTTAGAGGTTAGCTTAAAATTCTCTTCCTTGACTGACTTCACAAATCCTCCTTTGTCATTCGGTTTGACCATATCCAAACAATGCTTCCAATTTCTTTGCAAATTATAACAATGTTGGAAATTTTTTCAACGGAGTTACAAAGGCATACATCATCCAGAAATAGCTCCCGGCACGCATGGTATTGGTGAAGTGGCTTGCTTATTGAAACAACCCCACTAGGATTGACATTATTTGTTGAGATTGCTGAATGAGTGGACTACACGAACCAGAATTTTCCTTAAGACCCTACTCCATGTGCACGTCTTAGCTAAGGATTGCTCCAAATCCTTGGCGTATTTGTCCGGTGTACGAAACTCAAGTTCCCAACTCTGTGGCCAAGAAAAATTTTAAAATTTGATTTTTTGTTAATATTAAAATGAAAATCAAGAATGAAAACTAAAATAGTCCTCCCAAGTCATTTACAAAAATATTTTGTGAAATTGCAAATCTTTAATTGAAAGAATACCCATTAGTATGTAATATATAATACAAATATTTGTGTATTTAAGAAAGAAAAAAAAAAAAATCGTTTTGTTATACAAAAATTAAATACTCTGAATTTTTTAATATTTAAAAGTATAACATATGTATTAAAATTGGTCAGCTATTATGGTGAGTGGAGCTAGCTAATACCTTTCACAAGAGCATTCTTGTATCACCCTTTTCTGGGTATTAAAATTTACAGCTATTGTACTGGACATTTCCTCGATGATCTGTTCTAGGCTTTATCTACAACGTACACCTATACTCTTCAACATGATAATAATTACTATTGAGCCAAAGTGATTTCAGTACAACGTTATTCTTGTGATCTGTAAATAATTATTCCCATATTTTCTTACCCCCCCAAAAAAATAGCACTCATTATTGCCAGACAAAAAAAAAATTGTTATTCTCATATCTGTTAATCATTTGAATCTTTTGACTATGAGGTAGGTAATAAAAAACTTTATTTGTCAAATTAAAAATAAATAGTTTCAATAAGGCTTTTCAAGTAATTTCAAGTTCTTTTTGGATGACTTAGCTTGATTCAAATTTGTTTTCTGCACTGTTTAACTTTAAAGATATAGATTAATCAACAATATCTAGATAAGCCAAGGCAAAGATTAAGTGAATAACAGACCAAGACAAAATGTTTGATTATAAAACAATTATTTGGATAATTAGATCCCAAATATATGTTCCAATGTACGAAATTGGCCTTACATTTCTTTTTGTCCCCCACATGATTCTCTCTCTCTCCCCCACATTTCTTTTGATGGCTACCAATTTACAATAATATACCATATATAACAATTTACCCATTTATGAAAAGAATAAAATATCAGTAGTCCCAAAATTTTAAGTTTAAGTTATTAGAAAATAATTACTTTCATTACATAATAAATTATCGAATGTTCTAAAAATTTAAGTTGATAAATTACCGAATGTTCCAAAAGCTTAAACTTTTAGAAATAAATTTAATCATTTAATCAATACACTAACGCTCTCTCTCGCACGTGGGTTTAGACTCCCCCTCAATGAGTGGGGGCAACCTGCTCTGACATCATAATAAATGATCGATTGTTCTATAAACTTAAGTTTAGTTTTTTTTTTTTTTTTTTTTTTTTTTTTGAAATACTCATTTTATAATACACAATTGGCCAAAAACAAAAAATATAAAATAATATTATATATATATATATAAAATTCCCCAAAGTCTCTCCCCTAGATCTAGCAAGCACATGTGCTTGTAAGTTGTAAGTTGTAACACACCAACCCCTTCTGTCTCTATATAAGAACCCCATTTCATTTCCTACAATCTTGTCCTTCCTAACACCCCTCACTAGCATAACGTGGAGACCAACCTATTCCATACAATGACCACCACCAACTCTCATCTTGAACATGACCATTACTACTCTTCCTTGCCTCACCACTCCTCCTCTCAACCAAGTCCCCGGAGACCCTTAAAGGGTTTTGCTGTCATCATTGCCTCTATCATTTTTCTCATGTCATTAGTGGCATTAATCATTAACCAAAGCCCAATACCCGAAAAGGACTCTGCACATTTGGCTTCAAAAACCACGTCGTTTTACAACATTTCAAGCCCGGTTCCTAGAGGTGTAGCAGAAGGAGTGTCAGCCAAATCCAACCCGTCTCTTTCCGGTCATGAACTTTCCTATAATTGGACAAATGCTATGTTTTCTTGGCAAAGAACTGCCTACCATTTTCAACCTGAAAAGAATTGGATGAATGGTAGGTACACCCTTACACGTACATCAAAGTTTTGTTTTCCTAACAAATGTTCAAAAGTGCATTCAAATTAGTTTTCAATGCTTTCTTTCTTCTAATGGGTGCTTTCTTTCTTCTAATGGGTAGGTAAGATTTAGCTTAATGATTAACTATTCTGGTTCCAAGTCATTACTTTTTTCTTCTTTTTTAAACATTACTTTTAGTAGCATATTTTTTTGTTGGTTTATGTTACTAATCATGTTTTTTCTATTGTCGTTTTCATTTGCTGTTTGGTGGGGGATTCTGCTTGGTTCTGCTTCAGATCCTGATGGTAAGTTAATAAGCTCTTCCAAAGTTAAATCAAGTCATTATTTTATTTGCAAAGTGCATAATCTATTTTTTTAAGGAACGTAATAGATACAACATGTTCACAACAATATTAAGTTAGCAAGTTCTTATTAATTCTCATCATAAACCGACCACTGACATCAATTTATTCTCTATTATTTTAGTTTGATACCTATGTATTGTTATAAAATGTTATGTCCATAATTTTATTGATTTCTTAATTAACAAAACCCATCTAGTTTCTCTCTCTAGTTTGATATTATTATTGTCCTTGGTTTTTGAGTTTTGAAGTTATTTCAAAATGCACGTGTCTGGCGTGGCTAGTTCTGATCCAGTAAAACTTGATCCTGCTTGAATGGTAGGTTGATCAAGACCGTCAATTTGTTGACTCCAAAGGAGTACAACAATCAGACGGCTGAGATTACTTGATCAGTTTAAAAAATGGAATGTATGAAATTTTGCCACCAATACCATAAGTTGTGGGAGTATAGCCTATAGTACACTGACCAGTCTCTCCCTTTCATTGTATCTTAACCTTTTGTTCTTTTTGGATAGAATGAATGACTGGTAGCTAACAACCTCTCTTTGCCCCAAACCAATAAACAAATATTAAATGAGTGAAAATTAAAAAAAATATTTTTGCAATAAATGGATAGTGCTTTTAGACATGTGGATCAATCAAGAGATGCATGTCTTGCTCTGGCAAGATTAGCTGGCCAATTGCTTGTTATGAGGGTCTACCTGTGCCCTTGGCCAATTGGAAAATCATGGAGGTTGAATTGGGAGTCACTGATTTGGTGGATATAGATGGTGGAATATTGAATGTGGGTCTAGTTTGATTGGTCCAGTAAATTCCAGGATATATCTAATCATTTTTGGCTGTTTAGCATTTTGAAGTCAAGACAAACATTATCATGTACTTCATATTCAGTAAATTACTGTTTTAGATCATATTTGGCCCAAAAATTCCTTCAATTGGATTAGTAAACTAGAACCTAGTGAAACATTGAAACCATTGCTTTGGAAGTAGCAATTCTAAGCATGAATTTTAGAAATTGTACTTGTTTAAATGTGATTAGTAAATAAAAAGTTATCTAACTATTCTTTATTCCTAATTAAGCATAAACATATTCAATTGTTTTGTTTATCTTTAAATACCCTTAACACCGATTAAATCATGTTGATAAAGAAATGAAGATGTTAAAACACTTTTGACAAAGAATATTAGGTCAAACTCTATGTAAAGGTGAAAAATGTATTACTCCATTTTTATTTTTTATTTCTTTTCATTGTTATTACTCTGACTTCTTGGTAAGGGTTGGTAGGTACGCATGCCAGTCTTTTAATGCATAACTAAAATGACAAGGATGATAGATCTAGTTTGGCACTTCACACGGGTGTGATTTGGTTGATAGGATTCTTGTCTAGCATGATGGTTGATTCATTAATTCATTTCTTGCATCCAATCCAATATAGTCATATCACATTATAATATACAATTAGGATCTATCATATAAAGGATCCCATTTAGTAGACTAATTATAAATGGGAGCATATCAGCTGCAATGGTTGAATATGTAATTTCTACAATGTGATGAGTTGGTCCAATAAAAGAATGCCAACTAAATAAAAACACCACATCATCACCAACTCAACAATCGCCAAACAACCGACATATTTCTTTCCTTTTCTTATGCCCAAACAGTCCCAAGCAATTGAAAAGTCACAAACTAGCGCCGCCACCAGCCACCATTACCACCGCCTCTCTTTTCCCTACCGAACTTACATCATTGTGTCAAGTGCCACCGTGAAGTGGTGTCAACAACCCACCGATCCATGCGTAGAGAGAGAGAGAGAGATGTGTCACCGTTGGAGTCGTCGCTCCTATCCACCTCGAGGACCAGATCCCCCTCAAGATTGTTGATCCTCACACCCGATCACCAGCGTTGGCCCCTCGTCGCTGGAACCAGCATCAATGCCTTCACTGTCGTGCTCTGCACTGATGTGATACAAATGGGTTTTGTGTTTGCAAAGAGATTTGTTGTTCTGGTTCTGTTCGCATCCATCACACTTACTCCACCTTCCACACCATCTTCAAATCCACTCCAAGGTCGAACTGAAATGGGTTGCCGGAGGTTTAATGTGGCAGTGGCTAGATCTGACTGGTGTGAGAGGGACTGTTTGGCCACAAGAAGAATGTAAGATCCATTTGGTTTAGAGGGAATTATAACTGCTGAGTTGGCTTTAAATTGCTAGCTCATATTTTTTTATTGAGATGTCTTATTTTTATTGGGCCACATATTACACATTGCAGGGATTGCATATTCAGCCATTGCAGCTGATATGCTCCCATTATAAATTGATCATGAACTAAATAATTAATTGTTATTTGATTTATTGGTGATTTTTCTTTCGTAGTATGGATAAAATAATTGGTCCGTCTGAATTATTGGATCTGTTGCTTTTTAAAAATTAAAATTAAAAAAAAAAAAAGAAGGTGTTTACAGTTTTATACAATTGATATAAGTGGAGCTCACATTGCCATCCTGTAATGTCTTACTAAATTGTTACTATAATTATATGAACTTGAGCTTATTTATACTATGATGAAGTTATTTAAATTTATATCATAAGTTATTTAAATTTATATCATAAGTATTCTTTTTTTCCTTTTACTTTAGACAAGTGGAGAGTGAGATTTGAACTTGGACTATACATTAGCCACAAAATCGTATTATGAATTTTTTTGTTGTTAATGAAAATGAATATTCTTAACACGAAAAGGGATAAATGTTGTGTGATTGTAGGTCCATTGTATCACATGGGATTGTATCATCTATTTTACCAATACAATCCGGATTCAGCCATATGGGGAAACATCACGTGGGGCAACATCACGTGGGGCCACGCCGTCTCAACGGACCTGATCCATTGGCTTTACCTCCCAATCGCGATGGTCCCTGATCAATGGTATGATTTGAATGGTGTGTGGACTGGGTCTGCTACAATACTAGCAGATGGCCAAATCATAATGCTCTACACTGGGGACACTAATGATTCTGTGCAGGTGCAAAATCTTGCCTACCCTGCCAACCTATCTGATCCCCTCCTCTTAGATTGGGTCAAATACTCGAATAACCCAGTCTTGGTCCCCCCACCCGGCATTGCAATAGACAAATTTCGTGACCCGACTACGGGGTGGCTTGGACCTGATGGGAAATGGCGGATCACAATCGGGTCTAAGGTAAATGGCACGGGTATTTCACTTGTGTACACAACCACAAACTTTACCACATATGAGCTATTGGATACAGTCTTGCATGCAGTACCAGGTAACGGGTATGTGGGAATGTGTGGACTTTTACCCGGTTTCAATTAATGGGTCAACGGGTTTGGATACTTCAGTAACTGGCCCGGGAATTAAACATGTATTAAAGGCTAGTTTGGATGATACAAAGCTTGATTATTATGCAATAGGGACCTATTTTTCAGAGAACGATACATGGGTACCCGATAACCCGACTGAGGATGTGGGTATCGGGTTGAGGTTAGATTATGGGAGGTACTATGCATCAAAGACATTTTATGACCCGAAAAAGGAGAGACGGATCCTGTGGGGTTGGATTAATGAAACTGATACTGAAGACGATGACCTGGCCAAGGGATGGGCATCTGTTCAGGTAATAATTCCTTTTTTATTGGCCAACCTATTATAATTGGCTAATTTTCCTTGTTTATTATTATTTCTATTTCATTAGGTTAATCAAAATACTTATTAAAAGATATTTTATAATTGGTGAACATGTTGAGACTTGAGATCTAAATGTTGACAAATTTGGTTCTGACATGTTGTAATATAACTATACAGAAACTATATTCAACCATGTTTATTATTCGAGATATTAGTCCAAATGGATAATATGTACCTTATGGTACAAGTAAGTGAGTAACCCACACATCAAAGCCACTAGTAATGAGTAATGACTAATGAGAAAACGTCACGTAATATATGTCCATTTTTTTTAGGAAATTACATTAAGGTCATCATCCTCTACAATCCTCTACAAGAATATATGCACATATTGACAAATAAGCAATGCGTGGACAGTCAAAAGTAGTAGAACCAATTGATCTCTTTTAAATTTTCGGAAAATGCTAAATGCTTACCAATCGATGTGATAATAAATGTAATTGATATTATAATATCATCAACATAATAAATAAATTTTTGAATTATATTTTAATTTTGTTATTGAAAGTTGATATATTAGTTTATAATGTTTATGTAAAGAAATTTAAATAGCCCTAGTATCACTCTACATTATCAAACGGAAAAAATAAAAAACTAAATTTTTTTTTCCTAGTGAGGTGTACAAAATTCTTTTAGTACCTGATTAATCCTTGACTTGTGAAGTTTGAGGTTGTTTTTTCTTTTAATAGAAGAACATTTAGTTTGATAATTACTAGAAATGCAAAATAATTCAATATACATAACTTCTTTCTGAATTCTACAGACCATTCCAAGGACTGTGTTGTTTGACAATAAGACCGGAACCAATGTAGTTCAATGGCCTGTAGAGGAGGTGGAGACCTTGAGACTGAACAGCACAGAGTTTGATAGTGTGTTGGTTGAACCTGGATCAGTTGTGGAGCTAAACATTGGCACAGCAACACAGGTTAATTTAATAATTAGCCTAGCTTTTATGTGAACTTGTTACACATTATTTTATGTATATAGTAATAACTCTTTGCTTACTAACATTTCTTCTGAACATGTTGACAACAGTTAGACATATTTGCGGAATTTGAAATAGAGTCATTAGGATTGGAGGAGACAAATGAAGAAGCCAATGGAGGTTGTGGTGATGGTGCCATTCACAGAAGCAGCTTGGGACCATTTGGGCTTTTGGTTATTGCTGATGAAACACTTTCTGAACTTACCCCTATTTATTTCCGTCCCTCCAATTCAAGTGATGGCACTTATTTCTGTGCTGATGAAAAAAGGTATGTTTGTTTTCTTTGATGACATGCTTCTTTCTACCTAGATATCTTTTCCGAAGAGAATGTTTAAATTCTTTGAGATTTGATTCATATGCGTTTGGATTAGCTTTTTTACGGTGGTTTTTTTACTTTTTTGCTTACCTACAGCTTTTTAAAATCTTATATTTTTTTTCAATGTACACTTTGATTATTTCGAATTGAAATGATTATTAAAAAGAGAGTAAATGATGACATGTGTTATCTAATTTGGTAAGCCTCCCAAGTTTTTTTCTTATAATCAAATTATAAGTGAGATAGAATGTGATATGAGATTTTGGTTAATTAATACAGGTCAACTGAGGCAAATGAAATTTACAAACAAATTTATGGAAGCAAAGTTCCTGTGCTTGATGGTGAAAAGTATTCTATGAGAGTATTGGTGAGTCAGAATCTTCCTCAATCTTTCTCTTATTCTGAAATACATTCTGTGCTAAACTGGAAACTTATGTTGAAGACCCTTAACATTATTCAATTCTGAAAGATTTAAATTTTTATCCTTAGGAACTGAAAATGTGTTGCATAGATGTATCTGCAAGCAAGTTCTAGATAGAATGTCATCAGGAACTACTTTACAGAAAATTAAGAATGATACCATGAAATTACAGAACACAAACCTAATACTTTGTGTTCTTGATGCTAAATCAGGTTGACCATTCAATTGTGGAAAGCTTTGCTCAAGGAGGGAGGACAGTGATCACATCGCGGGTTTATCCTACAGAAGCAATATATGGATCAGCAAGATTATTTTTGTTCAACAATGCAACTGGGGTGAATGTCAAGGCCACACTTAAGATATGGCAGCTGAATTCTGCTTTTATTCATCCTTTTCCCTTGGACCAGATAGATACAGTGAAATCCATGCAACCCTTTTGAGCTTATTCATTCCTTGCAAGTTGCAACCTTTTTGAGCCTATTATATTTTTGAGCCTATAGTATTAAGTTCCTTCATTGCTCCACTTGGTGGCTAAAAATGTGAAATCTTGATGTGCAGCAATCAATTGAGTATTATTTATGTTATTTCATTTTTTGGTTGGGTTGCTAGTTTGTACTATTTAGGCATGCCCTCCACGGATATGTTTTGGATTTCATCCAAATAATGATTTTGAAATTTTGAGGTTTTTGCCTGCCATTAGTGCAATGCATTTTGCTGTTTAGTTGTCTCTTCCTCCTCCTATTAGCCCACCTGATTGAACTTGTTTCCTCTGTTTCTTTCTCCTGGAAAAAATGATGTAATCCAAAAGATGTACAAAAATTAACGGAAAGTGCTAAAATTATTTCCAATTTTATTATAAAAAACTTACAAACTAACATGATAATGAATGTGATTAGTGTCATATCAATAATATATTAAATAAATTTCTTAATTATTTTTTTTTGTCTTGTGTTGAAAAATTGTCACATTAGTTTGTAAGGTTTATGTAATAAAATTTGTAATATCCTTAATATCAATCAAAATTAATATTCGATATAGTTTTTCCTATGTAGAGGTTGGGCCTTGGTGCAATGACAAATGCGGAATAGGATCCTCTCCATTTCATGGTCTAGATTTTATTTCACAAATCTAACAGTATACAGAATATCTCATCATTTAAAATTTTAAATGACGTGGCACTCTGTATATTGTTAGATCTGAGATATTTAATCTAGACCATGAAATGGAGACTCTCCATTTCATTTGAAATGGAGAGGATCCTTGTCCGACAAATGCCTTTAACCAAAACTGACCGGTCATGGGTACGAGTTTGGGAATCAATCTCTCTAAAAAATTGAGAATAAGACTGTTTACGAATAGCTTCTTCCAAGTTTCGTATAAGACCAGCTTTATGCATAGGGTATGACCTTTACAACGACGTTCTTTGCATACATACAAGAATAGAGAAGGCCAACTTATGTGGTGTTCCAATAAGAATGTCCAATGAGTTTTGAGACATTTACAACTGCTATGCTAATCGTCCTCACCTTATAATAAGGTCATTTCAAAGTCTCAAGACATCCCCATCTAGTTCCAATTTAATCATTTTAGTAAATTTTTGGTAATGAACACATTTGGAAATGCCAATGATGAGGTGGGAAATGCCAATATCACTCTTTTTTCCTTCTAGTCTCAACAACCGGGCTTTTTAATTTGATCCATCAATAACTGGGCCTAGTGGCCCAGTGTAGGTCAGCCCATGTCGCACTCCTAAAACCGTTTACCCCAAAATAGAAATTTGTTCACATAAATCAAGTTTGCTTTCATCTTGCCAATAATCATTGCACTAAACATGATTTAATCAGGTGTCATACTTTCTACATGATTGGGGGGATTGAATGTCCTGCCCAAGCCCACACACAATAGGAGCCAGATGAGTTGTCAATATGTGTTTCCACTTGGGCTGAATGTAGACAGATTAAAGGCTTCTTGGGTATTCATTTACCTTTTTATGACCATTATTTGGGCAATCTCTTTGTATTCCCATAAGGAAAGCCCATAGCTCCAATCATAAATATGTGAATCTAAGCAAATATGTGATTTCTATAAGTTGTAAAAACAGAAATTTTTGATTGGGGACAATATAACAATAACAGGTAAAAATATTAAATCCAGGTATCCATTTTATGACAAACTTACTCTCTTTTTTTGTGCCTTTCGTGGGCCTAATATTGCCGGCAATTGCGATGGCTTCTTTATCTCTTCATATTCAAAAAAACAAGATTTTTTAAATATCGATATAATGGGACTAAATCTAATCGATTTTTTTCTTTTTCAAGACTTAGACCATAACCTTATGAGATGTTTTTTCATTGTAGCAAGGAGGCAATGATATGATTCTCTTCTTATGCATTATTTCATTGGGGTGGGCCTTGCGGGTGCCTGTGTTGGAAGAAGGAAATTAATCAAGGCCTAAGATTCAATACCCACCCAATCTTAAGTCTTAACCATTATGCCATATGTATTACATAACAAAAAGCTATCATATAAACAGATAATTCACATAAATAAAAGAAATGAAAAAATAAGGCATTTTTTGCCTGCTGCTTTTATTTAACAACCCACATTCCACTTCTTGTCTTGATTCACAAACAATCATAAAAACAGATAATTCACATAAATAATTTGGGTGCCCTTTGGAAGGCAAAAATTGCAAAAGCCTTGCTTTATTTTAAAATTCTTTTGCCCTTTTTCTGGGTCTAGTATAAGTTGGTCATGTGCTAAATCTTCAGTGGGATATTCCATGTTCTTTTTAATTTCTAATGACCTGGCAACAATGGAGGTGGAATTCGACCGTTAGCTTATTTTAAAACTATTTATTTAAATATTAAATAGATTTGACTTTGCTTTAATGCTTCCTCTCTTTGGACGTATCAATGCAACCAATTGATACCAAATTTACGGACCATTGCTATGCTTCACATATATAATAGGTACATATCTTCTGGGGTTCTGCAGGGAAGCCTAGCCTCTTTGCTTTTAAATTTTTAATAATACCTTTTGTCTTTTGTTTCATTTTTGTTGTAATTTTTTATTTACATTCTTATCCATAACTCTTTGTAAGCATTTATCTTCTCTAGGCATCCTCACCATTTCACATCCTTTCTTATGTACATTATATTTAACCCTTCTTTGGATGCTCACAAGGCAGCATCCAAAGGAAATCTTTCTATTTCACTATTCCATAATGCCTTGTGCATGGTTGCTAAAATGTTGGAGAAAACAGGTTGAGAACAATTTAGAGTTGAGATAGTATTAGATATTATTTTATTTTTGTCCATCTTCTAAGCATTTGAACATAGAATAATAATTGAACAATGCTATATGGGATCAGTATATGATCCCTTGTTTATGGAGGCCTTGAAAGCCACAACGCTAAAATAACTTGTTTCCAATTGTTTAATTATTTGGGAAAATCCAAAACAAAAGAACAAAATCTATTGTTTTATACTTCACAAATTAAACTCTATATATACTTTTAATTGTATCCATTTAGATCATGTACTTTCATTACCATGACAATCAAAACCCTATCCAATTCCATGAAATTTTACTTAAGAAATATAACATCAATACACACAAAAAATTGAATTGCGTTATTCAATAACTCATCATTTTATTTCCTCACCTTAGAAGGAAAGGGAAATTTTTTACCAAAAAGGCAAAAACTAATGTTGTTAATTAAGATTGAAATTTAATAGAGTGGGACTGATGGTTTTGATTGTAATGAAAGTGTGAGGTTTAAATTGGCACAATCAAAATTACATGTTTTAATTTCTTATAAGTATAAAACTTTAGTGTCTTTTTGTTGTTGGATTTTTTTTCAAATTAATTTAATACTATAATATGTAATATAGGACTAATAAGTTGTTTTATACCAAGATTTTAGTCCAACATGCAAGCTAATTTCTTCATTTTGTTTCTCTCTTGATTTCTTCTTTAGAGGTCAATATTTAAGAGGTCAATGTCTAAATTAACTAAAATATGAATATTATTTACAAAGTTGGAAGATATAAGTAGGGGTGTAATCGGTGAGGTGCGGTGCTGTTTTCTCCGGATTTATGCACCTACACCTTATAGTGCGGTTTTTCTATTACATGCACCTGCACCTGCACCTATTAAGATCGGTTTTGGCACGGTGCGGTGCGGTTTGGTTTGGTGTAGGTGCGGTCTTACGGTTTGGGTTAGACTCATTTGGGTCGGATTGGGCTAGTCCAAACGTCAATTTGAATTTAAAAAATCCACCTTTACAACAACTCAAAAATTTGGCTAACTATAACATACAAATATAAATCATAGTTTCCAATCTCAACTTGAATATTTAAGAAAAAAAAAATTATAACATACATATCTCATAGAATGAATCTAATTTTAAATCTCAACCTGCACATATATATCATCCTTATACAAATATAACTCAATCTCAACCTTCACATACCATTAGCATACAAATATAATGTAACATCACCTACATATAGCATTAGCAAAAGTATAATATACTAAGGGTGTAATCGGAGAGGTGCGGTGCGGTTTTCTGCGGTTTTCCTATTACACGCACCTGCACCTACACCTTATAGTGCGGTTTTCCTATTACACGCATCTGCACCTGCACCTATTAAGATCGGTTGCGGTTTGGTTCGGTGCGGTTTTTGCGGTTTGGTCGGTTGTGTCGGTGAAGCTTACACCCCTAGATATAAGTGCCATGATATTTTAAAGTATTTTAGGTTGCTGTAGAAACCGGCAATGTATATAACTTATATGAGACCCTACTCGTACTATGGCGGAAAAAAATATCATATTTGATTGCCAAAGAGTACTGTAATATTGAAGTAAAGGTAAATGCACAACATGACAGAGTGGACCAGAAAATACTCATTCTGAACCCTACAAACAAGGAATTGAAAGAATTCACAAATAAATAAATATAATAGTCCAATTCCTTAAAGAAATGTATTATGTGCTAACCCACAAGAAAGAATATATGAGACACTAGCTACTTTGTCTTTTAGTTTAAAACCCCTTCAATTCCCTAACCTCCATGTGCAAGTTAGTAGTTGCTGCCCAATATTCAAAATCAACACAAAGACAGCTTTCTTAGTTTATAGTACTAGTAATTTTTTATTTTTAAGGGTCCTTTGCCCTAGTTAAAGACTAAAGTTACTTGCATACCCTGGCATTGGTGTTTGGGACATGTTAGGAACTTAGATCTTTTATGACCTCTTTGTATTCTCAAATGCTACAGTATTGTTTTTTGAATCGGCTTAAGAAGTTTCCATGGAATGAAAGGTCAATTTGTGATCGATCAAGTGTTCCAAAAAGTACTACTCCATGCATGGAGCGCTGCCATAGGCAGTAGATTTGTAAGTCCTTGATCACATTCAAATATACAATTGGTCTCTACTTAATTTTCTCACTCTAGCTATTTGCTTTCTAACAATTCAATAGAAATGGAAAAGAATTAAATAAAAGGGATATTGGAGAGATATTCCAACTATTATGCTTTTTATAAGTTTAGTATGAAGGAATGGAATAGTTACAAGTAAATGCCTATTTCATAATATTCCCTTATAATCATTCTTCTCACGATGAGAGTAATACTCATTCCTTCAATGAAATATAATAATTTGAATACTAATTTTATCCCTATTTTAAAAATAATCTCTCAATGAACACATCAAATTTCATGCTTATTTTCACAACTACTTAAGTGGTAGATTGTGATTGGTGGACATACACTATCAGAGGATTCCACTATTTGTACCTGTACGTTATGAATTTTTCCACCAATCACAATATGTTATTTTAACTGATTATAAAAGTGTCTGAAATTAGATGTCCCTAGAATTATTCTTCGAAAACATATAAATAGAAGGTGAATGATATACTAATAAAATTACATATTTCTTTCATTTCCACTCATTTTTTTTTTTTATAAATACCCAAACACATAAAAAATATATATTCAATATTTCATTTCATTGTTTATCGTTCCTTTGTGATCCAGATATTTCATTCCATTCCTTTTATTTTTTAACTTCCAAACGTACGTAATGTAAGTAATTATGTCAATAAGCCAACAATGGAATATAGTGGCTGCATGAAGGGAGAAGTTTTAGGCTGCATATCTTACACGAAAAATACTAAATGTAAAGAAATGAGATAATACTAATCCCAATTCTTAGTAGCTATTATCTGAAAATGAGAAAGAAAACCGAAAAACTATACCAAAAAGTCTTGCCTATTCAAGCAAATAATATATTCCAAGCTGACACACAAACCAAAATTATTTGACTAAGAGCATGATGGTGACTTTTACTTACTCTTTTTTCTAAGGCAATATCAGTGAACCCAATCACACGATATGTGGTCATTACCTTGAGTCATAATGCTCTCTATCCCCTGCCATTACCCCCATTAAATTTTATTGCTTCATTATATTGCAAACACATCATCAGAACCTTATTGGCTATTTCTTGGCACCATTTCAAGAATAATTCATTTCCTTTTTCCTCTTTTGGTGGGTGCCAGAGGTATAATTCAAATATATTAGAATAATATCCCATATGGGCAAAGAAGAATTGTGCATTTTTTTTTTTAAATTAAAGCAATTGCACATGCCACCACAAAACCTGGGTCTCCCAAACACTCCGAGAACCTATTGTTCACCATATACTTTGTTGACATATAAACAGTACAAATAGGACAAAAATTTAGGTCAAAATCAAGTTAGAGAAAATTAAAAGCTTGCAAGCGAGGCCTTTCATGAAAAAATGGCCACTCGATTTCCTAGATAGATAAGACAATCTTTATGCATCTATGAATTATGAATGTACATTACTTCTTAGGGGATTGATGTTATTGGTGGATACACCAATTGATATTAGGGGATTGATGTTCTTGGTGAATACCCCAATTGATATTATTTAAAACTCCCACGCAATAAAAGTACATTAGTTCTATCTTTTTGGTCTTCTTTCAATCATCGATAGCACTAAGACACTAGTGACTTATGATTAGTGGTATGGTTCTAAATTCAACTATCATTGTTATAAACATATAAAGCCTTAATCTTTAATTATTGGAAATTTTTTGGTGATATGGGTAGTAAGATGCATGTCATTTGGGATAAACAAATTTTTTTCTTTAAATGATTGGCCCATAAAACCGTCCTCCACAGAACCAAAGTCACCTCCCTCTTATTATAGGGTTACTATTACAATGTTTTGTGGGGGCACAAATTAATCACACACATCGTGAAGGAAACCATTGCGTAGATTTGCTGGCCAATGCAGGGATTAAGAGTAGTGAATCTTTTGCTGTGTATTCAAGTCCTCCTAATTGTATTTTAGCCAACTTTTGAGGTTTCTCATGTTGTAAACATAGGAATAAAAAAAAAAAAAAAACTTATGGGATCTCCGTATGACATGTCACATATAGTAAAACTTGTTTCTTTGATGGATGATTTTGTGGCTTCCATTAATAATTATTACTACACATGTATATGGTAAATACAAAATAAGTCTATGGAAATTATAATTCTAGATATTGGGTCCATAGCTCAGTGGTAGAGCATTTGACTGCAGATCAAATGGTCACCGGTTCGATCCCGGTTGGGCCCTTATATCTCAATTAATTTTCAATTACAGATTTAATTTTATTACTAAAACGAACCAAAACAGGCAAGCTACTTATTATTTTATATATATTAGTAAATTCGAAAATTTTATTTAGTTATTTTACAATTAGAACCAACAATAAAAGGCATTACATTTATCAAAAAGCATGCTATTGGTAACTTTTCATACAAAATTATGAAACTATTTCCCAATGAAGAATATTTTTTTTTAATAATTTAAAATTAATTAGTTTATAAATGTAAATCTTCACACTTGGAGTTAATTCATTGATTATCTCATGCTTAGCTTAATTGAGTTACTGTTAATTTTTTGATTTTTTCCCTACTATAAGTCATTTATACCAATAAGAAAAATAAAAACAGTTCATTGTTATCAGGTTAAGGCTCACAAGAAGAACATGTTGAGAGGCATAATTGGATTGTGCATGCATGAGAAGATTTTATTCCAAAAGAAGTTAGTCATTTGCCTTATGCACTAAGATTTTATTTGGATCTGTACTGCGTTATTTGTCAAAATACACAGATCAAAATGTATGGGACAAAAGGGCAAGAAAAAAGTGGAAGGAGGCCAGATGGCATTACCTTTTTCATATTGTCTCCATGGCATTATCTCTGAGGTATACTGTGTAAACTACCTAACTTTACATTACTTTTCATTTTTAGTCAGTTATTTAATCATGATAGAATAATTGTCGCTTGGAAAGCATCTCATGGTATGCATGTATCCTCATTCAGATCGAAAAATTCAAAACATCGAGTAAAAGGAAAAATACATATATTTAATGTATGAGATTTTCATTATCTTGTCTTTCTTTTTAGAATTTACATCGTTAAAGTTATGATATTTTAACACATGTTCTTTTTTTGTGATAGAAGTAAACAAACAATGTTATATAATAAGAGTTTTATAATTCAATTGATATTTTCTACAAAATTTAACGAAAAGATTCATGATTGCAAGAATAGTCAAATCATGCTCTAGATTTATCTTAATCTTTTCTTCTTATAATTATTATGTATTCTTTGAATTTCAAAATTCCAATTGTTTTGTTGAACAACAGTACAAAAATGTTTTGGACAACTATGACAGATCAACCAAAACAAGAAAAACCCCCAATCTACACGTGGCAACCAAATATTTGGTGGGTCTCTTCAAACAAATTTTTGCCAACTAGGCAGTACAAGTTTAGGACTGAGATCATGTGGCCCACAGAAAGGTGGGGTCACAGGCTGTGCATGTGGTTGCCTTTTCAGAAATATGAAGAAAAAAAAAAGAAATGATATTTTCATAATAGTATTTTATATTTTCACACTAACATAGAAAATTGTGTTTTGAAAAGACTAAATTGCCCTTATATACTTAACAATTATATTTGCATACTTTCATATATTAAGGATTTTTTAGTCTTTTACAAGCATAATTTCTTATTTTGGTGTGAAAATATCAAATATGAATGTGAAAATAACAATCTCCAAAAAAAAAATAGAAAAAAAAATAAAAGAATGTGAACGTTGGAGAAATCTAGAAAGAGACAGAGAAAGAGAGGGAGCGCTCGGCGCCGAAATTTGTGCAAGCGGGCAGTGAAAGCTGACTCCTGGTTGGCACTCTTATTAGTCATGACTCATTTTGTGACCTGCAGTAGCCGGTAAATCAAACATTTAACATGAAATTACTCAATTACTTGTAATATCTCCTTCTTCTATTTTTAGAAAAAATATCAAAAACCAATATTTTAAAAGGGACAAAACTTATTTACAATTTTTATTTTTATTTTTTAGATTAGATATGAATTGTTTTATTCAAGACTCTTCAATTAAATTCAATCATATAATTTTATTGAGCAATATAACGTAACAAAACGTGTTAATTTCTTTAAGTACAATTATTTGAAGAAATTAGTCAATTACTTGTAATATCTTATTTTTCTATTTTTAGAGAAATTACTGGTAATATCAAAAACCAATATTTTAACAAGGACAAAAGTTATTTATAATTTTTTTTTTGGTTATAGATTAGATATAATTGTTTATCTTAGGCTCCTTCAATTAAATTCAATCATATTATTGTATTGATCAACACAAGTATACAACACAAAACGTGTTAATTTCTTCAAGTAGAATTAAATTCAATTATTCTAGTTATTGACCAATTAAAGTAAAATTTACCCTTTTAAAATGATTGGTTTTGGAGTACAAAGAGTAAATTTTTGTTGGTATTATATTATTTAATAATTTTGTTACATTAAATCTTTTTTCTGTGGATGAGGAGGTAGGTGAGAACCAATGTCACTCATTAGTTGTGGTTTATATAATTGGAGTTTCATTGTTTTGATATGATTATTGATTTGTAAGTGTATCATAGACATGGCAATGATGGCATATCAATTGATAATTATTTGTTCATATACCTTTTTACTTTTCTTTTTTGTGAGAGATTGAAATGTGAATGGTGTAAATTTTTATAAACACATTATGGTTTTTGAAATTATTGTTTGGCCAGAATTATTAATTAGATAAAAAAAATAAAAACGATGGGTGTTTTTATTTGGTATTTGTTTGGATTATATATATATATATATGCTAGTTTCATGTTAATTTGTAATGGTCATAAATGTTAACATTGACCATTGTAATAGTATAACTTAATTTCTTTGATCACAACCCAGATTGTGATATTGAAAAAGAAAAAAATAAACATAACTTAATTTCTTTGATCACATAATCTAACATATATTGGAATATAAATTTGAATATTAAAAAAGAGCTTTTTTCCTGAACTACTGTGCCGACCAAATTGTGACATTGTGCCGACCAAATTGTGTTAATATTTTTTCTTCAAATAAGATTAAAAGCTTGTAAATCACCAATAAAACAATGACAAGTTTGAACACAAAGTCACAAGTCTTTAATCACATGGCATCTTCACCTTGACATTTTTTGCCACTTATCAAGGTTCTTAACCTCAAAAAACAAAATCATAAAAAAAATTCATAATTTTCTATTATCCATTCATTAGGCTCCCACTTCTAGCTATGCAAAAGACCCCAATTAAAAAAAAAAAAAATTACTAATTTTATTTGAATAATCATGTTCTCTCTCTTGGCAATGTTAGAAAAAAAAAAACAATTATAACTTGATATAAGGTCCTTCATCTATCACATGCGCATAATGGCTTTTTAAAAACATTTTAAAGTATAAGAACAATTTAAAAAATATAGAGTGAGATTATTGGTAGTATCAAGGATTCAAAGATTCTTGGTAGTATAAAAAGATTTAACAGTTCAACCGGCTTAGCGAGTGGTCGGTCACTCTACGTAGACTACGCGTAAAAATTTCCAAAAACAGAGAAACGTTTTAAGGGTGACCCTCTGAGTCTCTCTTCTCATTCTTTCTTACACACTAAGAACGAAGTCTCAGAAATACCCTGTCTCTCTCTGTTTTGTGAGTCACTTTTTGATTATGTAAATCACAACTAAATCTCAGAGGTTTTTCTTTTCTTTGCTCTTCTTAGTACAGTTCCATAAACCCAGTATTACTGTATTCAAATGGCTCTGTTTGGAGTGTCTCTAGTTTCATTGGTCCTCGTTGCTCTGTTTCAAAGCCTCTGTTTTGGTGCAGACCCTAGCGTTTTCTATGACCTTCGTGTCTCTTACATCACTGCCTCCCCTCTTGGCGTTCCTCAACAGGTTCAACTTCGAAACTCTCTTTCTCTTATTATATAATTTTTATTATGTAGGTGTGTTTTTTGGTTTATTTGCAGATTGTAAAAATGGGGTTCTGTTTTATATTTTGTTTTTAAATTTTGGGGTTTCATTGTTGTGGCTCTGGATCTTTTGGAAATGACATTAGAGATGGTGTTTCTATGTGGGTTTTGTTTATTTCCATGTTTTTGTTAGTAATATATGGTTTATGTTGTGTACATTGGAGAGTGGGGTTTAAGTTGATTGAAGTAGATTAAGGTCCAAACATGTCATTATAGGTGATTATGTATATATATATATATATATATATATCTGTGTGTGTGTGTGTGTGTGTATATGTAAATGTATTTATATTTGTATACTGGTTTCTCTTTCCTGTAATTAGAAGTGTGTATATTGTACATGTCTATCTGATAGTATAATTATTGAAATTAGATTAGGTTGCCAATATTTCACAGTAAAATTTGATTGTTATTTGGGTTTTGTGTTTTTTCTCTTATATATATATATATTTTTTTTTGGGGGGGGGGGGGGCGGGGGTGTTGTTCTTTTTGTTTTTGTTTGGTTGATTACTTTTATTTAGTTGTATCAGATATTAAGTTTTGAGCAGTAGGTGCAGTAAATGAACAGAGAGAGGGAGAGAAAGAAGTAGTCTAAATCTCATTATAGACCATGTTTACAATGTGGGGCTTGTGTTTTTGTTTTTGTTTTTGTTTTTATCCTCTCTTTCTCAAGTTATCTATTGTGAATTGTGATCCTTTTGTATGTTGATGAATGAGATATATGGGTTTCTAGAGTAATGTTGTAGATTATGACCCAACATTTCATTCTAGATCATTAATATTATTGTTGTTGTCATTGTTGTTATTATTGTTATTGTTATTATCATTTATGTGTCATTATTATAATTCATCATTCAAGAAATGTGCTTGTGTAGCTGTGGTGTTCTCTTGTGTATGTGTGTGTGTGTGTGTGATGTTCCCCGTTTCCTTTTAAATTTTCTTCCAAGGTTTATGTCCCAATTTTTGTTGAATTAGAAAGAGTAATGTTGAAGTTGATCATAATCCTGACTGTCTTTTCCTATTTCACTAATTACTGTTTGCAGGTTATAGCGGTTAATGGCAAGTTTCCAGGTCCACTAATCACTACTACTACTAATGACAATGTTTTTGTCACTGTTTGGAATGATTTGGATGAAAATCTCCTGATGACCTGGTTCGTTTCACCACAATATCATATATATATATATTTAAACATGAATTTCTGTGTGGATTGTTCTTTGACAATTTTGAATTAATGGCTGTGACAGGTCTGGGATTCAAATGCGGCGTAATTCATGGCAGGATGGTGTTCTCGGCACAAATTGTCCAATTCATCCAAAAAGGAATTGGACTTATTCGTTTCAAGTCAAGGATCAAATTGGGAGCTTTTTCTACTTCCCAACTCTCAATTTTCAGAGAGCATCTGGTGGCTTTGGTCCTATCATTATTAATAATCGGGTTATAATCTCAATTCCTTTTCCACAGCCAGATGGGGATATCACCATTACAATTGGTGACTGGTATACCCAGAACCATACGGTTAGTATTTGTTAATGTGTTGATGTGTGCTTGTACATTGTAATGAGATTGTAGGATTTAACTTTAATTCTGTCTCCATTTTTTTTTTTTTTTTTAAATTTTAGGCACTGCGGTCAACCCTTGATGCTGGAACAGGCCTTGGGATGCCTGATGGAGTTCTCATCAATGGAAAGGGACCTTACAGATACAACACTACCCTTGTACCTGATGGCATTGCATATGAAACCATTCAAGTCGATCCAGGTAATGTTTTTTCAACATCAATTGAGAAAATGTGTTCTACCATTTTCTTTTTGTTTTTGTCTTTTACTATCTGGAGAAATTTACTTTGTTTTCCACAGCTTGTAAGTTTTTCTTGGCTCTTGGGTGGAATATTTTGTATCTGGTCATCAGTTAATACCCAAGTTCCTCTTTTTATTTAATGTTTTAATTTTATTGATTTTGTTGGAACTTGGAACTCATTTTTCTCAATCAACTTCTTGACCTCTTGTTTTGTTTAATTTTTATGCCCGCTAAATTTAAATCTTTTAAGCTTCATTGGTTTCCAATGGCACCTAGAGAATGGCAATACTAAATCATATTATTTTAGTATTTATTTATTTTTGGTTTTATGATATGGCTTTCTTTGTTCTTCATGTTTCCTGGCAAATGGTTTCAGCTGTTTGAGATATTAATTGGCTATAGCATTATGTTTTGCAGGCAAAACATATCGACTTCGTGTGCACAATGTTGGAATTTCAACTAGTTTGAACTTTAGAATTCAAAACCATCTTCTGCTTCTAGCAGAAACAGAAGGACTTTATACAATGCAACAAAATTATAGTTCCTTTGATATTCATGTTGGGCAATCTTATTCATTTTTAGTTACCATGGACCAGAATGCAAGTTCTGATTACTACATCGTGGCAAGTGCTAGATTTGTAAATGAATCACTTTGGCAAAGAGTGACTGGTGTTGCTGTTTTACGCTATTCCAATTCAAAAGGACCAGCAACCGGTCCTCTCCCTGATCCACCAAATGATTTTTATGACAAGACATGGTCATTAAACCAAGCATTAGGCGTCAGGTTTGTTTTCTTAACACCATGTTCATTTAGGAGTATGATATCTTGGATAGCTTGGTTTCTCATGAGTCATGACACATCACAAACAGTAATCAAGCCTAATATAAATGATGAGGCAGTTAGGTGTAATTCCCGCCCTTAAGTTACAGAATCTGCTTTGACTAGCTGTCTCCACAGATGGTACAGTTAGGTGTAATTCATGCTTTAAGTCGATGCATATATATGATGGGGCAGCAACTTTAGTAACCCTCCCCTTCTTTACATTTTGATTTACGTTTCAGTTAAATTCTTATAATAATAGTTTACTTGGTAATACGCGTATAATTAAAGATTTCATTCTATATTGTTTAGGCAAAATGGATCTGCCAGTGGAGCTCGCCCTAATCCACAAGGCTCCTTTCACTATGGTTCAATTAATGTGACTCACACATATGTGATAGAGACTGTGCCACCAGTAATTATTAATGGGACACTTCGAACTACACTTAATGGGATCTCATTTGTCAATCCTGACACACCAATCAGGCTTGCTGACAAGCATGGTGTGAAGGGATCTTATAAGCTTGATTTCCCTGATATGCCTCTTAACAGAACACCCCGGATTGACAGATCTGTTATTAATGCTACATATAAGGGATTCATAGAAGTCATATTTCAGAACAATGACACCACAATGCAGAGTTTTCATATAGATGGCTATTCATTTTTTGTGGTTGGGTAAGAATCTTTTCTTTGTTTATACAGTATGTCATTGCCTTGATGTATAAGAATTGCAAGAAATTGATTAACTGAATGCAGGATGAGCTTTGGTGAGTGGACAGAAGCAAGTAGAAATAACTATAACAAGTGGGATGCAATTTCTCACAGCACTACACAGGTTGGTTTTTCATGTAATATATTTTTTATTTTTTTATTTTTATCTGAGTCATATGTCTTGTGTTAAACTCTTCAACTTTTTCTGTTGTGTAGGTTTTCCCTGGGGGATGGACAGCAGTCCTTATCTCTTTGGACAATGTTGGAGTGTGGAACATTAGAACAGAAAATCTTGATAGATGGTATCTAGGCCAAGAAACTTATATGAAAATTGTCAATCCTGAGGAAAATGGTGAAACTGAGATGGCTGAACCTGGGAATGTTTTATTTTGTGGTGCACCTCCAGTACTTATCAAAGTAAGTCTAAAAACTTAAGAACTTTCTCTCTATCTCTCTTTCTTGTGCGTGCGCACATTCATACACACTAACTTCTTTGATTCTACTTTTGTTGGCACCTTCAGGGACCAGAACAATAATACTGCAGTATCAATTTTAAGGGGAGACTCAAAGCTGCTTTTCACTCTGCTGGTGGTATTCTTTGCTCTGATTGACATTTTTAGCTAAGCTCTGCTGCTGATTGGTGGGGCTGGGATGTTAGTGTTGGGTTGTTTTGTGAGACATATTTAGTTTAGGTGTGCAAACTGAGTTTTGTTAGTACAAAAATTCTGGTCCAAATGACAACTGTTTCCTTTTTCTTTTCTTATATATATTAAAAAAAAAAAAGACATATAGGGGCAACACCCATTTCTTGTAATTTAGGCCACAGGCATATCCATCATTTCTTGTGCGCCTTAAAGTTAACACTGATCATAATTGATTCATTCTTAATACCATTTGACCTTTTCATACTCAAGTATCAGATATCCTTTGTTAAATGATTGTGCTGCATGTGCTTTATCTATTTGATCTTATTTGGAAGAAGGTCTAGTGGAAATAAAATATACCATAGCACACAAGTGCAATCATTCTATTTTATTTATGGACAATTTTTGTCATCATCTGGTTAATAATTCCCTTCAATATGGGTAGCCTATGCTTCAAATGTAAGGGAGGAATAAAATAAAATGATCGAGTTTCAAGTGTTTGTTCACATGCCCTTCCAGCATAATTATTTTGGTGGACTGTATACAAGGGGCATTTTACTATGGCTTATTATGGTTTGTTTTTGTTTTTGTTTTTTTGGATAAGATAAGATTTGAATATGTGACGTTTGATTAATAATGATGGCTCTTTACCATCATATCAATATACCAATGTTTTTTTTTTTAGTGTAAACAATCATCGACAAAAAAAAACTTACCAATGTCTAGTCATACTCATTGGAACTCATACTATCAGTTCTATTCTATGTGTCATGACATGTAGAATTTGAAATGTGTTATGTCCCAAACAACACCCTCCCACCCTCCCTTTTTTTTTTTTTTTTTTTTTCTCAATTTTCTATTGAAACCTTAATTTGCCAAAAAGATTTCTCCTTAGCTGTAGTGACATATTTGCTTTGTCCACTTTTCCATCTTTGGTTGTCTTAAAATAGTACAATATCTGCTTCCCAAAAAAAAAAAATAGTACTCTATTTCGTTTGAAGAGGCAAATATGCTGGATTTAATTATTTTTTCCAAATTATCCTTTCCTATATTATGAAAGAATTTACCTTATGTTCTTTCTAAAATTGTTGAGAAAGACCAAATTAATAGGTCAATTTTGGAAGCTTATCTTTAGGGACGTGCAAAGAACGTCTAAACTCTAAAGTGATCCTGTGGGCCTAATTGCTAAACAAGGAAAAAAGAAACCCTGTGAAGTCATGCTAGCTAACTGGCTCAGCTCAGAGGAATGTCCTGCAAACTCTTGCTGGGCCAGCTGCAGGACTGTGCTGGGCCAATTATTTATTATGGGCAAGCCATTAAATTCAATTGGCTACACAAGTTACATATCCAATGTTTCTATAAACATTTTTTTTTTTTGAGTTTTGTATTGAATGTTATCACAATGACCCATGACATATGGAGGAAAACTTTTGAAATCATTTCTTTCATGATTACAGTTGTTGAAGAATCGTATGGCATAATAGTGAAGGAAATCAGATTCCTTGTATATTTTAAAATCAATAACTATAATAAGGTAGGCATATAAATTTATAAACTTGTGTAATATTATGTATGAATATAAAAAGACATAGCTCCTATGAGTCCAAAATAGTTGTTCAGGCAATTTACTAAAACTCCTCTAAGTCTCCTTGGTTCATAGAACCGATTCTAGCAAAAGTCAGTTTGTTTTTGAGCTCCCTCCACTATTGAGATTTCTTGTTTATTGATAGATAAATAAATTTGTTGGCTCATAACTTGGTCTGTTGGGCTGTCTTTTATAATTAGGATGAACTATTCCCCATCTCCTATTTTCCTCCCTAGATCTTTGTTCTTGAGAATAGAGATGTTTGTAAAGACATAGTTATATCTTGTATGAATCAATGCTCACGTTTTAGGTGGTATGTATAGACGGTTTGCATTGATAGTTTACACATGTTATAGTCCATCTTTTAATATGTACATATAGTAATATAAACAGTATCAAATATCTACTCTCTCTCTCTCTGTCTCTCTCTCATGCATACAGTACTAGTATGTAGTCTTTCCAAATAACTGTTATATTAATAATAATACTGGTTGCTATTGAGAGTATACTAGTCAAAGAGAATGTTGCAAGTACTAAACCTTTTTCCTAAAACATATATGGTATATGGTCAATCTACGAAAGGGTCACCATGGTTTTGATGGCCAAAAATAATAAGTATACCTAAAGATAAGTGGGACAAAAAAAAAAAAAAAAAAAAAAAAAGCTGTCACATGGATTTGACTCAAGAGGTTCATGATGTTATATCTTCCTTCCCTCTCAAACAACATAGATTGATTTATTTAATAATTAACGTCTTATAATTAGTCACCCCCAAAGTACTTTTCATTGTCACGCGTATAGCTATCCTTTGACTTTGCACTCTCTCTCTCTCTCAAGTTGAGAAGGAACTAGTCCTTAATTAGAAAGAAGAAAATGTCCACCTTAAACTTAGTCAGAAACTAGCAAGGACTTCTTCACTAGCTGTTTCTTCCTAGGATTCCATACGTTAATCAAGTCTCTCTTTTTCTCTCTCTCTCTCTCGAACATGGCTAATGAGTATGTTGTCTACAACATTCAATGCTTAAAAGGGACTTTCATGCTTGACTTCACCACAACCACAAGTAAACGACCTATATGTCCACTTAATAAATGTTGTGACATTTCTAATCCTTATGGAATATCACTTAGAAAGCCTTTGTTTCTCTATTGCCACAGGTACTATAGGACCAAACCATACCCTACAAATCCATGAAATATTTTAGTTCAAACACACATTGTCGTTTATCCTTCTTTGTGCTCTTACATTTGCAGTCTCTTCCTGCAATCGCTCAAACAACTTGGTATGCATGCAGGTACTTGTAGCTTCAATATTGGTTTTAGCAAGAAAGGCAGTCCAGAGTTGTCTATTTTAGTATTTCTCTTATGTTTTTTATTTTCAAGTTCAGCTTTTCTTTTGTTTCATATAACTATAGCAATATATATAACAGTGAATTTTGGGACTTGGAAGTCTTGAATAAGTTCCATAAGGGTGAGTTCAATTCTTCATTTCATTTCTCTCCTTTTGTTTTCTGTTTATAGAGCACAAGCTTATTATTTCCTTTACATGGATTCCTAGTATTTCACTATTTCTTTCTCTTTTTAGTCTAATGCATTTTTCTTTTTTTGGAACTAGTTAAGTTAATCAAGGAGAATTAAAATTAATTTGTAAAGGAATGGTTTTCTTTGACTTTTTAAAAAAGAGAATTATAATAGGAATATTGCCAGTGCAATTTCTAATATAACAGGGACAATGTAGTCCCTTCAAAATGTCGTGGTGATCGTTTTCTAGCCAAGAAGACTCTTTTTTTGTCATGGCAATTTGTTAGGGCGCTTTATCTTGTGGCAGTCAAATATCCTCAACATGATTCTGCGCTTGATAATGATTACGTGAATAACATGCCCGGCCTCAATGTCACTTGCAATATATCTCCCACAACTTTGGTACCATGCACCCACTAAAGGTACTAGAGTATATATTACTTAGAGGCATAGAGCTACCTTTTATATATGGGCATGAAATGTATAAACAATCAATACACACTGTTCGTACATACTACTAAAATGTGAATATAAACATTTATGTTCACATTTTATAAACATTAATGTTTATAATTTGTGTATGTATGTTCATATTAGGTGGTGTACAATATTTACCTTTTTATATTTTAAAATTGAGTAGTGTGAGACAAAAAATTTAAAACTTTTATTACAGTAAATTAAGATGGTAATTAAATTGTTATAATTAGTGTAATATCACTTTTAGATATGTTGAACTTAAATTGATACCAATTTTTTTTTATTGTTTAAAATTTTCATCCGAGCAAGAAAGCAACAAAAAAGCTATCTTCTTTTATTCGTAACATTATTAGCATATTCTAGATGACCACTTGCTTGCCCTCTACACCTACTATAGAATAGGAAGCACATGTGAGTTTGCAAAACTTTGCAGCCAAGCATTTACGTTATCATTGTCATTATTTTCTTGTCATGATACATATAGCTAGCAAAGGTGCATGTTTAGCTTTTCACTTCCCCCTCCCTGCTCCCTTCTTTTCTCTTTGGTTGCCTTTTCATTTTCCTGCCCTCTTATAACTATGCCAATTTCATATTGTGATTATGCAGATTATATATGTAATTGGAACACTTACTCCTAACCATAGCCGGACTATAATGTGATGCTCATCAGTGACACTGCCCAATTCTCCCATAGAGGAGAACTTTGATTCGAATTCCCTTCTCTTACTTTTTTTTTTAAAAAATTTTTTTTATGGAAATTCCCTTCTCTTACACTTTTTTTTTTTAATGGAAATTCCCTTCTCTTACTTGTTTTAAATAGAACAAAAAAAAATTTAATGAATCGTACCATTTTTATTGGCCAAGCTTTTAGAGTAACCAGTAATTGATTCCCACATAAAAATAAAAAAAACATAAAAATGAAACTTGGAGTCCCCAATTTTTTAGAGTTGCAAGGGTAGTAATAATTCAAATTTCAATGGATTTTCAGATGGAAAATAGGATTGAGTATCATAAGCTTTGGTTTTTTTAGGCTTAATTACTTCAGCTATTAAATAGAGCAGAATGAAAATCAAGAAAACAAATTGAATGATAGAAACAAGGAAACAATGTGTTGAAGCATAATCATAAGAACTCAATAAACTACAAAAGGTATATATTATTCATTCTTCTAAAACTAATTCATGAAGTTGAACATACAAACACAACTGTGATCAACCACCTGGCCAACTTCATGAACAGCGCATGTGGCTGTTCTTAGGCTACACAATAAAGCTCTTAAGTTGTACTTATAAAAAGAAATAACAAAGCCCACTACACACAAACCATGCTCCATCTATTACACTCAGCTAGCTTCATAGTCCTTCATGGATATATATATCTCCATCATACAAAGAAACACAATTTTTTCACTAACTATTTGGTGGTATTAACTTAATACTAGCTAATTCACCAACAGCTAAAGTTACACTGCCTTAGTTCATTATGTACAGAAATTTGAAACATTACTTCCCTCTTTTCTTTTCAAACTCAACATTTTATGATAAGCAATCAGCATATACCGGAGATGAGTTTTAAGTAGGTGTCACTTCCACAACTCAATTTGGCCATTAGAGGATGACATAGACGCAGATTCAGGCACCATTTCTTGCTTATCCAAATGTCTGACAAGTACATTGGTGGTGTTTGATGTGTGATAGATGTTGTTGGCACCGGTTGAGTAGCTATTTTGCTTTGGTACATCATCATGGCTGAGTTGAGAAGCAACAAATTTGTCAAGCACTCTCCAATCTGTGACTTGATCCACTGCTTGATCATTGTAATTGTTAACATAAGCCACATGAAATAAGTTTTGTTCATGGGGTTGATGAATTTGTTCTTCTTGTGAGAGTGGCGAGGATTGCAAAGTGGTGCATGCATGGTTTATGTCTATACCATATGGGGCTAAGGAATTGGGAGCTGATTGGAGCAACTTTGGACTCTCTAGAAGTGGGAGCTGCAAGAAGTGCTCGTGTGGAACATGGTATGCTGGCAAATCTAGCTCTTTCTTGCAATAAGACTGCTGGTACATCAAATTAGAGTGGGAATTCTGCTTAGGTGAGTCCAAGTCTGGCATGAATGAGACTTGATCATCGTACCAACAGGGTGATCCGTGCTCGCTCATTTTACGCACAGTTGTTATCCTTTTCTTGAACACCCTACATACAACCCAACCTTCTTCCTGCCAATCAGTAACACAAATATCACATGAATAATTGCTGCCATATACACTTCCAAAACTATCACATAGGTTAAGCCAAAAGAAAGTGGCACTCATTTCAAAAGGCAAACTGTAAAAGAACAAGTTGGTCTGCTGTCTTCTCTCAAAATCTGTTAGGACATTAGGATTCCAAATATCAACCCCAAAAAATGTAAACGAAAAAAAGTTCTGCACCAATCCAAATATAACACATGAAATAGTGCGTTTGAGCTCCTTCTTTTATGCACCAATTCACTAGCTAATATATAGTTGAAAGATAATATAAGAAAGAAAATAAATGTATTATCTCTTACACTTGCACGGTTGCCATGCAACAACATATTCATTAAAATAACCCAAAAAGTTGAAGAAAATGAGAGAAGGTTTTTTACTTTAAGTGGAAAAGAACAATGATAATTAACTAAATATACGTCAGATAGCTGTAGGAGACTGTGAACACTAAGATAGACAATTTAATGAATGTTTAAGTTATACTGCAATTCTTACAACAAGTTCTGAAACTGAGAAGTTGGTTGGCATTCATTAGAAGGGCCAAAAAGTAAAAGACCAAGATTAGGCATGAGGACTGGTAGTTTATGTAAACTTTTCTACATAATACAAACAACAAATATTTAAAAAATGGTAGGACATACATCCACAAATTGTAAACATTAACATTCACAAATATTCATAATTTATAGATATATATCCACATTTTAAATGGTGCACATATCATTTCCTTCTAAAAAAGTACACAAGCATTTGAAGTTTATGATATTCAGGAAATTTATTTATACTCTAAAGTTTACTTGCCTGTGGAGTCCCATTTTCTTCAGTTTCAAGCCGGTATTCATGCATAATCCAGTCTGACTTTTGTCCATTTGGAGCTCGACCTTTATAAAAGACTAAGGTCTTCCTCATTCCAATTAAGTCATGCTTACAGTATATAGCTTTGTCTCTTCCTGTTGCTTTCCAAAACCCTGCTGTTGTGGCTCTATTTGTGCGAGTTCCTGTTGGATACTTCTTATCTTTATGACTAAAAAAGTACCATTCATTTTGCTCTTCTGTTCCTATCCTGCATATCTCTTTCGAAATTTTGCAAGAATATACAAAATAACAAGTTTTATTGATTGTATAATCTCTTAAAATAATGAAATTGAAAAATTTATGAAAATTAGTACTATACCTTGAAGATCCCATGGCTCAATTTTGTAGAGGTCAACATCTTTAATGACATCTAGGTCAATCCTTCGTGAAGAAATTTTTTTCCTAAGATAATAATCAACAAGTTCTTCATCTGTTGGATGAAACCGAAAACCAGGTGGAACATGAGAAAAAGTATTCATATTCTCTCACTTAGGGCTTGAGTCCTGCACTGCATAAAGCATACTCATAAGAATGTTACTTTCATTCCAAATTTATTAAAAATAGCAGGCTGAATATTAATCGGACGCAATCAACTTCATTCAATTTCAGGCATCCCCTATACCCATGGGTACATTACGTTTGTCAATGATCTTTATGTCAAATGATAGTTTATGATGTTTATAAAGGAGATATCCAGATTCCAAATCCCTCCACTCCCACTTAAAGTAATCAACTTTCTCTTTCTCATTAGTTACAATAACACAAAGAAAAGTATTCAATAACCACAAAAAAGGTAATATGAAATTGAAAGAATGTGAATTTAAGAAAGATTATATATAGGCTACTGTTGTAAAATTGAGAAGTGAATGTTGAATCTTTTCATTCTTCAGTTGATACTAATATCAATGGATTTAGATATCACAAGATGTATGATTTGGCTTTCATTCAAGAGCTCATTTTCCTAGCTAGGAAAGGAAAAATAAAATGAAAGATATGGTAAAAATGAAAATAATTTAAGTAATGCATGCATGAGATGTACTAACATTGTATCTTTTTCACATTGTGGTAAAATCCATATAATAGAATGTGTATCATTACCCCAAAAGTCTTCTTCCTTGAACAAAAGTGTGTACCACATGATTAAAAAAAAAAAGGAACTAAATTTATTGACCATATTATCACAATTAGATTTTTATTATTTTGTTTTAACCATCATTATTTGTTACTCCAACTTACATCTCAAGATAATGTCCTACAAGTCTTGAAGGAATACTACTATATGTTCTTTTAAAGATCATTTACACAGAAATTCTACATTTTTCTAATTCTTGTCTCCAATGTCAATTCTCATAATTCCTTTAAAAGGAGTGAAAGAGCTTTGCTTATTCCAATTTACAGTGCAAAAAATATATGTCAGAACTGATTATTTCAGCTAATAGATTTTCAATATTATCTGATAACTTATATCAAATACAAGAATGCATGAGAGTCCATATATTGAATGGTAAAAAGGGAAAAGCCAATCTAACAATGATTATCATGAATATGTTGAGTACATTGAGTTTTTATTCATGGAAAGACTATATTGTATGGGTTCCATAAAATAAAATTGAAACGGATATGACAAAACTGTTGAATTAAATATGTTAATCATCCATATTATCAAAATTCCAAGGGTTATGACACAATTAGCATTAGTTTCATCAATACTTCCAAAGGCTAGATCTAAGATTAAAAAAAAAAAACCAACAGAAAAAGAAAAAAGAGCAATTCCTAGACTACCTAAATTGCTTATCCAATTGCTTCAAATGAATGAGGGAAAGAGGTCTAAAATGTTATTTTCACCCAATATTCAAATAAGGGAATAAATTAAATGACAATATCTCATATGGGAGGTAACACAGTGCTGGAATTCTAAAATTTAGCATGACATCAGGATAATATATTTCATATTCATTAATCTAGGGATGTATAATTTTTAATGCTTGTGCTTGAACTATCTTTTTACTAAATGAATAAAAAAACAAACACACATTTGTGTATAACTCATGAAAATAAAAGCCAAAAAGTTCATTATCAAAAGAGAACTAATTATACCTAAAAATATAACAAGACATACTCTAGTAAAATATCAGCCAGCATCGTAAACTTGTATTCCCCTCTTACTTTTCTAGATGATTTATACAACGAAATTAGACAAGTAGATTCAATAGCCTACTTTTACAATTGACATAAAGTATACATATCCATGAGGTCTCTCATGCAGTGCTAGTCAATCACAATCGAAGGTAAATAGACAAAATAATATTTTGTTGCATCTTACAATGTTTGGTACATCATATGGCTAGTCTCTTTTCACTGTAGTTAAATGATTAATTAACAATAGATATATTGACAATATGAGCAATAATATTTATATATATTTAAACTGATGAAGGAAGACTTCCAAACCAAAGAAAATAATACTGATTTAGATTATTAACTGGGACTTGGGGTTGAAAATTTGTCAACTGAGATCTCTAAAAGTTATTTTCAGGAAGAGGAAAAAAAATAGGGGAAAAAGTAAGATCCCTGAAAGTCATTTGACCAAATGAGGGAAGGAGGAAGGGAATATTAATTCCCATGTGATAATGAAAAAGTGGCAAGTAATTATTAACTATCAACTAGCAAGCTGAATGATCTAAAACAATTCCGCTTTTGAGTTTCCTTTTGGCATGAATCATCCGTAGCTTCCAATCTTCACTTTACTGCTACATTACTCAAAAGATAATTTCTTGATGGAAGGAAAACATGATACATAGATCAACATGAAATATTCTTATGATATGAGTTATATTTGAGTTACTATACAATAAGGTCTACACAAACACACACACACATGTTTCTGTGAAATTTTTTTGATTAATTGAGTAAGCATGTGATATGTTGGGAATTTGGGATACTCATCAAACATGATTTTCAGACAATGGATATCGATCTCTTGCATTTTAGTACTAAAGCATAAGTGTCCTCCAATTATGAGTGTCACTCATTGTTGTTCCCACCACAATGGCTGACATCTAATTATGGACTAGTACAGTAAAGAAACAGAAAATACAGACCAAAGAGAAGGAAAATATGAATATGAGAAAGTATGTGTGATGAAAGGAGAGAATGCTTTAACAAATCAAAAGCTATATAGTAGTAGAAGAGAATTCTCCTTGACATTTTAGATCTGCAAATCAAGCTTCCTCCTTTACGTGATGTCCAACAACATGCACATTAAATACTCACAAACAAAGATCCATTGTATCAAATTATAACCATAAAATGTACAACATAAATAACAACAAGAAGAACAAAAAAGAGAGAGAGCTCACAGATCAAGCAAGAACGGTCTCTACCTCTTGTAATCAACTCACAGATCTGAGGTGGCTGAGTCAATCTTCCACACCAACCAAGAAAACCCTTTTTCTCCAAAAGTAGATTAAGATTTATGATCTGGGTGTTATTCTCTTTCAACTTCACTCTCAAGTGCTATAGAGGAATTTAGCCAAAAAAAAGGTACTATAGAGGAATCTCCTAGGCTCCTAGCTAGAGCTTCTAGATCAGACAAGAAAACATAGACAAGAAAAATACAAAAGAGTTGTATTTTAAGTACAACCTCGGGAATTGAACCCCCTAAACTGTTTTTTTGTACCCTCAAAAAACTCTCTCCAAGGCTGTCAGAGTTGTCGAGGACCGAATCCCTAGGAACATCAAAATAAGGAAAATAAAGCTGAGGAATATGGAAGAATAGAAAACAAGTAGGGTTAAATAAGTAGCACCCTTTAAAAAACCCTAATGATAGAAAGTAGAAGAAGAATGAAGAAGAATGAAGTTTTATCTTATAGTAATAGCTTGTGGATTTTCTATATCATAAGCTAACTCTCATTGTCTCTCATTGTCGAGAAAAGCTGGATTGGTGGAAAAGCTTTTGGGCGGGAAAAAAGGAGGCGCAAAATTGGCGGAAGGGAGAGATTATCAAGGATTGAAGGAATGCTCTCTCTACTGCCACCTCTACCCGCAACTGATAGAGACTGAATTAGAGCGTTCACATAAGAATATCAATATGTTTCTCTTTCAAAGCTCTCTCTAGCAAAATATGTATATAAGTGAAAAAGAGAAAGAGAGAAAGAGAGAAAGAAGAAGCAAACGGTGAAGTCAGAAGGAACTAATTAACTAACGGCACAGACCAATCACACCAATGTTAAAAAGCTAGGTCCTTCAGAAAGATCATAAAAAGGAGAGAATAAAATACTTACAAGGATATTGGTGGTGACGTAATAGAACAGCCACCAGCCAAAAAGTCACCCACAATATACAAAGTTACAAACCCAATTGGGCTATTTCTCTCTCACACACAATCAAAAAAAAAAAAAAAAATGGGGCATGGTGGCCCTAACTAGCTAGCGGCAAACTTCAGTCCTGGTCCCTACCATTAATTCCACCATCTCTTTGAAGTCTTAACTGTAATAAAATTGGGATGATGATGTTGAAGATGATATATTGGTGAGTGGTGACCCTTGGTCTCATTGATGTTTCGTGCAATCTTGGTCCAACATCAACATTTGGACAGTCATGAATAAATTGGCTCTAAAGTCGTTGTTTTGTCGTTTGTATAGATTAATATGAATCAATAGTGTCCTATTGTTATCACCTATAGCTAATAATTACCGTGAATTTGGAAAAATATCTCCCATCGAACTTTATGTTGAAATTGTTTTGGTTTTTATGGAGACCTATTGAAGTCCATGTTTTTAGTGGTTGATAAGCGCAATTAGTCCTACATTGTGCTAAAATATGTCGGCTAAAAAAAGAAGTTAAAACATCCTTCTTTCTTGGGTTTTTTATTTTAATAATAAACAAAATGATTATCTCTAGAGGAAGAAATTGACATAATTGAATTAACCACCTCCACTTTATGATTCATGGTTGAGTCTATTTTTTTTCTTACAATAAGTGTGGGATGGAGTTTCGAACTCAAATCCTTTATATTAAAATAAACGAGTAATTGCGTTACAAGACTCTTGGTCGTGATTGAATTTTTTAATGATCAAATTAAAGTAATTTCTCATTTCTTTTAATCTTACCTCTATCTTTTTCATGTAACTAAAGATATCTCATTCTAATAGTAATCTTTACCAAAAATGGATTTTATTTATGCCCAAGCAAATATGGCTTGCTTCTTATTCTTCACTATATGATATAGAACAAATTACAAATATTTAAGTAAAAATCAACCACATTATGCAAGTCAAAATTTTGATAGAATTGAATGGATGACCTCTGATTTATGTTAGGTAAAACAACAGCATCACAATCTAATGCGTCCTTCTCAATATGTGGTAGTCTAAAACATTCCCTAGGCGCAACATAGATGCCAAAATCATGTTGAACAACACATTTAGGTAGTAATAAAAGAAAACCAACATTAATTAAACACTTGTCAGTTGGTAACCATAGTTTAGAAAAGCATCCAAATGATTGCCGGTGATACAAATAAGCACTCTCCTATCAACCACGAAGTAATTAAATTAATTTCACTACCAAAATTATCCCTTCCCTATATATATCCCTATATATATATATAACATATACTTGAGCAATACGTTTGTTTTCCACTCCCAATGTCATAATTATACATTGCATTGCATTATACTAGACGTTTTTTCATTGAGCCGACAATTACGGAGCCCCAAGCCCCGTTCCAACAGCTCACCGTTTTGTCCAATTATCCTGTTCCGAGTTCCGACCAATAGTTTAATATCAGGGTAAGTTTGGAAATTAAATTTTGATACCGCTAGTGGCTATATACGTGGCTCGTTTTGATTATTCTGTTACATTTGTAATGTTAAGCATTGGTCCAAATTACAAAGCCGGCTAAGGTTTTTGTGTAGAGCCGAGCTAGCCAAGCCGAGCTGGATTGTGGTCAGTGACTTATTTAGTGTGGTGGAATGTGGGTCCCGCGGGTAGGAAATGATGATGTCACTGCTGGGACTCTCTGTACGTGGCGGCTTGCGGTCCGGCGTGGGCTAGCCACTATCATTGAGCTCGCAACTTGGAGGGTGCTAGTAGTACTGAGTTTGGCTGAGAGCCTGAGACTCAGTTTTTGGTTGGGTCCAGCTAGGTCCCATGTGGGTCCCACTTACATGGTCCATAGTGGGACCCAAAGCGTGGTCCCAAGTGGGTCCCAGTGCTTCATTGTCTTTCAAGCCTAACACGTGCACTATAGGAGAAATTATTAGGCCAGATAAGAGGTTATAGTGATGGAGAATTGGAGATAACTTTCTACGACTTTCATTCGGACTGTAATTATTGTGTGAGTGCCTAAAATAGCTGTTTGCTTTGCTAGCTGCTACAAACATTTGATTTTGGTAGAGCCTCGAGGCATGCACCGCCTTGGTCCATCACACAGTCCCAGTGGCATTTCAGATAGGTCCCATAGTACTTTCTACCTCTGAATTGGTTCGTGCCTTGTCACTGATTAGGTAATATGGTTTTTATGAGAGGGAGTCTCATTTGTGATCAAAATAGTAAGTTTACATCACCACCTTCGCACTCTTACATCATCCACGAAACAAATATAAAGCTTAATTTAACTAAGTACATATTTTTCCATAATTGAATTTAGAAATTTTACATATTTACTAACTAGATTTTTTTTTTTTTTTTTTTTTTTTTTTTGGTTTTTGGTTTATACTAATAGTTAAAAACGTATTTATAGAGATATATTATTTTTCTCGTTGAAAGTTTGCTAAAATATACTTGTACATAGGGGTGTAAGCTTCACTGACATAACCGCAAGAACCATACCGCACCGCACCTCATCTCGTCAAAACCGATCTTAATAGGTGTAGATGCAGGTACGTGTAATAGATAAACCGCACTATAAGGTATATGTGCATAAATCAGGAGAAAACCGCACCGTACCTCATCGATTACACCTTCTAGTATGTTATACTTATATGCTAATGGTATATGCAAGTGATGTTATGTTATATTTGTATAAGGATGACATATATGTGCAGGTTGAGATTGGAAATTATGATTCATTCTATGAAATATATATGTTATCATTTTTTTCTTCTTAAATATTCAGGTTGAGATTGGAAACTATGATTTATATTTGTATGCTATAGTTAGCCAAATTTTTTAGTTATTGTAAAGGTGAATTTTTTAGATTAAAATTAACATTTGAGCTGGTCAAATCCGACCCAAATGAGTTCAGCCCAAACCGCAAGACCGCACCTACACCGCATCGCACCAAACCGAACCGCACCGCGCCAAAACCGATCTTAATAGGTGTAGGTGTAGGTGTGTGTAATAGGAAAACTGCACTATAAGGTGTAGGTGTATAAATCCGGAGAAAACCGCACCGCACCGCAGCTCACCGATTACACCCATACTTGTACATGAGTAATATAAACTAAAAGCTAAATGAAAAAGATTGTGGATAACAAATTCAAAATCATATTTATTTTTTATATTACATAATTAATTAAGAATCATACATGACACATGATGTAATAATATTAAAATCTTTTATTGGTAAAATAAGAGTCCTTATATTTAAATAATTGTTTAGTACAAAGTACATTTAAGAAAAGATCATATATTTGCTTGAACACAAAGCTTTCTTGGGATGCAACCACCAATAACAATTGAGTTTGGTTTGCAATGACTCATTTTTTAGGATTATTTTTGCTTATTTATTTATGCATAGTTTTTTAGAATATCATTTTTTTTTTTCAAAATATAATTATTCTTTTAAAAGTTAAATAAACTAATAGAAATAAATTATACCAACTTGATCGAAGCATGTCACATGCAAAACCCACCTTGAAAAAACACTATTGTCTCCATGTGCATAAATTTTTAAGGATACAAAATTATTAACAAAAGTACAAAATGGACTTTTGCCAGAATGTGGGGCTGAGATTCAATCATGTGGGTCCTAATTTTCCATCATGACGGCTGTGCAAACATCATTGGTTTCGGGGGTGGAATGGGGAAACTCCGTCACAGTCTGACGTGGCACCGTTAAGGCTTGCCTCAACTTGACCGCAACCAATAGGGATGCGGCTTCTCTAATGTACCTTGGGCCCCACTTCAATGTCACTGTTTCCCTCTCAATTCTCATCATCATCGCTATCCCAGAAGATGCGGAGAAATATTTCATTGCCTTTTTCTCATTGGACCATTAGAGTCCACGTGGGAAGTTACTATTGGCTCCTTGGTCCCCGAAAAGACAAATTTGCCCCTCATTCTACGGTTGAGTAAGGCTTAGGAAGCCAAAGTTGTCACAATTTTTTCCACCCATAATTTGTGATAAGAACATCACTTTTACAATCATTTAAACATTAGAGAAGTCGGTCATGAAATTCTTGTAGGAACTCGGACGGTTTAAGCGTTAGATATACTACTTCAAACCAACTACTCCCAAAGTAATTAACTGTTTCATATGATCTTTTGAGTTCCTATCATGTTTGTATTTTTGTATTATATGTGCTTTGAAATATTTCATTAATATATTCTTGAAGTATTTAATAATCACTCGATAGACTTATTGTTACTCTACCAATTGCTTACTACCATTGAAAAAAAAAAAAAAAAAAATCCTTTTGGAACTAATGCTTTTTTAAATTAAAAAAATTAATGTATATAAGATCTTAAACCTAACTCATGACTAGTTACATCATCTCTTCCATTACATAAATCATAAATGTACCTCTTGATCATTGAGTGATTAATGATTAGGTTGATGTTACTAATCCTCATGGATGTAAATAGAATTTGATTTCAATTTTTTGACACAGCATTAAAATCAAATTAAAAAGTGATTTCTTATAATACACATACTCATTATATTTATGTCAATTTGTTATAATTTGACATCCTCGTTTAAAAAAAAAAAAAAAAAATCAATATTTGACTGAATTATATATATATATATATATATTATATATATATATATATATATATATATATATATATATATATATATATATATATATATATATATGTATATTACTCTTGTTTGATATTAATTTAATTGGCCTTGGTCTATATATCTCAATATGTACCCTTATCACCAATAAACCAATTATAAAACATCCATATTTGTACTTTTGTAATTAAATTAATTTTTTTTTAACTCCAATCTTATTTCATATGTCGTATTTTACATATATTAAGATTTTTTTTTATAAGTTATTGGTTAGAATAAAGTGTTATTGAATATTTTCTTAATAAAATAAAATAATAAATTTGGTTTAAATCTTCTCTATGGGCTTTCTTAGAGGGTAGTCTTGGAATAGGAATTCGAGAAATATAAAAAGCGTATACCGTACCTGCCAAGAGTATGGAATACTCCAGGTCAGAGTATGAATATACTGGTAGGCCACATGTGATATAGATATTATACATACTAAATCATTTTGTACAGAGAAATTGAAGATGGGACTGGCCACCAGCAACCTCCAACCAGAAAAAAATAGGGAGGACCAATGCAGAAGGGTTTTGGTCCTTTTGGAACTAAGCCAACCAGATCATAACAAGTAAGGGCCAACCAGTTTCAGTGTCATGTTACATCCATATTGCCTAAGTTTCAGTTCAATTATTATTAAGACACCTTTCAGCATGGTCCCAATGGATCCATGCCTCTCTAGCTAGAAACTTTATTATAATTTCTAGATGTCATTTTGTTTAATTTGAGCGTGTGTATGCATTATATATAATACTACATTACTCTTTAAGAACTTGAATTTATGTTATACCATTGTAGTGTTTGAACCCTTAGACAAATTGGACCAACTTGTAGACTTGTAGTTGGCATGGATGATTAATTGCCAGAGTTGGCGCATTTTCAGCCTTAGCTAGTACCGAGTACTCTACCGTTGAGTTAGCAACCCGAAAAAAAAATGTGTAGATCCAATCGGAAAACGGTTAACTCTGAAAATTCGACCATAATATTATTATGTGGTGGAAGGTAGTTTGAGAGTGATGATTTTATAATGTAAAATCGAAACTTTTTAGACTTTTGATTGACCTCATAATATTGCGTTACATAAACTTTTGAAATTTCATAATTTTACACATCATTATTTTAATATATATTTTCTAATTGAATATAAATTTTATTCTATAATTAAACATTCCATTAGAATCTTGACACATCATATTTTTCTTTAATATAAAGAATATATTATTCCATATATACAACACAATCATAATAAATGTCTAATACTAAAATATATTCCATATATAAACACAATATAAAATGAGTTATGAAAATTATTTAGGTTTGATCATTTAATCATGTGCCTATGTATTTATTTGTCCTTCTTCTTATTTCAAGTATCCTTTATTTTATTTTTGGATGAAAACATGATCCATATGGTAAATATAAACATGAATCGTGTTTTATAAAAATTGGACTATATTCAACTTATGCAAAAAAAAAAAAATTACATTATATTAAATTTTTTAATTATCCTATGATAAATATACTTCCTTAGTTATTTTTTTTTGACCAAAAAGTAAGATTTATTCTAAATCCGATCCGTAAAATTTCTTTATCGATCTTACCTACAACATTTCGAACTACACAAAAGGAAAAAATATGTATTCAACAAAAGAAGTAAAATGAATCAAAATTAATTTAGATTTTATTTTCAATAATTTTCCTGTGCATCGCACGAGTTTGCGACTAGTTAGACTTAAAAAATAAATTGAACAAAAATACGGTTATATAAAGAAAATGAGTAACATCTTAAAAATTTACATAAGCATAATAAATACTTTTTTTTTTTTTTTCATAACATTTAATTTAATGGCTCATATTATGTATTGTGAGGTAGTTCTCTGAACCAAATGCTTAGAATCGCTTAGATTTTGCACTCCTGTTTTTTTTTGTTCATGAATTCACTCTTGCTATTTTCATTGTTGGAGAAGACTTGTACGCAGTGTTGCATGGCACTCTAATAGGTTTGGTCCACAAGTTGGACATTAAGATTATGTGCACCTCTCATTCATTCCAAATTCCAATTAAATTCTTTTGATAATGTTGACACCGATCGAACTCGATATATAGTAAGTTTGTATGCAGGAGGACATCAAAGTGATTAGAAGTTAACAAAAATATAGACGGAATTAGTTAAGCATTATTTTACACAAAATTGTAATAGCAATTGGTTGACCCAATCTTTGGAACCTTATGGATTAGGTCTTTAGGATTTTCTATATCTTGGTTCACCCAATCATTGGTAAACTTGTGGTTTAGACTTTTACATTTCATAAACATTTATATAAAAATTAATTTATTATAATTATTTTGACATTTATTTAAGTTAGGGATCATGAGGCAAAATTTAAAACACTCATTTATTTATGAATGGTCAAGATTTTTAAGATAGATTATCTTGAAAATGTTAGAAATTCTCAATCTAAGAAGGGGCCGTATATAACTATCGAAATTAAATGACTTTAGCACGAATATTGATTTATATAAACCTTATATATAGTTTAGATGGTCTCATCAACCATAAATTTCATTGTCAAGAGCCTTGAGGCTCAATGGCACTGCACAGTCGTCTCCATGAAAGGAATTTGGATTTAAATCCCCTTGAATCCCTCTCACTTCGAGTTGTAAGGAAAAAAAAAAAACCACCTAAATGGTTAAACCATGGTTGCAAAAAGCTATTTGGCTTCAAAGTTCAAAGGTGATCATGCCATCATTTATTCATTTTCCAGGGAGTGGCTTACCTCCAGTGCAGTGGTGCACTGGAGGGAGCTACAGGCTGACACGTGTCCTAAAATGAACACATGTCGCATCCTAGTTCCCTCCAGTGCACTAGAGGGAATCCATTCCCCATTTTCCAACCCTTCTCTCTCCCCCCCCCCCCCGAAAAAAGAAAAAGAAGAAAAAAAAAGAGATTAACTATGACAGTTTAAAATGGAAATATAGCTTATTTCTTGAAATTTAATTGCACATTAGCTTTGGAGCTCAAGGATGCCGAAGGTGCAAATTTTGTCAGTGGCATCATCATAGACCTTTTGGGCACGCACTCGCACGTAGGCACAACACCGATAATATCCAACTTAAGTAAAATGATAATAATAATTACGTTTTTAATGTCGATCGCAGTGTCAACTTTCTACAAAATGATACTCCATCTCTTACCTAAAATTAAAATAATTACAAAACATGAGGATTTATGATTGCATTTTGGTTTATATGTCATCTTCGAATTATAATACCAATTATAACTATAATAATAGGAATAAGATATGAGAACAAATAAAGGGCAAAAGAGTGGACGTCGAAATGATTAAAATCATATTTACCGACTATCTAGAAAACCACAAATATTTTTATGATGTCAAAATGTTGACAACACAATGTGCAAAGCTATGCACTGACTTGTCTAAGCTTCTGTTTAGATTGGCAGACATTACGTAGTCTGAGCTCATCACGATTATCATGCCCACCAAAGAAACACTAGGTAAAAAATAAAATAAAAAAATCCATCGAATAATTTTCGGATCAATTTGTTCAGGAGAAAGATATCTAGTTAAACATTATCTTTAATTTTAGTTTTCTTCATCATTAGAATACCCGCAAATTATCAAGGTGCCACGTCATTTGAATGCCCATAAATCATCATCTTTTATTCCTCTCTCTCTCTCTCTCCTTCTTTCCTAATTTTAATTAGTCGGTAATCTGTACAATGCACGAGTTAGTTTAACATAATATAACATTTTCTCTCTTATATATTTTGTCTAAATATGAAAATTGATAATTATTAAAAAAATATTTATTATTATTGTGTTTATATATAAAATATATTATAGTATTAGATATTTATTATGATTGTGTTTATATATATAACAATATATTTTTCTTATTAAAGAAAATATAATATGTCAAGATTCTAATGAAATGTTTAATTATAGAATAAAATTTAAATTCAATTAAAATATATATATATATATATTAAAATAATGAAATGTGAAATTATCTAAAAAAACTTATGTGGTGTAATATTATAAGGTCAATTAAAAATTAAAAGACTTTATATTATTGTATAGATAATTGGATTCAAATGGAAACTTTGGGCTAATAATTAGGCATGTCTTTGATCGGACTAAATCTTCTTTATTGGTCCGCATTCATGAGTCCCTAATCTAGAGAATTGCCACCAAGTCCTAAAGACTTTATAGGCCATCTAATTCATGACAACTGGCAGAAGTCTTGGTATATGAAGGGATTAGGTTCGATTACCAAAAAAAGAATGTAGGGCATAGGTCCATAGTGTGAGATTGGGCGAGCCGATATTATGTTTATAGTAGCTGGTTCCCTTGTCCAAGGCTGGCGAGAGTCCTAGGCCCAATTAAAGCAAACCAAATTTGTTTACTTTGGTTTGCTCATGAGTTTGGCCCCATTTGTGGGGGTTGAACTGCGGATCCATTAATCAATTCCAATCACTTCCACTTAAGCAAAAAAAAGAAAAAGAATAAAGAATAAATATGATTAAGTGATATAAAATGGGGGTAAATAATGTTGTTCATCATAATATGTACACATCATTTAATGTAGACATCAACTTTAATTTAGAAATATTTATATTTTAAGTGGTATGTAGTATGTACAAACTAGAATACAAATCATCTATCTCACTCTTAATGTTCTACTTTCTGCTCCACCAATTATAATATATCACTTGTCTTATATGGCGAGTTGTAATTGACATAGTATAAAGTGGAACATTAAAACTGGGATAGAAGATCCGTAAAAATGGTCTGACTTTTTAAAAATAATACATGTGAATAGTTTATTTAATTGATACGTAGTAAGATTCTTCCAAATCGGATTGGAGATAAACTCCGTCCTTAAATGGTATGCACGTATCGAAAATTTTTATTTATCTCACTTTTTATATTTCACTTTAGGGTTAATTATAGTAAACCCACCTGTGGTTTTGCCGGTTTTAACATTGCCTACCTGTGGTTTAAAACGTGTCACTTTACCCACCTGGGGTTTAAAACGTTAGCAGCCGTTACCCACCTCGCCCAATTCCGTTAGAAAAACAGGTCAACTATAAAAGCAACCTTTTTCCAATCGATCAAGAACATGTTCTAGCTCAAAAAACGCCCTAAAATTCGGTTCTCTACCCTAAAAATTTATTTGTCTGCCCTATCAATCAAAATACCAAATTTCTTCAAACCATTCACGATTCGTAAATGGAAGATCTTGGGATTTCAGTTGGTGAGAAGCTTGGGGATTGAAATCCGAAATCTGGATCAAGGTATGTGACATAGGGTTTTATAATTTTCTAAAAGTAAAAGTTTGTAACACGTTTATCTATTGGAATTTTATCTATGACTGTAACAAAAAAAATGTTAGGGAATTTTTGTTTTTTGTGTGTGACCTAGGGTTTTCCCGTTTGCTCTCATTCCGTTTTGTAACTCCTACACTTTTGTGGTAACAGTGGTCCCCAAGAACCTTTTAAGCCCTGTTAAAGAAGCTTTTAGATGTTTGTTTGCATGTGTTGTTTGTGAGTTTTACCCACGTGTTGTACCCCTAACCCCACATTTAGGAATCTTGTATTTACTGTGTTGGAACTGATTGAAAGTGGTCCCTAGCTTCAATTTTCATGATTTTAATTGTCTACTGGTCCCCAACATGGCATACACAAATGTTATCTGCTCACTGCTTCTCTGTTTTGTTGTTTTGTTATGTATTATTGTATGTGGATTTGTTTACTTTGGGTTTTTTAAATATGCAGATGACAAATTTGTATTTTGAAATTGAGATCCATAGTGGTGGTCAATTTGAGAGAAACCTAGAACTAGTTTATTTAGGTGGTAAAGTGTCCACATACCTCAAAGTTGATCCTAATCGTTTGAGCTATTTTGAAATTCAAGATATGGTTGCTGAATGTGGGTCACCTAGTATTAGTTTGGTTTATTACTTAATCCCTGTGGGTAGTTTAGAATAGGGTTTAAGATTAATTACTAGAGATGATGAAGTCTTATATATGTGTGAGCTACATGATGCATAACCAATTGATAGAATCACATTATATGTAGAAGGTGGTGTGGAGCCACTGCAAGTTGTAGGTCAAAGTGATTTTGGTGGTGTAGTTGATGAAGGTGATGAAGTTGAAGGTGATTGGATGAGCACAGAGATGATGAAGTTGAAGGTGATGAACTTCAAGGTGATGAGTTGAATGAAGGTGATGAAGGTAATGTTTTTTGTAATGCATTTGAAGGTGATGAGTTGAATGAGTTAGTGAGCTATGATTGGATGAATGATGGCCTTGAAGGGGCAGACTTTGCTGATGATATTTTTGGGGGAAATGAGAATGAGGATGATAATGAAGTTGTGGGCAATGGGGGGGATACTGCAAGTGATGCTCAGTCATTAATGCAAGTTGAGGTTGGGGACAATGGGGGGAATAATGCAAGTGAGGGTAATAATGGGGTGCAGGCTGAGGTTGGGGACAATGGGGGGAATAATGCAAGTGATGCTCAGCCATCAATGCAGCCTGAGGTTGGGAGCAATGGGGGGAATAATGCACAGCCTGGGGTTGGGAGCAATGAGGGTAATAATGCATAGCTTGAAGTTAGGAATAATGTACAACCAGCAATGGGAATAGATAGTATTAGAGTAAGACAGTATGCACCCTCTATTACTAGACCTAACCAACCTGAAGTGCAAGAACCTGATTGGACTGAGCCAGGCATTGAGGATTATGAAATCCACACTAGTACAATTTCTGATGATGAGGATTCCAGGGATGGAGCTCCAGAATTTAATCAGCAAACTGGCATGAGAAAGCCAGATTTAGTGATTGGTATGAAGTTTCCTAATTCAAAGGTTTTTAGAGAGGCATTGAAGAAATATGTAGTTAATAAGGCTGTTGATATCAAGTTTAAACTGAATGAGAAAACCAAGATATCTGTTTATTGCAAGAATGACTGTGGGTGGAGATTATATGCATCAGTCATTCTTGGAAAACTTACTTTCTAAATTAAAACATTTCAATCTGTTTGCACATGTGGTAAATCATTTCAGCACAGTCAAGTAAATTCTTCATATGTTGCAAGGAAGTATCTGCAAGATTTTGGCAAGAACCCTAGGTGAGAGGTGCCAGGGGTGCAACATCATGTTAGGCAAGATATTTCAGTGGAATTAAGTAGGAATCAAGTGTATAGGGCCAAAAGGAAAGCAAGAGAAATGCTAGAAAGGGATGAGAAGTTGCAATATGCTGCTTTGTGGGACTATGCAGCAATGATTAGAAAAACTAATGTGGGAAGTAAGGTGTATATAAAATGTAATTGTTCAGAAGATGGTGGACAACCTAGATTTCTAAGGATGTATGTGAGATACCATGCTTAGAAAGTTGGGTTTTTGGCTGGTTGTAGACCAATAATAGGTTTAGATGGTTGCCACTTGAAATGCAGATTTGGTGGACAGCTATTAGCAGCCACTGCAAGAGATGGAAATGATAACATATTTCCTATTGCAGTAGCTGTAGTGGAGCAAGAGTGTAAAGAGTCATGGATTTGATTCTTGAAACATTTTTCTAAAGATATTGGAAATCCACAGGATCTCAACTTAGTCTTCATTTCTGATAGACAGAAGGTATGAATTTAAACTTCTTCTTTTTTGTTTGTTTGTAATTGTCATTTGTTTTCATTTGTTCTGGTTATTGATTTCAATGCATTGTTTTTACTTAGGGACTTGTACCTGCATTTAAGAAGCTATTTCCAAAAGTTGAACATAGGTTTTGCTTGAAGCATATTTACAGTAATTTCAAATTGCTGTTTAAAGGTTTGGAATTAAAAGATGCATTGTGGAGTTGTGCAGTTGCTTCAACTGAGAGAGAGTTTGAGAGAAGAATGGAGTATTTGAAGGGTTTGGATAAGAAGGTTTAGAAGTGGCTTAGCAAGATTCCAGCCAAACAATGGTGTAAGGCATACTTTACTAAAAGGGCTTTGTCTGATTGTCTAGTTAATAATATAAGTGAGTCATTCAATGCCATGATCTTACCTACTAGAGACAAGCCAATACTGTCAATGTTGGAGTGGATTAGGGTTAGGCTGATGACTAGACTACATACTAAGAGGATTGTGATGGAGAAATATGGTGGATTAGTGTGTCCTAATGTACAAGACAAACTTGAGAAGTTGAAGATGGAATCTAGGTCTTTCTCTGCTATGCCTTTTGGTAGGTTTAAATATAAAGTGGATAATTCTTATGAGAGACATGTGGTTGATCTCACGAAGAAAGAATGTAGTTGTAGGATATGGGACCTCACAGGTATTCCATGCAAACATGGGGTTGCAACTATTTATAAGAACCTTGAGCATCCTGAGGACTACCTACATGATTCCTATCTAAAGGAAGCATATCTTGATGTTTATAGTGAGATTATTTATCCAATGCCTGGCCAAGATCAGTGGATTAAGAGTGGACATCTGCCTTCACAGCCACCACATGTTCTTAGACCCCCAGGGAGGCCTAAAAAGTTGAGGAGAAGAGACCCAGATGAGCCAAGGAACCCCCACAAGGTTTCTAGAATGAATAGGCAGATTAAGTGTGGGAAGTGCAACAAACTTGGTCATAATTCAAGATCATGTAATGCTGACATTACTGGTGAGACAGCCTGGCAGAAAAGGCAAAAATTAAAGCAACAAAAAACTGTAAGATTTCAGCTTTACATGCACTTAAATATCTATTTTTATATATTTCAAAGGTTAAGGCAAAAATTAAAGCAACAAAAAACTATAAGATTTCAGCTTTACATGCACTTAAATATCTATTTTTATATATTTCAAAGGTTTTACATGCACTTAAATATCTTTTTTTTTTCTTTGTTTTTTGCATTTGGCATTGGTTGTAGGCACAAGGAGGAAGTTTTGCAGCCACTAATCAAGGACATACATCGTCACAACCCCCATTATCACAACCCCAACCATCACAACCAGCAACAAGAAGTAGATTTCAACAATGGTTCTCTTCCACCCAACCAACCACTCATGCACCTAGAAAGACATGGCATTCAAGGGCCTCATCATCCCAGGTATTTTCTAAACTTTCCATAATTGCTAAGATGTGATATTTCCTAACATATGATGTGAGTAGAGTAAGAAATTCTAATTCTATCTTTTTGCAGCTTGTAAGTGTAAGGGATTCAATAGCCAGAGGTGCAGGAAGTGGTGTAGGTAGGGGCAGGGGTGCAACCAGTGTAAGCTATGGTGCAGGCAGGGGCAGGGGTGCAGGCATGGGTTCAACCAGTGGTGCAGGCAGGGGTTTAAGCAGTGGTGAAGCTAGTGGTGCAGGCATGGGTGCAACCTATGGTGTAGGCAGGGGTAGGGGTGCAACCTATGGTGTAGGTAGTGGTGCAAGCAGTAGCAGGGGTGCAGGCAGGGGTTCAACCAGTGGTGCAGGCAGGGGTTCAACCAGTGGTCAAACTAGTGGTGCTGGCAGGGGTTCAATCAGTGGTGTAGGCAGGGGTTCAAGCAATGGTCAAGCTAGTGGTGCAGGCAGGGGTTCAATCAGTGGTGAAGCTAGTGGTGCAAGCAGGAGTTGGACTAATGGTGCAGCTGTAAAGAATCTTGGTTTGGCAAGAACAAGAGGAAGTGGTAGTTTAAGGCCACCAAAACTTTCAGTTGTTGGTGGGAAAGGCAAATGACAGTGGTTGATCTACAATGTAGTTTTTAAGAAACAATGATCATATTTTTGTGTAAATATGGTGGAATAGGCAGTCAGCCTTTTTGTTTTGTAAAAAAAATGAACAACTTTTTTCTTTTGTTAGAAATTGGTAGACAATACTCTCTTTTTTGGAATAGATAGGTCAGTTAAGGAATACAACATTATAATGTATGCAACTGACAACTTTTGTATGCATGTGACAAACATGCAGTTATGTATGGACAAATATTTGCTATGTATGCAAGTGATACTCGTTTTTATGCATGGATCAATGTTTGCCATGCATCAAAATTTATAATTTTTTTTTTGTTGTCTATGGACAAATGTTTGTCTTCTTTTATGGAAAAGTGTTTGTCTTGTTCTACAAATTCTATATTTGAAGTTGTAACATACTCACAAGTCAAAACATATTTTGGCAATGAAATTAAAGCAGTACACATAACTTGAAAATAACATATACTTCATTAAAGCATTAGGTACAAAAATTCATTGTCTTCTGACCATCAAAATTACAAAACTTTCCCACAACATCAGGGGCGGATCTAGGAATTCATTTTAGGGTGGGCATCTTTTAATTCCAAAGTTTAATAGACATAATACAAAAAATGCTTAAAGCCGATATACATTATTTATATAATCAAAAAGTAACAAACAATAAACTCATTATAGCCTTTTACAATTGATTTCGACGCGTGTAATGTATTTTCCTATGTATACAATCAAGTTGTCATACATCCATTGATCACTCATTCGACTACGTAATTGATTATTTACAATCTTCATAACTGAAAATGATCTTTCCACAGTGATGGTTGCAATTGGTAAGTTTGATAGTAAGTTTTATATATATATATATACCAAGAAAAAAAAATTTAACAAAAAAATTAGGGTCATTCTACAATACTCACTCTTTTTATAAGTTTGGTACCCACTTAATTGTTATCATCAAATATGATGTAGTTGTCATCATATATGATGGTAGTGCTATCCAATGTGATGTTGGTACTCTCCAATTTTATATATATTAAATTTAAATAGATAAACAAAAATTTAGGGTATCAAGTAATCTGATCATAGATACCAACATATGTGAGGTAATTACCATCATGTGTGACACTAACACCATCAATGTGACATTTTATCTATTGAAAGTACTACATGCACTAAAAAAAAGTATGTGTATTGTAGAATTATCCAAAAATTTGAGGGTGGGCACTTTATTTAATCCAATTATTTTTTATATTTTTTACCTAATAATTTAAAAATATATATATTTGAGGGTCCTGGCCATATGCTAGATCCGCCCATGCACAACATCTTGGCTATTAATTACAACACTTTTCCACCCACAACACATTGGGTATCAATCAACTAACACCACAACACACTACTCCTAAGACAAACACTATAACAGCACAACAACTACACAGTAGCTAATCATGGCAGGCTCAATGTCTTCATCTTACATGGCAGGCTCAATGTCTTCATCTTACCAGCTTGACCACTGTACCAAAAAGACACAAGCAACACAACAATTAAGCATCATGACACAACTAAAGCATGCATATACATTTTCTCTTTCTTTCGAGTCATCATCTCTTTCTCCCTAGCTCTTGCTTCCATTCCACGAGCCACCACTTCCCTCTCATGAGCAATTAACACAAATTTCTCAAGCTTGCTGGATTTTTCAATTATCTTTGCAGCAATTTCAGTCCCACGCACACAAGTTGGTGGATCAATCCACTCAAAATACCCACAATGTTTTTGCACCTGAGAAATTAAAATTTGGGAATAAAGTATATGTTTAGCAAAAAAAAAAAAAATTTGTGGTCATCACAGATTTATGAAAATTAAATGGAAATTGTGGTAAATGAAAATTAAATGAACATTACCTACCTTATATTTGCTACACCCACGAAACCTCCTCCCAAAATTTCCAATTGTCCAAGCTGTCCTCACTACAGATCTTGCCCCACAATAACACAAATACCCATTCGCGTAGTAACCAGTTGACGAAGACGAAGACATTTATCTACACTACAGATCAATCCTCACATCACACTCTAGATTTCAAAAAATATATAACCCTAGGTCAAAAACATAAACATAAACATAAACATAAACATAAACATAAACATACCTTGATCTTGAAAAAAAGATGATCCCCAACGGTTTCTGCAACAGATCCAAAGCTTATAACCATAAAAAAATCCCAATGCTGCCCAGAAATCCGAGATTGGGTTGAAGAGAATCGAATCGCAACAACAGTGTCGACTTAAAACCCTAAAAATGGATTGGAAAAAGGTTGTTTTTATAGTCGACCTGTTTTTCTGACGGAATTGGGTGAGGTGGGTAACGGCTGCTAACGTTTTAAACCCCAGGTGGGTAAAGTGACACGTTTTAAACCACAGGTAGGCAATGTTAAAACCGGCCAAACCACAGGTAGGTTTACTGTAATTAACCCTTCACTTTATGTTCCATCAACTGTAATAAATCATGTGTCAATTTGTGTTTTTTTTTTTTTTTCTTTTTTAAATCTTAATTATTTTATAATTAAAAAAAAACGTGATGAGTTATGATTAGTATAGCATAAAAAAAATACCAAAGGCGAGATCAAAGATTAAAGATTTGTATTCGTATCACATTCCTCTAAAATATGAATTGAAACTCATCAAACTCACGAGAGAATCTTATGTACATCTTAATTCCGATAGATAAAATATAACAAAGAAAATCTTATGAACTTCATTTTATCAAAGATGTTATTATTTTCACTCACAAAAGAATCAAACTATAATCACTAAACAAATCACAGTCACAATGCAATCTTGTTAGAATATGTGATCATCAGAGTCCCGCAAAAAATGGCACACCAGTTGCTGGCAACCATGACTGCCCGCCAATAAAATTCTCAATCGTGAACTGTGACGCTACACTTGCACTCGTTATAACATGATAGCCACCCCACTTCACTCTCTGACTAGTCGAAGAACTTGGCCCAGTGTTCTTATACTCTCCATAATACAAAGTATTCAATGCAAAATTCCCATTCCATTCCAACCACCCTGCCGGATCAACCAAAGTATCAAGATAACTTTGTAGAAAAACAGTCCTTGAATACTCCTTCCATGGTCGACCCAAGTAAGTTTTCACTGAGCTCAGCACCGGTACGAGGTCCGGAGCAACCATTACACGTGAATCATGGATTGAAATCCCTGTGTTTTGATTTGGGTCGGTTCTACCTTGGGCTGTCAATGTGTTCTGTTGCCCGATTATTGGTTTCCTTGCATATATCATGCAATTTTGGAAGACCACTGCGGCGTTTCCAAATATGAAATCTACTGTGCCATAGATGTAACATTCTTTGTAAAATTGACGTTGTGAATGGACATAGAGGGTGTCTTGGTCAAAGTTGTATATTCCGTTTCGGTGTCCATTCCGGTTTGGCCATTGGAATGGTATATTTCGGTACTGGTCAATACCGGCGTTTCGTTTCGGGTTTACCGCTATATATATATATAAAATAATCATATAGACAATTAGAAAAAATGAATTTTTAAATGTAATAAATAAGGAGTAGATAAGAATGAGAGAGTAGCTAATAAAAATCAATGAGAAAGTGGAAGTCCACGTGTGTGGTTGGGAAGGATAACAAGTGAGATTAATGCTTGACAACTTTCATAGTTTTACTGTTTCACTTTTGTCCCATTTATTTAAAAAAATTTTTTGATATCTGTTTACAACTCACGGCACTTGAACCAAAAAGGCAAAAAAAAAGTAAGAAAAGGTATAGACTACAGAGAGAGAGAGCTGGGCGGAAAAAAGGAAGAAGAAGAAGAAGAAAAAGAGACTTAGGCGGACTGGACTGGACTGCTGGAGGTGGCAGAAACAGTGGGCAAAGGCTTGAAAAGTAATCCGGCCGAAACAAGCAGAAATTTTACCCGAGGTGGAATGGGGGGGTGTCTCGTACCGGTTTGCAAACCGGTACGAGATTTTCTGTCCGTTCCGGCCGGAACGGAACGGAATATACAACATTGGTCTTGGTACCCTTCAAAACCACATCAGTAAAAGACTAAGAGGTCAGCACCGGATCTTAGTGCCACGGCTTGATAATTTTGTGGACCAGCAGTGTTGCGGAATGTGATGCCACAAGCAATGAAACCTTGGGCAGTCACGGCTGAAGGTAATAAAAAAGTAAGAAATTAGTGATGGATTTCAAGCCAAATGTCACTTCCAAGACAGAATGTATCTACTTCTAGATTATTCTTCTCTTTTGACGTTTTGTAAGCATTGTAATTTGTCTTGACTTGTTTTAAGAATTCAAAGGAAGGTATCTACTTCTTAATTATTCTTCTCTTTTGACATTTTGTAAGCATATTGTAATTTATCGTGACTTATTCTAAGAAATTAAAGAAATTAGTATTATTTGGTGACACTTTGGATTTAGGGGTGAAACTTTGGGTTTAGGGTTTGGATTTAGGATAATGATATGTACACACTACTTAATATACATGTTCCTAGTGGATATATATATATATATATATATATATATATATATATATATATATATATATATATATATATATTTGTATTATCAAAAAAAATATATATATATATTGTAGATATTTGTGAAAGTTGATGTTTATAATTTAAGGATGTATATCCACATTAAGTAGTGTGTACATATCTCGACGCGTAACAAATGTATAGCATTTGACCACTACTTAAAATGTAGATATATATCTATAAATTGTGAACATTTGTGAACGTTAATATCCATAATTTGTGGATGTATGTCTACGTTAGATGGTGTATGCACACCTTGGTATATATCAATAGGGTCAAAATTAGGTACAGTTCCTTAGGTTAAGGTACATTAGGTTCTCCAATTGAATTCAAACACATTGTTGTATTAATCAATGAAGCACAAATAATGTTATCTTTTTCAAAAATATTTAAATTCAATGTATTTGAATTCAATTAGGAACCTAATGTACTTGACCTAAAGAACTGTACCTAAGTTTTACCCATATTGATATCTACTCTTTTTATTTTTTGTTCTCATATATTTTTATGTTAATTTTTTTCTATGTTTACTAAAGAGACTAGAGAGAGATGAAATTCCTTACCAACAGTTGCAAAATTGAAAGTTGTGGAGCCTCTTCCAACACTCTTCCTACCAGTAACAATGGTCCACCTTAACCCATCACCAATCAACATTACATTCGTCAATTTGCTCCCAATAATAAGGTTCTTCTTATAAACGCCACTCTTCACATGTATCACAAACCTCCCACTTCCACTTCTCTTAGTTGCTGCATTCAAAGCCTCCGTGATAGTCTTGTAATTCCCTGATCCATCTTGTGCCACCACAAGGTTTGCAGCTATTGATGAAGATTGTAATAGCTTCCTATCATCGAGTTTAACCCAACTCGGAAAGCCATCTTTGTATCTTTTTGTCTCTGGGGTCATTGAATCATTCTTGTTGATAGCCAAAGTGTTGCTTATGAGGGCTGAAACATTGTTGGACATGAAAGGCAAGACATAGTCTGAAACATTGAGCTCAACAAAGCCGGATCGATAGGTTTCTAGGTTTGTAAGAGCTGTGCTGAGCCAAGTTTGGATGTCATAGTTGGTGCAATTGGTGGAGGGGTCTAGGGTTTGGTTAAGTAGGGTTATGGTCTCTTGATAGAGTTCCATACAATCATTCCAAGCAGCCTTTTCCTTGTTGTTTCTAAATTTAGTTTCAAGCCACTTGTTGTGATTGAGAGCTTTGAGAGACTGCTCCAAGGCTATTTGGAACACTGTTTTTTTGAACTCGGACTTTTCTTTTGGTGCACTAGACTTTGAATTATGGCTCTTGTAGTAGCATTTGCAAGTTTTGGGATGTGGGGTTTTCCTACACCACCAATCTATGTCGTTGGAGATGGCACTTGATAGGGTGGGTGTGAGGAAGGAAAGGATGGTTAGGGATAGTACTAATAACAAAAGAGATTTTGCCATTGATGATAATCTAATTTTTATTTTTATTTTTATTTTTTTGTCAATTACCATTATACCTTTTGACTTTCCCATGTGAATGTGTTAGATGGTTTTTGGATTGTCCTTAAAGTATATGTTTCCTATCACACTTTTACTCTTGTTTCTAAGTGAATATAATTAACAGTGTACACTTATTTATTTGATAGTAAAAAAATATGTTGGGCTATATATAATTGGGACAAGGACAAAGTTTTGAATTGTTATACATATATATGTGTATATGTATACATATACATACTTATACATATACAAATACATATACACACACACACATATATATATATATATATATATATATATATATATATATATATATATATATATAATATATATATATATATATATATGTGTGTGTATACAAATACATATACATATACAAACATATATATATATGTGTGTGTGTGTGTATATATGTATATGTATTTGTATATGTATAAGAACACACTTTATTGGTTATTAAATTATTGGTTGGCAATATATATATATATACACATACATGTACATATACGTATATATATACGTATATATATATATATATATACATATACATATACGTATATATATACATATATATGCTGACAAGGCTATACTTCGGCCCCCACTTAATTGTGTGTGTGTGTGTATATACAAATACATATACATATACAAACATATATATATATGTGTGTGTGTATATATGTATATGTATTTGTATATGTATAAGAACACACTTTATTGGTTATTAAATTATTGGTTGGCAATATATATATATATACACATACATGTACGTATACTTATATATACATATATATGTTGACAAGGCTATACTTCGGCCCCCACTTAATTGAAATCATGGCTACGTCCCTGACAAGGAGGACACCTTTTTATTATATTTCTTACCTAAAATGAGAAAATTAGAATTTCCACAATTCATGAAAATTGAAATGTTTATGAAAATTATAATTCTTTGATAATTTTGTCAAATGAACAACCAAATTTTTAGGAACACGGAATCAATTCCCATCCCAAATTTCTATGTAAATTAAAGGGCATACCCTAATTAAGGAGAGATGTATTGTGATTCATATATTTCATTGAAGCAAGTAAATGATCCAGCAGCATGAAACTTCCATGGCCCACTAGCTTGGACTTGGAAAACCAATTACATTATGCAAGCCAGTGGTGTTCTATTAGAAGGGTGGCAACCGTAGCATTTGTCTAAGATAATTTTTATTTATCTCACTTTTTATATTTCATTTTATGTTCCATTAACTATAATAAATCACGTTTTTTTTTTCTTTTTTAAATCTTAATTATTTTATAAGTCAAAAAAACGTGACGAGTTATGATTAGTATAGCATAAAATAAAATACCAAAGGCGATATCAAAGATTAAAGATTTGTATTCGTAGCACATTCCTCTAAAATATGAATTGAAACTCATCAAACTCACGAGAGAATCTTATGTACATCTTAATTCCGATAGATATAATATAATAAAGAAAATCTTATGAACTTCATTTTATCAAAGATGTTATTATTTTCACTCACAAAAGAAACAAACTATAATCACTAAACAAATCGCAGTCACAATGCAATCTTGTTAGAATATGTGATCATCAGAGTCCCGCAACAAATGGCACACCAGTTGCTGGCAACCATGACTGCCCGCCAATAAAATTCTCAACCGTGAACTGTGACGCTACACTTGCACTCGTTATGACATGATAGCCACCCCACTTCACTCTTTGACTAGTCGAAGAACTTGGCCCAGTGTTCTTATACTCTCCATAATACAAAGTACTCAATGCAAAATTCCCATTCCATTCCAACCACCCTGCCGGATCAACCAAACTATCAAGATAACTTTGTAGAAAAACAGTCCTCGAATACTCCTTCCATGGTCGACCCAAGTAAGTTTTCACTAAACTCAGCACCGGTATGAGGTCCGGAGCAGCCATTACACGTGAATCATGGATTGAAATCCCTGTGTTTTGATTTGGGTCGGTTCTACCTTGGGCTGTCAATGTGTTCTGTTGCCCGATTATTGGTTTCCTTGCATATATCATGCAGTTTTGGAAAACCACTGCGGCGTTTCCAAATATGAAATCTACTGTGCCATAGATGTAACATTCTTTGTAAAATTGACGTTGTGAATGGACATAGAGGGTGTCTTGGTACCCTTCAAAACCACATCGGTAAAAGACTGAGAGGTCAGCACCGGATCTTAGTGCCACGGCTTGATGGTTTTGTGGACCAGCAGTGTTGCGGAATGTGATGCCACGAGCAATGAAACCTTGGGCAGTCACGGCTGAAGGTAATAAAAAAGTAAGAAATTAGTGATGGATTTCAAGCCAAATGTCACTTCCAAGACAGAATGTATCTACTTCTAGATTATTCTTCTCTTTTGACGTTTTGTAGGCATTGTAATTTGTCTTGACTTGTTTTAAGAATTCAAAGGAAGGTATCTACTTCTTAATTATTCTTCTCTTTTGACATTTTGTAAGCATATTGTAATTTGTCGTGACTTATTCTAAGAAGTTAAAGAAATAGTATTATTCGGTGACACTTTGGATTTAAGGGAGAAAATTTGGGTTTAGGGTTTGGATTTAGGGTAATGATATGTACACACTATTTAATGCACATGTTCCTAGTAGATATATATATATATATATAAATTGTAGATATTTGTGAAAGTTGATGTCTATAATTTGTGGATGTATATCCACATTATGTAATGTGTGCACACTTCGATGTATAACAAATGTATAACGTTTGTACACCATTTAAAATATAAATATATATCCATAAATTGTGAATGTTAATGTCCATAATTTGTGGATGTATGTCCATGATAGATGGGTGTATGCACACATTGGTATATATCAATAGAGTAGAACTTAGATACAGTTCCCTAGGAACCTAATGTGCTTGACTTAAGGAACTGTACCTAAGTTTTACCCATATCAATATCTACTCTTTTTATTTTTTGTTCTCATCTATTTTTATGTTAATTTTTTGCTATGTTTACTAAAGAGACTAGAGAGAGATCAAATTCCTTACCAACAGTTGCAGAATTGAAAGTTGTGGAGCCTCCTCCAACACTCTTGCTACCAGTAACAATGGTCCACCTTAACCCATCACCAATCAACATTACATTCGTCAATTTGCTCCCAATAATAAGGTTCTCCTTATAAACCCCACTCTTCACATGTATCACAAACCTCCCACTTCCACTTCTCTTAGCCGCTGCATTCAAAGCCTCTGTGATAGTCTTGTAATTCCCTGATCCATCTTGTGCCACCACAAGGTTTGCAGCTATTGATGAAGATTGCAATAGCTTCCTATCACCAGGTTTAACCCAACTTGGAAAGCCATCTTTGTATCTTTCTGTCTCTGGGGTCATTGAATCATTCTTGTTGATAGCCAAAGTGTTGCTTATGAGGGCTGAAACATTGTTGGACATGAGGGGCAAGACATAGTCTGAAACATTAAGCTCAACAAAGCCGGATCGACAGGTTTCTAGGTTTGTAAGAGCTGTGCTGAGCCAAGTTTGGATGTCATAGTTGGTGCAATTTGTGGAGGGGTTTAGGGTTTGGTTGAGTAGGGTTATGGTCTCTTGATAGAGTTCCATACAATCATTCCAAGCAGCCTTTTCCTTGTTGTTTCTGCATTTAGTTTCAAGCCACTTGTTGTGATTGAGAGCTTTGAAAGATTGATCCAAGGCTATTTGGAACACTGTTTTTTTGAACTCGGACTTTTCTTTTGGTGCACTAGACTTTGAATTATGGCTCTTGTAGTAGTATTTGCAAGTTTTGGGATGTGGGGTTTTCCTACACCACCAATCTATGTCATTGGAGATGGCACTTGATAGGGGGTGTGTGAGGAAGGAAAGGATGGTTAGGGATAGTACTAATAAAAAAAGAGGTTTTGCCATTGATGATGGTCTAATTTTGTTTTCTTTTTCAAGGATATTGGGTTTTGAGAATGGTGATATCTATGGCTTTGTTGGGGTATGTATATGTAGGGGAATGAGGATGTATAACGTATTGGAGCCAGGTTGGCTGTGTTTGAACGTGTTAGGGAGTGATGGAAAACGCAATGTAAAAAATATTAAAAAGATTCTTGACTATCAATCATCTTTGGATGTTTAAAATAATAATAATTAATATTTTAATCTAATAATAACAATCATTATCTAACAAAAGTTATAGATTTTGAGTCCAATCCTATCTATTAAAAATAAAAATAAAAATTTATATTAGGGATGAGTTTCATGACCTGTGGGGGCCCTACCATGTTTCGCCAACTGATTACCCTTTTGAGTATTAATTCAACTCTTATATCTCATTATTGATGTGTTCTTATAAAATTTAATTTCCACCTTTACGTGACCAACTTGTACATGATCATGTAGTCATGTAATAATGTTACAAGGAGGACACCTTTTTATTATATTTCTTACCTAAAATGAGAAAATTAGAATTTCCACAATTCATGAAAATTGAAATGTTTATGAAAATTATAATTCTTTGATAATTTTATCAAATGAACAACCAAATTTTTAGGAACACGGAATCAATTCCCATCCCAAATTTCTATGTAAATTAAAGGGCATACCCTAATTAAGGAGAGATGTATTGTGATTCATATATTTCATTGAAGCAAGTAAATGATCCAGCAGCATGAAACTTCCATGCCTCACTTGGACTTGGAAAACCAATTACATTATGCAAGCCAGTGGTGTTCTATTAGAAGGGTGGCAACCGTAGATTTGTCTAAGATCTAACACTATATCATGTTGTTGACTTTGAACTATTCCAAGGCTGCCCCCAAAACGCGTTGTTGATTAGATTGTATATGACAAAGAAACGTTCACAATATGAGAATGTTGCACTTTATCCTTTAAAATATATGAAGAACTACTCCAGCCACAATTCTGCTTGATTGAGATATATGTCAACCATGCCTATTTCTTTGTAGCTTCCAATATTTCAAGCTTGTCGTTTATGACCGGAGAGAGATTGAGAGGGTTCGTATAATTGAATAGTTGAGAGATCATTGACATATTACAAGTCTTATTGAGAAGAAACACTAAATAATGATTTTTGAACCGCAATATTCCTTCTTTATAGTAATTTAATATACAGCTGTATTAATTAATTTGTTAACTAGAAGGTAAACGTTATGCTCTTTGTGACTTTGAATGATATCATATGAGAGATGCCTATGCTTTATCTTTAAATTTTTGATACAGAATTTCTTATCTGTATCCAAATATTATGTACAATGTATTTGACCTTACAGAAAGGACAGTACGTGCGTATTGAACAAATACAAAACAATGAAGATACGACAATATTAAAACTTATATAGGTAGCGTCTTCCAATTGTGATATATATATATATATATATATAGATGTTTGTTGAATTTCTGACAGGTGAAGCTTCACCGACACTTAATTTTAGGCTTTAGCTCTAAAATTTGAAGTGTTGAATGCATAGCACTTAAGTTTACTATGCCTTATTTCTGAAAAAAGAAAAGTATACTATGCATGCCTTCAAGATTTAATAAACATTAATACGAATTACATCTTTTCTTTTCTTAATATTTTAATATTTTCCAATCACAAACCTAGGTGCAAAAGAATAATTCAATTATACTTTTCAACAATGTCTTACAAATTTACAATGTACAAAAAATCCAACATTAAACAAATAAAAATAACTTTTTTTTTTATTTCCAAACAAATAAATTATAAATTATAATGAATAATTATAATTCAATGTATTATATTACAATACTATAGGACATGATCACAGGCCGGGCGTGAATGGCACACCTGTGGCTGGCAACCATGAAGTCCCAGCAATAAGGCCCCCAACACTAAAACGCAAGGCTACATTTGGGCTCGTTATAACATGAAATCCAGGCCATCTCACTCTGTATCTGGTAGATGAACCAGGCCCAAAATTCTTATACTCCCCATAATACAAAGTTCTTTGAGCAAATCCAGATCTCTCCCATGCCAACCATCCCACAGGACTTATCAAACTGTCAAGATAAGTTTGAATAAAAACTGTACGAGAATATTGCATCCAGGGCCGGCCCAAGTAAGTCTTGAATGAACGAACAACGGGTTTGAGGTCCGGTGCGGCCCGTACTTGAGAATTTTGGATCGTAATCCCGGTGTTTTGATATGGGTCATTTCTACCTTGGGCCGTGATCACATTGACTTGGCCCTTTAGTGGCCTTCTTACATATATGAGGCAATTTTGGAAGACAACTGCGGCATTACCAAATATGAAGTCTATGGTGCCATAGATGTAGCATTCTCTATAGAATTGGCGTTGGGAATGGACCATGAGGGTGTCTTGGTAACCTTGGATGGCACACCGGTAGAAGACGGAGAGATCGGAGGCTGATCGGAGGGCGACTGCTTGGCCCCTTAAGGGTCCGGCAGTGTTTTTGAATGCAATGCCACGGGCAATGAAGTGAAGGCCATCAATGCCTAAAAGATTAAGAAGCAAGAGAAATTGTCATAATTTGCTTCCACTGAATGAGTAATTAGGAAAAAGAATAATCATAACTTAATTAACGTGTTACTTTTAAGATCATTATTTTTATGGTAACAAACCTAGAAAATTTAAACTGTTTTATTGCCTTAGTAGATAATACATGGTTCTTATTAATGACTAGAATGACTAAAAAACAAAAAACAAAAAACAGAAAAAGAAAAGAAAATTATAGGTACACGAGCAATGCTTTCTTTTAGACTTCTTATTGGGACTTCTCTTGGTTCAGTTTTTGATTGACAGTTTAATCATAAATCTTAATGTATTCCATTTATTGAAATTATATACTTCATATAAAAAGAAGTTGAAGGAGACAAGCTAGTTTATAAGTAAGAATAAAACACTTTCAGAATTGCACTTTTTTGGATCTCCATCAAAACTAATTAGTTTTTTTTTTTTTTTTCTCCCTTGGAAGACATGAGTATACGAGTCTTTGTTCTGATTAATTCCACAAGCATATATAGTCCCATCGCACTCCCATACAAACCAAATAATTACCAGACTCAATGACTACAGGAGTGGTCTCAAAGAGATCGAACACGCAACTTACATTTCCTCAAGTACATATTAATACTGATGCTACCACTCGACTACCCCATAGTCATGATGGTATTTAACATCAAAACCAATTAGTTGATGTCGGCAGTATGCTCTAGAATTAGCTATGTAAATTGCAGCAAAAGCGAAGTCCTATTCCTATTCTTTAGAAAAAAAAAAAATAATAAAATAAAAAAGAGAAAGAGAAGTCCTATTCCGTACAAAAACTTGAAACTCAAGTTTCTCACACATGCATCCATCATATTAATCATTGACATTTTTATTTTTATTTTTTGCTGAATATTATAACAACACTTAATTACTTGTGAAGCTCTCACTTACGTATGAGTGCAATAAAAGGAATTACTTGATTTTTTCAGTTTTAATCAAAAGCTTTACATGCGTGAGATTATCCTTAAGTAACATAACAATAACGTCATCTTAAATATCTTAATAGAAGTTGTATAAATGGTAAAGCTTCAATCATTATTCTTTTTTTCTTTTTCTTTTTTTTGAGGTACCTTCAAGCATTATTCAAGACACTACAACAGTTTTTAACTGTAATCAAATAAAAACTGACAAGATGACTATTAAAGAACGAACCTTAATCTTTAAAAATATGTTATCAAAATTAAATTAACAATGTACATCTCCAAAAAAAAAAAAAAAAAATCATCAATTTTTCAATCAAATTTCTTCAAGAAACACTTATTAATTTGATGTTTCTTTAGAAAATGTGCTTAATTTTCTCCTATACATGGAGAAACAAGTATTATATGTGTTTAAAAATTAAAATTTATTTCAAACTTCAAATTAAATATTATAAATCTAAAATTATATTATAATATATATATATATATATAATATTAGATATAACAAATAAAATCTTAATAGTAAAATGCATTATTTTCCTTACCAGCAGTGGCGGAGCTATAGGTGGTGGCTCCTGCTCCAACACTCCGGCTGCTTGTGATAATCGTAAACCTCATACCATCACCAACTAGCATAATATTATTGTTATTGTTGCCAACCTCAATATTTTCCCTATAAATTCCTCTCTTCACATATATAATAAATCTCCCACTTCCTCTCCTCCTTGCTGCTGCATTAATAGCTGCTTGAACCGTCCTATATTGCCCGGAACCATCTTTTGCCACCACAAGATTTGCCTTTATTGAAGTCGCTTGCAATAGCTTCCTTTCATGCTTTGTCACCCAGCTTGGAAACCCATCTGTATAATTACTTTCTGCATCTAGAATCACACCATTAATGGCCAAACTGTTGCTAATGAGCTCGGACACATTATTGGACGTGATGGGTGTGATAAAGTCTGAAACGTTTAACTCTAAGGCACCTACTCGACACGTTTCTATGTTTGTGAGGGCAGTGCTAAGCCAAGTTTGTGCATCAAAGTCTGTACAGCTACGATTTGTGCCTAGGCCTTCAAGGGTACGGTTTAAGTGATAAACGGTGTAATCATAAAGCTTGGAACAATCTGACCAAGCTAATTTCTGGCGACTGTTCTCAAGGTTTTGGCCGAATTGCATGGTATGTCTTTGTGCACTTAGGACACGATCCAAGGCCACTTGCACCACCATCTTTCGGAAATCCGAACGGTCTTTCGGTGCAAAATGGTGGCGGCTATGGCGCATGAAGTAATTGCATGGTTCAGGGTGTGGAGTTTTGTTGCACCACCAGTCTAAGTTGGAGGATCTTTTGGAATGGGCTGTGAAGAAGATTGAAGAGAAAGATAGGAGTGTTATGAATAGAATGATGTTCATCGCCATGATTGTGTCTCCTTCGTTTCTATGATGATTTGGGTATTGGGGTTTTTAAGGGTCATATCTTGGTTTGGTGGGTTTCTTTATGTAGGAGATAAAGGTGGGTAAAGTAATAGGCTGGCTTGTTTGAAAAAAGAAGAATGACACGAAGTGTATAATAAATACAAAAGGCAAGTTTGACATAATTAAGATATTCCATCTTGACTTTACTTATTATTATGTGTACAGATGATAATACGTACGTACCTTCTTTGCGTAAATAGTTGATCACGCATTCAAGGCAATCGATGAAGCAAGAGAAATTTTGGAGAAGCATTATGTGAATGAGTAAATATGGTTCTCACCACTTAATGTGAATATATATTTACAATTTCAAACATAAATGGTGTATATGCATTAATAATTTGTATGTATTACTGTTGTAATAATTGGTACCTAATAAAATGTATTGGTAATTGACACATGTAAAAGTGATATTGCTCGGATTATAAATTCTCACTTTGAAATTTTTTTATACCAAGTATTGCTCGTTATTGTATGCCTGTCTGATTCAATGGTTTAATGCACCGTGTTTTGAGCTGCCTAGCTAACATGTTACAATATACTTACAGGTCGGTGGTTTGGGGAAAGAAAAAGCAAAATTTAGTTTAGACAGTGGATATATAATTAGACTAAAGTACAAGGCAAACAGAAATGTCTAAACATTGTTATGCAAAGATACACACACATGCATCCTTGTTTGGCTGTGACTCGATCGTACGCCAAATGATGTCAGAAGTTCATCAAGTGTTAAGCAAATAGTTGAGTAGACTTGAATATTTGAATATATTTTATGTATATATGTCAAAAATATACCGTACAATAAGTCAGTCTTATATATTTATCTATTTTTGTGGAGTGTATTTCCATTATATTCGAAGTAACAGTTTCTTTGAAAGGAAGAAGTCAAGCATGTTGAAGTCACTCAAACTATATGTTTAAACCGACCTTAAATTTGGGTGAACCCACGTGTTTTCAAGTTTGTAGAGTAAGCAATCAGCCTTTTTATTTTCAACTATGAAATTGAGAGAGAATAGGAACTAGCCAGATATATTTTACTTCAAGATTTTGTTATCCAAGTGTGAACTTTTTGACAAAAATTGGAAGTATGTGTCAGTGTCACCTTGTACATTTATATTTAATGATTTTAAAGCTTAAAATAAAAGTTTGCATGTCAATAAGGTTGATTTTCCTTTGGATTAGCAACTTATATCCAAATTGTTACCATTGTAAGATGGATACTTATATAATGACGATGAAGACAAGCAGTCGTTTTTACTTATTTATTTATCAAAAAATTGTTTATGATTAAAATGGAAAAGCAATCAGTCGACTAATATATCCAACCAATATAGGCCATATATTTGATGAAACATTATATATACATACTCTCTCACACCTAAAAGGAGGGGAACAAAGTCAAAATCAATCAGCGTTGGGTTTTATATTAATTAAAATAAAATTAAAACAAGTGGCAGGGATTAATCAAATGTGTGACATTATCAAAAGAGTGAATAACGCACTAGCTAGCTAGTGCTTCACGAATTAATGGCCAACATTACTCTTCATGTTTTCGGAAGAAAATGTGAAGAACGAAAGGCACTATAGCTAGTGCTTCACAAATCACAATAATATTGAATGGCCAACATTACTCTTCATGTGTTAGGAAGAAAATGGGAGAGGGAGGAAATGTGAAGGAACGAAGGAGAAAGACTAATGGTGTTTCTCTCGTTTGGTTGGTTGAAAATGCATGGTAGGAAAGGAAGGAAAGGGACTGGAAGAAGGGAAGATTAATTGTTTAATTCAAATGTGGGAGAAAGTAAGAGGGAAATAAATGGCCCAAAACCAAAACCCTTCAATTCATTCACTAATCACAATAGTTTTTTTTTTTTTTTTTTTTTCACTGAGTCAGTGATGGGATTCAAATCTAAAGTTCTTCTTTATGAGAGAATTGAATAGTGCAACTAGACTATATAAGACTCTCGAAACAAATTACAATAAAATTGGTCAGACTAAAATTTTCAAATTCATCATGTAGTAAAAGAAAATAATATAACTTTATGAAATGCAATATACTTCATTTAGGGAAAGTTGGGGGGAGGGGAGGGGAGAGGGTTAAAAAGTGTAATGTTAGGAACACAATATTTTTCAAAACTGTTGATATTGCCTATTATATACCAATTGCAACAAATCGACTAGATTAACAGTTGTGAAAAATATTATATCCCAAAATTGATGAGTATAAAATATGATTTCCAACTAGCATGATATGAGGGTTGAAGAGGTCATTGCCTAATGATATCTGAGCAGTTTTAAAATTTCTAGGTAGACTACCAATTAATTGTGATCTCTGGATCCCCCCGCCATTCTAGGCTAGCAATACCAAGCATATGAAACAAGATCTTGGGCACTATAGGGCAGACCTAGAAAAAAGGAATTTTTGCAGATGGCTATTGAATTAATTTTATAGCCTTAATGCCTATAGGACATTTTTTTTTATGTGAAGTGTCTGGACTATTGAGTATCCAACTATTCTTTGAGGCCTTTACCAAAAAAACTATTATTTGAGGCATGAACAGTGGACACTTATAAATTATAATCTAATGTTCAATGTAATTAGGCAATCAACAATATATCAACGCAATTGGCGGCAGGATCCGAACTTGGTTGGTATTTTTTATCTTCAATCAACCCTGCCCCAGATAACATTACTAGATGTTTTACATGAATCCTCACAATAGATACATAAATGTTTTTGTTTTCTGACATTGAGCTATATACAATGAGATTTTTTTTCCCTTTTAGTGTTTCATTGCATGTGATTGTTTGAATTTACAGTTTAAACTAAAATCTGGCTTTCTCCAGTCTCCACCTAGAGAAGGAAAATACCACTAGACCAACTGGGTCAATGGCTTAGTGGCCCAAAGTGTCAGAACATATTGTTACATATCTCAAGCTCATCTTCTATGTTTGTGGGCTGACCACCCGTTGCAACATAAAATTGGGGGAGGAAAATATGGAAATGCTGCTGTCAAGTGAGTCCACAAAGAATGTTTGGGCCAAACCCTTCCTTGAGGTTGGATTTTTCTTTTTTGAGTTTTCAACTTCTTACCCATTACAATCTAAGGTTTAAATGAAATATACCAAAAAATCTAAAATTAAAAAGTAATTATCCCATATTTTTAAACTATTAAAAAATTTGGGTTAATTGGGTTTAACTTTTTTTTGCCAATGTGAATCCAGCCCAACCCAAGCTTCCAAAAAAATTTTAAAACCCAAGCAATCCAAAACATTAGATTGGGTTAGGTTCGATCGGGTTCATCAGGTTGATGAGTTGAATACGCACTACTAAATAGAAGAAATTACTAGTAGTCTAAGGAGGACTCCTCCTCCCTCTCACAAGAGAGTGGACCTCGGTGTGAGACCCATATGTGGGGCCTACACCCCCTATGAGAGGGGAGAGGAATATATGAATCCATCTAATAAACCGTATAATTTTGAGATACACAATTTATAGTAGGATTGAAAATTTTGATTCATATTTTCCCCAAGATAAAGTAACCGTTTGTTTATAAGGAAACATGAACATTACCTGAGGACTGCCACCCTTTCCTTAAACTTTTAAAAAGTACAAGCCCTTTGGTGTGTACCGTTGGGAAAGCACTTTTCAAGTCCCCCTAAAAGCAACCCCAAAATAAGGCCATAGATCTCCCCAATCATCAAGGAAAGCCGGGCGGCCTTTCAATCTCCTATTCTGTTATTCCAGTTACTAAGTAAGGCTGACTTTGCCATTTTCGTGGCCAATAATCTCTAGGAAATCTAATTCTTGATAATTTATTATGGGTCCTGTTAACGAGTGCCCTTAGGGTAATGGTTAAGGAAGCATTTAATGCTTTCATTTAATACAAAAATAACTTTTAAGGGAATTTTAGTCTTTCTATTTATTATTTTAATATTAAAAGTTCGTTATTTCCCGTAAAGTGATAACTCCTTAACCATACCCTAAGGGCTAACAAAATCCATTTATTATTAGGGAAGCCTATCGGTTTTAACACAATGATAACATATAACTATTGTAAGGGTGGACCTTGTTGGTTCAAAATCTTGTTATGAAAAAAGTTAATTTTCACCTCATGCTTCTTGGCTTTTTTGTTAAGCACATAATAAAAAAGTGATAAAAAGGGGAAGGGGAGCAACTTATTATGGTTTAATTGTATCGATTAGAAGGACACATGTATGGAATCCTGAGGGGTGATTCAAATGGTCTGGCCTTGGGTGTGCTCCCCCAATGGTTACTAGTTCTAGTCTTTTTAGGGCCACCTACCCAAAGAAAAGCTTTGTACCTATCATGGTACACGTGCTTAGTAGGATGTTACGTGTCCCATTGAGAAAAGTCGAAGGTGCGCGTATCTACAGAACGCTGGTCCGGACACCCAAGGTTATCAAAAAAAAATATAAAGAACACGTGTATGGTCCAACAAGGCGATTGAATAATTAAAAAAAAAAAACCGACTTGAATGAATAATTTAAAACCTTAAAATATGGAAAATGGAATCTATGTCCTCCCTTTGTATATGAGGTTTCGATACACCGGTCTTCATTAAAACTCCATACAAAATTAGTTTTTGACACAAAACTATAGACAATTCACCAGTACTTTATTTATTTATTTTGTATTTCACCAATTCAAGATGACCATTACAATGGGGTTTTGATAGGTTTATATCAAAACTATCAACATGATGATAACAATACATTTTTTTTTTGTTGTTGCTAAAAGATGATAACAATACATTATTATTGTTGTTAGGGAATGAAATTATTAATTTTTAAATTTGCTTGAAGATAAAGGAACAGCCCGTCACTGCCACCATATGAAAAGTAAACCCGTTCTTTGTATATTTGTCTTTTCAACTAGTAGGATATGACACATGATGTTAGCTTTGGAACAGCAAATAAAGTCACCCCGGTAGCTTTAAATAAGAACATATATGGTTTTTTAACTTGGAATTTGAATGACAAATATAATGCTATTGCAAACTATATACATTGGGTGTCAGTTTCTTTAGTGTGATATCTATTAAATAGTACATAACCGCCAAAGAAAAAGGAATTAGAAGAAGTATGTATGACATGAAGTAATGGCCCCCGTTACAAAGCGCAACCATCCAAATACACTGTTACCAACATTCACCGTCTTATAAGGGGGCGTAGGAAGTGCCTCCATCCAATTGTGTGTGAATGAATCTCTCTCTCTCTCTTAATCTGGTGGATGAATTGAATGTTTCTCTTCAATTCCTTAGTAAAAGAGAATCATTGCTTCCCTCTAAAGTACTAAATGTGAGTCCATGCTCTTACACTTGCATTTTCTCATTGATATGTACATATATATAGGTCCTATTGTCAAATATGTGTTATATCCTAGAATAGATACTGTAATTAAGTTAAAAAAACAGTGTTGTACATGTTGAGAAAGAGAGAAAAAATGGAGATAATGAGTATAGTTCAAAGGTTGTTGGTTTTGGTAGTGATGATGACGATGATGGTGGTGATGAAGGTGGCTTCACATGATTATGGGGATGCTTTGTCGAAGAGCATCTTGTTCTTTGAAGGCCAGAGATCAGGGAAGTTACCCCCTAATCAAAGAATGACATGGAGGAAGGATTCTGCTCTTCGTGATGGTTCTGATATTGGTGTAAGTCTTTCTATTTTTATTCTTTGATTATGAGAACTCTTCAATCTTATGGTAATAACTTATAACATGTTGCATAATTGTTCATGGTTATGTATATAGCAACTAGCAAGTGATACTCCTTTATTATTTGATTAATTCTTTTGTAAAGACTTTGTTTTTGGACAAGTAAAAAAAATAACAAATTTGGTTAAAAGTGGCATAATGAAATATTGGGATGTGCTAGCTAACAATTAATTAGCAAAAGTTGATAGAGTACAAACACAAGCAAACAAAATCGTATGGGGTATTAACAAAAGGTCGAAAAAAGTACATACTAGTTTGTGAGAGAAAAAGTTAATTGGTTTGTGATTTTCCATGCTTGTGATTTTAGCGTATGAGTTAAGACTAGTGGTTCACTAATGTGATGAATTACTGCATGCATTTGTAACCGATGTGTCTCTTAGTCTTCGGTTTCTCACATGAAGTGTTTGTGACTTTGAGTCTTGAATAAGTCATATTGAGAATTGAAGTGTTACAAGTTATGGACGTTATTAGTGAGTTGAATTTTAAGTGTTACTACAACTTATTGAGGCTATAATAGGAAGATTTGCTCTAATTAACATAACGGAAAATTTGCCCAATTGCCCTTTGAGTACTAGTAAGTAGTAACCACCTAAGTTGATAATAGCTATCTTTTAATCTTGATTGCCAATTGCCAGTCCATGTCAATATTGTTAGAGCATTATTATCAGCCTCTCTATTCGGTTGAAAAACCCAAAATTTAACAAAAACCTCAGCAAATCCTACAACATCAACCTCTCCATTCGGGCAAATTCCTCAAGCAGATGAACAGTAGCTCACCCAAGTCAAGGAGCTACTGTTCATCCTTCTCGGAATAAAATACACTTTTTTTTTCTCTCTCTTACAAGCTGTCTCCCACGTTTTCGAAGCTCGAGTTCGCGCCAAGAATAACAGTGCTCATAGGGAGAGGAAGACCAGCAACTCCAGCCGACCGACAGATGAACAGCCAACCGATCTTGAAGACCAATAGCTCCAGTCGACTGACAGATAAACAGCCGACCGATCTTGAAGACTAGCAGCTCCAACCGACCGATCTTGAAGACCAGCAGCTCCAGCCGACCGATGGGTGTGGGTGGCGGCAATGGGAGGTCGCCGATCGGGAAAGAGAAAAAAAATGGGTACAAGAAAGAGGGAGGGGGGAGAGGGGAGAATATACCACGGGCGGGAACAGAGGGAGAGAGAAAGGGAAGAGGAAAATGAGAAAGGATGGTATTTTGAGAGTTGTGAAAAAAATAAATAATAAAAATATATTAAAAAATGGAATAGTAAAGTTAGAATAGGGAGTATGATGTAGTTATCCTTTAGCTAAACTAGAAAAAGTGGGTTTTTTAGAACCCAATTAGCAAAAATTGTGAGGAGGCTGATAAAAATGCTTTTAGTTATGTTCTTTAATTACTTTGAATTCTTTGGGTCTAATCTGTCATTAAAATTCAGTGGAAAATCATATAAAAAATTATCAAATTTAGAGGTCAGGTTCCTTAACCCTGACTCAAATTGAAGGGATTAAATATGATTTTGGGTAACATTCCATTCGGAAGAAAAAACAGAATTCTTTGTTTTTAATATCTTGCAATTCCTTCCAGAGAACAGACTTTGCAATTTGTAGTCAAATTTCTGAGAAGTGTGAACTATTGAAGGAAGAGGATTAATTAAATTGTTGTTTATTGAAACAATTGTTCATAATTTGTGGGCCTGCATTTTGTTCACCAATGTAATCTCAAGAAGCTTAAGAAAATGACTTGTTTTTTTAATGCTGAATTGCATTTTCTTCACGATTTTTTAAAGATTTTTTGGAAAGAAAAGTGAAAAAAGAGGTAGAGATTAACATGTGATAACTAAGATGACTCTTGAGGCCAATTAATCTATTTCTGTTTATTGCAAGTTGAGCACTTTTTATTACTTAAAAGGCCTTTAAACAATTAGGCTTTTGGCTAATTTTTCTCATCTTCAACCAAACAATGTAGAGTTTTAAACAACCCTATGTAATTGAATAAAAAACTTTGAAGGAACCTTTTCAAGTATTATAAGTGTATCATCCCATAGCAATGTTAAAGACACAAAAAATTCCACAACTTGTTTATATAAACAATTGTGACTGGTGAACATAATTTTTATGTAGCCTATTATTTTATAATGCATTAATTATAACATATCACCTAAATAATTATGAAAAAATTATGACAATTTTTGTGTCACTAAACTTATTAATAATGCCATGCATACCATCCTTAGGTTGATTTGGTAGGAGGTTACTATGATGCTGGTGACAATGTTAAATTCAACTTTCCAATGGCATTCTCAACGACCATTTTGGCATGGAGTGTATTAGAGTTTGGAAATTCTATGGGCTTGGATCTTTCACATGCTTTAGACTCTATTCGATGGGCCACAGACTATTTTCTTAAGGCCACAAGCATCCCTGGCTTTGTCTTTGCCCAAGTTGGTGACCCATATGCTGACCACAATTGTTGGGAAAGGCCTGAAGACATGGACACCCCCAGAACCCCCTATGCAGTGAGCAAAAAATTCCCGGGCTCAGAAGTTTCAGCTGAGATAGCTGCAGCTCTTGCAGCCTCTTCCATGGTGTTTAGGTCCTTTGATCTTGAATATTCTGCAAGGCTTCTTAAAAGGGCTAGAATGGTAAATGAGACCCAACCCAATTCCATTTATTATACATGATGAATTGCAAATTACATCCTTTTATTTTAGTATATTTTCAATTCAGTCCTCTAATTGTTTTTAGTCCTTTAACTTTCATTTATTTCCAATGTAGTTCTTCTTTCTACTTCTTCTATCAAATGAAATCTGCATCATTATGTCCACCAAAACATTGTTTTGGGAAAGTGAAAATATTAAAACTAACGGTGAGATTGAATGGAACTAAATAGAAGGATTAAATTGAACATATATTAAAGTTAAAAGGACTTAAATGAAAAAAATTAAAAATTAAAAGACTGAATTGATAACATGCCAAAGTTATAGGGTGTAAATTGAAATTTAGCTTATTATATATGTGGAACATGTTTACTTTATTAATGAATAAACATATTTGCTTAATTAACAATAATTATTTTGTGTATGAATTAGGTTTTCGAATTTGCGGATCAGTACCAGGGATCTTATAATGATGGTATTGGTCATTGGGTGTGCCCGTTTTATTGTGATTACAGTGGCTACCAGGTGTGCATCAGAAAGTTGTTAATCAACTAGTTCATTGGTAATTAAGATCATTGTTCAGCATGTATTCATCTTGTACTAATTTTCACATAAAAATAGATTAATTTCTTAATCCACAAAATCAATTGGGCATGTAAAACTTACAGCTTTGACTACAATTAGCAATCTTAACTAAGATATGTCATATGAGCATGTTAATCAATTGGTATAGTTAAATTGGTGAAAATTACATGTGGGTGACGAGTCAATTAATCTCTTACAGGATGAATTGCTTTGGGGAGCTGCATGGTTATTTCGAGCAACTAAGGCGTCTAATTACTGGAATTATGTTGTAGACAATATACACAATTTGGAAAACTCTATTGTCAAAAATATAAATGGTGTTCCATATACTGGTGGAAGCTATGCTGAATTCGGATGGGACACAAAGCATGCTGGTATAAATATACTTGTTTCCAAGGTAAGTGCATATATAGTTGCATGCATGCATTAACATTTCTTTTCTTCTCCACAGAAAACCTTTGGCCCAAATATATTCATTGATTCATGCCTTTTTTGAATTTGCAGTTGGTGATGAATGGCAACTCTAATTTAAGTCCCTTCATGCCTAATGCGGACAAGTTTGTGTGTTCTGTGTTACCTGAATCGCCAACAGTTTCAGTCTCATATTCTCCAGGTAATTTCTTTTGCATTAAAATTGGCATTATTGACATTAGTGCTGGGAATATCTAATTAAACAAAATAAAGTGCTGATTTGTTTGTAAAGAAAATAAGGAACTTATGAATTTGGTAAGCCAGATCAAATATTTCATTAACTATACAGAGGTCTATTACAGTAGATCAGAATTTACAAAGATAGACTTCAGGAATATATTTGAAATAGAAAATAACTTAGAGAAGGAAAAACATTGAGTAAAAGGAGATAAGATAGGAACAGAGAAGATAAAATAGGAACAACTCTGGATAAGGAACAACTCTGGATGTTTAAAATCAAATACATCCGATTGTTATAACAGAAGACAGCAATATTATCTACATAATTTGCAGCAGTATTATCTGCAGATAATTTGCTTGCGTTATTAGTTTGTACTTAATTATAGAGATGTTGAGTGGGGTCTTGATCCTAAACCAAATTTATTTTAATAGAGAGCAATTTATTTTCTTTAAAAAAATAAAAAAAATATTGTATTATTGCATGTCAAACAACTATACGGTTTTATAATAAGACTAACTCCATGCTAAAGTTATGACTACTAGTTCAATTAGGAAAGAGACTGCATTAGACGGTGAGCTTGTTTGATCCAATGTCCATATTTTTGAGAAGTTATTATGTGCACCCGATATACTAAATCCCTCACACACGTAAATATGGATTTCATATTCAAAGGTTCACATATAAAGTCCATTTTTATGTAGACGAAGGTGTAATAAACTAAAACATTTATCATATTTCTAAGTTCTAACGTATTTAACTTCCTATGTTACATTTTAGTATTAATAATTATTTTTTTGGGTAAAATTATTAATTTGATTAGGTGGGCTTTTATTCAAACCTGGAGGAAGTAACTTGCAACATCCAACAGCTTTGTCCTTTCTTCTTCTTGTTTATGCTCGCTATATGAGTCAAGGAAATAGAGTGGTTCATTGTGGTGGAGTTGTTGCCACTCCGGCTAGGCTTATACAAGTTGCAAGAGGACAGGTATATATACATATCATGATTTTCATAATGGTCTACGATTGATCAAATTTGATTGAATTGGGTTTTCTCAAAGAATAGAAAATTAGCAATCACTCCAAAAATTAGAACATTTCATTTGGTTAGTATTGATTACTAGGTGCTTTATTATAACAAAAAGGGTGGTTTTGTGAATTATACTTTCCAACACTTAAGATCATTCAGAATTTTTCCCACCTAATATTTGTTTGTCCACGAGATCATCAAAAGATTTGTACAACTAAAAAAAAAACATTTTTTTCACTAACTAGTAACTAGTAACTAATCACCCTAATTAATTCTTTGTCTTGACATGATAACAAGTGTTTTATGAATAGAATAACTTCCATAACAAAATAAAAGTGAATTAAGTTAAGAGGGTGTGAAATTATCTTTTTATTTTTTGTTTTAGAAGAGTCATTAAAAATATGTGGATTCTTGGAGTTCTTGTATTTTTATCAATATTTGCTTAAAATTTATTTTAAAATTTTCCTTCTTTTTTTTATTAAAAAAAGTGAGAGAATAATGCAAGCTTAAAACGTGGATTTTTTTTTTTTTTTTTTTTTTTTTAATTTTAATTTGCTCACATTATTAAGAGAGAGACTAAAGAAAGCATTGTGATTATAAATTTAATTTTTAGTTTCGTTTAAGGTGATTTTGTCACTAATATTGCACTAGCAAACGAAAGTAGACCCTAATCCCTAAGGCGTTACTAAATTTTATACTTTAATGTAAAATTAAAACTATTTATACTTTAAAGAGGATTAGTGCCTTAACAAGTAAAAAATCGACAAAACATTTATACTTTAATGTAAAATTAAAACCATTTTGACTTTTGGTTGATTTTTATAATATTGCGTCACAATTCTATTTTATAATTAAATTTTTCATTAGAATCTTGACTCAACATACTTTCTTTAATAGAAAAAATATATATTTTCATATATATAAACACAATAATAATAAATGTTTTTCATAATTGTCAATTTTCATATTTAGACAAAAAAGTAAAGAGAGAAAAAATCATATATATTATGCTAAACTTTCTGGTGCATAGATTAATTTATATCTAAAAGGTCTGTTTCTTTTAATCATTTCGGGAGTCAATGGTCATCATTTATTTCTAAATTTAATTAGCCTGATAATTTTTTCTTTAAGTCATTGAATTCAACCTTTATTTCTTTAGAAAATTTTGTTTTAAATTGTAATTATAACGTGATTAAATGACTGTGATTTTTCCTTAATTAATTGAATATTTGTTTAGATTTTGAGAACATGTGAATTTCTGTAAAATTAAAAATAGAAATGTACGTAAAAAGGAAAAAAGGAAGACTAGTGTTCGTTTGACTTAACTTTTTATTTTTTTTCTTTTCAGTTTATTTGGTCTATGTATAGCATTTTAAAATATTTGTTAAAGGAACATTTAGGATCATAGGAGTACTTTATATTGGTTAACATCTGTAATGGGATTGATGCAGGTGGATTATATACTGGGAAGCAACCCATTGAACATGTCATACATGGTGGGATATGGACAAAAGTTTCCTCAGAGGATACACCATCGTGGCTCGTCCTTACCTTCAATTAACCAACACCCAGAACCCATTGATTGTAAAAATGGATCATCATATTTTAGCAGCAGCAATCCTAATCCAAACATGCTTATAGGGGCTGTTGTTGGAGGACCTGATATCAAAGACTCATACTCTGATTCTCGAGCAGATTTTGTGCAATCGGAGCCAACCACGTACATAAATGCACCTCTTGTGGGACTCTTGGCTTACTTCAATACACATTCAAACTCGTAGTTTTTTTTTTTTTTTTTGACTCATAGAATTTTATAATTGATTTTATACTTTGTATACATGAAAGATCTACAGTTGACAAAGATAGTGTACATAAAGAAAAATAATTACAATAAATAATTTACTAATTCAAATGAATTTGTACTTTTATTTAGTTATCAAAGGCTGCAACATTATCATTATTAACTTTGTCTACACCAAAAAAAAAAACATTAATCTCTTGATCTAATAATAAAAATCATTATCATGGAGTGAATTTTATAAGTTCAGTTACTGTAGTAATTACAACAAAATAAAAAACGTAAATTTAAAAAATATGAAATATTAATTAAATTTATGGTGGGACTCACCACTCTGTGAGAGAGGGGAGACTACACATTATTTGTAGCCTGAGACTACTAAATAATTTTCCATATATAACTGTACAACTTTTTCTTAATATATTTATAGTAAATTTGATAGAATCCACCATATAGTTTAAAAAATATATGGAATCTGATAATTATGACAAATATTAATAGGTATTTATTAGGAATATATTTATATGTCAAAATACTTATTTTATCGTTAAAAATATTTAATGTCCTACGATTCTATTAAAGGTTGTAAAAGGGTATTTACAAGGAACTCTTTTGAAGTTTAAACTCTTTCTTTTTTCAAGCTTATGACATTTTGTTTTTTTGTTTTTTGAAAATTCAATATATATATTTATTAAAAGAGATACTTGGATAATTGGAAAAATGGATTTGAATCGTGTATGTCTTGGTTGGAAGCACTACAAAGTGACAAATGAATTGAATTACATTCCTCCAGTAATCAAGAGTTGTCCTTTCAAGTATTAACATTCATTTTTTGGGTCCATTCTTATCAATGTATAGATATGGATACATTTCTACCCTTAAACGACAAGGAAGATATAAGCCTTTAAAAGGCAGAGATTTACAACTTAATTATTACCGTGATCTCAAGGAAATTCCTATTTAAGACAATAAAATTAGAATTTTACACCATCTTCCACATAGGACTAAGCTTGCATGCCCCTATATATGAATTTGCATTCCCTCTCTTTCTCATAAGAAAGAAACATCCATTCTTCTTTCCTAAGTGCTAGAAATTAACTTGTATAAATAGTTTTCTTTTGGGTCTTTGGTGAAGTGTAACATATATAATAGTAGTTGCACACTAGTGAGAGAGATAGAGAAGATGGGTTCGAAATGCAATGCTTTTCCAAGTTTATTGGTATTGGCAGGAACGATAATGATGATGGTGGCAACGGGGGCAATGGCTGCCTCAATTGATTATGCTGACGCTTTGTCAAAGTCCATTTTGTTCTTTGAAGGCCAGAGGTCAGGAAAGTTACCCTCTAACCAACGAATGACTTGGAGGAAGGATTCCGCTCTTCGTGATGGCTCCGACATTGGTGTAAGTCTTTTTTTCTTCTTTTTCCTTTTTCAACATTGGGATCAAAGAAATTTTTTGACTCGTCCTCTAGATAGTAAAACTTACGGGTAACTAACCCACTCACCTCGCCTAACAATATTTTTGTAACCTTAGCCAAAATCTGCGCTGCACAAATTATACACTTAGAAGAAATACATGAAAAAGATAAACCTCTCCCTCTCTCAGTTGACTAGGTGGATATTAAATGTTTGAATTGCATTAATGCACGTAGTAGCACACATACATAAATCTTTTATGAGTTCATTGGGTCCCATAATTAAATTCACTAGTCGCAAACGGCAAACCTATGTGATATACAGAAAATGAATTAAAATTAAATCTAAAAAATTATTAGTCTAACTATGATTTTTATTGTCTTTTATATTTTATCTAAATATGAAAATTGATAATTATTAAAAGACATTTATTATTATTGTGTTTATATATAAAATATATTATAGTATTAAGCATTTATTATGATTGTGTTTATATATATGGAATAATATATTATTTCTATTAAAGAAAATATAATATGTCAAGATTCTAATGAGATGTTTAATTATAGAATAAAATTTAAATTCAATTAAAATATATATATATATTAAAATAATGAGGTGTAAAATAGTGAGAACTCAAAAGTTTATGTGGCGCAATATTATGAGGTCAACCAAAAGTAAAAAAACTTTGGTTTTACATTATAGTATAGATTTTAGGACTCACTATTCATGTGAGAGGGGAACTAAATATTTATCTGTAGTCTTAGACTACTGAATAATTTCCCAAAGTGTAAGTCAAAGTTTTTTAAATGATAAAATACAAAGTCAATCCAAATAATGTCTACTAATAATTATCATAAATATTATATTTCATATTTAAAAATAGAAAATTATTAAGTGCTTTTAGAACACATTAAATGTGTATTTTATTCTCTCATATGAATGATGAGTCTCATAATAAATTTAATTAGTTAACTTGAATAATTACTATTTAAAAATAGGCAATTCGACGTAAAAACATTGTCATAATAAATGTCCATTAATAATGGTGGAGAATTAAAAGAAATATGAAATGCAATATGTTAAATATAAAACAACAAATATATTGGTTTTTTATGATGTCAATCTCTATATATATATTAATTCCACTAACAATAGACTTTCTCACTCCCCAGATGGATTTAGTTGGTGGTTACTACGATGCTGGTGACAATGTAAAATTCAACTTTCCTATGGCATTCACAGTCACAACATTGGCATGGAGTGTGATAGAATTTGGCCAATCAATGGGCTCGGAGCAACAGAATGCACTAGATGCTGTTCGTTGGGGCAGTGACTACTTACTAAAATCCACAAGTGTTCCTGATGTTGTGGTTGGCGTGGTTGGTGACCCCAATGGTGATCACAGTTGTTGGGAGAGGCCTGAAGACATGGACACTCCTAGAACTACTTATGTGGTTAATAAAACAAGTCCAGGTACAGAAGTTGCAGCTGAGACTGCAGCTGCACTTGCAGCCTCTTCCATAGCATTTAGGGGTTCTGATGATAAATATTCTGAACAGCTTCTTGCTAGGGCTAGACAGGTAATTGGGCTTGATTATCCCTTTCTCTTATTGGTTCTCAATAATAATTTGTCACCTTTGAAAAAATTGTGCAAAATATTGTATTAGTAGCATTACTATATCTTTTCTTTTGTATGTGAATGATCAGGTCTTTGACTTTGCTGATAAGTATCAAGGATCTTACAATACTAGTATTGGACCGGGAGCTTGCCCATTTTATTGCGATTTCAGTGGCTACGTGGTATGCAACATTGGAACAATTTTATATCAATTTGTGTTCTTCTATTTTTATGTCATATAGAGTGAACACTAAAAACTTAAACCATTAAGAAATTATGAATTTGATCATTTATATATCTTGTAGGACGAATTGTTGTGGGGAGCAGCATGGTTATACAAGGCGACAAACGAGGATTATTACTGGAATTATCTTAAAAGAAACATAAACCATTTGGAATTCATAACTCCCTTAGATATAAATGGTAATCCATTTGTAGGAGCTGGCTATTTTGAATTTGGATGGGATTCAAAGACTGCTGGCATTAACGTACTCGTTTCCCAGGTTAGTTAAATTCCTCACAACTTTCTTCTTATAAGATATATATCTTTGCCCAATCTCAATTTTTCTTCTTCTTCCCGATTTGGCAGCGGTTGATGAATGACCCCTCTAATGCTGATCCTTTTGTTTCCAACGCGGACAAGTTTGTATGCTCCATATTACCCGACTCACCTACCAAATCAGTCTCTTACTCTCCAGGTAGTTTTCTCTAACCAGCCTAAATAGACAGTTTGAATTCATAACTAGGATATTAGGCTCAACTAGCTAGTTCATACCCACCAACTTAAATTTCTTGAAGTTGCAAAGAACAAAGAAAAAATGTTTGAGGCAACGGTTTATGGAGGGAAGACAATATTTATATGAATTGTAACAGTACAATTTTTTGGAATCTTATGAAAGACACTTTATTTAAAATGAAGAAAGTTCATTTTATAATTAGGATTTTTTTTTTTTTTTATATAATCTAATTCTTTATATGATGTCACGTATAACTTTAGGTGTGTGAAATGTTAAACATGTATATTGAGGATCAAATATAACACGTTAATTTGAGATTGATTCATCATATATCTTTAGGTGGGCTTCTATTCAAACCCGGAGGAAGTAACATGCAACATGCAACATCTTTATCTTTCCTCCTTATTGTTTACGCTCGGTATATGAGAGATGCGAAGAAAGAAGTTCATTGTGATAATGTTGTTGCCAATCCAGATATGCTTATCAAAGTCGCGAAAGGCCAGGTATGCAATCACATTAATATCATGATCAAACAAAACATGATTCAATAAAATTTTCAGCAATTTTCCTTCTAATGATTCAATTCAATGCAAGGGCAATACTATACATATTAGCTAATGGTATAAACAGCACAAAAAAAAAAAAATGATAAATTTTGTTATTTCACTAATCTCCTCTGAACTATTACATACTTTAATGTATACTCTATTATATCATTTAAACAAGTCATATAATTATTAATTAAATCATATGATTAAAAGAGTATGTGTAGATAATGATTTGAATCTTCACACAGTAAATTGAAGGAAAACGATTTCATTGAATTGATTATGATTATATGTGTAACAGAATCTTTAGGATTTTCCTTTAAGCCAATACCATCAAAGAAAACTCTCTCCCATATTAAAACCATGCTATATTGCATTTTTCACATATTTTGATAATAAATTTTTTGCATTATTTAGTATAATAGGTAATTTTCCTAATGCCATCAAATATCATGCAGACGGATTATATACTAGGAAACAACCCATTGGGCATGTCATACATGGTGGGTTTTGGCCAAAAGTTTCCTCAGAAGATACATCACCGTGGATCAACCTTACCTTCCATTGATAGTCATCCACAGCATATGGGGTGCCGTGACGGGGACCAATACTTTAAGAGTGACAAGCCTAACATAAACGAGCTAACTGGGGCTCTTGTTGGAGGGCCTGCTGAAGATGATTCCTTCAAAGATACTCGATTGGATGTTTCACAATCGGAGCCAACCACGTACTTAAATTCTCCTTTTGTGGGAGTCTTGGCGTACTTCAAAGCAAGTCCCTAAAAATAGGAATCATCACTTTTGATTCTGTACTTATATTATGCAATAAAATGTTTAATTGTAAAAGTCATAAGACTTGGGAGCAGAGGCAGTCGAGTTACAAAAATTGGAGGTGTCGCCCAAGCCCGCTCCGTAGAATTGATCTCTCATGAGTCCATATTCAATTGTCCTTTGTACTTTTTAGCCTGCAACGTGATGCAATATATTTGTTTTTGGTTTCCATATATATATATTGTTGGTTATTAATTTATTATATGAACGTGTTTAAAACCTGTTTGTTTTCTTCTTCTTAAGAATATGTATGTGAAAAATACAAAATTTAAGATTTTTTTTGGTAGAAATATGTGTGAGCGCCTCATGATTTGGTTGCGTAATTAAAGTGAGCCAAAAATTTGACTTTAACAAATAAATTGGAAAAAAACAAATGTACTAGACTACTAGCTAGTTGGGTTTGAAACTTTTTGTGAGACATGTAATTTTGGAATAAATATTTTTGTACCCATTTTTTGTGTTCTACTTTCTTTATTATCCACCCGCTACAACAGGCTATGTGTTTATTTATTTTATTTTTTCAATTTAAACTTTAATTATTATATTAGGAAAGTAAAAATAATATGTTTCAAGTTGTGATTAATGGAGCAAAAACTTGAACCCAACAAGTGGAACACATGATTTGTTTTCCTAATTTTGGGTTACTTGTTTGCTTCTGTTTGGTTCAACCAATATTTTGGATTGGTACAAAAGACAAGGGAAAGATGGCTATGGACAAGGTAAACAAAAAATAGACAACCCTTATTTGGTCCTTTGTTAGAGAAAAAAAAAATTAAAGGTATTAAATCTACACCATATCAACGACTCAGTTCCACATCTCATCCAAGGAGAAATTAGATCTGCATAAATCATAATCTTTGGTTGGCAATTAGGAAAGTTAGATTTCGCAAAAAAATAAATAAATCAATAAATGAAAAAAAGGACTTGTCCATGTTGATTTGGGGCTTCGATATAGATCCATCAAAATCCATATCTTTATTTTGTGAGCCCAAAATGGAAGAGTTGGATTTGGAGGCCCAAATCAATTTCCCCTATTGAAACTTCCCAAACGGGCCAACTGAAAGAAAAAGGCCAAATTCACACTAATGACTATTTTTGATAAACCTCAAGAAGTTGGAGTAAAATCATTCACATTTTCATAAACCTCAACAAGTATTGGAGTAGAAATCATTTACTCATTACTTATTCAAACAGATCCACACAAACATACATTCTGTAAAATGGAAAAAGGAAAAAGAAATCGAAATAATACATACGAAAAAGCTCACCACTTACATTCATGCTACATACTTCAAACAAACCAACAAAAACAAAGCATAAGCATGGACTTCACTCCAAACGATGTGAAGCCTACATAGTAATAATTGATTTGAGGTCTAGTTGGAGGTTACTGCTGATGGTAACGCTGGCAATGTTGCCTTCAGCAAGCTGGGCACCAGTGCCAGTACCAGTGTTGTTAGTTGTCAACTTCTTTAGCGTGAGAATGCGTGCGAGGATGAGTGTGATGATGAACATCACCAGGCCAAGTATTTCAACATATTGTTTAGAGACCAAAAGCAACGACATTTCTTCACTGCAGTAACAAGAGGAAATTAATTCTATTAGTATACTGAAATTGGAACCAACAAAAATAAAATTGGAAAATGTAAATATAAGATATTAGCTATTCTCACCAATTCGAAAGTGTAACAATAGAGGAGGTTTAAGCAAATGAAGTTGGAGTATGAAAATTCTAAATAGCCTGGGCCATATAAGGGATTATTTGGGTGTGAAATGTCAATATCTACCTTCAATGAGAGTGGACACGTCGCCTTTGTGATACAAAGAGAACGGCACCGAATCCTTTTGACTTCACACCCTTGACCCTTCCTTCCCACTCGCTACCTCATGGTCTAGTCTAAAAAACTTGTGTATGTTACACTTACAAAACTTGTGATCCAGTTATACCGTATTTATACTTGTTTCAATAAAAATTTCCAGCAATTTTCGTTCTAATGGTTCAATGCAAGAGCAATACTATACATATTAGCTAATTATCTCAAACCAGTTTAGACTAATCTACTCTAAACCATTAATTGGTCTCGTTATGCTTCACCATGTCAATTAAAAAATCTAAGTTTTATTTATTTATTATTATTTGATATATGACAGAAATTTTAATCTAAACTCCACATATGTATATTTGGGGATCTTATGAATCGAATTCACACTCGGGATAGGACTTTTTGGAAACATGGATTAATACTGGCCGAATGACCAAATGGCTAAAAAATCTAAGTTGCCTCAACATCAATCCCTACTAATGGAAATTCTAAACTTAAAAACTTTTGAAGGTAGTATCTTATTCTTATGAAACAGTTAAAAGTCACAACATATAGAGCTCGGGTGGACTCTGGTTTTCACTCTTTAACATCTTTATCTCTTCGTGGGCAACTATGCTGACACGGATTTGAGTTTGGTAACTGCTTAATTGACGTGGCAAACTCTGATTGAGCCAGTTAGATTGCATGCGTTGGAGTTGCATATTTATACATTACACGTGATACTGCCCCATACCTCTAAATTCTCAAAGATTTCACAGTAGAGCTTCGAGTTCGACCATTTGAACGAAGCAAGGCACAAAAAATAAAAATAAAAATAAAAAATCGAAGAAGTTAGAACAAGATGTAGCAAAGAAAATCAGCTTCTAGAAGACCTTCTGGGACGGACAGCTTAGATTTCTCCTATCGCATGGTCATCGATTCACGTAAGCTTCACTCTCAACTACCCCATAAATTTTGGATTGGAAAATCTAACATTTTGTACATAAGACGAGAAAGATAACTATGGACAAGGCGAACATAACCAAAAAACAACCTTATTTGGTTCTTTGTCAGGAGGAAATATTAAAGTAATTACATCTACACCATATCATCAACCCTTTTCCATATCTCATCCAAAGAGAAATTAGATTTGCATAAATCATAATATTTGGTTGGCAATTAGGAAAACAACATTTCTAAAAATAAATAAATAAATAAAATTGACTTGTCTATGTTGATTTGGGGCTTGTATATAGATCCATCAAAATTCATATCTTTACTTTGTGAGCCCAAAACGGAAGGGTTGGATTTGGAGGCCCAAATCAATTTCCATGATGAAAGCTTCCCAAAGGGCAAACTGAAAGAAGAAGGCCCAAATTTACACTATTATTCATAAACTTCAGCAAATTGGAGTAAAATCATTCAAATTTTCATAAACCTCAACAAGTATTGGAGTAAAAATCACTCTACTCATTACTTAATCAAATAGATCCACACAAACATAGATTTTGTAAAATAGAAAAACGAAAAGAAATCGAAATATACATAAGAAAAAGCTCACAACAGACAATTCATGCTACATGCTTGAAACAAACCAACAAAAACAGAGCATAAGCATGGACTTATTCACAACGTGATTTTCTCTTTAAGAAGCTCCAAACGATGTAAAGCCTACATAGTAATAATAGATTCGAGGTCAAGTTGGAGGTTATTGCTAATGGTAACGCCCGCAATGTTGCCTTCAGCAAGCTGGGCACCAGTACCAGTACCAGTATTGTTAGTTGTTAACTTCTTTAGCGCGAGAAGTTGTGTGATAATGAGTGTGATGAAAGTGTTAATCAAGAATGCAAGAATTTATGGAGGGAAAAGTGTATAGAAGATTGTATTGATTAACTTGAATAATTACACTAAGTAAGACTAGTATTTATACAGTAAGAGAGAGAGAGATTGTTAATGCAGTTATAACAAACTAAGCTAATCCCACATTATATGGTTGACTACTTTGACTAAAACTAGACTCCACCTCATGTGCTAGTCTCCACCTCATGTGCTGAGTTCTGCTATGAGCTGTTGTGAGCTACTGTCGTTTAGTGCATGAATTAGCACTACACGACTTGCCGTTTGCTTCATCATCCCCCCTCAAACGGATGGTGTCAACCGGAACCATCAGTTTGGACTGAAGCTCACGAAATCGAGGCGAGGAGAGGCCCTTGGTGAAGATGTCAGCCAATTGATCAGCCGTGGAGACAAAGTGAACCGGTAAATCCTTGCGAAGCACTCGTTCACGGATGAAATGAAAATCAACCTCGATGTGCTTCGTACGAGCATGGAAGACAGGGTTAGAAGCGATGGCTAAAGCAGAAACGTTATCACACCATAATATGGGAGGAGCAGAGATGAAAATGCCAAGATCACGCAGCAAAACTCGAAGCCAACATACTTCGGCAGAGGCAGAGGCAAGAGCTCGATATTCAGCTTCGGTGGAGGAACGAGACACCGTGAGCTGCTTCTTGGCGGACCAAGTAATGGGGCTATGGCCTAAAAACACTAGAAGTCCAGAGGTGGAACGGCGATCATTGGGATCACCAACCCAATCAGCATCAGTGAAGGTAGACAGAGTGGTTGGTCCAGGAGTATAGTGCAAACCATGATCAAGAGTACCTTGAAGATATCTCAGGATTCTTTTAGCTGCTGTAAGATGAATGGAAGTGGGGGCATTTATGAATTGACACACTTGATGAACAGCAAAAGAGAGATCTGGGCGTGTGAATGTGAGATAGTGCAGAGCCCCAACCAGACTGCGATAGGCATGAACATCAGTGAGAGGAGTGCCTTCAGTTGCAGATAGACGAACATGAGGAACACAAGGAGTGCTGCAAGGACTATAGTGCTGCATATTATGTTTGTGCAGTAAGTCAGTTGCATACTTGGTCTGTGTAAGAGTTAAACCAGTAGAAGAACGTTGGATTTGTAAGCCAAGAAAGAAACTGAGAGTGCCCAAGTCTTTGAGCTCAAAAACCTTGCTGAGATTGGTAATCAACTGGGACAGAAACATGGCATTGTTACCAGTAAGAACAATGTCATCCACATAGAGAAGCAGAAAGGCAACAGTAGAGCCATTCCTATAAATAAACAAAGAGGAGTCTGCTGTAGAAGAGTGAAACCCCAGAGTGACCAATTGTGTTGTGAAGCTCTCAAACCAAGCTCGTGGAGCCTGTTTTAATCCATAAATGGATTTGTGGAGACGGCAGACATGATTAGGTTGAGCAGTATTCACATAGCCAGGAGGCTGAACCATATACACCTCTTCTTTCAAAATGCCATGAAGAAATGCATTTCTTACATCCAACTGTCTCAATGGCCAGTTGTAAGTGACTGCAAGAGCTAAAATAAGTCGAACTGTGGGAGGCTTGACCATTAGGCTAAAGGTTTCTGCAAAGTCTACGCCATGCTGTTGATGGAAACCTTTAGCCACAAGTCTGGCCTTATATCTAGATATAGTTCCATCACTATTTCTTTTTAGCTTAAACACCCATTTGCACCCAACTATGTTCTTGCCACATGGAGGAGGAACTAGAGTCCAAGTATGTTGCCTTTGAAGAGCTGAGTACTCTTCATGCATAGCAGTGCACCATTGGGGAAATTTGGAGGCTGTGAGGTAAGTGGAAGGTTCGGTTTGTGTATAGTCAGTGATGGAGGTGTGAAAGGTTTTGGGTTTGAAGATGCCATTTTTGGATCTAGTATGCATAGGGTGAGTGTTTGTAGAGCTGGGAGGAATATGAGGGACTGAAGAAGAGGACAGTATAGGAAAAGCAGCAGTGGACTGTATGGACTCAAGAATTGGATTGGGAGGTGGTGAAGGAGGTGGTGAAGATGGGATGTCACAAGTTGGGACAGAACCAGGGAATTGGACTATAGGAGTAGTGGACTGAACAGGGGATGAAATAGGAACTGAAGATGGGTGTGTCGAATCTGGTATGGATGGTGGAGTGCAAGTGTGAGCTAAAATAGCTAACCATGGTGTAGAATCAAAGAATGAGGTGACTGGTGTAGGTGTGGACTGAGATGGCAGAGAAAGATGAGCTAGGAATTCTGACTCATTGAAGAGAACATGCCTAGAAATATAGACTCTATGAGTTGTAGGGTCTAGACAGATGTAGCCCTTTGAATATGTAGGATAACCAAGAAATAGACAAGGAGTGGATCTTAGTTGTAACTTGTGGGTATTGTAAGGCCTAAGATAAGGGAAACACAAGCAGCCAAATGTTTTGAGATGGGTAATATCTGGTGGTTTATGAAATAACATCTCCCAAGGAGTTTGATGAGACAATTTGGGAGTGGGAAGTCGATTAATAATATGCACAGCTGTAGAAACAGCATAGGACCAGTGAGTAATGGAGAGACCAGCATTGGATAGAAGAGTTAAAGCACTTTCTATGACATGTCTATGCTTCCTTTCAACTATACCATTCTGCTGAGGAGTATGGGGACAAGAAAAATGATGGGTAATGCCACGAGATGCACAGTGAGCATTAATTGCATTTGATGTATACTCACCACCACAATATGTCCTAAGGACTTTAATTTTTTGTGACAGCAGATTTTCTACAGCAGCTTGAAAATGTTTGAAAGTATCTAACACATCAGATTTTCTTTTGAGCAAATATAACCAACTAAACCGAGAATAATCATCCACAAACAAGAGATAGAATCTATATCCATTAGATGAATTAACTGGAGCAGGGCCCCATACATCACTGTGAACCAGTTCTAAAGGATGAGTACTTTGAAATTGAGAGGGTACAAAAGGTAACTTGTGCATTTTGCCAATAAGGCAGTGCTTACAATGATGTTGAACATGCTTATTATTGACAGAAATACAAGAAGACAAAGAAGGAATGGCAGAGATTAACACACGATCACTAGGGTGTCCTAATCTTTGATGCCAAAGCTGCCATTTATTCCTAGAAGACAGAAAAGCTTGAATTGAAGAAGATGCAGATGAGGATGGTGAGACAGATGGAACAGAAGGTTGAGTGTGAATTGGATATAAGCCATTTTTACTCAAACCCCTGTAGAGAACCTTCCCCGAAGGTAAATCCTGAATAAGGAATTTGTTAGAGTCAAAATAGCATGAATAGTTATTATGTTTGCAAAGTTTATGGACTGAAAGTAAGTTGGAAGAGATTTTGGGTGAATGTAACAGGTTGTGTAATCGAAAGTTATAGAATTGAGTAGATAACTGACCAGTGCCAACATTGTTGATGGGGATGGATTGACCATTGCCAACTGCTACTTGATCATGGCCTTTGTAAGGAGTTTGACCTGTCAGATTGCCCAAGTTGGATGTCAAATGGTCTGTAGCTTCAGTATCAGTAAGCCATGTCTCACCAGCTTGAGTTTGAGAAGCATTAGAAGTGGATGCCATTGCTGCAAGCTTTGCAGGTGGATGCCTCTCTTGGTATGCAAAATCCATTCTGTGGTAGCAGTCCAAGGCTTGATGGCCAACCTTGCCACAGATCTGACACATAGGTTTGGAACCTTCAGATTTGCCTTGAAAATGCTGAGAAAACTGAGCATTGCCTGCATTGGATGGAGGATACTGATTGTTGGAGAACTGAGCATTGCCTGGAGTGAATGCATTGGAGTGAGGATACTGATTGTTGGAACTGAATCTACCACCTCTTCCTCTTTGATTATTGTTTCTGCCTCGACCTCTATTCTGATTGCTGTGGACATAGAAAGAGGATTGAGAACTGGTGTTTCTGTTGTTAGGTGTAGCAGAGGCAAACATAGCCATAGAGTTAAGATCCTTTCCAGAATCAGAACTTTCTGCCAGAGATTGTTCTTCAGTCTGCAACAACACCATGACTTCTTCAAAACTTATAGGTTCATTTCTTGTTCTGATTGCTGAGCAGAATGCACCATACTCTCTAGGTAATCCTTTGAGAATGATATGAAGCATCTCTTCATTATCTATCAATGTACCAACAGCAATGAGCTTATCTCTAGTGTTCTTAACTTTCTGTAAGTAAGAACTCACAGAATCTGATCCTTTCTTGAGATTATGCAGCTCAATTTTGAGATTCAAGATATTGGATCTTGAGGTTGAAGTGAACCTATGCTCCAGAGTTTTCCATACAGACAGAGCAAAATTTTGTCCTACCACCATTGACAGAACTGAAGGTGATAGAGTTGCATTGATCAAGGTCAAGAGAGCTTGATCTCTGGTATTCCAAAGTTGAAACTCTGGATTCACTGTAGTAGTGAAGTTTCCTTCTGCATCAGTAAGAAACCGAGAGGGAGACTGAATTGTTCCATCAACAAAATCAATCATAGAGTAAGCCTTCAAGATAGAAGACAATTGATGTTTCCACACAATGAAGTTTGTGCTGTCAAGCTTGACAGACATGAGGTTAGACATATTTGACAGAAGTAACAATGGAGCTTGAATCGAGGTTTGCATTGAAGGACTGGTGGTGTGTGAAAAAGCCATAGGCTCTGATACCATGAAAGTGTTAATCAAGAATGCAAGAATTTATGGAGGGAAAAGTGTATAGAAGATTGTATTGATTAACTTGAATAATTACACTGAGTAAGACTAGTATTTATACAGTAAGAGAGAGAGAGACTGTTAATGCAGTTATAACAAACTAAGCTAATCCCACATTATATGGTTGACTACTTTGACTAAAACTAGACTCCACCTCATGTGCTAGTCTCCACCTCATGTGCTGAGTTCTGCTATGAGCTGTGCTATGAGCTGTTTATGAGCTGTTGTGAGCTACTGTCGTTTAGTGCATGAATTAGCACTACACGACTTGCCGTTTGCTTCATCATGTGATGATGAACATCACTAGGCCAAGTATTTCAACATATTGTTTAGAGACCAAATGCAACGACATTTCTTCACTGCAGTAACAAGAGGAAATTAATTCTATTAGTATACTGGAACTGGAACCAACAAAAATAAAATTGGAAATTGTAAATATAAGCTATTAGCTATTCTCACCAATGCGAAAGTGTAACAGCAGAGGAGGTTTGAAGCAAATGAAGTTGAGATGTATGAAAATTCTAAATCGCCTGGGATTATTTGGGTGTGAATAGGTAGTATCTTATATATTTTTTCGGTGTAATAAGAGGGATTTGGTTACTGAGTAGCTAATGGGACCCATATCACGCATTATTATATTCATGCATCATTGCCATCTGATTTGCTTTAATTTGCGTCATCTCTATATTGGGATGGAGACCATGCCATCTGATTTGCTAATAAATTCGTGTAATACCGATTGTTGGGTACACCATATTACACGAATGTTGAGTACCATCATACAATGCTAATAAATGGTACTTTGCGTTGTCCACTTTGCATCCAATTTCGCTACTTCCAAAAAAATAAAAAACATTCATCTCATTTAATACTACTACTAAATAAAAAAGTGCACATATAGACACTTCAGCACACTGGAGGGAATCCTTTTTTAAGTGCACAGACAGACACTTCAGCACCAGAAGGAATCCTTTCCAAAAAATAAAAACATATTCATGCAATACCGATTGTTGGGTACACCATATTACATGGGAGAAATTTCCTCCAACCTGCTAAATAAAAAAGTGCACAGATAAACACCTCAGCACTGGAGAGAATCCTTTCCAAAAAATAAAAATGCATTCGTGGAATACCCATATTACATGGGATAAAGTTTAGTTTCAACCTGGGTTGGAGGAAATTTCTCCAACCCATTAGGTGGCACCACTTTTCATTAGACATGTGTCCAGTCATGTGCAATGTACATGACCCCACTTAACCCTTGGTTAACCCCGTTAACCCTAACAAAATATTCTCTCTCTCTCTCTCTCTCTCTCTCTCTCTCTCTTTGCTTCTGAGCCGTCGATCCCGTCTCTCTGTCAGTCCCAGTCCCTCTCCCCCTGCCCTGAATGTGCCGCCGCTCCCAACCCCTCTCTGTACCACCACTCCCAGTCGGTCCCCCATTCTCCACCCACTCCTTCTAACCCTTTCTTTTCACGGCACTCCTCCAACCCCCTCCGAGGTTCAAGATTTGTTTTCCGGATTTGAGTTTTTTATTAATGGGTTTTTCAGATTTTGTCCTAAAAATTTCTATATTTTTTCTATTGGTTTTTATTTTATTTTTTATCCGTAGGACTGTTGCTTAGGATCATTTTGTTCTGATGTTCCTTAGGCCCCACCGCCTTCATTTTGTTTAGGATCATTTTATCCGTAGGACTGTTATTTTTATTTTCATTATTTTTTTTTTTTTTTCTTGCATATATTAATGTTTGCTAGCATGTTTGTTGTTTGCAGGTTTTAGTATCTCCGTCTGATATTATCCAAGCAGAGCACCATATTGGCAAACATTTCAAGTGGGGTGGAGTGGGAGTGCAAATTTATTAACTTGAGATTGGAGACTATTTTTGTGTTGGCTAATTTATTTGTCATTATAGTTATTGGCCAAATTATTTTTGTGTATGAGTACAGAGAAGGTTTAAGTTGCTTAACTTTGTGATTTATATAGTATGATGTTATCTTTTGGTCTGGCATATGTGCCTTTTAATGCTCTATATATTTGCATTAACATTTAGTTGTAATATTCACTTTGACAAGATTGTGGACCTCATAAAATAATAAAGCTTTTGTATCATTTATGAGTACTATGTTATTGACAGGGCAAAGCTATTGAAAATGGTTCCACACATTGAGCAATTTTTTTGCCATTTTGTGGCAAATTCTGCTTTCTTGTGCATCTAGAAAAATAAAAATGAATTGTTATGTAAGTTATACTTTATTTCACTAAAATATAAGATGTAACAATACAATTGTAATATATGATACAATATAATTCATTAATCCACTGAACCATTTGCTTCAAAAACCAAGCATTTGCAATGTGTCATCTCTCAACCAAGTAAACTCATTATTTGTTCACAACTCTTTACTTCAAAAAGGATGGTTACTTGCCTGGACTCTGTGTCCAACAAAGTAAACTCTACCTCAAAAGAATATTATTTGTTCATAACTTGTCAACTTGGCACCAAAATGAAAATGAAATTGAAGTTGAATGTTCTTTACTTTTTTTCTTTTTTGAATCAGCAGATTTTATTAAAGATCAATCGTCACAACCAAGCCTTGCGGCTAAAAAAAACCAAATCTCAAAAGTACATAGAAAAAAGCTCAAAATCAAGAGCCAAAAAACTAGCACAACCCAAAATAAAACAGCTACAAACCAAGATTGACTTTGACTAGGGAGGAGTATACAAATTACAGAGATCAGCCCATCAATCAGAACTACGGTTTCTGCATAATCCAATAGCACTAGCATAGATAGAGTTTTAAATGAAGATAGACCCATTAAAGTTGAAACACTCTCTCTACTTTCTTGTTCATCCAGATAAATAATCTTTTTGCCAGCAACTCCAATCAAGAGCATTAATCTACAACAATAATCATTAACCCAATTAGAAAAAATACAATATTAATCCACATAAAATCAAATAAACAGTAGTAAAAAAACACACAAACCCATTAATAAAAAAATTTAGAAATTTTAGAAAACATAATTTAAGAGTTATCAATAAATGAATCACAAACCCATTAAAGAAAAAAAAAAAAAATTCAAATCTAGTAATTATGGGGTTATAGAAATATACATATTCAATTCATTTTAAACTGTTTTATTTTTTATAGAACGCCCATCCAAACTCAACTAACCTCAACTAAGAGGTGGATAAACATCAAAACAAAATGATCCTAAACAATAGTCTTAGGGATAAAAAATAAAAAAAAAACAATAGAAAAAATATAGATTTGAGTTTGGAAATTGCTTAGTTGACGTGGCAAACTCTGATTGGGCTAGTTAGATTGCCATGCGTTGGAGTTGCATATTTATACATTACACGTGATACTGCCCCATACCTCTAAATTCTCAAAGATTTCACAGTAGAACTTCGAGTTCGACCATTTTTTTTTTTTTTGAGAATAGAGTTCGACCATTTGAACCAGCAAGGCCCAAAAAAATATAAAAATAAAAAATCGAAGAAGTTAGAACAAGATGCAGCAGAGAAAATCATCACTCTGGAAGACCTTCCGGGACGGACGGCTCAGATTTCTCCTATCGTATGGTCGTCGATTCACGTAAGCTTCACTCTCAACTACCCCAATTTTCTTTTCTCTGTTTGTTTACCGAGAAAGTCATGGAAAGGAAAATTTGTACGAATTCAGTTTAGTTTAGTTTAGCGGTGGGGTATTTAGTTTTACTGGATCGCGAAATGTCTTAAGATTTGAAAATTTTTCTTGTACTTTCTCTCGCGTTTTCCCTGCGACCAAACAGAGAGCAGTAGGGTTCTTCATTCTCAGTTTTCCCATTTATAAAAAAGGAACTTTTTTTTCTTGATTTTAGGGTATCAAAAGGTAGCTCAAGGGAGGTCTCGTCTATACTCTCTGATTTTCACTCAGGTACATTTCTCTCTCTCAATTTTATTTTTTTTCTTCCAATTACCATTTTTGATAATGTATATCTCTGTTCTAGAATCTATACTATGTTATTGGATTTATTTCTCCTGAATGTGAAGAACTTGTATCTAAGTTGTGTTACCTGCATAATATAGATAGTCAATTATAGGATTAGATGTTCATGTTTGAACTCTATTTTAAACTGTTTCTCCTTGCATTCCTGCTCGATGCGAGTAATACGGTAATACCCGTTTCTCATTGACCAGAAAAAAGGTGGCTGCTTTGGTGGAATCGGATATTTTCCGTAAAAGTTGTTATTAAATTTGACTTGGGGATTGTTCTGACTGGTGGAAGATTGGTAAAGACTAGACCTTTTCAGGTGGTTTAGGTTTCAAACATTTAGAACGGATAGATTAGCAAGGCGTCATTTTTGGGGTTATTTCAATTGAGATGTTTTGGTCTTCTCTATTGGTAGTTACACACACCCGTTGGTGCTTGAAACCACGACCTCGCCCTCTGCCTTAGTTTTACAAGGGGAGGAAGGAGGTGAAATTTGAGCTGGAGCTCATTGGTTGTGATTATCTTTATGATTTTCTTTCATGAAGTATAGTTTTGTATCCAACAGCTTTTATCTCGAGTGGCTGCCTTTGTATTTTCTATTGATTCGTTTTGCATTGTTTACTACAGGCTGCCATTCATTCAATTGGAGATTTGGAGCTGTATACACATTTCTGACTACATTAAAGGAGGGTCCTGATAGACTTGCTATTTCGACTATTGCCATTGGTTTTCTTTCTTTGATAATAGGGGAATTTGGTAGGTGACCAAATCCTATATATCTTTTTCAAGCTACTTTGTACTTGTGCATCTGTTTCCAATTACTGGATGTATGTGCTTGTTGTATTGAAGGTCGAAGACGTAGCCGAGTCAGTTTCTTGAAAGTTTACATGGTTGCATCTACTGCCGCAACACTTCTCTGGATTGCTTGTGTTGCTAAGAGCAATTTTACATTAAAGGTAAGAAAGTTGAATTTTCTTGAATGTTGCTTATCATTGAGACATTAAAAAGAAATCACGAAATAAAATAAGAATATTTAAAAAAAATCAAGCAAAAGAAGCTAGGGAAACAAGATAGAGAAACCTTCAAAAGTTGCAAAGTAGTGGTTGATGATCAGATGAAGTTGTTTAATTAAATCCTTGAGTAATATATAAAAAAATTTAATATTCCTGAAGTCATTGGCACAAATATCCAAGTTAATAGTGGATTTAGTTGATAACACATATTATATCGTTGCACTTCTTGTTGGAAAATACTGAACTTGTTTGAAGAGGAAACACAGACAGCAATTAAGTCCTTTGCTAATAATGGATCCACCATATATGTTTTAACAATATCAGAATATTCTTCTAAAGTTCTCCTACGTTTTGGTTTCACCAAGTATTGTTTGGGGAAAGAACAATAACTCCCTATATTGCTTTGAAAATCTTCTGCAGTTTGTTATTTTGGAGGATGTTTGTGTTGAGTTCTTATGGTTGATAGTTTCCCCAGATTTAGTGTTGTGTTAGATAGGAACTAACGGAGTGATTTGATAGATGTGCTTGTTTCTAATTAGTAAAACTAGATGACTCGTTGTAGTTGCTAAAATTGAGTCTTAATTATGAGAGCTTTTCTGAAAATCAAGCTCTTTATCAGACTGTCCAAAAACTATTTGCTCAAGGGGCTATGAGATTCGAGCCAGTGAATGGAATTAAGTTACTAGTTTTTAAATATTCTTAGGTTCAACTTGTTTTGTCACGTATGATTTCCATGACTACCATTTTAATTAGATTAGGTTCTTGTAAGTTTGAGGACACATTTCAAACACCTGACTGCTCTCTTTGTATCTTAGCAAAAATTGATGTTATGCTGCATTTGGTTACTAAGAAAATGTGCAAAAAATTAAGGAAATTTATATGTTTTTGAACCTTATGAGACTCTGTCTTTCTACTACAACTAAACTGCCTAAGGAGCATGCCTTCGTTTTGCTTCTTTTTTTTTTTTTTTTAAATAAATATTTGCTTCCTGATTCTCTTGAAGCAGAATTGACAGCTAGAATATTTGATGCAAAGTTTTAAATTTTGTGCTTTATTGTGGGTTGTCTCACTAAACAAACAGTGAACAAAATACTTAGTAATTTTTTTTTTGGCAATTCCTTTCCTACTGCATCTCTAAACAAGCAGTGGATTTAAATTCCTAATGCCATCTCCAAAAAATAAACTGGCAGAGATGAGCTGTGCCCTAAAACAGTAAGTTCCAAGGGATGGTATTGATAAACTTGTTTTGTGTTGATACTTTTCCGTGTTGTACACTAATGCATTGCATTTGTATGTTAGATAGGGTATTGAGCAATCAAGCCAAAGTAGTAAAAAGAAGGCCAGCACTAGCTAGTGGCAGCAAGGACAAGGGAAAGGCAAAGGTCTAGGCCAATGGGTTGGGTGGAAATTTTGATTTTTTTGTGAAACATTTTTTGTATAACTAGGTTGGGATACCGAGTATATATAGGCTATTTTGGATACATGTATATCATGTATGCTGACTGATTAGTGATGGGCCTGTATACTTTTGTTATTCAAACTGCTGTGAAAGTGTAATTACTGCTCCCAATGGTGTCCATTTTTTGTGAAACAATTTACTTATTGTCAACACTCAAGGATATTTCAAGCATGGCAGATTATTATTCATGGTTATTCAATATTGATTTGAATTGCTTACACTTTTTGACATATTCTGTTAGCTCAACAGGTTACACTTTTGTTCAAGGTTATGCGCACACTGCATGGCAGATCTAATTGACAGTAAGGGAACAACTTGGCCATAGAGCTAAGTAAAAGAAAGGATAAAAATTGTCCAAAAATTGTTCATCCATGAAGTATCCATTGAATTTTATCATTTCCAGTTTCAACTAAACCATATGAATATGTAAATTATTTAGTAGTAGGAACTGATACTTTGAAATTCACATTGACATTTGATGGAATTATTTAGTAGCAAGCACAGGTAGCCAATGTAGCACAAGGTGAAAACCTTTTGAGATAGTAAATTTGGAAAAAACAAATATTACATTCATGGATTCCTTTAATATCAAAAGGTTGAAGATTTATTACACAAATGCATTCATCTAATATGGAATTGTTCTAAACATTACACTCATTATGATCTCTCAGCTTTTCTTTCACTTTGTTACATTACATCCCAAACAAATCGCATTTTGAGTGACAAGAGATTTGGTTTTCATTAAGCTGGAAACCTTCTGGCATCATGGGGCCGTAGAGAGTGAATGTAGTCTGATAGAACCAGAGAACCTGGAGAGCTATAGCAAATTAGCAATGCCACTGCATAAATCAACTGGGAAGCTGCTTGGTAAGAGGGCTCCAGCAACAGTGGACAGTATGCAAAGCAGCAAAGCCCTATCAGGAGAACAAAGAGAAGGTGATACTGTGGTAGTACCCTTCAAGGCCTTTATAGGCTGTTGAGTGAAAGTAAAATAGGAGCCACTCAGCACTCAGCACAGAATGCTGTGGGAGCATTCAAAAATAAAATCTTGCTATCGACAATGATGGTTTGGTTAATTTCAGCAATTACAATACAAATGCAAGATATGATGTGGTGAACCTATTTTTATCAAGCAGACAGAATTTGGGTGATAGTACTGGAAGCACCGGATTTAAAACGACAAGGTGCACAATATATTGATCAAATTCAATTGTAAGTTTCAGAAAAACTGAAAAAAAAAAAAAAAATTGCAATTATACTCTTCAGGCTTCTTGAGGCAATGCTTCAAACAATATAATTCGGTACATACCCAAAGTTTGAGTCTTAAAAAAAAAAAAAATCATTATATGTAACTAACTCAAATAATATTTTTTCAATTATAATTTATTTATTAATTATAGATTTGTGAAGGGATACAAAATTTTAGCCGTAGTGTTTACTATATATAAAAAAAGAATAAGTCAATTAAGTAGCTTGTGAATAGGCTTGAGTTTGTTTGACAATAAAATAAACGAAGCTTGAATATGTAATCTAGTTTATTGATAAGCTCGAGCTCGGCTCGTGTTTGAAATAAAATTAAATGAAAAACCCCGAACATTTTATACTTGACTCGACTCAACTTATTTATAGTTCTTATTAATGGGTTTGCCCACATTCTTCATCATAAAAATGGTCCAAAACGATATATTTGGTTAGTTTATTTAGCAGTGGGTTTGCCCACATTCTTTATCATAAAAATGGCCCAAAACGACATTTGACGTATTTCGTTAGTTTATTTATTTAAAGTGAGCCAAAATCTTGACTTAAAAAAATAAATTGACAAAAACAAAGATACTAGACTACTGGTTGAGTTTAAAACTTTTTGTGAGACATGTAATTTTGAAATAAATATTTTTGGACCCATTTTTTTATATTCCACTTATACTTCACCAGCTGCAATATGCTACGTGTCTGATTTTTTTTTTTTTTTTTTTTCATTTTAAACTTTAATTATTATATAAGAAAAATAAAAATAAAAATTTGCCAAATTGTGATTGATGGAGCAAAAACTTGAACACATCAAGGGGAACACATGATTTGTATTCGTAATTTTGAGCTACTTATCTACTTGTGTTTGGTTCAACCCAATATTTTGGATTGGAAAATCTGACATTTGGTACATAAGACAAGAAAGATGGCTATATACAAGGCAAACATAACCAAAAGACAACCTTATTTGGTTCTTTGTCAGGGGAAAATATTAAAGTAATTACATCTACACCATACCATCAACCCTGTTCCAGATCTCATCCAAAGAGCAATTAGATTTGCATAAATCATAATATTTGGTTGGCAATTAGGAAAACAACATTTCTAAAAATAAATAAATAAAATAAAATTGACTTGTCTATGTTGATTTGGGGCTTGTATATAGATCCATCAAAATCCATATCTTTACTTTGTGAGCCCAAAACGGAAGGGTTGGATTTGGAGGCCCAAATCAATTTCCATGATGAAAACTTTCCAAACTGGTCCAAACTGAAAGAAAAACGCTCAGTTCACACTATTTATTCATAAACCTCTGCAAGTGGGAGTAAAATCATTCAAATTTTCATAAACCCAACAAGTATTGGAGTACCATCACTCTCCTCATTAATTAATCAAATAGATCCA
>OU015763.1:43441241-43504840 GCA_907173295.1 Fagus sylvatica | reverse complement strand
CTTGTCTTTTGTACCAATCCAAAATATTGGTTGAATCAAACAGAAGCAAACAAGTAACCCAAAATTAGGAAAACAAATCATGTGTTCCACTTGTTGGGTTCAAGTTTTTGCTCCATTAATCACAACTTGAAACATATTATTTTTACTTTCCTAATATAATAATTAAAGTTTAAATTGAAAAAATAAAATAAATAAACACATAGCCTGTTGTAGCGGGTGGATAATAAAGAAAGTAGAACACAAAAAATGGGTACAAAAATATTTATTCCAAAATTACATGTCTCACAAAAAGTTTCAAACCCAACTAGCTAGTAGTCTAGTACATTTGTTTTTTTCCAATTTATTTGTTAAAGTCAAATTTTTGGCTCACTTTAATTACGCAACCAAATCATGAGGCGCTCACACATATTTCTACCAAAAAAAATCTTAAATTTTGTATTTTTCACATACATATTCTTAAGAAGAAGAAAACAAACAGGTTTTAAACACGTTCATATAATAAATTAATAACCAACAATATATATATATGGAAACCAAAAACAAATATATTGCATCACGTTGCAGGCTAAAAAGTACAAAGGACAATTGAATATGGACTCATGAGAGATCAATTCTACGGAGCGGGCTTGGGCGACACCTCCAATTTTTGTAACTCGACTGCCTCTGCTCCCAAGTCTTATGACTTTTACAATTAAACATTTTATTGCATAATATAAGTACAGAATCAAAAGTGATGATTCCTATTTTTAGGGACTTGCTTTGAAGTACGCCAAGACTCCCACAAAAGGAGAATTTAAGTACGTGGTTGGCTCCGATTGTGAAACATCCAATCGAGTATCTTTGAAGGAATCATCTTCAGCAGGCCCTCCAACAAGAGCCCCAGTTAGCTCGTTTATGTTAGGCTTGTCACTCTTAAAGTATTGGTCCCCGTCACGGCACCCCATATGCTGTGGATGACTATCAATGGAAGGTAAGGTTGATCCACGGTGATGTATCTTCTGAGGAAACTTTTGGCCAAAACCCACCATGTATGACATGCCCAATGGGTTGTTTCCTAGTATATAATCCGTCTGCATGATATTTGATGGCATTAGGAAAATTACCTATTATACTAAATAATGCAAAAAATTTATTATCAAAATATGTGAAAAATGCAATATAGCATGGTTTTAATATGGGAGAGAGTTTTCTTTGATGGTATTGGCTTAAAGGAAAATCCTAAAGATTCTGTTACACATATAATCATAATCAATTCAATGAAATTGTTTTCCATCAATTTACTGTGTGAAGATTCAAATCATTATCTACACATACTCTTTTAATCATATGATTTAATTAATAATTATATGACTTGTTTAAATGATATAATAGAGTATACATTAAAGTATGTAATAGTTCAGAGGAGATTAGTGAAATAACAAAATTTATCATTTTTTTTTGTGCTGTTTATACCATTAGCTAATATGTATAGTATTGCCCTTGCATTGAATTGAAGGAAAATTGCTGAAAATTTTATTGAATCGTGTTTTGTTTGATCATGATATTAATGTGATTGCATACCTGGCCTTTCGCGACTTTGATAAGCATATCTGGATTGGCAACAACATTATCACAATGAACTTCTTTCTTCGCATCTCTCATATATCGAGCGTAAACAATAAGGAGGAAAGATAAAGATGTTGCATGTTGCATGTTACTTCCTCCGGGTTTGAATAGAAGCCCACCTAAAGATATATGATGAATCAATCTCAAATTAACGTGTTATATTTGATCCTCAATATACATGTTTAACATTTCACACACCTAAAGTTATACATGACATCATATAAAGAATTAGATTAAAAAAAAAAAAAAATCCTAATTATAAAATGAACTTTCTTCATTTTAAATAAAGTGTCTTTCATAAGATTCCAAAAAATTGTACTGTTACAATTCATATAAATATTGTCTTCCCTCCATAAACCGTTGCCTCAAACATTTTTTCTTTGTTCTTTGCAACTTCAAGAAATTTAAGTTGGTGGGTATGAACTAGCTAGTTGAGCCTAATATCCTAGTTATGAATTCAAACTGTCTATTTAGGCTGGTTAGAGAAAACTACCTGGAGAGTAAGAGACTGATTTGGTAGGTGAGTCGGGTAATATGGAGCATACAAACTTGTCCGCGTTGGAAACAAAAGGATCAGCATTAGAGGGGTCATTCATCAACCGCTGCCAAATCGGGAAGAAGAAGAAAAATTGAGATTGGGCAAAGATATATATCTTATAAGAAGAAAGTTGTGAGGAATTTAACTAACCTGGGAAACGAGTACGTTAATGCCAGCAGTCTTTGAATCCCATCCAAATTCAAAATAGCCAGCTCCTACAAATGGATTACCATTTATATCTAAGGGAGTTATGAATTCCAAATGGTTTATGTTTCTTTTAAGATAATTCCAGTAATAATCCTCGTTTGTCGCCTTGTATAACCATGCTGCTCCCCACAACAATTCGTCCTACAAGATATATAAATGATCAAATTCATAATTTCTTAATGGTTTAAGTTTTTAGTGTTCACTCTATATGACATAAAAATAGAAGAACACAAATTGATATAAAATTGTTCCAATGTTGCATACCACGTAGCCACTGAAATCGCAATAAAATGGGCAAGCTCCCGGTCCAATACTAGTATTGTAAGATCCTTGATACTTATCAGCAAAGTCAAAGACCTGATCATTCACATACAAAAGAAAAGATATAGTAATGCTACTAATACAATATTTTGCACAATTTTTTCAAAGGTGACAAATTATTATTGAGAACCAATAAGAGAAAGGGATAATCAAGCCCAATTACCTGTCTAGCCCTAGCAAGAAGCTGTTCAGAATATTTATCATCAGAACCCCTAAATGCTATGGAAGAGGCTGCAAGTGCAGCTGCAGTCTCAGCTGCAACTTCTGTACCTGGACTTGTTTTATTAACCACATAAGTAGTTCTAGGAGTGTCCATGTCTTCAGGCCTCTCCCAACAACTGTGATCACCATTGGGGTCACCAACCACGCCAACCACAACATCAGGAACACTTGTGGATTTTAGTAAGTAGTCACTGCCCCAACGAACAGCATCTAGTGCATTCTGTTGCTCCGAGCCCATTGATTGGCCAAATTCTATCACACTCCATGCCAATGTTGTGACTGTGAATGCCATAGGAAAGTTGAATTTTACATTGTCACCAGCATCGTAGTAACCACCAACTAAATCCATCTGGGGAGTGAGAAAGTCTATTGTTAGTGGAATTAATATATATATAGAGATTGACATCATAAAAAACCAATATATTTGTTGTTTTATATTTAACATATTGCATTTCATATTTCTTTTAATTCTCCACCATTATTAATGGACATTTATTATGACAATGTTTTTACGTCGAATTGCCTATTTTTAAATAGTAATTATTCAAGTTAACTAATTAAATTTATTATGAGACTCATCATTCATATGAGAGAATAAAATACACATTTAATGTGTTCTAAAAGCACTTAATAATTTTCTATTTTTAAATATGAAATATAATATTTATGATAATTATTAGTAGACATTATTTGGATTGACTTTGTATTTTATCATTTAAAAAACTTTGACTTACACTTTGGGAAAATTATTCAGTAGTCTAAGACTACAGATAAATATTTAGTTCCCCTCTCACATGAATAGTGAGTCCTAAAATCTATACTATAATGTAAAACCAAAGTTTTTTAACTTTTGGTTGACCTCATAATATTGCGCCACATAAAGCTTTTGAGTTCTCACAATTTTACACCTCATTATTTTTATATATATATATATATTTTAATTGAATTTAAATTTTATTCTATAATTAAACATCTCATTAGAATCTTGACATATTATATTTTCTTTAATAGAAATAATATATTATTCCATATATATAAACACAATCATAATAAATGTTAATACTATAATATATTTTATATATAAACACAATAATAATAAATGTCTTTTAATAATTATCAATTTTCATATTTAGATAAAATATAAAAGACAATAAAAATCATAGTTAGACTAATAATTTTTTAGATTTAATTCTAATTCATTTTCTGTACATCACACAGGTTTGCGACTAATGAATTTAATTATGGGACCCAATGAACCCATAAAAGATTTATATATGCGTGTTACTACGTGCATTAATGCAATTCAAATATTTAATTCCACCTAGTCAACTGAGAGAGAGAGAGAGGTTAATCTTTTTCATGTATTTCTTCTTAGTGTATTTGTGCAGCCCAGATTTTGGCTAAGGTTACAAAAATATTGTTAGGCGAGGTGAGTGGATTAGTTACCCGTAAGTTTTACTATCTAGAGGACGAGTCAAAAAATTTCTTTGATCCCAATGTTGAAAAAGGAAAAAGAAAAAAAAGACTTACACCAATGTCGGAGCCATCACGAAGAGCGGAATCCTTCCTCCATGTCATTCGTTGGTTAGAGGGTAACTTTCCTGACCTCTGGCCTTCAAAGAACAAAATGGACTTTGACAAAGCGTCAGCATAATCAATTGAGGCAGCCATTGCCCCCGTTGCCACCATCATCATTATCGTTCCTGCCAATACCAATAAACTTGGAAAAGCATTGCATTTCGAACCCATCTTCTCTATCTCTCTCACTAGTGTGCAACTACTATTATATATGTTACACTTCACCAAAGACCCAAAAGAAAACTATTTATACAAGTTAATTTCTAGCACTTAGGAAAGAAGAATGGATGTTTCTTTCTTATGAGAAAGAGAGGGAATGCAAATTCATATATAGGGGCATGCAAGCTTAGTCCTATGTGGAAGATGGTGTAAAATTCTAATTTTATTGTCTTAAATAGGAATTTCCTTGAGATCACGGTAATAATTAAGTTGTAAATCTCTGCCTTTTAAAGGCTTATATCTTCCTTGTCGTTTAAGGGTAGAAATGTATCCATATCTATACATTGATAAGAATGGACCCAAAAAATGAATGTTAATACTTGAAAGGACAACTCTTGATTACTGGAGGAATGTAATTCAATTCATTTGTCACTTTGTAGTGCTTCCAACCAAGACATACACGATTCAAATCCATTTTTCCAATTATCCAAGTATCTCTTTTAATAAATATATATATTGAATTTTCAAAAAACAAAAAAACAAAATGTCATAAGCTTGAAAAAAGAAAGAGTTTAAACTTCAAAAGAGTTCCTTGTAAATACCCTTTTACAACCTTTAATAGAATCGTAGGACATTAAATATTTTTAACGATAAAATAAGTATTTTGACATATAAATATATTCCTAATAAATACCTATTAATATTTGTCATAATTATCAGATTCCATATATTTTTTAAACTATATGGTGGATTCTATCAAATTTACTATAAATATATTAAGAAAAAGTTGTACAGTTATATATGGAAAATTATTTAGTAGTCTCAGGCTACAAATAATGTGTAGTCTCCCCTCTCTCACAGAGTGGTGAGTCCCACCATAAATTTAATTAATATTTCATATTTTTTAAATTTACGTTTTTTATTTTGTTGTAATTACTACAGTAACTGAACTTATAAAATTCACTCCATGATAATGATTTTTATTATTAGATCAAGAGATTAATGTTTTTTTTTTTGGTGTAGACAAAGTTAATAATGATAATGTTGCAGCCTTTGATAACTAAATAAAAGTACAAATTCATTTGAATTAGTAAATTATTTATTGTAATTATTTTTCTTTATGTACACTATCTTTGTCAACTGTAGATCTTTCATGTATACAAAGTATAAAATCAATTATAAAATTCTATGAGTCAAAAAAAAAAAAAAAAACTACGAGTTTGAATGTGTATTGAAGTAAGCCAAGAGTCCCACAAGAGGTGCATTTATGTACGTGGTTGGCTCCGATTGCACAAAATCTGCTCGAGAATCAGAGTATGAGTCTTTGATATCAGGTCCTCCAACAACAGCCCCTATAAGCATGTTTGGATTAGGATTGCTGCTGCTAAAATATGATGATCCATTTTTACAATCAATGGGTTCTGGGTGTTGGTTAATTGAAGGTAAGGACGAGCCACGATGGTGTATCCTCTGAGGAAACTTTTGTCCATATCCCACCATGTATGACATGTTCAATGGGTTGCTTCCCAGTATATAATCCACCTGCATCAATCCCATTACAGATGTTAACCAATATAAAGTACTCCTATGATCCTAAATGTTCCTTTAACAAATATTTTAAAATGCTATACATAGACCAAATAAACTGAAAAGAAAAAAAATAAAAAGTTAAGTCAAACGAACACTAGTCTTCCTTTTTTCCTTTTTACGTACATTTCTATTTTTAATTTTACAGAAATTCACATGTTCTCAAAATCTAAACAAATATTCAATTAATTAAGGAAAAATCACAGTCATTTAATCACGTTATAATTACAATTTAAAACAAAATTTTCTAAAGAAATAAAGGTTGAATTCAATGACTTAAAGAAAAAATTATCAGGCTAATTAAATTTAGAAATAAATGGTGACCATTGACTCCCGAAATGATTAAAAGAAACAGACCTTTTAGATATAAATTAATCTATGCACCAGAAAGTTTAGCATAATGTATATGATTTTTTCTCGTTTTACTTTTTAGTTTAAATATGAAAATTGACAATGAAAAACATTTATTATTATTGTGTTTATATATATGAAACAATATATTTTTTCTATTAAAGAAAGTATGTTGAGTCAAGATTCTAATGAAAAATTTAATTATAAAATAGAATTGTGACGCAATATTATACAAATCAACCAAAAGTCAAAATGGTTTTAATTTTACATTAAAGTATAAATGTTTTGTCAATTTTTTACTTGTTAAGGCACTAATCCTCTTTAAAGTATAAATAGTTTTAATTTTACATTAAAGTATAAAATTTAGTAACGCCTTAGGGATTAGGGTCTACTTTCGTTTGCTAGTGCAATATTAGTGACAAAATCACCTTAAACGAAACTAAAAATTAAATTTATAATCACAATGCTTTCTTTAGTCTCTCTCTTAATAATGTGAGCAAATTAAAATTAAAAAAAAAAAAAAAAAAAAAAAAATCCACGTTTTAAGCTTGCATTATTCTCTCACTTTTTTTAATAAAAAAAAGAAGGAAAATTTTAAAATAAATTTTAAGCAAATATTGATAAAAATACAAGAACTCCAAGAATCCACATATTTTTAATGACTCTTCTAATACAAAAAATAAAAAAATAAAAAGATAATTTCACACCCTCTTAACTTAATTCACTTTTATTTTGTTATGGAAGTTATTCTATTCATAAAACACTTGTTATCATGTCAAGACAAAGAATTAATTAGGGTGATTAGTTACTAGTTAGTGAAAAAAATGTTTTTATTTTTATTTTTATTTTTATTTTAGTTGTACAAATCTTTTGATGATCTCGTGGACAAACAAATATTAGGTGGGAAAAATTCTGAATGATCTTAAGTGTTGGAAAGTATAATTCACAAAACCACCCTTTTTGTTATAATAAAGCACCTAGTAATCAATACTAACCAAATGAAATGTTCTAATTTTTGGAGTGATTGCTAATTTTCTATTCTTTGAGAAAACCCAATTCAATCAAATTTGATCAATCGTAGACCATTATGAAAATCATGATATGTATATATACCTGTCCTCTTGCAACTTGTATAAGCCTAGCCGGAGTGGCAACAACTCCACCACAATGAACCACTCTATTTCCTTGACTCATATAGCGAGCATAAACAAGAAGAAGAAAGGACAAAGCTGTTGGATGTTGCAAGTTACTTCCTCCAGGTTTGAATAAAAGCCCACCTAATCAAATTAATAATTTTACCCAAAAAAATAATTATTAATACTAAAATGTAACATAGGAAGTTAAATACGTTAGAACTTAGAAATATGATAAATGTTTTAGTTTATTACACCTTCGTCTACATAAAAATGGACTTTATATGTGAACCTTTGAATATGAAATCCATATTTACGTGTGTGAGGGATTTAGTATATCGGGTGCACATAATAACTTCTCAAAAATATGGACATTGGATCAAACAAGCTCACCGTCTAATGCAGTCTCTTTCCTAATTGAACTAGTAGTCATAACTTTAGCATGGAGTTAGTCTTATTATAAAACGGAATCTTGTATAGTTGTTTGACATGCAATAATACAATATTTTCTTTATTTTTTTAAAGAAAATAAATTGCTCTCTATTAAAATAAATTTGGTTTAGGATCAAGACCCCACTCAACATCTCTATAATTAAGTACAAACTAATAACGCAAGCAAATTATCTGCAGATAATACTGCTGCAAATTATGTAGATAATATTGCTGTCTTCTGTTATAACAATCGGATGTATTTGATTTTAAACATCCAGAGTTGTTCCTTATCCAGAGTTGTTCCTATTTTATCTTCTCTGTTCCTATCTTATCTCCTTTTACTCAATGTTTTTCCTTCTCTAAGTTATTTTCTATTTCAAATATATTCCTGAAGTCTATCTTGTAAATTCTGATCTACTGTAATAGACCTCTGTATAGTTAATGAAATATTTGATCTTGTTTACCAAATTCATAAGTTCCTTATTTTCTTTACAAACAAATCAGCACTTTATTTTGTTTAATTAGATATTCCCAGCACTAATGTCAATAATGCCAATTTTAATGCAAAAGAATTACCTGGAGAATATGAGACTGAAACTGTTGGCGATTCAGGTAACACAGAACACACAAACTTGTCCGCATTAGGCATGAACGGACTTAAATTAGAGTTGCCATTCATCACCAACTGCAAATTCAAAAAAGGCATGAATCAATGAATATATTTGAGCCAAAGGTTTTCTGTGGAGAAGAAAAGAAATGTTAATGCATGCATGCAACTATATATGCACTTACCTTGGAAACAAGTATATTTATACCAGCATGCTTTGTGTCCCATCCGAATTCAGCATAGCTTCCACCAGTATATGGAACACCATTTATATTTTTGACAATAGAGTTTTCCAAATTGTGTATATTGTCTACAACATAATTCCAGTAATTAGACGCCTTAGTTGCTCGAAATAACCATGCAGCTCCCCAAAGCAATTCATCCTGTAAGAGATTAATTGACTCGTCACCCACATGTAATTTTCACCAATTTAACTATACCAATTGATTAACATGCTCATATGACATATCTTAGTTAAGATTGCTAATTGTAGTCAAAGCTGTAAGTTTTACATGCCCAATTGATTTTGTGGATTAGAAATTAATCTATTTTTATGTGAAAATTAGTACAAGATGAATACATGCTGAACAATGATCTTAATTACCAATGAACTAGTTGATTAACAACTTTCTGATGCACACCTGGTAGCCACTGTAATCACAATAAAACGGGCACACCCAATGACCAATACCATCATTATAAGATCCCTGGTACTGATCCGCAAATTCGAAAACCTAATTCATACACAAAATAATTATTGTTAATTAAGCAAATATGTTTATTCATAAAAAAGTAATAAAGTAAACATGTTCCACATATATAATAAGCTAAATTTCAATTTACACCCTATAACTTTGGCATGTTATCAATTCAGTCTTTTAATTTTTAATTTTTTTCATTTAAGTCCTTTTAACTTTAATATATGTTCAATTTAATCCTTCTATTTAGTTCCATTCAATCTCACCGTTAGTTTTAATATTTTCACTTTCCCAAAACAATGTTTTGGTGGACATAATGATGCAGATTTCATTTGATAGATAGAAGAAGTAGAAAGAAGAACTACATTGGAAATAAATGAAAGTTAAAGGACTAAAAACAATTAGAGGACTGAATTGAAAATATACTAAAATAAAATGTATTTGCAATTCATCATGTTTAATAAATAAATGGAATTGGGTTGGGTCTCATTTACCATTCTAGCCCTTTTAAGAAGCCTTGCAGAATATTCAAGATCAAAGGACCTAAACACCATGGAAGAGGCTGCAAGAGCTGCAGCTATCTCAGCTGAAACTTCTGAGCCCGGGAATTTTTTGCTCACTGCATAGGGGGTTCTGGGGGTGTCCATGTCTTCAGGCCTTTCCCAACAATTGTGGTCAGCATATGGGTCACCAACTTGGGCAAAGACAAAGCCAGGGATGCTTGTGGCCTTAAGAAAATAGTCTGTGGCCCATCGAATAGAGTCTAAAGCATGTGAAAGATCCGAGCCCATAGAATTTCCAAACTCTAATACGCTCGATGCCAAAATGGTCGTTGAGAATGCCAATGGAAAGTTGAATTTAACGTTGTCACCCATCATAGTAACCTCCTACCAAATCAACCTAAGGATGGTATGCATGGCATTATTAATAAGTTTAGTGACATAAAAATTGTCATAATTTTTTCATAATCATTTAGGTGATATGTTATGATTAATGCATTATATAAAAATGTTCACCAATCACAATTGTTATGAACAAGTTGTGGAATTTTTTTAATCTTTAATTTTGCTATGAGATAATTCACACTTATAATACTTGAAAAGGTTCATTCAAACTTTTTTATTCAATTACATAGGGTTGTTTAAAACTCTAAATTGTTTGGTTGAAGATGGGAAAAATTAGCCAAAAGCCTAATTGTTTAAAGGCCTTTTAAGTAATAAAAAGTGCTCAACTTGCAATAAACAGAAATAGATTAATTGGCCTCAAGAGTCATCTTAGTTATCACATGTTAATCATCTATGCCTCTTTTTTCACATTTCTTTCCAACAAAAATCTTTTAAAAAAAAAAAATCGTGAAGAAAATGCAATTCAGCATTAAAAAAGACAAGGCATTTTCTTAAGCTTCTTGAGGTTACATTGGTGAACAAAATGCAGGCCCACAAATTATGAACAATTGTTTCAATAAACAACAATTTAATTAATCCTCTTCCTTCAATAGTTCACACTTCTCAGAAATTTGACTACAAATTGCAAAGTCTGTTCTCTGGAAGGAATTGCAAGATATTAAAAACAAAGAATTCTGTTTTTTCTTCCGAATGGAATGGTACCCAAAATCATATTTAATCCCTTCAATTTGAGTCAGGGTTAAGGAACCTGACCTCTAAATTTGATAATTTTTTATATGATTTTCCACTGAATTTTAATGACAGATTAGACCCAAAGAATTCAAAGTAATTAAAGAACATAACTAAATATATAGAGCATTAAAAGGCACATATGCCAAACCAAAAGATAACATCATACTACATAAATCACAAAGTTAAGCAACTCAAACCTTCTCTGTACTCATACACAAAAATAATTTGGCCAATAACTATAATGACAAATAAATTAGCCAACACAAAAATAGTCTCCAATCTCAAGTTAATAAATTTGCACTCCCACTCCACCCCACTTGAAATGTTTGCCAATATGGTGCTCTGCTTGGATAATATCAAACGGAGATACTGAAACCTGCAAACAACAAACATGCTAGCAAACATTAATATATGCAAGAAAAAATAAAAATAAAAATAACAAGTCCTACGGATAAATATGATCCTAAACAAAATGAAGGCGGTGGGGCCTAAGGAACATCAGAACAAAATGATCCTAAGCAACAGTCCTATGGATAAAAAAATAAAATAAAAACCAATAGAAAAAATATAGAAATTTTTAAGACAAAATCTGAAAAACCCATTAATAAAAAACTCAAATCTGGAAAACAAACCTCGAACCTCAGAGGGAGTCGGAGGAGTGCCGCGAAAAGAAAGGGTTGGAAGGAGTAGGTGGAGGTTGGGGGACCGACTGGGAGTGGCGGTACAAAGAGGGATTGGGAGCGGCAGTACATTCAGGGCAGGGGGGACCGACTGGGATCAGTGGCTCAAAGGAGCAAGGGGGGACGATTGAGAGGAGAGAGAGAGAGAAAGAGAGACAAAGTTGAGAGTGAATTACGGGAGAGGCAGAGAGAGAATATTTTGTTAGGATTAAATGGGGTCATGTGCAATGCACATGACTGGACACATGTCTAATAATAAGTGGTATCACCTAATGGGTTGGAGGAATTTTCTCCAACTCGGGTTGAAGCTAAACTTTATCCCGTGTAATATGGTGTACCCAACAATTAGTATTACACAAAGTTTTTTTTTTTTTTTTGTGTTTTTGTGTTTTTTTTTTTTTTTTTTAAGAAGTAGTATTAAATGAATGACAAATGTTTTTTTTTTCTTTGGAAGTAGCGAAATCGGATGCAAAGTGGACAACGCAAAGTACCATTTATTAGCATTGTATGATGGTACTTAACATTCATGTAATATGGTGTACCCAACAATCGGTATTACACGAATTTATTAGCAAATCAGATGGCATGGTCTCCATCCCAATATAGAGATGACGCAAATTGAAGCAAATCAGATGGCAATGATGCATGAATATAATAATGCGTGATATGGGTCCCACTAGCTACTCAGTAACCAAATCCCTTTTATTACACCAAAAAAATAACCCTTTATATAAGATATTACCTATTCACACCCAAATAATCCCTTGAATATAATCATGTTTAGGCGGGTGGCTCTGGTCAAGAGCGAGGTGGGCAACCGTTCTAGGCCTCACCTCAAAATTATACCTCATCTCAAAATATTTTAAGGCCCTTATTGAAAGGCTTCAATATATTTATATATACAAAAATTAAAAAGGCCTATATATTTAAAACAAGTCTTTAAATGAATAACAAAACGTGATTGGATTGGAGAATTCCAATTGCATTCCAAAAATTCCACGTACAGATCGAAACAAATTATTATCTTCCTTTGTCGCACTTGACGTGCTCCTCTTTCCTACAATCTCAACCCTTCATATTTTCTTGGGGGTGAAGGTTAAGTTAAATTGCGCACCCTCCATATCTTTGTGGGATAGGATGACAAACTAAATAGAAATGATGGTTCTGAGTTCAACCACAAACGTATTTACTCCTCAAAATTATACCTCATCTCAAAATTTTTTAAAGCCCTTATTGAAAGGCTTCAATATATTTATATATACAAAAATTAAAAAGGCCCATATATTTAAAATAAGTCTTTAAATTAAGCCTAATAATAATTTATTTCTCTAACCCAAGTATGTATGAGAACAATTTTTGGTATTTATTTTATGTGAAAAAGCTAACTTCAGTAAATTATAATAATTTGAAAAAATATTATGTTAATCTTGAAGATTTTTTAAAACCTGATAATTTATTTGATCTTGATGGTATTGATTTATTTTCAGACTTAAAAGTCTTATAAATTTTACCAAAAGAAAAAAAACACAGCAACAAATATACTTAATTTTATCAAGGAATTGAATTGTTCCAAATGCATTTATTGCATATAGAATATTATTGACTATACTTGTCACAGTCGCATCCGTTGAAAGAAGTTTTTCAAAATTAAAATTATAAAAATATTACTTGCGATCAACTATGTCACAAGAAAGATTAAATGGATTAACCATATTATCTATTGAACAAGATTTGTTAGAAAATATTTGTATTTCAAAATTAAAAGCAAAACCACTAGACGAAGTTGGTTCACACTTGAAGCAAAAGAGTGGCCAGTACAACGACCGTACCACTACCACCACTTGTTTTTTCTCTCACTTTCCAAACCTTTGATCTCTAGAAAAAAATCAATATGCTTTTTTTGATAATTGAATAATATCATTAACAACAAGAAGAAAACATTACATCCTTCTAACAGGCTTCTTTCATCGCCGGAGGAATAAGTTCATTATTACAGACTACTAGCTTGGATTGGGAGGCAAAGTATGAGTGAATTTTGTTAGAAAGATTAGGACTTTGCTTTTGCTATTATCAGGTTGTCCACTGCTTCTTCCACGCATATCAAATTGATCAAATTCAATTGTAAATTTCAGACAAAAACAAAAAAAAAAAAATTTGCAATTATACTCTTCAGGCTTCTTGAGGCAATGCTTCAAACTATATAATTTGGTACATACCCAAAGTTTGAGTCTTAAAAAAAAAAATCATTATATGTAACTAACATTTCAAATACTTGTCCATATTTTTTCAATTATAATTTATTTATTAATTATAGATTTGTAAACCCAACAAGATTGGAGAATTATTCATTACTTGATCAAACAGATCCACACAAACATATTCAAAATGGAAAAAGGAAAAGAAATCGAAATAATACAAAAGAAAGCTCACAACGACAATTAGCTACATGTTGAAACAAACCAACAAAAACAGAGCATACTACTATATCCAGACGATGTGAAGCCTAAAAGTAATATCCGAGTCACTTGGATTACTGCCGATGGTAACGCCAGCACTGTTGCCTTCAGAAAGTAGGGTTGTACCATTACCAGTACCAATAAGTGTTGTTAGGCTTCAACTTCTTAGCGCGAGATGCGTGCCATTGATGAAGAGTTTGACACTACCACAATAAAATTTGTTTAGAGACCAAAAGCAACGAATTTCTTCACGCAATAACAAGAGAAATTAATTCTTTTGAATGAAATGTGAGAAGTGACTGAAAGAGCTAGCAAGAGAGTTATAAGGAGAGAGACTGTTGAGGGGGTATATTTATGCTTGTATAACACTAGTTGAAAAGACAAACATCTCGTTATTGTTCACCATTGCCAGGGTATATTTGTCTTTCAACTGTATATACCCTTGCAATGGTGAACAATAACGGGGGGTCATCAAATTCTAAGTTGACTCCCCCGCCATTGTTAAATATGATATACACGTTAATTTACCAAACAACCCCTACTTTAGCAATTTATTTTTGGTAAATAGGGGTTGTTTGTAAATTACGTGTAGGGAGCAATACACGTTAATTTACCAAATTGGAGCAAAAATAAATTGCTAAAGTAGGGGTTGTTTGGTAAATTAACGGTATATACTTATTTAACAATGGCGGGGGGCACTTTTAGAATTTGAACCCCCCGTTATTGTTCACCATACAGGGTATATACTAGTTGAAAAGACAAATATACGGCTATGTAGAATGGTTTCAATACCCGAGACTTCATTTGTCTTTTCAAACCTCCTCTAGTGTTATACAAGCTTTCGAATTGGTGAGAATAGTCAAATATCCTTATATTTCCAATTTCTAATTTTATTTTTCAGTCACTGGTCTCACAGTTCCAGTATGTTCTAAAAGAATTAATTTCCTCTTGTTATTGCAGTGAAGAAATGTCGTTGCTTTTGGTCTCTAAACAAATTGTTGAAATACTTGGACTGGTAGTGTCCATCATCATACTCTTCATCATCATGGCACGCATTCTCGCGCTAAAGAAGTTGAAGCCTAACAACACTAGTATTGGTACTGGTAATGGTACTGATACCCTACTTTCTGAAGGCAACAGTGCTGGCGTTACCATCGGCAGTAACCTCCAAGTAGAGCTCGGATCTATTACTCCTATGTAGGCTTCACATCGTCTGGAGTGAATTAGTCCATGGTCATGCTCTGTTTTTGTTGGTTTGTTTCAAGCATTAGCTTGAATTGTCTGTTGTGAGCTTTTTCTTTTGTATTATTTTGATTTCTTTTCCTTTTTCCATTTTATAGAATGTATGTTTGTGTGGATCCGTTTGATCAAGTAATGAATAATTCTTCTTTCAAAAAAAAAAAGTAATGAATAATTCACTCCAATACTTGTTGGGTTTATGAAAATTTGAATGACTTTACTTCCCACTTGCAGAGGTTTATGAATAAATAGTGTGAACTGAGCGTTTTTCTTTCAGTGGACCAGTTTGGAAAGTTTTCATCATGGAAATTGATTTGGGCCTCCAAATCCAACCCTTCCGTTTTGGGCTCACAAAGTAAAGATATGGATTTTGATGGATCTATATACAAGCCCCAAATCAACATGGACAAGTCAATTTTATTTTATTTATTTATTTTTAGAAATGTTGTTTTCCTAATTGCCAACCAAATATTATGATTTATGCAAATCTAATTGCTCTTTGGATGAGATCTGGAACAGGGTTGATGGTATGGTGTAGATGTAATTACTTTAATATTTTCCCCTGACAAAGAACCAAATAAGGTTGTCTTTTGGTTATGTTTGCCTTGTATATAGCCATCTTTCTTGTCTTATGTACCAAATGTCAGATTTTCCAATCCAAAATATTGGGTTGAACCAAACACAAGTAGATAAGTAGCTCAAAATTACGAATACAAATCATGTGTTCCCCTTGATGTGTTCAAGTTTTTGCTCCATCAATCACAATTTGGCAAATTTTTATTTTTATTTTTCTTATATAATAATTAAAGTTTAAAATGAAAAAAAAAAAAAAAAAAAAATCAGACACGTAGCATATTGCAGCTGGTGAAGTATAAGTGGAATATAAAAAAATGGGTCCAAAAATATTTATTTCAAAATTACATGTCTCACAAAAAGTTTTAAACTCAACCAGTAGTCTAGTATCTTTGTTTTTGTCAATTTATTTTTTTAAGTCAAGATTTTGGCTCACTTTAAATAAATAAACTAACGAAATACGTCAAATGTCGTTTTGGGCCATTTTTATGATAAAGAATGTGGGCAAACCCACTGCTAAATAAACTAACCAAATATATCGTTTTGGACCATTTTTATGATGAAGAATGTGGGCAAACCCATTAATAAGAATATAAACAAGTTGAGTCGAGTCAAGTATAAAATGTTCAGGGTTTTTCATTTTATTTTATTTCAAATACGAGCCGAGCTCGAGCTTATCAATAAACTAGATTACATATTCAAGCTTCGTTTATTTTATTGTCAAACAAACTCAAGCCTATTCACAAGCTACTTAATTGACTTATTCTTTTTTTATATATAGTAAACACTACGGCTAAAATTTTGTATCCCTTCACAAATCTATAATTAATAAATAAATTATAATTGAAAAAATATTATTTGAGTTAGTTACATATAATGATTTTTTTTTTTAAGACTCAAACTTTGGGTATGTACCAAATTATATTGTTTGAAGCATTGCCTCAAGAAGCCTGAAGAGTATAATTGCAATTTTTTTTTCCTTTCAGTTTTTCTGAAACTTACAATTGAATTTGATCAATATATTGTGCACCTTGTCGTTTTAAATCCGGTGCTTCCAGTACTATCACCCAAATTCTGTCTGCTTGATAAAAATAGGTTCACCACATCATATCTTGCATTTGTATTGTAATTGCTGAAATTAACCCAACCATCATTGTCGATAGCAAGATTTTATTTTTGAATGCTGCCACAGCATTCTGTGCTGAGTGCTGAGTGGCTCCTATTTTACTTTCACTCAACAGCCTATAAAGGCCTTGAAGGGTACTACCACAGTATCACCTTCTCCTTGTTCTCCTGATAGGGCTTTGCTGCTTTGCATACTGTCCACTGTTGCTGGAGCCCTCTTACCAAGCAGCTTCCCAGTTGATTTATGCAGTGGCATTGCTAATTTGCTATAGCTCTCCAGGTTCTCTGGTTCTATCAGACTACATTCACTCTCTACGGCCCCATGATGCCAGAAGGTTTCCAGCTTAATGAAAACCAAATCTCTTGTCACTCAAAATGCGATTTGTTTGGGATGTAATGTAACAAAGTGAAAGAAAAGCTGAGAGATCATAATGAGTGTAATGTTTAGAACAATTCCATATTAGATGAATGCATTTGTGTAATAAATCTTCAACCTTTTGATATTAAAGGAATCCATGGATGTAATATTTGTTTTTTCCAAATTTACTATCTCAAAAGGTTTTCACCTTGTGCTACATTGGCTACCTGTGCTTGCTACTAAATAATTCCATCAAATGTCAATGTGAATTTCAAAGTATCAGTTCCTACTACTAAATAATTTACATATTCATATGGTTTAGTTGAAACTGGAAATGATAAAATTCAATGGATACTTCATGGATGAACAATTTTTGGACAATTTTTATCCTTTCTTTTACTTAGCTCTATGGCCAAGTTGTTCCCTTACTGTCAATTAGATCTGCCATGCAGTGTGCGCATAACCTTGAACAAAAGTGTAACCTGTTGAGCTAACAGAATATGTCAAAAAGTGTAAGCAATTCAAATCAATATTGAATAACCATGAATAATAATCTGCCATGCTTGAAATATCCTTGAGTGTTGACAATAAGTAAATTGTTTCACAAAAAATGGACACCATTGGGAGCAGTAATTACACTTTCACAGCAGTTTGAATAACAAAAGTATACAGGCCCATCACTAATCAGTCAGCATACATGATATACATGTATCCAAAATAGCCTATATATACTCGGTGTCCCAACCTAGTTATGCAAAAAATGTTTCACAAAAAAATCAAAATTTCCACCAAACCCATTGGCCTAGACCTTTGCCTTTCCCTTGTCCTTGCTGCCACTAGCTAGTGCTGGCCTTCTTTTTACTACTTTGGCTTGATTGCTCAATACCCTATCTAACATACCTATCTAACATACAAATGCAATGCATTAGTGTACCACACGGAAAAGTATCAACACAAAACAAGTTTAGCAATACCATCCCTTGGAACTTACTGTTTTAGGGCACAGCTCATCTCTGCCAGTTTATTTTTTGGAGATGGCATTAGGAATTTAAATCCACTGCTTGTTTAGAGATGCAGTAGGAAAGGAATTGCCAAAAAAAAAATTACTAAGTATTTTGTTCACTGTTTGTTTAGTGAGACAACCCACAATAAAGCACAAAATTTAAAACTTTGCATCAAATATTCTAGCTGTCAATTCTGCTTCAAGAGAATCAGGAAGCAAATATTTATTTTAAAAAAAAAAAAAAAAAGCAAAACGAAGGCATGCTCCTTAGGCAGTTTAGTTGTAGTAGAAAGACACAGTCTCATAAGGTTCAAAAACATATAAATTTCCTTAATTTTTCGCACATTTCTTAGTAACCAAATGCAGCATAACATCAATTTTTGCTAAGATACAAAGAGAGCAGTCAGGTGTTTGAAATGTGTCCTCAAACTTACAAGAACCTAATCTAATTAAAATGGTAGTCATGGAAATCATACGTGACAAAACAAGTTGAACCTAAGAATATTTAAAAACTAGTAACTTAATTCCATTCACTGGCTCGAATCTCATAGCCCCTTGAGCAAATAGTTTTTGGACAGTCTGATAAAGAGCTTGATTTTCAGAAAAGCTCTCATAATTAAGACTCAATTTTAGCAACTACAACGAGTCATCTAGTTTTACTAATTAGAAACAAGCACATCTATCAAATCACTCCGTTAGTTCCTATCTAACACAACACTAAATCTGGGGAAACTATCAACAATAAGAACTCAACACAAACATCCTCCAAAATAACAAACTGCAGAAGATTTTCAAAGCAATATAGGGAGTTATTGTTCTTTCCCCAAACAATGCTTGGTGAAACCAAAACGTAGAACTTTAGAAGAATATTCTGATATTGTTAAAACATACATGGTGGATCCATTATTAGCAAAGGACTTAATTGCTGTCTGTGTTTCCTCTTCAAACAAGTTCAGTATTTTCCAACAAGAAGTGCAACGATATAATGTGTTATCAACTAAATCCACTATTAACTTGGATATTGGTGCCAATGACTTCAGGAATTATTAATTTTTTTTTTATATATTACTCAAGGATTTAATTAAACAACTTCATTTGATCATTAACCACTACTTTGCAACTTTTGAAGGTTTCTCTATCTTGTTTCCCTAGCTTCTTTTGCTTGATTTTTTTTAAATATTCTTATTTTATTTCGTGATTTCTTTTTAATGTCTCAATGATAAGCAACATTCAAGAAAATTCAACTTTCTTACCTTTAATGTAAAATTGCTCTTAGCAACACAAGCAATCCAGAGAAGTGTTGCGGCAGTAGATGCAACCATGTAAACTTTCAAGAAACTAACTCGGCTACGTCTTCGACCTTCAATACAACAAGCACATACATCCAGTAATTGGAAACAGATGCACAAGTACAAAGTAGCTTGAAAAAGATATATAGGATTTGGTCACCTACCAAATTCCCCTATTATCAAACGAAAGAAAATCAATGGCAATAGTTCGAAATAGCAAGTCTATCAGGACCCTCCTTTAATGAAGTCAGAAATGTGTATACAGCTCCAATTGAATGAATGAATGACAGCCTGCAGTAAACAATGCAAAACGAATCAATAGAAAATACAAAGGCAGCCACTCGAGATAAAAGCTGTTGGATACAAAACTATACTTCATGAAAGAAAATCATAAAGATAATCACAACCAATGAGCTCCAGCTCAAATTTCACCTCCTTCCTCCCCTTGTAAAACTAAGGCAGAGGGCAAGGTCGTGGTTTCAAGCACCAACGGGTGTGTGTAACTACCAATAAAGAAGACCAAAACATCTCAATTGAAATAACCCCAAAAATGAACGCCTTGCTAATCTATCCGTCCTAAATGTTTGAAACCTAAACCACCTGAAAAGGTCTAGTCTTTACCAATCTTCCACCAGTCAGAACAATCCCCAAGTCAAATTTAATAACAACTTTTACGGAAAATATCCGATTCCACCAAAGCAGCCACCTTTTTTCTGGTCAATGAGAAACAGGTATTACCATATTACTCGCATTGAGCAGGAATGCAAGGAGAAACAGTTTAAAATAGAGTTCAAACATGAACATCTAATCCTATAATTGACTATCTATATTATGCAGGTAACACAACTTAGATACAAGTTCTTCACATTCAGGAGAAATAAATCCAATAACATAGTATAGATTCTAGAACAGAGATATACATTATCAAAAATGGTAATTGGAAGAAAAAAAATAAAAATTGAGAGAGAGAAATGTACCTGAGTGGAAATTAGAGAGTATAGTCGAGACTTCTCTTTAGCTACCTTTTGATACCCTAAAATTCAAGAAAAAAAGGTTCTTTTTATAAATGGGAAAGCTGAGAATGAAGAACCCTAATGCTCTTGATCGCAGAGAAAATGCGAGAGAAAGTATAAGAAGTTTTTTCAAATGTTACGACATTTCGCGATCCAGTAAAAGTAAGACACCACCGCTAAACTAAACTAAGCTGATTTCGTACAATTGTTCCTTTTCCATGACTTTCTCGGGAACCAAACAGAAAATAGGAAAAGAAAAGAAAAGAAATTTGGGGTAGGTGAGAGTGAAGCTTACGTGAATCGACAACCATACGATAGGAGAAATCTGAGCCGTCCGTCCCAGAAGGTCTTCCAGAAGCTGATTTTCTCTGCTGCATCTTGTTCTAACTTCTTCGATTTTTTATTTTTATTTTTATTTTTTGTGCCTTGCTTCGTTCAAATGGTCAAACTTGAAGCTCTACTGTGAAATCTTTGAGAATTTAGAGGTATGGGGCAGTATCACGTGTAATGTATAAATATGCAACTCCAACGCATGCAATCTAACTGGCTCAATCAGAGTTTGCCACATCAATTAAGCAATTACCAAACTCAAATCCATGTCAGCATAGTTGCCCACGAAGAGATAAAGATGTTAAAGAGTGAAAACCACGGTCCACCCGAGTTCTATATGTTGTGAGTTTTAACTGTTTCATAAGAATAAGAATAAGATACTACCTTCAAAAGTTTTTAAGTTTAGAATTTCCATTAGTAGGGGTTGATGTCGAGGCAACTTAGATTTTAGCCACTTGGTCATTTTGGCCGGTATTAATTCATGTTTCCAAAAAGTCTAATCCTTAGAGGGTGTGAATTCAATTTTGAGGATCCCCAAATATACATATGTGTAAGAGTTTAGATTAAAATTTTTATTATTTATCAAATAATAATAAATAAATAAAATTTTGATTTTTTAATTGACATGGTGAACTATAACGAGGTTTAGAGTAGATTAGTCTAAGCCACTTGGGTATTCGGCCCAGTGGTAATCCCCTCCTCAAAAAGCCCCCCTCTATGAGGGTGTGGGTTCAATCCCTGAGATTTTTAAAATATACGTGTGTGTAAGTTTAGATTAAAATTTCTATCATATTTCAAAAAAAAAAAAAAAAAAAAAAAAAAAAGAGTAGATTAGTCTAAACTGGTTTGAGATATTCTTGGTTTTAATTATGTGATCTTTATACAATTGGCTAATATGTATAGTATTGCTCTTGCATTGAATCATTAGAACGAAAATTGCTGAAAATTTTTATTGAAACATGTAAAAGGTCAATGAAAAAGGGCATTCTTGCCTATGCGAGTCCATCACTTACAAAACACACACACACACACACAAAATTTCACATAATACTTATCAATACTATAACTCATATTACATTGAGTTGTTGTAGTACTTGTTCAATTTGTACAAAAATGAAAGCTGAATATGGAGCCCAACAATCAGTCAAATTTAATTACTTGTATATATGATTTATTCCTGTTCAGTAGTGCTACGGTGTTGGGGCTGTGGATTAACTTTTTTTCTAGCCAGGCCTGTGGTTGGACTTGTTACTTATTTTAATTAATTTAACCTTTTAGGTGCCATAGAAGATTTGTTTCTCCTGCCTCAACCCTTTTGAAGCTTTTTGTTTCTTTCAATTCTTTGCCAGGGGACAAGGCATCTCCTTCTTATAAAATGACGTTGGTGATTTTTTTAACACATTCTTTATAGGAATATTTGTAAGTATGGCCCATATCTAAGATTTTATATTTTTTTTCCCTTAACAAGCCTCACTGACTTTTTCTTTTGTAATAAAATCAATAACCCAAAATTCCAAAATCAGTAAAAGAAGTTCATTGAGACATTTTGTCAAACATGTAAAGGGTAAATGAAAAAGAACTAGATTTCAAGCATTCAATCATGAAGCCCAATCCAATACAAAATACAGTCAATCCAATCAGTGCAATATTTAACCTTGACCATCAAAGAATCATGGAACAATTTATTTATTTATTTTTGTTTTTATCAGTGAGAGGAAAAAATAAATAAAAATATAATTGCAGAAAATGGCTCTATGGAATGTTGTATAACGATCCACAGGTTCCTATTAGCATGTGAAACAAAGAATCAATATGGGTATCATGAAACAAATGACAAACAAAAGAAGAAGAAAAAAATGGACAAATAGGAAACAATATATGGAATGGGTTTCATGTGGGTTTGTTTTGAGAAGATGGAACACCATGGACAATCCAAAACAAAGTGCGAAATAGATCTGATTCAGTTCAACCTAACAAAAAGTTACATCATTAAAAATGAAACAATTTCGGCTATGGAGGGAGAAGAGAAAGGGGAAAATTTTCATACCTTTTTGGTGAGTGATGATTCTGACCAGGTCTCAGATGAAATTCCGTTTGTGTCGTTGGGAAGTTGTGAGGAGGAGAGAGTCTCTTCACTGGTGAGAGGAAGAGAGTCTCCTCACTGGGAGCTTTGACAGCCACGGCCAGTAGAACAACAGAAAGAAAAGAGGAAGAGAGAGAGGGATTGAGGTTTCAGAAAACAAAATAATAAAAAAATGAAATATCCAATAAACAATATAAGTCATGTGATTAAAAGTACATGTGGATAGCCTATTTACTTGCCATGTAATGAGTTGGAGAAGGATTCCTTCAAATCGGATTGAGGGAAAACTATTTTCCTGTAATAAATTTCTATTTTGCCTTTATGTGTAGCTCATTCATTAGAAGCCATTTTTTAGACTTATTAGTTATATTTGAGTTTATTTTGGTTTTTGGCAAACCCATTAGGAATGCTCAAACTGGATCACAAGTTTTGTAAGTGTAACATCCACAAGTTTTTTAGACTAGAGTATGAGGTAGCGAGTGGGAAGGAAGGTTCAAGGGTGTGAAGTCAAAAGGATTCGGTGCCGTTCTCTTTGTATTACTAAGCGACGTGTCCACTCTCATTGAAGTTACATATTGACATTTCACACCCAAATAATCCCTTATATGGCTCAGGCTCTTTAGAATTTTCATACCCCAACTTCATTTGCTTCAAACCTCCTCTATTGTTACACTTTCGAATTGGTGAGAATAGCTAATATCTTATATTTACATTTTCCAATTTTATTTTTGTTGGTTCCAATTTCAGTATACTAATAGAATTAATTTCCTCTTGTTACTGCAGTGAAGAAATGTCGTTGCTTTTGGTCTCTAAACAATATGTTGAAATACTTGGCCTGGTGATGTTCATCATCACACTCATCCTCGCACGCATTCTCACGCTAAAGAAGTTGACAACTAACAACACTGGTACTGGCACTGGTGCCCAGCTTGCTGAAGGCAACATTGCCAGCGTTACCATCAGCAGTAACCTCCAACTAGACCTCAAATCAATTATTACTATGTAGGCTTCACATCGTTTGGAGTGAAGTCCATGCTTATGCTTTGTTTTTGTTGGTTTGTTTGAAGTATGTAGCATGAATGTAAGTGGTGAGCTTTTTCGTATGTATTATTTCGATTTCTTTTTCCTTTTTCCATTTTACAGAATGTATGTTTGTGTGGATCTGTTTGAATAAGTAATGAGTAAATGATTTCTACTCCAATACTTGTTGAGGTTTATGAAAATGTGAATGATTTTACTCCAACTTCTTGAGGTTTATCAAAAATAGTCATTAGTGTGAATTTGGCCTTTTTCTTTCAGTTGGCCCGTTTGGGAAGTTTCAATAGGGGAAATTGATTTGGGCCTCCAAATCCAACCCTTCCATTTTGGGCTCACAAAATAAAGATATGGATTTTGATGGATCTATATCGAAGCCCCAAATCAACATGGACAAGTCCTTTTTTCATATATTGATTTATTTATTTTTTTGCGAAATCTATCTCTCCTAATTGCCAACCAAAGATTATGATTTATGCAGATCTAATTTCTCCTTGGATGAGATGTGGAACTGAGTCGTTGATATGGTGTAGATTTAATACCTTTAATTTTTTTTTCTCTAACAAAGGACCAAATAAGGGTTGTCTATTTTTGTTTACCTTGTCCATAGCCATCTTTCCCTTGTCTTTTGTACCAATCCAAAATATTGGTTGAATCAAACAGAAGCAAACAAGTAACCCAAAATTAGGAAAACAAATCATGTGTTCCACTTGTTGGGTTCAAGTTTTTGCTCCATTAATCACAACTTGAAACATATTATTTTTACTTTCCTAATATAATAATTAAAGTTTAAATTGAAAAAATAAAATAAATAAACACATAGTCTGTTGTAACGGGTGGATAATAAAGAAAGTAGAACACAAAAAATGGGTACAAAAATATTTATTCCAAAATTACATGTCTCACAAAAAGTTTCAAACCCAACTAGCTAGTAGTCTAGTACATTTGTTTTTTTCCAATTTATTTGTTAAAGTCAAATTTTTGGCTCACTTTAATTACGCAACCAAATCATGAGGCGCTCACACATATTTCTACCAAAAAAAATCTTAAATTTTGTATTTTTCACATACATATTCTTAAGAAGAAGAAAACAAACAGGTTTTAAACACGTTCATATAATAAATTAATAACCAACAATATATATATGGAAACCAAAAACAAATATATTGCATCACGTTGCAGGCTAAAAAGTACAAAGGACAATTGAATATGGACTCATGAGAGATCAATTCTACGGAGCGGGCTTGGGCGTAGGGATGGCAACGGGGCGATCGGGACCGGATCATGGTGACCCGAACCCGCCGACCTATTAAACATGTCGGGGCAACCTACCCCGCCCCGAATCCCCAACCGTGTGCCCCTATTTTTAAAACGTACTTTGAACCGCCAAAACCCAAAAAAAATTCAAACTGGTTCTCCGATTAATGAAACACCAATCAAATTATCTTTGAATGGAATCATCTTATAATCACAAACAAAAAACCATTATGTTTTGTTAGGTTTTACCTAAAAGTATTGGTCACATAATAACGGCACCAATATTTTGGATATTATCAATGCCAAGTAAGGTTATCCCGGTCAATGCCAATCTTACCGAGGATCGGGGCAAAAGTCTTGCCCCGTTCCCGCCCCGCCACCTCTACGGGGCGGGTAATATCCGTGCGGGGCGGGGCGGTTCGGGGCGGGTCGGGCCGGGTCGGTGCAAAATTGCCATCCCTACTTGGGCGACACCTCCAATTTTTGTAACTCGACTGCCTCTGCTCCCAAGTCTTATGACTTTTACAATTAAACATTTTATTGCATAATATAAGTACAGAATCAAAAGTGATGATTCCTATTTTTAGGGACTTGCTTTGAAGTACGCCAAGACTCCCACAAAAGGAGAATTTAAGTACGTGGTTGGCTCCGATTGTGAAACATCCAATCGAGTATCTTTGAAGGGATCATCTTCAGCAGGCCCTCCAACAAGAGCCCCAGTTAGCTCGTTTATGTTAGGCTTGTCACTCTTAAAGTATTGGTCCCCGTCACGGCACCCCATATGCTGTGGATGACTATCAATGGAAGGTAAGGTTGATCCACGGTGATGTATCTTCTGAGGAAACTTTTGGCCAAAACCCACCATGTATGACATGCCCAATGGGTTGTTTCCTAGTATATAATCCGTCTGCATGATATTTGATGGCATTAGGAAAATTACCTATTATACTAAATAATGCAAAAAATTTATTATCAAAATATGTGAAAAATGCAATATAGCATGGTTTTAATATGGGAGAGAGTTTTCTTTGATGGTATTGGCTTAAAGGAAAATCCTAAAGATTCTGTTATACAGGGTCATTCTATGGTACCCACGTGGGTACCGTACTTCTAAATGATAACCTGCTATAACAGGTTACTAAAACATCACATTAATGGTACCATCATCACATTTGATGGTACCAATATCACATATTATAATACCTTCATCACATTATTTAGTACTTTTATTCACTTCACATATGATGGTACCTTCATCACAATTATGGTACTTAGTACCAATATCACATATGATGATACTTTACATCACATATAATGGTACCTAACATCACATTGGTTGGTACCTTAATTTTGTATCACATTTTATGGTACCAACATCACATGTAATGGTACCAAATATCACATATTATAGTATTTTCATCACAATGATGGTACCTGGTACCAACCTCACATATGATGGTACCTAACCTCACATATGATGGTACCTAACATCACATTGGTTTGTACCTTAATTTCGTATCACATTTTATGGTACCAACATCACATTTAATTTTACCAATATCACATATGATAGTACCCTACCATCACATTAATTGGTACCATAATTTTTAAAAAAAATATATATATATATATATATATATATATATATATATTATATATATATATATATATATATATATATATATATATATATATATATATATATATATATATATATTAAAAAATTAGATAATATCAAATTGGTTTAAATACCAGGTCCTCAACATCTTTCTCTCCAAAATGAGTCACAACTGTTCATCTTCGTAATCACTGCCAGTTCCTTCACCGGCCTCCATCACCAACAAAATATTTTTCCTCCCTCCCCACATCTCATCCCATGGCCTGTAGTTTGAGAAATGTGTAAAGTGGGGTCTTACCCAGGATTTCGATGAGAGCAGCGCTTCTTTGAAAGATAGGGGTAGAATCTGGGGGTGGGGTCGTTTGAAAGAAAGAAACAGCCATTGCCATCAAAATCGGCTCTCCTAAAGTACGATTCCTTCATACGTAACCATTTGATTTTGCCCCGCCAGCAATCAAAATCGAATTGAATCAAGAATTCAGAAACTATGCTAAAATCAAACTGTAAAAATATAAATCCGAATGAATGTATGGACAAAAAATTTGGGGATTCAATTTGGGGGATCGAGGGATTTGTTGAATATAGATGGGTATCTCCAGATATCACCTTTTTATCCCCTCAAAACTAAATACATATGCTAATATCTGTACTTGAGGCTCACTCAACAAAACCGCAACACATATGTCAAAGTCGGCTACTGTAGGTTGGCTAATATCACATGCGTGCAAGCCTTAAACCATGAGCCGGAATGGCCATGATTGTCTAAGCATAATATACTTATTTGGATTCATAAAATAATGGGTTTCAAATATGTGTCCAGCAAAGAGAGAAACTTTGAGAAATTATGAAGGAAACATGGAGTCATACTAATGGGTCTAGATCAATGGCACTGCAGATCTAGAGATATGGTGATGTGAGCTTTACCAGAGGATAGAAGAAGTTCCGCAGTTACAGAGAAGTAATAAAATTGTTTCCACCAAATACCTATCAGTGCTAGGGAGAAAGAGAAATACACTCAACTCTCTGGGTTTTCAATTAAAGGAGAAAATAACTTGATTAACCGGTAGCAGGTTTCAATTTTAATAGTAATCAACGCTCACGATTAAAACACTTAAAATGAATGGTTGACATTTTAAGTGGGTATGGTACCTACAAAAAAACTATGGGTACCGTAGAATGACCCCTGTTATACATATAATCATAATCAATTCAATGAAATCGTTTTCCTTCAATTTACTGTGTGAAGATTCAAATCATTATCTACACATACTCTTTTAATCATATGATTTAATTAATAATTATATGACTTATTTAAATGATATAATAGAGTATACATTAAAGTATGTAATAGTTCAGAGGAGATTAGTGAAATAACAAAATTTATCATTTTTTTTTGTGCTGTTTATACCATTAGCTAATATGTATAGTATTGCCCTTGCATTGAATTGAAGGAAAATTGCTGAAAATTTTATTGAATCATGTTTTGTTTGATCATGATATTAATGTGATTGCATACCTGGCCTTTCGCGACTTTGATAAGCATATCTGGATTGGCAACAACATTATCACAATGAACTTCTTTCTTTGCATCTCTCATATACCAGCATATTCACTTACCTTGGAAACAAGTATATTTATACCAGCATGCTTTGTGTCCCATCCGAATTCAGCATAGCTTCCACCAGTATATGGAACACCATTTATATTTTTGACAATAGAGTTTTCCAAATTGTGTATATTGTCTACAACATAATTCCAATAAACTCATGTTTAATAAGTGCAATTGGGTTGGGTCTCATTTACCATTCTAGCCCTTTTAAGAAGCTTTGCAGAATATTCAAGATCAAAGGACCTAAACACCACGGAAGAGGCTGCAAGAGCTGCAGCTATCTCGGCTGAAACTTCTGAGCCTGGGAATTTTTTGCTCACTGCATAGGGGGTTCTGGGGGTGTCCATGTCTTCAGGCCTTTCCCAACAATTGTGGTCAGCATATGGGTCACCAACTTGGGCAAAGACAAAGCCAGGGATGCTTGTGGCCTTAAGAAAATAGTCTGTGGCCCATCGAATAGAGTCTAAAGCATGTGAAAGATCAGCCATTAGAATTTCCAAACTCTAATACACTCCATGCCAAAATGGTCGTTGAGAATGCCATTGGAGAGTTGAATTTAACATTGTCACCAGCATCATAGTAACCTCCTACCAAATCAACCTAAGGATGGTATGCATGGCATTATTAATAAGTTTAGTGACACAAAAATTGTCATAAATTTTTCATAATCGTTTAGGTGATATGTTATGATTAATGCATCATATAAAAATAATGTTCACCAATCACAATTGTCATCTCAACAAGTTGTGGAATTTTTGTATCTTTAACATTGCTATGAGATAATACACACTTATAATACTTGAAAAGATTCATTCAAACTTTTTTATTCAATTACATAGGGTTGTTTAAAACTCTAAATTGTTTGGTTGAAGATGAGAAAAATTAGCCAAAAGCCTAATTGTTTAAAGGCCTTTTAAGTAATAAAAAGTGCTCAACTTGCAATAAACAGAAATAGATTAATTGGCCTCAAGAGTCATCTTAGTTATCACATGTTAATCATCTATGCCTCTTTTTTCACATTTCTTTCCAACAAAAATCTTTAAAAAAAAATCGTGAAGAAAATGCAATTCAGCATTAAAAAAGACAAGGCATTTTCTTAAGCTTCTTGAGGTTACATTGGTGAACAAAATGCAGGCCCACAAATTATGAACAATTGTTTCAATAAAAACTATTTTGATTAATCCTCTTCTCTCAATAGTTCACACTTCACAGAAATTTGACTACAAATTGCAAAGTCTGTTCTCTGGAAGGAATTGCAAGATATTAAAAACAAAGAATTCTATTTTTTCTTCTGAATGGAATGGTACCCAAAATCATATTTAATCCCTTCAATTTGAGTCTGGGTTAAGGAACCTGACCTCTAAATTTGTTAATTTTTTATATGATTTTCCACTGAATTTTAATGACAGATTAGACCCAAAGAATTCAAAGTAATTAAAGAACATAACTAAATATATAGAGCATTAAAAGGCACATATGCCAAACCAAAAGATAACATCATACTACATAAATCACAAAGTTAAGCAACTCAAACCTTCTCTGTACTCATACACAAAAATAATTTGGCCAATAACTATAATGACAAATAAATTAGCCAACACAAAAATAGTCTCCAATCTCAAGTTAATAAATTTGCACTCCCACTCCACCCCACTTGAAATGTTTGCTAATATGGTGCTCTGTTTGGATAATATCAAATGGAGATACTGAAACTTGCAAACAACAAACATGCTAGCAAACATTAATATATGCAAGAAAAAATAAAAATAAAAATAACAGTCCTACGGATAAAATGATCCTAAACAAAATGAAGGCGGTGGGGCCTAAGGAACATCAGAACAAAATGATCCTAAGCAATAGTCCTACGGATAAAAAATAAAATAAAAACCAATAGAAAAAATATAGAAATTTTTAAGACAAAATCTGAAAAACCCATTAATAAAAAACTCAAATCTGGAAAACAAACCTCAAACCTCAGAGAGGGTCGGAGGAGTGCCGCAAAAAGAAAGGGTTGGAAGGAGTGGGTGGAGGCTGGGGGACCGACTGGGAGTGGCGATACAGAGAGGGGTTGGGAGCGGTGGCACATTCAGGGCAGGGGGGACCGACTGGGACCGGTGGAGGGGATCGACTGGGACCGGTGGCTCAGAGAAGCAAGGGGGACAGTTGAGAGAGAGAGAGAGAGAGAGAGAGAGTGAGTTACAGGAGAGGCAGAGAGAGAATATTTTGTTAGGGTTAACCAAGGGTTAAGTGGGGTCATGTACAATACACATGACTGGACACATGTCTAATAATAAGTGGTGCCACCTAATAGGTTGGAGGAATTTCCTCTAACCCGGGATAAAGTTTATTCCTTCAACCCGGGTTGAAGCTAAACTTTATCCTGTGTAATATGGTGTACCCAACAATCGGTATTACACGAATTTTTTTTTTTTTTTTTTTTTTTATAGAAGTAGTATTAAATGAATGACAAATGTTTTTTTTTTCTTTGGAAGTAGCGAAATTGGATGCAAAGTGGACAACGCAAAGTACCATTTATTAGCATTGTATGATGGTACTCAACATTCGTGTAATATGATGTACCCAACAATCGGTATTACACGAATTTATTAGCAAATCAGATGGCATGGTCTCCATCCAATATAGAGATGACGCAAATTGAAGCAAATCAGATGGCAATGATGCATGAATATAATAATGCGTGATATGGGTCCCACTAGCTACTCAGTAACCAAATCTCTCTTATTACACCAAAAAAATAACCCTTTATATAAGATATTACCTATTCACACCCAAATAATCCCTTGTATATAATCCGGTGGCCCTGGGCAAGGGTGAGGTGGGCCGCCCTAGATCTCACCTCAAAATTATACCTCATCTCAAAAAATTTTAAGACTCTTATTGAAACGCTTTAATATATTTATATATACAAAAATTAAAAAGGCTCATATATTTAAAACAAGTCTTTAAATTAAGCCTAATAATAATTTATTTCTCTAACCCAAGTATGTATAAAAACAATTTTTTGTATTTATTTAATGTGAAGAAGCTAACTTCATTAAATTATGATAATTTGAAAAAGTATTATGTTAATCTTGAAGGTTTTTTAAAACCTATAATTTATTTGATCTTAATGATATTGATTTATTTTCAGACTTAAAAGTCTTATAAATTTTACCAAAAGAAAAAAAGACAGTGACAAATATACTTAATTTTATCAAGGAATTGAATTGTTCCAAATACATCTATTGCATATAGAATATTATTGAATATACTTGTTATAGTTCCAAATGCATCTATTGCATATAGAATATTATTGACTATACTTGTCACAGTCGCATCCGTTGAAAGAAGTTTTTCAAAATTAAAATTTTAAAAATCTTACTTGCGATCAATTATATCACAAGAAAGATTAAATGGATTAGTAATATTATCTATTTAATAAGATTTGTTAGAAAATATTGAATATAAAAGTTTAATTAGTAATTTTGTAGCAGAAATCGTATGTAAAGTAATTTTTTAATAATTTTTTTTTTTTTTTAAGATATAAGACCTTATTTTTTTGCACCATCCCAGACCTCATAATTCTCAGGACTGGCCCTGGGTTCAAGCTATTTAGAATTTTCATACATCTCAACTTCATTTGCTTCAAACCTCCTCTACTGTTACACTTTCGCATTGGTGAGAATAGCTAATAGCTTATATTTACAATTTCCAATTTTATTTTTGTTGGTTCCATTTCCAGTATACTAAAAGAATTAATTTCCTCTTGTTACTGCAGTGAAGAAATTTCGTTGCTTTTGGTCTCTAAACAATATGTTGAAAACTTGGCCTAGCGATGATCATCACACTCAAGGATATTTCAAGCATGGCAGATTTTTATTCAAGGTTATTCAATATTGATTTGAATTGCTTACACTTTTGGACATATTCTGTTAACTCACCAGGTTAAACTTCTGTTCAGACGCACATATCTCAAGATTCGAGGCACAGCTGCAAAATGGACTCAGCGGGGTGATGTGACTGTCAACTGTTCCTAACAACATGAAAAGTAATTTAGCTAAAAAATACAACATGAACTTTTTCGGATTAATGTTTCTTGTAGTTGGTAGTAACAATTGAGGAATAGAGGTTGAAAGTTAATAAAGAAATTTAAAAAATGAAAAGTAAAATATTTTAAAAATGTGAAAAGAAAAATGAAATTACATTTATACAATACTTTTTGAGTATTACATAAAATCTCAATTCAACTTTTTCAACAAATAAAATCATGTACGCAAAAAAGGCTATGTTACTAAGGTGATGTACTAGTTGTACGATTCAAGGTTTTGATTTTGCTTTTCTTTACGGTCCGTAAAGAAAAGCATATAAGCTTTTCTTTGCTTGTATGAGTTTTAGATCATGTGGTTTTGATTTTGTTTTTCTTTACGGTAAAGGACAAGGATGTCATTACATCCTTGTCCTTTACCGTAAAGAAAAACAAAATCAAAACCACATGATCTAAAACTCATACAAGCATATATATGACCCCCCCGGCTATTTAGCATTTTCATACTCCAAAAGTCCTATTTCATTTGCTTCAAACCTCCTCTTTCTTACACTTTCGAATTGGTGAGAATAGCAAATATCTTATATTTCCAATTTCTAATTTTATTTTTGTTGGTTCCAGTTCCAGTATGTTCTAAAAGAATTAATTTCCTCTTGTTATTGCAGTGAAGAAATGTCGTTGCATTTGGTCACTAAACAAATTGTTGAAATACTTGGACTGGTGGTATCCATCATCATACTCATCATCATCATGGCACGCATTCTCGCGCCAAAGAAGTGGAAGCCTGACAACACTAGTATTGGTACTGGTAATGGTACTGATACCCAACTTTCTGAAGGCAACAGTGCTGTCGTTACCATCGGCAGTAACCTCCAAGTAGAGCTCGAATCTATTACTCCTATGTAGGCTTCACATCGTCTGGAGTGAATTAGTCCATGGTAATGCTCTGTTTTTGTTGGTTTGTTTCAAGCATGTAGCTTGAATTGTCTGTTGTGAGCTTTTTCTTTTGTATTATTTCGATTTCTTTTCCTTTTTCCATTTTATAGAATGTATGTTTGTGTGGATCTGTTTGATCAAGTAATGAATAATGTGATTTTTCACTCCAATACTTGTTGGGTTTATGAAAATTTGAATGATTTTACTCCCACTTGCAGAGGTTTATGAATAAATAGTGTGAACTGAGCGTTTTTCTTTCAGTGGACCAGTTTGGAAAGTTTTCATCATGGAAATTGATTTGGGCCTCCAAATCCAACCCTTCCGTTTTGGGCTCACAAAGTAAAGATATGGATTTTGATGGATCTATATACAAGCCCCAAATCAACATAGACAAGTCAATTTTATTTTAATTTTTTTATTTATATTTAGAAATGTTGTTTTCCTAATTGCCAACCAAATATTATGATTTATGCAAATCTAATTGCTCTTTGGATGAGATCTGGAACAGGGTTGATGGTATGGTGTAGATGTAATTACTTTAATATTTTCCCCTGACAAAGAACCAAATAAGGTTGTCTTTTGGTTATGTTTGCCTTGTATATAGCCATCTTTCTTGTCTTATGTACCAAATGTCAGATTTTCCAATCCAAAATATTGGGTTGAACCAAACACAAGTAGATAAGTAGCTCAAAATTACGAATACAAATCATGTGTTCCCCTTGATGTGTTCAAGTTTTTGCTCCATCAATCACAATTTGGCAAATTTTTATTTTTATTTTTCTTATATAATAATTAAAGTTTAAAATGGAAAAAAAAAAAAAAAAATCAGACACGTAGCATATTGCAGCTGGTGAAGTATAAGTGGAATATAAAAAAATGGGTCCAAAAATATTTATTTCAAAATTACATGTCTCACAAAAAGTTTTAAACTCAACCAGTAGTCTAGTATCTTTGTTTTTGTCAATTTATTTTTTTAAGTCAAGATTTTGGCTCACTTTAAATAAATAAACTAACGAAATACGTCAAATGTCGTTTTGGGCCATTTTTATGATAAAGAATGTGGGCAAACCCACTGCTAAATAAACTAACCAAATATATCGTTTTGGACCATTTTTATGATGAAGAATGTGGGCAAACCCATTAATAAGACTATAAATAAGTTGAGTCGAGTCAAGTATAAAATGTTCGGGGTTTTTCATTTAATTTTATTTCAAACACGAGCCGAGCTCGAGCTTATCAATAAACTAGATTACATATTCAAGCTTCGTTTATTTTATTGTCAAACAAACTCAAGCCTATTCACAAGCTACTTAATTGACTTATTCTTTTTTTATATATAGTAAACACTACGGCTAAAATTTTGTATCCCTTCACAAATCTATAATTAATAAATAAATTATAATTGAAAAAATATTATTTGAGTTAGTTACATATAATGATTTTTTTTTTAAGACTCAAACTTTGGGTATGTACCAAATTATATTGTTTGAAGCATTGCCTCAATAAGCCTGAAGAGTATAATTGCAAATTTATTTATTTATTTATTATTATATATATATATATATATATTTTCAGTTTTTCTGAAACTTACAATTGAATTTGATCAATATATTGTGCACCTTGTCGTTTTAAATCCGGTGCTTCCAGTACTATCACCCAAATTCTGTCTGCTTGATAAAAATAGGTTCACCACATCATATCTTGCATTTGTATTGTAATTGCTGAAATTAACCAAACCATCATTGTCGATAGCAAGATTTTATTTTTGAATGCTCCCACAGCATTCTGTGCTGAGTGCTGAGTGGCTCCTATTTTACTTTCACTCAACAGCCTATAAAGGCCTTGAAGGGTACTACCACAGTATCACCTTCTCTTTGTTCTCCTGATAGGGCTTTGCTGCTTTGCATACTGTCCACTGTTGCTGGAGCCCTCTTACCAAGCAGCTTCCCAGTTGATTTATGCAGTGGCATTGCTAATTTGCTATAGCTCTCCAGGTTCTCTGGTTCTATCAGACTACATTCACTCTCTACGGCCCCATGATGCCAGAAGGTTTCCAGCTTAATGAAAACCAAATCTCTTGTCACTCAAAATGCGATTTGTTTGGGATGTAATGTAACAAAGTGAAAGAAAAGCTGAGAGATCATAATGAGTGTAATGTTTAGAACAATTCCATATTAGATGAATGCATTTGTGTAATAAATCTTCAACCTTTTGATATTAAAGGAATCCATGAATGTAATATTTGTTTTTTCCAAATTTACTATCTCAAAAGGTTTTCACCTTGTGCTACATTGGCTACCTGTGCTTGCTACTAAATAATTCCATCAAATGTCAATGTGAATTTCAAAGTATCAGTTCCTACTACTAAATAATTTAAATATTCATATGGTTTAGTTGAAACTGGAAATGATAAAATTCAATGGATACTTCATGGATGAACAATTTTTGGACAATTTTTATCCTTTCTTTTACTTAGCTCTATGGCCAAGTTGTTCCCTTACTGTCAATTAGATCTGCCATGCAGTGTGCGCATAACCTTGAACAAAAGTGTAACCTGTTGAGCTAACAGAATATGTCAAAAAGTGTAAGCAATTCAAATCAATATTGAATAACCATGAATAATAATCTGCCATGCTTGAAATATCCTTGAGTGTTGACAATAAAATTGTTTCACAAAAAATGGACAACATTGGGAGCAGTAATTACACTTTCACAGCAGTTTGAATAACAAAAGTATACAGGCCCATCACTAATCAGTCAGCATACATGATATACATGTATCCAAAATAGCCTATATATACTCGGTATCCCAACCTAGTTATACAAAAAATGTTTCACAAAAAAATCAAAATTTCCACCCAACCCATTGGCCTAGACCTTTGCCTTTCCCTTGTCCTTGCTGCCACTAGCTAGTGCTGGCCTTCTTTTTACTACTTTGGCTTGATTGCTCAATACCCTATCTAACATACAAATGCAATGCATTAGTGTACAACACGGAAAAGTATCTACACAAAACAAGTTTATCAATACCATCCCTTGGAACTTACTGTTTTAGGGCACAGCTCATCTCTGCCAGTTTATTTTTTGGAGATGGCATTAGGAATTTAAATCCACTGCTTGTTTAGAGATGCAGTAGGAAAGGAATTGCCAAAAAAAAAAAAGTTACTAAGTATTTTGTTCACTGTTTGTTTAGTGAGACAACCCACAATAAAGCACAAAATTTAAAACTTTGCATCAAATATTCTAGCTGTCAATTCTGCTTCAAGAGAATCAGGAAGCAAATATTTATTTTAAAAAAAAAAAAAAAAGAAGCAAAACGAAGGCATGCTCCTTAGGCAGTTTAGTTGTAGTAGAAAGACAGAGTCTCATAAGGTTCAAAAACATATAAATTTCCTTAATTTTTTGCACATTTTCTTAGTAACCAAATGCAGCATAACATCAATTTTTGCTAAGATACAAAGAGAGCAGTCAGGTGTTTGAAATGTGTCCTCAAACTTACAAGAACCTAATCTAATTAAAATGGTAGTCATGGAAATCATACGTGACAAAACAAGTTGAACCTAAGAATATTTAAAAACTAGTAACTTAATTCCATTCACTGGCTCGAATCTCATAGCCCCTTGAGCAAATAGTTTTTGGACAGTCTGATAAAGAGCTTGATTTTCAGAAAAGCTCTCATAATTAAGACTCAATTTTAGCAACTACAACGAGTCATCTAGTTTTACTAATTAGAAACAAGCACATCTATCAAATCACTCCGTTAGTTCCTATCTAACACAACACTAAATCTGGGGAAACTATCAACCATAAGAACTCAACACAAACATCCTCCAAAATAACAAACTGCAGAAGATTTTCAAAGCAATATAGGGAGTTATTGTTCTTTCCCCAAACAATACTTGGTGAAACCAAAACGTAGGAGAACTTTAGAAGAATATTCTGATATTGTTAAAACATATATGGTGGATCCATTATTAGCAAAGGACTTAATTGCTGTCTGTGTTTCCTCTTCAAACAAGTTCAGTATTTTCCAACAAGAAGTGCAACGATATAATATGTGTTATCAACTAAATCCACTATTAACTTGGATATTTGTGCCAATGACTTCAGGAATTATTAACTTTTTTTTATATATTACTCAAGGATTTAATTAAACAACTTCATCTGATCATCAACCACTACTTTGCAACTTTTGAAGGTTTCTCTATCTTGTTTCCCTAGCTTCTTTTGCTTGATTTTTTTTAAATATTCTTATTTTATTTCGTGATTTCTTTTTAATGTCTCAATGATAAGCAACATTCAAGAAAATTCAACTTTCTTACCTTTAATGTAAAATTGCTCTTAGCAACACAAGCAATCCAGAGAAGTGTTGCGGCAGTAGATGCAACCATGTAAACTTTCAAGAAACTGACTCGGCTACGTCTTCGACCTTCAATACAACAAGCACATACATCCAGTAATTGGAAACAGATGCACAAGTACAAAGTAGCTTGAAAAAGATATATAGGATTTGGTCACCTACCAAATTCCCCTATTATCAAAGAAAGAAAACCAATGGCAATAGTCGAAATAGCAAGTCTATCAGGACCCTCCTTTAATGAAGTCAGAAATGTGTATACAGCTCCAATTGAATGAATGACAGCCTGCAGTAAACAATGCAAAACGAATCAATAGAAAATACAAAGGCAGCCACTCGAGATAAAAGCTGTTGGATACAAAACTATACTTCATGAAAGAAAATCATAAAGATAATCACAACCAATGAGCTCCAGCTCAAATTTCACCTCCTTCCTCCCCTTGTAAAACTAAGGCAGAGGGCGAGGTCGTGGTTTCAAGCACCAACGGGTGTGTGTGTAACTACCAATAGAGAAGACCAAAACATCTCAATTGAAATAACCCCAAAAATGAATGCCTTGCTAATCTATCCGTTCTAAATGTTTGAAACCTAAACCACCTGAAAAGGTCTAGTCTTTACCAATCTTCCACCAGTCAGAACAATCCCCAAGTCAAATTTAATAACAACTTTTACGGAAAATATCCGATTCCGCCAAAGCAGCCACCTTTTTTCTGGTCAATGAGAAACGGGTATTACCGTATTACTCGCATCGAGCAGGAATGCAAGGAGAAACAGTTTAAAATAGAGTTCAAACATGAACATCTAATCCTATAATTGACTATCTATATTATGCAGGTAACACAACTTAGATACAAGTTCTTCACATTCAGGAGAAATAAATCCAATAACATAGTATAGATTCTAGAACAGAGATATACATTATCAAAAATGGTAATTGGAAGAAAAAAAATAAAATTGAGAGAGAGAAATGTACCTGAGTGAAAATCAGAGAGTATAGACGAGACCTCCCTTGAGCTACCTTTTGATACCCTAAAATCAAGAAAAAAAAGTTCCTTTTTTATAAATGGGAAAACTGAGAATGAAGAACCCTACTGCTCTCTGTTTGGTCGCAGGGAAAACGCGAGAGAAAGTACAAGAAAATTTTTCAAATCTTAAGACATTTCGCGATCCAGTAAAACTAAATACCCCACCGCTAAACTAAACTAAACTGAATTCGTACAAATTTTCCTTTCCATGACTTTCTTGGTAACCAAACAGAGAAAAGAAAATTGGGGTAGTTGAGAGTGAAGCTTACGTGAATCGACGACCATACGATAGGAGAAATCTGAGCCGTCCGTCCCGGAAGGTCTTCCAAGTGATGATTTTCTCTGCTGCATCTTGTTCTAACTTCTTCGATTTATTTTTTTATTTTTTTAGGCCTTGCTGGTTCAAATGGTCGAACTCTATTCTCAAAAAAAAAAAAAATGGTCGAACTCGAAGTTCTACTGTGAAATCTTTGAGAATTTAGAGGTATGGGGCAGTATCACGTGTAATCAACAAATATGCAACTCCAACGCATGGAATCTAACTAGCCCAATCAGAGTTTGCCACGTCAACTAAGCAATTTCCAAACTCAAATCCGTGTCATCATAGTTGTCCACGAATCAGATTTCTTGTACCAAGAGCAATCGTCTCAAGATCAAATCACCAGAGTGCCGTGTAAATGGAATCCCCCCCGTGACTCGGTTTACAAGATCAATGTTGCTGTGCAGTAGAGATCTCTAACTAGCAGTGGAGGCTTTGGTATAGTTATTAGAGATTCTTCAGGCTCGGTAATAGCAGCCATGTGTGATACCAGCTCTCAGCTTGGGGATGAGTTGCAACTCTTTGCTTTTGCAATCCAAAAATCCTTGTGGCTTGCAAAGGAAATGGATTATCATTCTCTGATTGTCGAAGGTGATTGCAGTGCTCTGTTGGGATCATTAAAGACTCCAGGACCTTGTTTGGCCTACTATGGCACATTGGTGGATGAGATTAAGGAGTTATCTTCCCTCTTCTTGCACACTATTTTTAACACTATTCCACGTTCCTGCAACTTGGTCAGTTTTTCTTTAGCGAAGGAATCCTTTTCTTTTTCTAGTTGTAAGGTTTGGATCGGGGTCTGTCCCGGATTCCTTTCTACTGCTGTATATTCTGATTTACTCTGAATTGATATAAAAAGCTATCGCATTTTCTTCAAAAAAAAAAAAAAAGAAAAACTGAAAAATTAATTTTAAATCCATAGTTTAGAGTGTAACAAATTAAACCTTAAATTTTAAAAGTAATAAATTAAATCCTAAATTTTCAAAAGTAACAAATTAAACCATGATATTTCAAAAAGTAACAAATTAAACTCTTGTTTTATTTATATAAGTTGAGGTTTAATTTGTTAATTTTAAAACCTTGAAGTTTAATTTGTTACTTTTTTAAATATTGGGGTTCAATTTGTTATTTTGTAAATTATAAGGTTTAATTTGTTAACACTCATAAACTATAGGGTTTAAAATGTAATTTTTCCAAAACTATTTTATATATCGGTTTCTTGCAATCAATCATGCACCCGAGTTCTACATGTTGTGAGACATTAGATGCGTTCAACTGTATCATAAGATACTACCTCAAATTTCTTTAAGTTTAGAACTTCAATTAGTAAGGATCGATATTGAGCCAACTTAGATTTTTTAATTGACATGGTAAACTATGACTAAGCCATAAATGGGTTAGAGTAGATTAGTCTAAACTGGTTTGAGATATTCTTGGTTTTAATTATGTGATCTTTATACAATTAGCTAATATGTATAGTATTGCTCTTGCATTGAACCATGTTTTGTTAGGGGAAAAAAAATCAAAGGTATTAAATCTACATCATATCAACCATGCACCTAGTTCCAGATCTCATCCATGGAGCAATTAGATCTCCATAAATCATAATCTCTGGGTGTCAATTACGAAAACTAGATTTCCCAAAAAAAAAAAAAATAAACTTGTCCATGTTGATTTGGGGCTTCTATATAAATCCATCAAATCCTACGTAGTAATAATAGATTCGAGGTCTAGTCAGCGGTTACTGCTGATGGTAATGCCGGCAATGTTGCCTTTAGCAAGCAATTACGAATATATGAAGAATATATAATAATTTGATTTTATATGGATAGGAATTAATTGATTAAAAACCATTCATCTTTTAGCATATAAAGGTTAAAAGTTTTCTTACAAAATGTAAATAAAGTATGATATAAATGCACTAGATTTCATGATTAAAGAGCATACAGTTTGTGTTTTTTCAAACACAATTTTTGGACTTAAAGTCGTGAAAACGAGAACTTTTTCAAAATTAGTAACAAGATTACGTGTCCTGTGTAATTCAAAATGTATTTTGAAATATTTTATAAGAAATTATCTTATAACACATTTATAATATTTATCACGTGTTATAATATTTGGAATGATTATTCAGTAGTATTGGGCTATAAATAAATGCGCAGTCCCCCTCTCACATGAATAGTGACCATCCCACTAATTAAATTCATGATGGGACTCACCACTCTGTAAGAGGGGGAATTACACATTTATTTGTAATCCGAGAGACCGAGACTATTGAATAATTTTCTTAATATTTGGAGAATCAATTTCAATTATATAATATGTCATTAGAAAGACCATAATTAAGATTGTTTATTTAATTTTATTTTGAATACGAGCTGAGCTCGAACTTATCAACGAACTAAATTACATATTAAAATTTGGTTTATTTTATTGTCAAAAAAGCTTAAGACTATTCACAAGCAACTTGATTATTTTATTCTTTTCTTATATATATATAAACATTACACTAAAATTCCGTATTCCTTCACAAATCTATGTTGATAATTAATAAATAAATTATAATTGAAATTATATTATTTGAGTTTCTTAAAGATTTTTTTTGTTTAATAATATTATTTTTTAAACTATTTTGCAAGAAAACACTGTTGCAAAACATATTTGGGGAATAGCCTCCTCGTCTCTTGGAGAGACGAGTTCCAGTTGGAACTCGTCTCTAGCAGAGACGAGTTGCACTTCATGTTTGCCACGTCCACCTCAATTTGCCACGGATGACTGCCACGGATTGCCACGGATGATGCGCAGCTGGAAGGAATTTTTGAGCTGGAACTCGTCTCTTCTAGAAACACTTAAAATGAAAAATGGAAGAAATATGTCTCCCCGCTAGAAAGAAAAAGTCTGTCTCTCTCTCAACTCTCTCTTGCTCTCAACTCTCTCGGTTTCAAAAGCTGCTGAAGCTCTGCTCTCTCGGTCTGAACTCTCTCTGTCTCAAAAGCTGAAACTCTCTCCGTCTCAACTCTGTCTCAACTCTCTCCGTCTCAACTCTGTCTCAACTCTCTCGGTCTCAACTCTCTTGCTCTCTCGGTCTCAACTCTCTCAGGTAAAGAAATTTCTCTCTCATCTCCCCCTTTTAAATAAAAATTTCCCTATAACATTGTAGTACCTTGCAAATGTATATTTAGAAATTTTTTCTTTTAGAGTATTTAAGTTTTGTAATTTAGTTTTAAGACTAATTAATACTGTTAGTGTGTTTTAAGGTTGTTTTAGAAAAAAAAAAAAAAGAAAAAAAAGTTACACATAAATGCCTAAAATATGTTGAAGATTGATTCTAAATTTTTGGTTTTTTATCTAGATAAGCTTTTTCTACTAGAAATGTTTGAATGTTTGACAAATTTCAGGGACCTTTTCATTTGAGCCTATGTATACTAATTTTTGGTTTTATATTGGATGGTAGAATCATGAAAAACTAAAAGAACTTGAAAATTGCAAAAAACAGAGATGATACTATAATAGCACCAACCCAAAGATTCATTCTAATTTTGTTGTGAGTAGCATAAAAAAAATTGTATTCAAATCAATATTAAATTGGTGCAATTCTTGAATCGAATATATTTCAAGGAGATTAAATGGAGAAACATTGGCGGGTATGGGAATCAGTGTACTTTATTTTGAATAGGTAAGAGTTTATGATCAATGTACATTTTAAGGAGAAAGTTGGATAATAACTTGGTTGACCTAAGTTCTCTTAAGTGTTAAAATACTTATATATGTTGGAGTTAAAGCTTGTGCCTAATACTAATAGAGTTAATATATTGTAATAGTCATTAATCAATCAATTATTAAGAATAAAAATAAAAGGAAATTGGAGTGAGAAAGAATAAGAGAGAAAGAATGATGTAATATGATCAATTTGCTCTCAGTTGGCAACTCCTTAATTAAGACATGTAACCATATTATATAATTGAAGATTTAATATATTTCTTTAGCTCTCAGCTTGATGGTTGATTGGGTATATCACTGCTTTGATTTGATGGTTGCAGTAGTTTTCAGTTATGGAGCCTCGCCGTTTTGTGATGGATCCGGGTCCTAGTGACCCCTCTGTGTTGACTAGACAGGATAAACACATCTCCAACAAAATTTGGGAAGAGGGATTGGTATGTATTTAATATATTTATTATTTGATTTTCGCTTACATTAGTGATAAAATAAATTGACATATTTTTTTCATTTTGCAGTATACTTTATTACATTGTCGTCGTCGTGAGGCAGTAAGAGAACGATCTGGACGACTTCATGCCCGTTTTATCCCATACCTTCAGCGAGCTGGCTTTTATGGCATAGCCAAGCTTGGTTTTATAAAAATGGATTGGGCGTTGATCACAGCATTAGTTGAGAGATGGCGCCAAGAGACCCATACCTTCCACCTTCCCCACGGTGAGATGACCATCACCTTGCAAGATGTTGAGGTCATGTTGGGTTTACCCGTTGATGGAGAAGTATTGGTAGGGAGTACCGAGTTAAATTGGTCCGGATTATGTCTTCAGTTACTTGGTGTCTCTCCTCCTCCAAATAAGTTAGATGGGTCACGTTTAAATATGAAGTGGCTCCAGGACACGTTTGGTGTCCTACCTGATGATGCTAATGAGGTGACCGTGCAGCAGTATACACGAGCTTACATATTAGAGCTCCTTGGGGGTAGTTATTTTGCTGACAAGTCTGGAGAGAAGGTGCACCTTATGTTCTTGCCAATGTTGGAGGATTTTGATGCTGCTGGACGATATAGTTGGGGTAGTGCAGTTCTAGCATGGTTATATAGAGAGTTATGTAGAGCCACTGACCCGGACTCATGTGACATTGCTGGTGCACTAATCTTGGTGCAGTTGTGGGCATGGTCTAGATTTCCACACATATCACCTGCAATAAAGTCTATTCAACCGATTGTTAACGCTGTGGATGATGTCAATGCCAATGCTAATGCTGATGCTGATGCTGATGTTGAAGTGCCTGCTGATGCTGCCCAACCATTGCCAGGGGGTCCTTATGGCACTAAGTAAGTAACTATTTAGTTTTTTGTATAGACATTGAACATGTTTTATGCCTTACCAAATAAGGTTATGCCAAAATTTTCCATTGATGAATACTTTCCATTGTAGGTGGCGCAATGCGAAGGACATAAAGGATGTGTCCACTCATGTGCTTGAGCAGTATCGATCGGACTTCTCTAGGCAACGTCCTGATCAGGTAACGTGCTTGTTTTAATTACATTGTTATTTTTATTATATTGTTATTCAATACATGGTGAATTTGAATTATATTATATTGTTATTGGGCATATATCATTTATTAATGCATTTTATTTTTAAGTTTTTGTAGGTAATTTGGGAACCATACACAGATGATGTGTTGAGTTCGTTGCCTGAGTATTGTCGGATAGGGCAGGAGGTATGGCGTTCAGTGACGCCTCTAATATGTTTCCAGATCGTAGAGTGGCACTTACCTAATCGTGCTCTACGTCAATTTGGTATGCAACAAGACATACCCCAGCCTGCTAATACCGATGTGAAATTACATGATTGTGATCTTAGGGGTAAGGTACATGAGAATTGGAGGCAACGTTGGAGGCATTACATAAGTATATGGGACCATCGACGTGAGCATGTTGTCACTCGTGACAAAATGGTTGGTCTTATGGCATATCATGATCCATATATGGATTGGTACCGTCGGATTACTCGACGCTTTATCAGTCGCAGGAGCGGCTGTTATGAGATGATGGTAAATTTTTTAACTTAATAATTCCGTGCATCTTTTGGATATCTTTGAGACACAATTTTTTACTGACATACTATGCATTTTGACAGACGTTGTGCAACATGCGAATATGCGAAATGTTTCATCCTGAACGAGAGTTGGATCCGGCAAAATTTATGGAGCTAGCAGCGGAGGCATATCAATTGGCATTTAATGCACTAGAAGCTTCGAATGAGCTGCATCGGCTTGATTCTGTGGAAAGAGTTAACACAGACTCAGACACCAATACTCATACAACTGTTCCTCCAACCGCTACTCGGAGGCGACGTCCACGTGCGCAGCGCCCGCCACATCCACGTGCGCAGCGCCTGTCACCTCCATCCGATCCGAGTAGTAGTATGAGTGTGCCTCCCATCCAGTTGAGAGATGCTACCACCGTTACTGAGACCACCCCTATGTCAGTTGCCCACACTACCACCCCCATATCAGTTGCCCAGACTACCACCCCCATCTCAGCTGCCCAGACTACCACCCCCATCTCATCTACCAACACTACTACCCCCATCTCAGTTGCCCACACTACCACCCCCATCTCAGTTGCCCACACTACTACTCCCATCTCAGCTGCCCACCATGAGCATACGATCAGTTTTTTGACCCAGACATTCAGCCCACTTGCATCATTTTCAGATGTTACCCCATCGTCACCGACACAGTCAGTTGGCCCATTCTCACCCACACAGTCAGTTGGTCCATCCTCAGTGCCCCAGTCAGTTGTCCCAACCTTAGTCACCCAGTCAGAGGACTTGGTTCAGGATATTGAAGTGGGTGATCATGGTAGGGGTAGGGGTAGGGGTAGAGGTACAAAACGGCCACAACCAGATATGCCTGTTGTACTGAAGAGGAACCCACCTCGCAATAAGAGGAAACCTTGTTGTGGGACTGAGTGATAGGTTGAGATGTGAGTTTGATATGTATTTATATTTGATATGTATTTATATTTGTATTTTTTATTGAGCTCAGTTTAGCTCCAAATGGAAATGGAAATGGAAATCAGTTTAGCTCCAAATGATTACTATTAGTATGGCTTGTGATTTTACAAATGATTTTTTTTTTAAGGTATTGTTAATTTTACTATAGAGAAGGTGACTTATGGGAATGGTGTGACGTTAATATGTAAATTGTTATGGTCAAAATGGAGTGAATTAGATTTTATTATGTTATTAATAATTTTAACAGAAATTACAATGATAATAGTTAACATTTGAAGATATCAATATGTCCACATGCCCAATTGCTGTGGTGGAAGTTGGAAAGCCATTCCTGCTCCTGTTGAACCTAGATTTACATAGTATTCCTTGATAAGCATCAACAACCAACATCTAAAACATGCACAAGGGCCTAAACCCATTTTTCCAATATTAAAAACTGGATTATGCTTTAAAAACTGGTAGAAATTTTTTTCTGGGCATAATCCAGGCGCCTGCATCAGGGAGTCCAGGCGACTGGATTATGCCCAGAAAAATTTTAAAAAATACTGGAGCCTGATCCAGGCGACTGTATAGTGTGTCCAGTCGACTGGATTAAGCTGGTCAAACTTTTCAAAAAAGTTTGACCAATATCCAGGCGACTGTATTGTGTGTCCAGTCGACTGGATCAGGCAGAGAGTTTTTGAAGCTTAATCCAGTCGACTGGATAGTGTATCCAGGCGACTGGATTAAGCTGGTCAAACTTTTCAAAAAAGTTTGACCAAAATCCAGTCGACTGTATTGTGTGTCCAGTCGACTGAATCAGGCAGAGAGTTTTTGGAGCTTAATCCAGTCGACTGGATAGTGTATCCAGGTGACTGGATTAAGGTTTAAAAGCTTTTAAAAAATTTGACCTAGATCCAGTCGACTGGATCAGGGAGTCCAGGCGACTGGATATGCGTTTTCTGGGTTTTTAATAAAATTGACAGACTTCATTTTCCCCATTTTCTCTCATTGTCTCTCGATTTTTCTCACTCTCTCTCTTAGGGTTTTAGTCGAAAATCACTCCCAATCACTCCCAATCACTCTCAAAACTATCAAACACTATCCCACATTCCCAAAACCCCCAATTCAAAACCCTTGAATTCGAATGGCTCCAAAGAAATCCGTGAGTAGTGAAGATCCAAGAAAGAAAAGGCTCAAATCGAAGGCTCAAAGGGATGAACCTCCATCATTGGACAAGAGCTTCGCTTCTTCGGAACATTCGGTAAGATTCCATGACGACATTAGCCGTAGAACGGTAGTTTTTGGGAAAATTGTTGATTTCCCTTATTTTGCTAATCACCACATTCATATTAGAGAGCTTTTTCAAGCTCAAGGATGGGAAAATTTCCTTTCAACGCGTCAAAAACAATACACCACTCTTGTTAAACACTTTTACACACACTTTGAATTTATCCATTCCAAAATCACCTCCTATGTGAAGGGTAAATCCATTTCACTCCCCCATTCCACACTAGCCTCTATATTAGGAGTTCCTCGCACCGGTGTTCAACGTTATACTACAAATAGTTGGGTGCAATTTCGAAGGGTATGACCCTTTAGAGTCAATTAGGCAAATGTGTGGAAATCCTAACATTCAAGAACTCTCTAGACCCAAAATTGCCGACCTCACATTAGAAAGCCGACTCATTCATCACATCATAGCCCACAACATCCTTCCTAGGAGTGGTTCATACGAATACACTTCCTATCTAGACCTTTTCATAATGTGGGCTATTCTCAACAAGGTCAAACTTGATCTTGCATTCTATATTGGTTGGCACATGGAGACTTGTGTCAACAAGAAGAATGGCGCCCTCCCATATGGTCTCCAGATCACTACTATTCTTAATCATTTTGGAGTAGATTTTAGTGGTGAAAAAGAGACTCGAGACGTAAGTCAGAAGGATGTCTATGGAGAAACTACCATGAGACAAATGAGGTATGAATTTAAGGATGACACTTGGGTTAAGAAAAATGCACCTGTGATGGAACAAGTGGGTGAAGAAGCACAAATGGATGAAGCTGAAGCTGAAGCTGCAGGGAATGAAGAACCAATGCAAGAGGATCAAGAGCCTCCAAGCGCACCTTCTAGCTCCTCTCGTGTCAATGAGGACAACTTCCAACTCGTGCTTGGACGTTTGGACTCTTTGGCCACTAGCATGGGAAATATTCAAACAAGCATAGGAAATATGCAAACAAGCATCGACAACTTCTCAACTATGGTGACTAAAAGATTCTCCACTTATGATGAGCACTTTGGTACTTTGGAAACATCCATGGAGGAAATCAATGAGCGTTTGATTAATCAGGGCATCTAGTTATTTGTCTTTGATGGAGCTTTTGTTTTTGATGATGCTGAGGGCATCTAGTTATTTGTATTTGAGTTTTTGTTTTTGATGATGCTGAGGGCATCTAGTTATTAGGTTGTGATTGTACCATTATGTCAAACTGAATGGTTTTACTATGTTGTTAGTGTTTAAACAGTGTTGAATTTGTGCTTAATTAGTGTTATCAATCTTGTATTCATCTTTGTGCTTTTTTCTTTCTTTGTCCTTAGTTCTCTTATTTTCAATGTGATGCAAGCATGCTATTTGGTAACATGGATGAATGGTCATTGTGGTGAAAAAGAGCAATCACGGTTGGGCGAGATTGGTGTCTTTGTACAAAGATTATAATTAAAAGCAAGCAAAGAAGCAAAGCCTCCACATCAAATTCTCATTAACTTTGTTAGTAGTAAATCCAAAACATACCAACCAATTTTGTTAATGATGCTAATTTTATAATTATTTTATTTTTCTTCTGTTTTTTTTTTTTTTTGGTTTGTAATTACTGTATATATATATATATATATATATAAGTTGCTTGGTGGGACCCACTAACCTCCTAAAAATCAAATAATCAGTTGGCTTTGTGTAAAAGCTGTTTTCTGTCCAACTAGGCAACTGCATATACTAGTTGATAGTGTGTCCAAAAATAAAATAAAAAAATAAAAAAAGGGAAGAAGAAATCATTTCTATATTATTTATAAGAATAAATCAAACATGTGAATGTCACGTTCCCAAGGATTTTATTAGATTATTTTATTAAAGGGAAGAAGAAATCATTTCAGATGGTCACGGTTTTTGTGTATAGACGAAATTTAGAGATGAAATTAGTTAAAGGTTGAAAAAATATGGATGCAATCGACTGCATCAGGGATCCAGGCGACTGCATCCTTGATCCAGGTGGCTAAAAAATGGCCCAGTCGACTGAAACCACACCCCCAGGACTTTCTGTCTGATCCAGTCGACTGGTACACCAATATAGTCGACTGGATCATTAAGGTCTGGTATAATCCAGTCGCCTGGACTTCCAAATCCAGTCGACTGGAATGCCCTTGTTTTGAATTCTGCAGTTCCCAGCCATTCCAAAATTTATAATTAAAAAAAACCTAATAGCACCCCCATCAAATACTACATTTCACATGATTACAAGCACATATACAATTACAAAAGCGTAATGGATACAAAAAATCATCTTGTAGTGTATACATTCCTTCATAGAGACGAGAGAATAATATTATTACACATAACATTATTACAAAGAGCAGAAATATTTCATTTGCAACCAAAAGACTCTTGCACAAAATTTCGAATCACTCTCTACCATTATCCAACGTCAATTCTCAGATTTTGCAAGTTGAAGTGCCAAAGAACAATCTTGTTTGGGCTCCACAGGTGATTATCCATCCAACATATCTACAATATAGAAATAGAAAAGCATAAGCCAAAATAACACAAACAAGGTTGAGAGAACATAATTAAAAGACATGTTAAGTGATAACAAACAAAATTGATCAATACAAGTATAATATTCATAGTAACCACTTACCAACTTTGAGGCAACACCGCTTCTTGATTTGAAATTGCATTAGGACATTTTTTGCGATTATGCCCCTCTTGATTACACAATCCACAACTCTGCTTATGTTGATTCTCCCTCCAATCCATCTCATTCCGAATTCTTGTTGACTTTGGACGACCACGTTGTCGAAGCAATCTTGGGTCAGGTCGCAACATAGGGAAGTTAGGGTCCTCCTCCCAATACGGGGCATCTTTCATCGGTTCAAAGTGTGGTTGATAGGAAGCTAGCATTTCCGTCAGACTATAAAATGGATCAATATATTGGTACACATTGATGTGCTGACTAGCGCAAGCTGCAATTACATGTGAACAAGGGATATGATACGCTTGCCATTTCCCACAACTGCATGTTCTATTACCCAATTTCACCACATGTCTATGGTTCCCCTTATTCATACTGGTTAGACTAGGTTGTGTTTGGATTTGAAAAGTTCCTTCCTCCCTATTAAACTCTATTACGTGATGCAAACTTGCCTTCTCACTCCACTTCTGAAAGATTTCCATGGCATGTGTACTGAACGCTTGACCAGAACTCAATTGAGCTTGAGTTTTAACTCGGCGATCATTAAAATAATGCACAAGCTTGAAATAAATGAATTCTACCATTGCAGTAATGGGTAAGTTGCGTGCACCTTTCAGAACACCATTGAAGCACTCAGACAAATTCGTGGTCATTGCCCCATAGCGCCGTCCACCATCTTTTGCTAATGTCCACTTTTCAACATCTGTCTCTTTGTCCAGTATGTCAGCAGCATCTTTATTATACTGTCTAATAGAGTCCATTGTTGCATTGAATTTTCTTAAGCTGGTTGTGTTCACCTGCTCTCTGTATCATGTTCTTCAACCGTTTGTCATGAAATCGTGTGTTGAAGTTGCTGACTAAATGTCGGATGCAAAATCGATGATATGCATTTAGAGGCTGCAATTTACTCCACTTCATTGCATTCAGGATACCCCTTATGTCTGTCTGATATGATGCAAAGTTCTCTATTTTTTGTGACATGTTTCTTTAGGAAACGCAAAAACCAACGCCATGTATTCCTTCGACTCTTTTTCCGTAACCGCAAAGGCAAGTGGATAAATCCCATTGTTCGCATCAGTTGCCATGGCAATCATCAACTTCCCTTCATATTTTCCATACAAATGTGTTGCATCAATAGAGACAACTGGTCTGCAATGCACGAACCCCTGAATTGAAGGACCAAAAGCCCAAAATACACTCTCAAATATAGCACAACCTGCATCTTCACTCCAATATGTCTTCCATTCCACTTGTGTACCCGGATTTGAGTCGATTAGTGCTTTCATAAACTTCGGTAACAACTGATAAGACTCCCCCCAATCCCCAAATATGTTAGCAATTGCCTTCTGCTTGGCATCCCACACCTTGTAGTAAGAAATTTTATGGCCAAATTGTGTACACATGTGATGCCGCAACGATTTCACTGAAATAGTTTGGTCATTGGCTACATAGCTCCTCACTTCTCTTTCAATAAAATTTGAATCAAATACCTTGCCATCTTTACGGATGTTGGGGTGTCTACAAGTGTGGGGACCATTGTATTTTGTAATCTCCCAAAATCCATGTGTACTACGCATGCATGCCCGCATTCTCCATGAACACCCATTCTTGCAACATACATGTAATTTTCTTTTGTTTGACTCCTTCACTTTATATTCTTGATTGACGCGTGAAGAGTACACCTTCAATGCATACTGAACCTCAATTTTACTCTTGAAAAACAACCCTTTTCTCAACTCTTGCTTTTTATCCCAACTATCGAGTGGTGTCACCTCATCATTGAAGGAAGTGTCATTTATATTATCCCATGTGTTTGTAGTAAACGATGAGGATTTGGGTTTGAGGCTAGGGACCACATCATCAACTTCGTCATTATGAACATCAGTTGTCTCATCATCATCATCAGCATCATCATCATCATCATCATCATCATCATCAAAATACAAATCATTATCATCATCATCAAAATACGAATCATTATCATAATCAGCGTTTTCTTCTTCATCATCAGCAGTACATTCCAACATCATCGTATCATGCACTCCAGGTAAAGGGTTTACCTCGTATGGAACATACTCATGTCGAGTGCTGGGACCACAATCCTCCACCGATGTTCGTATCTCATGTAATTGTGGTGTACACCTTCCAACTGTAGAGGGTTGTGTAGAAGGAGCAGTATCATGCACAGTCATTTGTTGTACATCTTCACCAACACAATCTTCCGCTACTAATCCATCCCCATCATCTTGTGTAAGAGGCTCAACACCTTCACCAACACAATCCTCCACACTTATATATAACTCAATACCTTTTAATTCAGGCGTTGCATCTAACATGTCAAACATGAGATTAACACCGTCGTCGTCTGTTATCAATAGAGTCATGTAATTAATGTGAGGTGAAATCACCTCCTGAGGACAACGGTATGTAACTGTTATACGATGAGATTGATTGTCCAATTGTAGTGCATTGAATATCTTCGTTTCCAATTCGACAAAACTAATCCCACGATGAACCCGGATGAACTTCATTTGCGACCCTTGATACTCAGCTCCATTTTGACCATAAATAATCTCCCCATTGAAGCGAAGATAGACAATATACATAGTTGGCGCCATATGCAAACCTATTTAATTTAAATGTAGTTTACAATTAGTTAGTCACATAAAAAAAACAAGTAATAACATGATAATGGTAATATTTCATATCCAAATGTTACATAACATATTATATAAAAATGGTTGTAATATCCAGTAGACATCTCCAAGAAGATTTGGGAAGTCTGGAGTACTTGTTCAATCCAGTCTACTGAAACACCAATCCAGTAGACTGGATGACATGTATTTGGCTGATCCAGTCGCCTGGATTGATGGTCCAGTAGACTGGATGTAGTGCCTGGGAATTTTCTGACTGATCCAGTCGCCTGGATTGATGGTCCAGTAGACTGGATGTAGTGTCTGGGAATTTTCTGACTGATCCAGTCGACTGGACCACTGATTCAGTCGACTGGATCATTCAAACACTTCACATCTTCACTTTACAGCTTGTTACTTCATGTTCAATCAAACATACTTCACGTTATGCAAGAAATACAGAGATGCTTCATGTTTACCAAAGGAATAATGTTCAACACCCACGCAAAAAACGTTTATAAGCTAATAATGATACTAACTTTAAACAACATATAAATAAAAAAAATGATACAGCAAAGACAAAATTTATATTGTTTTTACCTTTTAATTGATCAATGATGTTGGTTGGAAAAGTGAACTGATGTTGGAAAAGTGAAAGAACGATGAAGAAAGATAAGAATATGTTTTAAGTGTAAAGACGAGTTCCAGTTTTTTTTCATTTATGGCCACCGGTTCTCTTAGCTGTAATGGTGCATATTTCTATGGAACTCGTCTCTCCTAGAGACGAGTTTCAGCAAAATTATTTTTTATAAACACAGCCAAATTATTATTTTTTTTTTAAATAATAAGTTTCAGCCAAATTATTTTTTAATAATAAGCTTCAACGGAACTCGTCTTTAGCAGAGACGAGTTCCAGCCAGATTTTTTTTTTCTTTAAATATCTAACATTTGTTCCATTTTGAATGAATGTTTTTTTTTTTTTTTAAATAATGTTAGGTACCATTTTCAATGGAACTCGTCTCTGGTAGAGACGAGTTCCAGCCAACAGGAGCCCATTTCAATGCAACTCGTCTCTACCAGAGACGAGTTCAAGCCAAATTTTTTTTTTCCCTTTTAATAATATCTCACAATCTCAGTAACAGTAATAGTATTCGCGCCAAAACGAGGGAATTTAAAGCATAAGCTTGCAACTCGTCTCTACAAGAGATGAGTTCCAGCAGACAATTTACTGCCAGGTCAGGATGCCACGAAATGCCAAGGAAAATGCCACGGGGCAGATTTTGAGTGGAACTCGTCTCTCCCAGAGACGAGGCTGTATCCCTTAATAGTCTCCAAACAGTTTTTTTTTTTTTGCGAATTTCTTTTTAAAAACGGCCTATCGTGCGTTTTCCCCCGTTTCTTAAATATAATGATTTGTTTTTAGTTCATTTAAAACTCAAATTTTGAATACAGACCAAATACATCCATCCAAAAACCTGTTAAATCCCCCACGTGCCTCACACGTGTTCCTGAAAAATGGGGCATGTATTTTGTAATTGCTAAAAAGTACAAAGGACAATTAAAAATGGACTCATGAGACGTCCATTCTATGGTGCGGGCGTAGGAGACACCTCCAATTTTTGTAACTCGACCGCCTCTGCTCAAGTCTTATGAGTTTTACAATTAAACATTTTATTGCATAATATAAGTACAAAATCAAAAGTGATGATTCCTATTTTTAGGGACTTGCTTTGAAGTACGCCAAGACTCCCACAAAAGGAGAATTTAAGTATGTGGTTGGCTCCGATTGTGAAACATCCAATCGAGTATCTTTGAAGGAATCATCTTTAGCAGGCCCTCCAACAAGAGCCCCAGTTAGCTCGTTTATGGTAGGCTTGTCACTGTTAAAGTATTGGTCCCCGTCTCGGCACCCCATACGCTGTGGATGACTATCAATGGAAGGTAAGGTTGATCCACGGTGATGTATCTTCTGAGGAAACTTTTGGCCAAAACCCACCATGTATGACATGCCCAATGGGTTGTTTCCTAGGATATAATCCGTCTGCATGATATTTGATTGCATTAGGAAAATTACCTATTATACTAAATAATGCAAAAAATTTATTATCAAAATATGTGAAAAATGCAATATAGCATGGTTTTAATATGGGAGAGAGTTTTCTTTGTTGGTATTGGCTTAAAGGAAAATCCTAAAGATTTTGTTACACATATAATCATAATCAATTCAATGAAATCGTTTTCCTTCAATTTACTGTGTGAAGATTCAAATCATTATCTACACATACTCTTTTAATCATATGATTTAATTAATAATTATATGACTTGTTTAAATGATATAATAGAGTATACATTAAAGTATGTAATAGTTCAGAGGAGATTAGTGAAATAACAAAATTTATCATTTTTTTTTTTTTGTGCTGTTTATACCATTAGCTAATATGTATAGTATTGCCCTTGCATTGAATTGAATCATTAGAAGGAAAATTGCTGAAAATTTTATTGAATCATGTTTTGTTTGATCATGATATTAATGTGATTGCATACCTGGCCTTTCGCGACTTCGATAAGCATATCTGGATTGGCAACAACATTATCACAATGAACTTCTTTATTCGCATCTCTCATATACCGAGCGTAAACAATAAAGAGGAAAGATAAAGATGTTGCATGTTGTATATTACTTCCTCCGGGTTTGAATAGAAGCCCACCTAAAGGTATATGATGAATCAATCTCAAATTAACGTCTTATATTTGATCCCCAATATACATATTTAACATTTCACACACACACACACAAAAAGGTTCTAAAAGAAAAGATAATTTTCATTTGAAATGTAACATTATATATTATAAATTTGAAGATGTATTTAATATTTGTCATTTTAAATTACAAGTCACGTGACACCATATAAAGAATTAGATAAAAAAAAAAAAAATCCTAATTATAAAATGAACTTTCTTCATTTTAAATAAAGTGTCTTTCATAAGATTCCAAAAAATTGTATTGTTACAATTCATATAAATATTGTCTTCCCTCCATAAACCGTTGCCTCAAACATTTTTTCTTTGTTCTTTGCAATTTCAAGAAATTTAAGTTGGTGGGTATGAACTAGCTAGTTGAGCCTAATATCCTAGTTATGAATTCAAACTGTCTATTTAGGCTGGTTAGAGAAAACTACCTGGAGTGTAAGTGACTGATTTGGTAGGTGAGTCGGGTAAGCATTTAATTGTAAAATTATTTATATCCCATGAAATTGTAAGCATTTAATTTTTATGTTTTAATTGTTGATGTGGTAACTCCACTTAGGATGCCATGTCAATTTGTAAGCATTTAATTGTAAAATTAGTTTGTAAGCATTACTCTAAACATTTTAGGTTAAATTATTGTTTTCGACACTAAACTTTGCATGAAATTCATTTTTCGTACCTAAACTTTGAAAATGTTCATTTTTACATATGAATTTCATCATTGACTCCTTTATAAAATGACGAAATTCATGTGTAAAAATGATTTTTATTTATTTATTTATTTATTTTTATTTTTTTAAAGTTTAGGGATGAAAAACAAAACTTGTGTATAGTTTAGGAACGAAAACAATATTTTAGCCAACATTTTAAAGGTGAAAACTATCTTATACATGCAACCAATAACGCACCCGAGTTCTATGCATTTAACTGTTTCATAAAATTAATGGTTAGAATAGATTATGTGCTCTTTATACAATTAGCTAGTAGGAGCATATCAACTACAATAGTTTAATATACAATTTCTGCAATGCTCCAATAATAATACGTCATCCAGTGACGGAGTCAAAAATAAAATTCTAAGGGGAGCCAAAATAAATATATAAAAAAATTAAATATTAATCCAAAAAATAATCTATCATATTTATATCACAACAATAACAACTACCAAATCTTATTATCAATATTTTTGAGATCGGTAAATTGCTAATTCTTAACGAAATTCGTAATTTTTTTAAAAAAGAAAAAGAAAATAAAGAAAACTTCTATTAAAGAGATTTACAAATCTATTTATAGGAACATATATTTTAAATATGTATTGATTTAATGAATTATGTATGAAATAAGTGTATTAAGGAAAAATAATAATGCATTAATCATTTATATAAACTTATTTGTTTTTAATAAAATATGCTTTAGATATACTTTGATCTAATGAGTTACATATTGTATAAGAGTAATATAAGAAAAAAGAAAATGATGTATCAATCATTTACATAAATGTAATACAATTTAACAAATAAAAATAAAAATCCAAGGGGGACATTAATTAAATTTTATACCTAAATTAATATTTTTTATAAAAAAAAAATGCAAGGGGAAGGGTAAAATTGTAAAGGCTAGGGGAGCTATGGCTCCCCCTAACCCCCTCTCCCTCCGCCTTGACGTCATCTAATAAAAAATATATGTGATGTGTTAAACCCAACAAATATGTCAGATATTGAATCAGATTTTAATATTAAATGACGTGTTATTACTGAAATATTGCAGAGATTGTATATTAAACTATTGCAGCGGATATGGTTCCTTAGCTAATATTTATAGAATTGCTCTTGCATTGAATCATTAGAACGAAAATAGCTGGAAACTTTTATTGAATCATGTTCATATCAACGACCTAGCTCCAGATCTCATCCAAGTAGCAATTAGATTTGCATAAATCATAATCTTGGTTGGCAATTAGGAAAGCTACATTTCGCCAAAAAAAAAAAACTTGTCCATGTTGATTTGGGGCGTCTATATAAATCCATCAAAATCCACATCTAAATTTTTTAGCCCAAAATGGAAGATTTGGATTTGGAGGCCCAAATCAATTTCCCCTCTGAAAACTTTCCAAACGGGCCAACTAAAAGAAAAAGGCCCAAATTCACACTATTATTCATAAACCTCAGCAAGTTGGAGTAAAATCATTCAAATTTTCATAAACCTCAACAAGTATTACTATTTACTCATTCCTTAATCAAACAGATCCCCACAACATACATTCTGTAAAGTGGAAAAAGCAAAAGAAGTTGAAATAATACATAAGAAAAACTCACCACGGACAATTCATGCTATATACTTCAAACAAATCAACAAAAACAGAGCATAAGCATGGACTTATTCACTAATTCACGTGATTTTTTATTTGAGAAGCACCAAACGATGTCAAGCCTACATAGTAATAATATATTCGTGGTAGTTCGAGGTTACTTCTGAAGGTACTGACGGCAATTTTTCCATTAAATTTTAATCCAAAAGATGTGGGTTTATGAATAGAGTGTGATTATATTTTAATCAAAAGATGTGGGTTTATGAACAGAGTTTGATTATTATTTTTTTAATCCAAAAGATGTTGGTTTATAACAGAGTTTGATTATTATAATCTTATTGGCTCTAAGTTAGATGTAATCAAACTCTGTTCATAAACCACATCTTTTGGATTAAAATATAAGCAAACTCTGTTCATAAACATGAATTAAAGAACGTCATCCTATTTATGAATAGAGTTTTATTATATTTAAATCCAAAAGATGAAAATGCTTGGATAATTAATTGGTTTATATGGATCCTTTATTATATTTAAATCCAAAAGATGAAAATGCTTGGATAATTAATTGGTTTATATGGATCCTCTCAAATGCTTGGATAATTAATTGGTTTATATGGATCCTTTATTATATTTAAATCCAAAAGATGAAAATGCTTGGATAATTAATTGGTTTATATGGATCCTCTCAAATGCTTGGATAATTAATTGGTTTATATGGATCCTTTATTATATTTAAATCCAAAAGATGAAAATGCTTGAATCATAAATATAATGAAAACATAATTTGTCAAACTGTCACTTTATTTAAATCCAAAAGATGAAAATGCTTGGATAATTAATTGGTTTATATGGATCCTCTCAAATGCTTGGATAATTAATTGGTTTATATGGATCCTTTATTATATTTAAATTCAAAAGATGAAAATGTTTGGATAATTAATTGGTTTATATGGATCCTCTCAAATGCTTGGATAATTAATTGGTTTATATGGATCCTTTATTATATTTAAATCCAAAAGATGAAAATGCTTGAATCATAAATATAATGAAAACATAATTTGTCAAACTGTCACTTTCATCTACTCATCTTTTGGATTTAAATATAATAAAACTCTATTCATAAATATTATGAAAACATAATTTGTCAAACTGTCACTTTCATATCATAAGTTGGGAATTGGTTCACCCAGTGTAAACTTTTCGTAGGAGCGACGGTCCCACGTGGTGACAGCTTATTGGTGGCTATGATCGTTAAATAGGGATGCTAAACTACATTTCATATAAGCTATATACAATTTTTAACGTCCGATCGGAACCTTTGCTACAAATTGCAAAGTCTGTTCTCTGGAAGGAATTGCAAGATATTAAAAACAAAGAATTCTGTTTTTTCTTCCGAATGGAATGGTACCCAAAATCATATTTAATCCCTTCAATTTGAGTCAGGGTTAAGGAACCTGACCTCTAAATTTGATAATTTTTTATATGATTTTCCACTGAATTTTGATGACAGATTAGACCCAAAGAATTCAAAGTAATTAAAGAACATAACTAAATATATAGAGCATTAAAAGGCACATATGCCAGACCAAAAGATAATATCATACTACATAAATCACAAAGTTAAACAACTCAAATCTTCTCTGTACTCATACACAAAAATAATTTGGCAATAACTATCATGACAAATAAATTAGCCAACACAAAAATAGTCTCCAATCTCAAGTTAATAAATTTGCACTCCCACTCCACCCCACTTGAAATGTTTGCCAATATGGTGCTCTACTTGGATAATATCAGACGGAGATACTGAAACCTGCAAACAACAAACATGCTAACAAACATTAATATATGCAAGAAAAAAATAAATAAAATAATGAAAATAAAAATAACAGTCCTACGGATAAAATGATCCTAAACAAAATGAAGGCGGTGGGGCCTAAGGAACATCAGAACAAAATGATCCTAAGCAACAGTCCTACCGATAAAAAATAAAATAAAAACCAATAGAAAAAATATAGAAATTTTTAAGACAAAATCTAAAAAACCCATTAATTAAAAACTCAAATTCGGAAACCAAACCTCGAACCTCGGAGGGGGTTAGAGGAGTGCTGCGAAAAGAAAGGGTTGGAAGGAGTGGGTGGAGGCTAGGAGACCGACTGGGAGTGGCAGTATAGAGAGGGGATGAGAGCAACGGCACATTCAGGGCATGAGGATCGATTGGGACCAACGGAGGGGATCAACTGGGATTGGTGGCTCAAAGGAGCAAGGGGGGAAAGAGAGAGAGAGAGAGAGAGAGAGAGAGAGAGAGAGAGAGAGAGAGAGAGAGAGAGAGAGAGAGAGAGAGAGAGAGAGAGAGAGAGAGAGAGAGAGAGAGAGAGACAGAGAGAGAATATTTTGTTAGGGTTAACCAGTGGCGGCTCCAGGAATTTTTTCAGGGTGTTCATTACAAAATTTGAATATAACATCACCAAAAAAAAAAAAAATCATAATACATGAATCTTACGGTATAAAAGAATTTGATCTACTATTATAATCATCATGTTTATCTTATGTAGAAGATGAATCTTTCGGTATAAGTGATTTCTTTATCAGAAATTTCTCCATAGTATTAGCAAAAAAATAAAAAATAAACTATAAAGCATTTAACACGTGATGTGCAGATAAATAGACAAAAAGAATTTAATTTAATTAAGTTATATGATTAATTAAATTATCAATTAAACACTATTATTTTAGTTTTTAATATTAATTACAAAGCCACAAGCCACAAAGTGACAAAACCACAAACAACCAAATAAATAAACCACAAATTAATCAAAGCACAAACCCACACAGTAAAACTGTGAAGTGAAACAAACAAACTATCGCATATCAAACCATCACCAGTTGTTGTTATTTGGGCTTATTTTGCTATTATGATTGTTGTTTGAGTTAATTTTTTATTGTTATTTGGGTATTTTTTTTTCTTGGGTTAAGTGGATTAAGTTTATTAGGATAAGAGTATTCAAAATTTATTTGAAGGTGTTCAAGATTTTATTTAAGGGTATTCAACACCTCTACAATACTTGTATTATTATTATTATTATTATTTTTCCCTTTGTTTTTAACACTTCAGAGTGTGCAATTGCACACCCTCATCTGTACGTGGAGCCGCCCCTGGTTAAGGGGGTTAACCAAGGGTTAAGTGGGGTCATGTGCAATGCATATGACTGGACACATGTCTAATGATAAGTTGTGCCACCTAATGGGTTGGAGGAATTACCTCCAACCCGGGTTGAAACTAAACTTTATCCTTGTGAAAGTCTCAATTCATTTTGAAATTAAAGTGATAAGAACATCTTAGAGTTCAAAAATAAACATGTTTAGATTTCTTAAATTGGTAAATTTACTTATGATCTTCTTTGATTTATCTTTTTATTTGGTCAATAATTCAACTCAAATGCGTGTTATAATGACCAATATAGAGATGACGCAAATTTTTTTTTTGATAAATTTTTAGGCATCCTGTCACCGCAGAGGGTATGTGCCCATTATCTTTATCCTCCCTGGGCTCACCCACATCTGAGGGAGCATAGAGATGACGCAAATTGAAGCAAATCAGATGGCAATGATGCATGAATATAATAACGCGTGATATGGGTCCCACTAGCTACTCCCTCTTATTACACCAAAAAAATAACCCTTTATAAGCAAACCTCCTCTACAGTTGCACTTTCGCATTGGTGAGAAGATGAATATAATAAGCAAACCTCCTCTACTGTTGCACTAATCAGCAAACATCCTCTACTTTTGCACTTTCGCGTTGGTGTTGTACTTTCACATTACTGTTCAATCGCAATAAAGATGAATATAATAATGCGTGATATGGGTCCCACTAGCTACTCAGTAACCAAATCCCTCTTATATAATAAAGGGTGTGGATTCCCAGCCATGCTACAGTAAAATCGAGGCTCATTAGAAAAACACGTGTCAACCTATGACTCGTCGGACGCTCCTCCAGTGCACAAATCCTTTCATCATGGAATCAGTTTATTGATGCATGACTTTATTTGTAGTAAACACGTGTCAACCTATGACTCGCTCGGACGCTCCTCCAGTTCACAAATCCTTTCATCATGGAATCAGTTTATTGACGCATGACTTTATTTGTAGTATGCTTTCCATGATGATGTCCTAAAGTATCTACAGGCCATTTGCTGTGGGACTTTTGACGTTCGCGGCTATTTAGAATTTTCATACTCCAAAAGTCCAACTTCATTTTCTTACGAGCATAAATATGAGACACCCAGGTAAGTTAATTATTCATTTGCTTCAAACCTCCTCTTTGTTACACTTTCGAATTGGTGAGAATAGCAAATATCTTATATTTCCAATTTCTAATTTTATTTTTGTTGGTTCCAGTTCCAGTATGTTCTAAAAGAATTAATTTCCTCTTGTTATTGCAGTGAAGAAATGTCGTTGCATTTGGTCACTAAACAAATTGTTGAAATACTTGGACTGGTGGTATCCATCATCATACTCATCATCATCATGGCACGCATTCTCGCGCCAAAGAAGTGGAAGCCTGACAACACTAGTATTGGTACTGGTAATGGTACTGATACCCAACTTTCTGAAGGCAACAGTGCTGTCGTTACCATCGGCAGTAACCTCGAACTAGGCCTCGACTCTATAGTCTGATACCAAACTTTCTGAAGGCGACGTTGCTGGCGTTACCATCGTCTTGAGTGAATAAGTTTACTCTTTTGCTCTGTTTTTGTTTGTTTGTTTCAAGCATGTAGTATGAATTGTGTGTTGTGAGCTTTTTCTTATGTATTATTTCGATTTCATTTCGTTTTTCTACTTTACAAAATCTATATTTGTGTGGATCTATTTGATTAATTAATGAGGAGAGTGATGGTATTCCAATACTTGTTGAGGTTTATGAAAATTTGAATGATTTTACTCCAATTTGCTGAAGTTTATGAATAATAGTGTAAATTTGGGCCTTCTTCTTTCAGTTTGGCCTTTTGGGAAGCTTTCATCATGGAATCCGTTTTGGGCTCACAAAGTAAAGATATGGATTTTGATGGATATACAAGCCCCAAATCAACATAGACAAGTCAATTTTATTTTTTTATTTATTTTTAGAAATGTTGTTTTCCTAATTACCAACCAAATATTATGATTTATGCAAATATAATTGCTCTTTGGATGAGATCTAGAACAGGGTTGATGATATGGTGTAGATGTAATTACTTTAATATTTCCCTCGACAAAGAACCAACTAAGGTTGTCTTTTGGTTATATTCATTTTGTCTATAGCCATCTTTCTCGTCTTATATACCAAATGTTAGATTTTCCAATCCAAAATATTGGGTTGAACCAAACACAAGTAGATAAGTAGCTCAAAATTACGAATACAAATCATGTGTTCCCTTTGATGTGTTCAAGTTTTTGCTCCATCAATCACAATTTGGCAAATTTTTATTTTTATTTTTCTTATATAATAATTAAAGTTTAAAAAAAAAAAAAAAAAATCAGACACGTAGCATATTGCAGCTGGTGAAGTATAAGTGGAATATAAAAAAATGGGTCCAAAAATATTTATTTCAAAATTACATGTCTCACAAAAAGTTTTAAACTCAACCAGTAGTCTAGTATATTTGTTTTTGTCAATTTATTTTTTCAAGTCAAGATTTTGGCTCACTTTAAATAAATAAACTAACGAAATACGTCAAATGTCGTTTTGGGCCATTTTTATGATAAAGAATGTGGGCAAACCCACTGCTAAATAAACTAACCAAATATATCGTTTTGG
>OU015763.1:43210746-43441141 GCA_907173295.1 Fagus sylvatica | reverse complement strand
TTTTTTTTTTTTTTTGAAATATGATAGAAATTCTAATCTAAACTTACACACACGTATATTTTGAAAATCTCAGGGATTGAACCCACACCCTCATAGAGGGGGGCTTTTTGAGGAGGGGATTACCACTGGGCCGAATACCCAAGTGGCTTAGACTAATCTACTCTAAACCATTAATTGGTCTCGTTATAGTTCACCATGTCAATTAAAAAATCTAAAATTTTATTTATTTATTATTATTTGATAAATAATAAAAATTTTAATCTAAACTCTTACACATATGTATATTTGGGGATCCTCAAAATTGAATTCACACCTCTTTTAGACTTTTTGGAAACATGAATTAATACCGGCCAAAATGACCAAGTGGCTAAAATCTAAGTTGCCTCGACATCAACCCCTACTAATGGAAATTCTAAACTTAAAAACTTTTGAAGGTAGTATCTTATTCTTATTCTTATGAAACAGTTAAAACTCACAACATATAGAACTCGGGTGGACCGTGGTTTTCACTCTTTAACATCTTTATCTCTTCGTGGGCAACTATGCTGACATGGATTTGAGTTTGGTAATTGCTTAATTGATGTGGCAAACTCTGATTGAGCCAGTTAGATTGCATGCGTTGGAGTTGCATATTTATACATTACACGTGATACTGCCCCATACCTCTAAATTCTCAAAGATTTCACAGTAGAGCTTCAAGTTTGACCATTTGAACGAAGCAAGGCACAAAAAATAAAAATAAAAATAAAAAATCGAAGAAGTTAGAACAAGATGCAGCAGAGAAAATCAGCTTCTGGAAGACCTTCTGGGACGGACGGCTCAGATTTCTCCTATCGTATGGTTGTCGATTCACGTAAGCTTCACTCTCACCTACCCCAAATTTCTTTTCTTTTCTTTTCCTATTTTCTGTTTGGTTCCCGAGAAAGTCATGGAAAAGGAACAATTGTACGAAATCAGCTTAGTTTAGTTTAGCGGTGGTGTCTTACTTTTACTGGATCGCGAAATGTCGTAACATTTGAAAAAACTTCTTATACTTTCTCTCGCATTTTCTCTGCGATCAAGAGCATTAGGGTTCTTCATTCTCAGCTTTCCCATTTATAAAAAGAACCTTTTTTTCTTGAATTTTAGGGTATCAAAAGGTAGCTAAAGAGAAGTCTCGACTATACTCTCTAATTTCCACTCAGGTACATTTCTCTCTCTCAATTTTTATTTTTTTTCTTCCAATTACCATTTTTGATAATGTATATCTCTGTTCTAGAATCTATACTATGTTATTGGATTTATTTCTCCTGAATGTGAAGAACTTGTATCTAAGTTGTGTTACCTGCATAATATAGATAGTCAATTATAGGATTAGATGTTCATGTTTGAACTCTATTTTAAACTGTTTCTCCTTGCATTCCTGCTCAATGCGAGTAATATGGTAATACCTGTTTCTCATTGACCAGAAAAAAGGTGGCTGCTTTGGTGGAATCGGATATTTTCCGTAAAAGTTGTTATTAAATTTGACTTGGGGATTGTTCTGACTGGTGGAAGATTGGTAAAGACTAGACCTTTTCAGGTGGTTTAGGTTTCAAACATTTAGGACGGATAGATTAGCAAGGCGTTCATTTTTGGGGTTATTTCAATTGAGATGTTTTGGTCTTCTTTATTGGTAGTTACACACACCCGTTGGTGCTTGAAACCACGACCTTGCCCTCTGCCTTAGTTTTACAAGGGGAGGAAGGAGGTGAAATTTGAGCTGGAGCTCATTGGTTGTGATTATCTTTATGATTTTCTTTCATGAAGTATAGTTTTGTATCCAACAGCTTTTATCTCGAGTGGCTGCCTTTGTATTTTCTATTGATTCGTTTTGCATTGTTTACTGCAGGCTGTCATTCATTCATTCAATTGGAGCTGTATACACATTTCTGACTTCATTAAAGGAGGGTCCTGATAGACTTGCTATTTCGACTATTGCCATTGATTTTCTTTCGTTGATAATAGGGGAATTTGGTAGGTGACCAAATCCTATATATCTTTTTCAAGCTACTTTGTACTTGTGCATCTGTTTCCAATTACTGGATGTATGTGCTTGTTGTATTGAAGGTCGAAGACGTAGCCGAGTTAGTTTCTTGAAAGTTTACATGGTTGCATCTACTGCCGCAACACTTCTCTGGATTGCTTGTGTTGCTAAGAGCAATTTTACATTAAGGGTAAGAAAGTTGAATTTTCTTGAATGTTGCTTATCATTGAGACATTAAAAAGAAATCACGAAATAAAATAAGAATATTTAAAAAAAATCAAGCAAAAGAAGCTAGGGAAACAAGATAGAGAAACCTTCAAAAGTTGCAAAGTAGTGGTTGATGATCAGATGAAGTTGTTTAATTAAATCCTTGAGTAATATATAAAAAAAAATTAATAATTCCTGAAGTCATTGGCACCAAATATCCAAGTTAATAGTGGATTTAGTTGATAACACATATTATATCGTTGCACTTCTTGTTGGAAAATACTGAACTTGTTTGAAGAGGAAACACAGACAGCAATTAAGTCCTTTGCTAATAATGGATCCACCATATATGTTTTAACAATATCAGAATATTCTTCTAAAGTTCTCCTACGTTTTGGTTTCACCAAGTATTGTTTGGGGAAAGAACAATAACTCCCTATATTGCTTTGAAAATCTTCTGCAGTTTGTTATTTTGGAGGATGTTTGTGTTGAGTTCTTATTGTTGATAGTTTCCCCAGATTTAGTGTTGTGTTAGATAGGAACTAACGGAGTGATTTGATAGATGTGCTTGTTTCTAATTAGTAAAACTAGATGACTCGTTGTAGTTGCTAAAATTGAGTCTTAATTATGAGAGCTTTTCTGAAAATCAAGCTCTTTATCAGACTGTCCAAAAACTATTTGCTCAAGGGGCTATGAGATTCGAGCCAGTGAATGGAATTAAGTTACTAGTTTTTAAATATTCTTAGGTTCAACTTGTTTTGTCACGTATGATTTCCATGACTACCATTTTAATTAGATTAGGTTCTTGTAAGTTTGAGGACACATTTCAAACACCTGACTGCTCTCTTTGTATCTTAGCAAAAATTGATGTTATGCTGCATTTGGTTACTAAGAAATGTGCGAAAAATTAAGGAAATTTATATGTTTTTGAACCTTATGAGACTGTGTCTTTCTACTACAACTAAACTGCCTAAGGAGCATGCCTTCGTTTTGCTTTTTTTTTTTTTTTTTAAATAAATATTTGCTTCCTGATTCTCTTGAAGCAGAATTGACAGCTAGAATATTTGATGCAAAGTTTTAAATTTTGTGCTTTATTGTGGGTTGTCTCACTAAACAAACAGTGAACAAAATACTTAGTAATTTTTTTTTTGGCAATTCCTTTCCTACTGCATCTCTAAACAAGCAGTGGATTTAAATTCCTAATGCCATCTCCAAAAAATAAACTGGCAGAGATGAGCTGTGCCCTAAAACAGTAAGTTCCAAGGGATGGTATTGCTAAACTTGTTTTGTGTTGATACTTTTCCGTGTGGTACACTAATGCATTGCATTTGTATGTTAGATAGGTATGTTAGATAGGGTATTGAGCAATCAAGCCAAAGTAGTAAAAAGAAGGCCAGCACTAGCTAGTGGCAGCAAGGACAAGGGAAAGGCAAAGGTCTAGGCCAATGGGTTTGGTGGAAATTTTGATTTTTTTGTGAAACATTTTTTGCATAACTAGGTTGGGACACCGAGTATATATAGGCTATTTTGGATACATGTATATCATGTATGCTGACTGATTAGTGATGGGCCTGTATACTTTTGTTATTCAAACTGCTGTGAAAGTGTAATTACTGCTCCCAATGGTGTCCATTTTTTGTGAAACAATTTACTTATTGTCAACACTCAAGGATATTTCAAGCATGGCAGATTATTATTCATGGTTATTCAATATTGATTTGAATTGCTTACACTTTTTGACATATTCTGTTAGCTCAACAGGTTACACTTTTGTTCAAGGTTATGCGCACACTGCATGGCAGATCTAATTGACAGTAAGGGAACAACTTGGCCATAGAGCTAAGTAAAAGAAAGGATAAAAATTGTCCAAAAATTGTTCATCCATGAAGTATCCATTGAATTTTATCATTTCCAGTTTCAACTAAACCATATGAATATGTAAATTATTTAGTAGTAGGAACTGATACTTTGAAATTCACATTGACATTTGATGGAATTATTTAGTAGCAAGCACAGGTAGCCAATGTAGCACAAGGTGAAAACCTTTTGAGATAGTAAATTTGGAAAAAACAAATATTACATCCATGGATTCCTTTAATATCAAAAGGTTGAAGATTTATTACACAAATGCATTCATCTAATATGGAATTGTTCTAAACATTACACTCATTATGATCTCTCAGCTTTTCTTTCACTTTGTTACATTACATCCCAAACAAATCGCATTTTGAGTGACAAGAGATTTGGTTTTCATTAAGCTGGAAACCTTCTGGCATCATGGGGCCGTAGAGAGTGAATGTAGTCTGATAGAACCAGAGAACCTGGAGAGCTATAGCAAATTAGCAATGCCACTGCATAAATCAACTGGGAAGCTGCTTGGTAAGAGGGCTCCAGCAACAGTGGACAGTATGCAAAGCAGCAAAGCCCTATCAGGAGAACAAGGAGAAGGTGATACTGTGGTAGTACCCTTCAAGGCCTTTATAGGCTGTTGAGTGAAAGTAAAATAGGAGCCACTCAGCACTCAGCACAGAATGCTGTGGCAGCATTCAAAAATAAAATCTTGCTATCGACAATGATGGTTGGGTTAATTTCAGCAATTACAATACAAATGCAAGATATGATGTGGTGAACCTATTTTTATCAAGCAGACAGAATTTGGGTGATAGTACTGGAAGCACCGGATTTAAAACGACAAGGTGCACAATATATTGATCAAATTCAATTGTAAGTTTCAGAAAAACTGAAAGGAAAAAAAAATTGCAATTATACTCTTCAGGCTTCTTGAGGCAATGCTTCAAACAATATAATTTGGTACATACCCAAAGTTTGAGTCTTAAAAAAAAAAATCATTATATGTAACTAACTCAAATAATATTTTTTCAATTATAATTTATTTATTAATTATAGATTTGTGAAGGGATACAAAATTTTAGCCGTAGTGTTTACTATATATAAAAAAAGAATAAGTCAATTAAGTAGCTTGTGAATAGGCTTGAGTTTGTTTGACAATAAAATAAACGAAGCTTGAATATGTAATCTAGTTTATTGATAAGCTCGAGCTCGGCTCGTATTTGAAATAAAATAAAATGAAAAACCCTGAACATTTTATACTTGACTCGACTCAACTTGTTTATATTCTTATTAATGGGTTTGCCCACATTCTTCATCATAAAAATGGTCCAAAACGATATATTTGGTTAGTTTATTTAGCAGTGGGTTTGCCCACATTCTTTATCATAAAAATGGCCCAAAACGACATTTGACGTATTTCGTTAGTTTATTTATTTAAAGTGAGCCAAAATCTTGACTTAAAAAAATAAATTGACAAAAACAAAGATACTAGACTACTGGTTGAGTTTAAAACTTTTTGTGAGACATGTAATTTTGAAATAAATATTTTTGGACCCATTTTTTTATATTCCACTTATATTTCACCAGCTGCAATATGCTACATGTCTGATTTTTTTTTTTTTTTTTTCATTTTAAACTTTAATTATTATATAAGAAAAATAAAAATAAAAATTTGCCAAATTGTGATTGATGGAGCAAAAACTTGAACACATCAAGGGGAACACATGATTTGTATTCGTAATTTTGAGCTACTTATCTACTTGTGTTTGGTTCAACCCAATATTTTGGATTGGAAAATCTGACATTTGGTACATAAGACAAGAAAGATGGCTATATACAAGGCAAACATAACCAAAAGACAACCTTATTTGGTTCTTTGTCAGGGGAAAATATTAAAGTAATTACATCTACACCATACCATCAACCCTGTTCCAGATCTCATCCAAAGAGCAATTAGATTTGCATAAATCATAATATTTGGTTGGCAATTAGGAAAACAACATTTCTAAAAATAAATAAATAAAATAAAATTGACTTGTCCATGTTGATTTGGGGCTTGTATATAGATCCATCAAAATCCATATCTTTACTTTGTGAGCCCAAAACGGAAGGGTTGGATTTGGAGGCCCAAATCAATTTCCATGATGAAAACTTTCCAAACTGGTCCACTGAAAGAAAAACGCTCAGTTCACACTATTTATTCATAAACCTCTGCAAGTGGGAGTAAAATCATTCAAATTTTCATAAACCCAACAAGTATTGGAGTGAATTATTCATTACTTGATCAAACAGATCCACACAAACATACATTCTATAAAATGGAAAAAGGAAAAGAAATCGAAATAATACAAAAGAAAGCTCACAACAGACAATTCAAGCTACATGCTTGAAACAAACCAACAAAAACAGAGCATGACCATGGACTAATTCACTCCAGACGATGTGAAGCCTACATAGGAGTAATAGATCCGAGCTCTACTTGGAGGTTACTGCCGATGGTAACGCCAGCACTGTTGCCTTCAGAAAGTAGGGTATCAGTACCATTACCAGTACCAATACTAGTGTTGTTAGGCTTCAACTTCTTTAGCGCGAGAATGCGTGCCATGATGATGAAGAGTATGATGATGGACACTACCAGTCCAAGTATTTCAACAATTTGTTTAGAGACCAAAAGCAACGACATTTCTTCACTGCAATAACAAGAGGAAATTAATTCTTTTAGAAACTGAAATGTGAGAAGTGACTGAAAGAGCTAGCAAGAGAGGCTATATAAGGAGAGAGACTGTTGAGGGGGTCATATTTATGCTTGTATAACACTAGTTGAAAAGACAAACATCTCGTTATTGTTCACCATTGCACAGGGTATATTTGTCTTTTCAACTAGTATATACCCTGTGCAATGGTGAACAATAACGGGGGGTCATCAAATTCTAAAAGTTGACTCCCCCGCCATTGTTAAATATAGTATATACACGTTAATTTACCAAACAACCCCTACTTTAGCAATTTATTTTTGCTCCAATTTGGTAAATTAACGTGTATTGCTCCCTACACGTTAATTTACCAAACAACCCCTATTTACCAAAAATAAATTGCTAAAGTAGGGGTTGTTTGGTAAATTAACGTGTATATACTATATTTAACAATGGCGGGGGAGTCAACTTTTAGAATTTGATGACCCCCCGTTATTGTTCACCATTGCACAGGGTATATACTAGTTGAAAAGACAAATATACCCTGTGCAATGGTGAACAATAACGAGATGTTTGTCTTTTCAACTAGTGTTATACAAGCATAAATATGACCCCCTCAACAGTCTCTCTCCTTATATAGCCTCTCTTGCTAGCTCTTTCAGTCACTTCTCACATTTCAGTTTCTAAAAGAATTAATTTCCTCTTGTTATTGCAGTGAAGAAATGTCGTTGCTTTTGGTCTCTAAACAAATTGTTGAAATACTTGGACTGGTAGTGTCCATCATCATACTCTTCATCATCATGGCACGCATTCTCGCGCTAAAGAAGTTGAAGCCTAACAACACTAGTATTGGTACTGGTAATGGTACTGATACCCTACTTTCTGAAGGCAACAGTGCTGGCGTTACCATCGGCAGTAACCTCCAAGTAGAGCTCGGATCTATTACTCCTATGTAGGCTTCACATCGTCTGGAGTGAATTAGTCCATGGTCATGCTCTGTTTTTGTTGGTTTGTTTCAAGCATGTAGCTTGAATTGTCTGTTGTGAGCTTTCTTTTGTATTATTTCGATTTCTTTTCCTTTTTCCATTTTATAGAATGTATGTTTGTGTGGATCTGTTTGATCAAGTAATGAATAATTCACTCCAATACTTGTTGGGTTTATGAAAATTTGAATGATTTTACTCCCACTTGCAGAGGTTTATGAATAAATAGTGTGAACTGAGCGTTTTTCTTTCAGTGGACCAGTTTGGAAAGTTTTCATCATGGAAATTGATTTGGGCCTCCAAATCCAACCCTTCCGTTTTGGGCTCACAAAGTAAAGATATGGATTTTGATGGATCTATATACAAGCCCCAAATCAACATGGACAAGTCAATTTTATTTTATTTATTTATTTTTAGAAATGTTGTTTTCCTAATTGCCAACCAAATATTATGATTTATGCAAATCTAATTGCTCTTTGGATGAGATCTGGAACAGGGTTGATGGTATGGTGTAGATGTAATTACTTTAATATTTTCCCCTGACAAAGAACCAAATAAGGTTGTCTTTTGGTTATGTTTGCCTTGTATATAGCCATCTTTCTTGTCTTATGTACCAAATGTCAGATTTTCCAATCCAAAATATTGGGTTGAACCAAACACAAGTAGATAAGTAGCTCAAAATTACGAATACAAATCATGTGTTCCCCTTGATGTGTTCAAGTTTTTGCTCCATCAATCACAATTTGGCAAATTTTTATTTTTATTTTTCTTATATAATAATTAAAGTTTAAAATGAAAAAAAAAAAAAAAAAAAATCAGACACGTAGCATATTGCAGCTGGTGAAGTATAAGTGGAATATAAAAAAATGGGTCCAAAAATATTTATTTCAAAATTACATGTCTCACAAAAAGTTTTAAACTCAACCAGTAGTCTAGTATATTTGTTTTTGTCAATTTATTTTTTCAAGTCAAGATTTTGGCTCACTTTAAATAAATAAACTAACGAAATACGTCAAATGTCGTTTTGGGCCATTTTTATGATAAAGAATGTGGGCAAACCCACTGCTAAATAAACTAACCAAATATATCGTTTTGGACCATTTTTATGATGAAGAATGTGGGCAAACCCATTAATAAGAATATAAACAAGTTCGTCAAGTCAAGTATAAAATGTTCGGGGTTTTTCATTTAATTTTATTTCAAACACGAGCCGAGCTCGAGCTTATCAATAAACTAGATTACATATTCAAGCTTCGTTTATTTTATTGTCAAACAAACTCAAGCCTATTCACAAGCTACTTAATTGACTTATTCTTTTTTTATATATAGTAAACACTACGGCTAAAATTTTGTATCCCTTCACAAATCTATAATTAATAAATAAATTATAATTGAAAAAATATTATTTGAGTTAGTTACATATAATGATTTTTTTTTTAAGACTCAAACTTTGGCTATGTACCAAATTATATTGTTTGAAGCATTGCCTCAAGAAGCCTGAAGAGTATAATTGCAAATTTTTTTTTTTTCTGAAATTTACAATTGAATTTGATCAATTTCATATGCGTGGAAGAAGCAGTGGACAACCTGATAATAGCAAAAGCAAAGTTGTAATCTTTCTAACAAAATTCACTCATGCTTTGACTCCACATGACTCCAAATCCTAGCTAACCAAAGATTAAAAGTAACGCAGTTTTCTCACAATAATAGTGACGTTTTGTTTGCTTCTCTGTTATCGATGTGGGATATGCGTGGAAGAAGCAGTGGACAACCTGATAATAGCAAAAGCAAAGTCCTAATCTTTCTGACAAAATTCACTCATACTTTGCCTCCCAATCCAAGCCAGTAGTCTGTAATAATGAACTTATTCCTCCAGCGATGAAAGAAGCCTGTTGGAAGGATGTAATGTTTTCTTCTTGTTGTTAATGATATTATTCAATTATCAAAAAAAGCATATCAATTTTTTTCTAGAGATCAAAGGTTTGGAAAGTGAGAGAAAAAACAAGTGGTGGTAGTGGTACGGTCGTTGTACCGGCCACTCTTTTGCTTCAAGTGTGAACCAACTTCATCTAGTGGTTTTGCTTTTAATTTTGAAATACAAATATTTTCTAACAAATCTTGTTCAATAGATAATATGGTTAATCCATTTAATATTTTTTGTAACATAGTTGATCGCAAGTAATATTTTTATAATTTTAATTTTGAAAAACTTCTTTCAACGGATGCGACTGTGACAAGTATAGTCAATAATATTCTATATGCAATAGATGCATTTGAAACAATTCAATTCCTTGATAAAATTAAGTATATTTGTCACTGTCTTTTTTTCTTTTGGTAAAATTTATAAGATTTTTAAGTCTGAAAATAAATCAATACCATCAAGATCAAATAAATTATCAGGTTTTAAAAAACCTTCAAGATTAACATAATATTTTTTCAAATTATTATAATTTAGTGAAATTAGCTTCTTCACATCAAATAAATACCAAAAATTGTTCTCATACATATTTGCGTTAGAGAAATAAATTATTATTAGGCTTAATTTAAAGACTTATTTTAAATATATGGGCCTTTTTAATTTTTGTATATATAAATATATTGAAGCCTTTCAATAAGGGCTTTAAAAAATTTTGAGATGAGGTATAATTTTGAGGAGTAAATACGTTTGTGGTTGAACTCAGAACCATCATTTCTATTTAGTTTGTCATCCTATCCCACAAAGATATGGAGGGTGCGCAATTTAACTTAACCTTCACCCCCAAGAAAATATGAAGGGTTGAGATTGTAGGAAAGAGGAGCACGTCAAGTGCGACAAAGGAAGATAATAATTTGTTTCGATCTGTACGTGGAATTTTTGGAATGCAATTGGAATTCTCCAATCCAATCACGTTTTGTTATTCATTTAAAGACTTGTTTTAAATATATAGGCCTTTTTAATTTTTGTATATATAAATATATTGAAACCTTTCAATAAGGGCTTTAAAATTTTTTGAGATGAGGTATAATTTTGAGGTGAGGCCTAGAACGGTTGCCCACCTCGCTCTTGACCAGGGCCACCCGCCTAAACATGATTATATAAGAGGGATTATTTGGGTGTGAATAGGTAATATCTTATATAAAGGGTTATTTTTTTGGTGTAATAAAAGGGATTTGGTTACTGAGTAGCTAGTGGGACCCATATCACGCATTATTGTATTCATGCATCATTGCCATCCGATTTGCTTCAATTTGCGTCATCTCTATATTGGGATGGAGACCATGCCATCTAATTTGCTAATAAATTCGTGTAATACCGATTGTTGGGTACACCATATTACATGAATGTTAAGTACCATCATACAATGCTAATAAATGGTACTTTGCGTTGTCCACTTTGCATCCGATTTCGCTACTTCCACACACACACACACACACACACACACACACACACAAAAAAAAAAAACACTCGTGTAATACTAATTGTTGGGTACACCATTTTACATAGTATTACAAGGGATAAAGTTTAACTTCAATCCGGGTTGGAGAAAATTCCTCCAACCCATTAGGTGGTACCACTTATTATTGGACATGTGCCTAGTCATGTGCATTGCACATGACCCCATTTAACCCTTGGTTAACCCCGTTAACCCTAACAAAATATTCTCTCTCTGCCTCTCCCGTAATTCACTCTTTCAACTCTCTCTCTCTCTCTCTCTCTCGTCCCCCCTTGCTCCTCTAAGCCACTGATCCCAGTCGATCCCCTCCGCTGGTCCCAGTCGGTCCCCCCTGCCCTGAATGTGTCGCCACTCCCAACCCTTCTTTATACTGCCACTCCCAGTCGGTCCCCCAGCCTCCACCCACTCCTTCCAACCCTTTCTTTTCGCGGCACTCCTCCGACTCCCTCTGAGGTTCGAGGTTTGTTTTCCGGATTTAAGTTTTTTATTAATGGGTTTTTCAGATTTTGTCTTAAAAATTTCTATATTTTTTTCTATTGGTTTTTATTTTATTTTTTATCCATAGGACTGTTGCTTAGGATCATTTTGTTCTGATGTTCCTTAGGCCCCACCGCCTTCATTTTGTTTAGGATCATTTTATCCGTAGGATTGTTGTTATCTTTTTTTTTTCATCTTGCATATATTAATGTTTGCTAGCATGTTTGTCGTTTGCAGGTTTCAGTATCTCCGTATGATATTATCCAAGCAGAGCACCATATTGGCAAACATTTCAAGTGGGGTGGAGTGGGAGTGCAAATTTATTAACTTGAGATTGGAGACTATTTTTGTGTTGGCTAATTGATTTGTCATTATAGTTATTGGCCAAATTATTTTTGTGTATGAGTACAGAGAAGGTTTGAGTTGCTTAACTTTGTGATTTATGTAGTATGATGTTATCTTTTTGTTTGGCATATGTGCCTTTTAATGCTCTATATATTTAGTTATGTTCTTGAATTACTTTGAATTCTTTGGGTCTAATCTGTCATTAAAATTCAGTGGAAAATCATATAAAAAATTATCAAATTTAGAGGTCAGGTTCCTTAACCCTGACTCAAATTGAAGGGATTAAATATGATTTTGGGTACCATTCCATTCGGAAGAAAAAACAGAATTCTTTGTTTTTAATATCTTGCAATTCCTTCCAGAGAACAGACTTTGCAATTTGTAGTCAAATTTCTGTGAAGTGTGAACTATTGAGGGAAGAGGATTAATCAAAATATTTTTTATTGAAACAATTGTTCATAATTTGTGGGCCTGCATTTTGTTCACCAATGTAACCTCAAGAAGCTTAAGAAAATGCCTTGTCTTTTTTAATGCTGAATTGCATTATCTTCGCGATTTTTTTTTTAAAGATTTTTGTTGGAAAGAAATGTGAAAAAAAAGGCATAGATGATTAACATGTGATAACTAAGATGACTCTTGAGGCCAATTAATCTATTTCTGTTTATTGCAAGTTGAGCACTTTTTATTACTTAAAAGGCCTTTAAACAATTAGGCTTTTGGCTAATTTTTCTCATCTTCAACCAAACAATTTAGAGTTTTAAACAACCCTATGTAATTGAATAAAAAAGTTTGAATGAACCTTTTCAAGTATTATAAGTGTGTAAAGATACAAAAATTCCACAACTTGTTGAGATGACAATTGTGATTGGTGAACATAATTTTTATATAATGCATTAATCATAACATATCACGTAAACGATTATAAAAAATTTATGACAATTTTTGTGTCACTAAACTTATTAATAATGCCATGCATACCATCCTTAGGTTGATTTGGTAGGAGGTTACTATGATGCTGGTGACAATGTTAAATTCAACTTTCCAATGGCATTCTCAACGACCATTTTGGCATGGAGCGTATTAGAGTTTGGAAATTCTATGGGCTCGGATCTTTCACATGCTTTAGACTCTATTCGATGGGCCACAGACTATTTTCTTAAGGCCACAAGCATCCCTGGCTTTGTCTTTGCCCAAGTTGGTGACCCATATGCTGACCACAATTGTTGGGAAAGGCCTGAAGACATGGACACCCCCAGAACCCCTATGCAGTGAGCAAAAAATTCCCGGGCTCAGAAGTTTCAGCTGAGATAGCTGCAGCTCTTGCAGCCTCTTCCATGGTGTTTAGGTCCTTTGATCTTGAATATTCTGCAAGGCTTCTTAAAAGGGCTAGAATGGTAAATGAGACCCAACCCAATTCCATTTATTATAAATGATGAATTGCAAATTACACCCTTTTATTTTAGTATATTTCCAATTCAGTCCTCTAATTGTTTTTAGTCCTCTAACATTCATTTATTTCCAATGTAGTTCTTCTTTCTACTTCTTCTATCAAATGAAATCTGCATCATTATGTCCACCAAAACATTGTTTTGGGAAAGTGAAAATATTAAAACTAACGGTGAGATTGAATGGAACTAAATAGAATGATTAAATTGAACATATATTAAAGTTAAAAGTACTTAAATGAAAAAAATTAAAAAAATTAAAAGACTGAATTGATAACATGCGAAAGTTATAGAGTGTCAATTGAAATTGAGCTTATTATATATGTGGAACATGTTTACTTTTTTGTTATAAAAAAAAAAAAACATGTTTACTTTTTTAATGAATAAACATATGTGCTTAATTAACAATAATTATTTTGTGTATGAATTTGGTTTTTGAATTTGCTCATCAGTACCGGGGATCTTATAATGATGGTATTGGTCATTGGGTGTGCCCGTTTTATTGTGATTGCAGTGGCTACCAGGTGTGCATCAGAAAGTTGTTAATCAACTAGTTCATTAGTAATTAAGATCATTGTTCAACATGTATTCATCTTGTACTAATTTTCACATAAAAATAGATTAATTTATAATCCACAAAATCAATTGGGCATGTAAAACTTACAGCTTTGACTACAATTAGCAATCTTAACTAAGATATGTCATATGAGCATGTTAATCAATTGGTATGGTTAAATTGGTGAAAATTACATGTGGGTGACGAGTCAATTAATCTCTCTCTTCTCCCTTTTGACGACTCAAACTCCCTTTTGATTCTGCTTTCAGTTGTCTCATAACTGAGTCTAGCCACGAACAGTGTCTTGTATGGATCTCCGGAAACTAGCCCTTCTTTGTGTAGGAGTTTCACCCTTTTGGACAGGTGGACCATATTCCGAATCTCCAGGCTCGGCGAACTTAGTCACGAATTGCGCCATACCTGTTATGATGGCTGGAAAAGTGTTGCTTAAGGAAAAAAAAACAGGCGCTGCCCAGGGGGGTAAAAGCGGAAAAAAAGGAAAAAAAAAACACACGACTAAACCTAAAATCTCTCTCTTCTCACTCTCAAATTTCTCAAACAACGCCGCTCTCTCTCTCTCTCTCTCCACTCAGGCGCGGCACGCCGGCACCGTTCTCTCTCTTTCTCGTCACTCTCAGGCGTCATTTTCTCTCTCTTATCACTCTCTCAGGCGCCGCTCTCTGTCTCTCCGCCTTTCTTCGATCGCCGCCACTTACCGCCGCCCATCATCATCGTGAGTATCTCTCTTCTCTCTTTCACTTACTCTCACTTTCTATTTCAGTCTATTGCTCCTCACTTCTATTTCAGTCTATCGCTCCTCACCATTGGTTGTGTGATTTTCGATTTTTGTTGTTGACAGTGGATAGTTGTTCTTGGATTTCTCTTTCTCGTTGATTTTCATGAGGGTTTTGTGGGTTGTTTGTTGGGTTTGCAGAGAATTTTAATTTTTGGGTTCCTGAGTTGATTTCAATGGAGGATTTCGTGGGTGAAGAGAAAAAATTTGGTAAATGATTGGGTTTTTAAAAATACCGGTACGGCACCGCCACCGTATCGCACCAAAACCGCTGGATACCGAAGTATGTGGTATGGTATACGGTATTATGTATTGAATACCGCAAAGGGCGGTATGTTATCAAAAAACCCTAAATACCGTACCATACCGTACCGTGTACACCCCTAGTTGCCAGTACTCCACTCTTTCAAAATCAACTTGTCCAACGGTCCAACCATCTCCACATTGCAAACAAATTGCCTATTGGTATTGACGTAAACAAGAATTCAATAAACAATGCTAAGGAGCAAGCAAGGAATTAAAATTCATTAAATTTTTTCCATCCATATTCTCTCTGAGAAGAAAAGATAAACAGGGCAGTCACCATACTTATCATTATACTTAATGCTCTTACGGACGTTATCCTCACTACATCACTTTATAACAAAAAAATTGGCATCAGTATAATCCTTTGGGAAATCTGATTTGTTGTACTGTTCACGATTTGGAACAATCCTTCTCCTCGTCTACTATGATGTAATTCTCTTGGCTGCTGTGTGTTCATGCTTTATGCACACATTGAGTCTTATTTTAACAATATTTGCTTTATTGATAAAAAAAAAAAAAAAAAATCCTTCTCCTCGTCACTTTTTGCATTTATTGGCTCATACCCATGACATAAGATCCATTAAAATTGCATACCCAAGCAACGTTGCTTACCCATTGGAGAACAAAGATAAGATAGGAAGAAGATTATACCCATTTTGGGTATGCTTTAAAATTGCATACCCAAGCAACGCCCCCAATCATAATGTTTATGCCTGTAAATTCCAAATAACTTTAGGGTTGGTGAGGAAGAAGAAAGGGGCTGCATGTGAACTGTCGACGGTGAGAAGAAAGTGAAAAATGGGTAAGTGGAAACCTATAGCATTTAACCGAATAAATTCTCTCATAATAAAAACCCAACCACTTAAAAAAACAAAAAACAAAAATGAAAGAAAGAGAAATATGGGTAACCAGCGGTTATGTTCATCAGGTTCAGTGTTGAGGAAGGAGAAATGGGTTGGGGAGACGAAAAGAGAACCATGGGGTATTTAATAATTTCATATGGGGACAACTTAGTCACTTTGTTTTTTAACCGACTCTAGCTGGTCTGTGGGTCCCAAGTGTCACGTGTTTTGCACGTCACTAATTTTTTCATCCAAGTTAACACTAATTTAGATTAAGGGGTACTGGCTGTGCAATTTAGTTTAATTTGAGTGTAAATTGTTCAAATCGAAATTTTAAGGAATCATTGGAAAAGTGATGATAGTTAAGGTGATAAAAGGTAATTTCTCCTAACTTTTTAACATCTTTTATCTCTTCCTGGGCAACTATGCTGACACGGACTTGAGTTTAGAAATTGTTTAATTGACGTGGCAAAATCTGATTGGGCCATTTAAATTCCTTGCGTTGGAGTTGCATATTTGTACATTACACGTGATACTGCCCCATACCTCTAAATTCTCAGAGATTTCACGGTAGAACTTCGAGTTCGACCATTTGAACGAAGCAAGGCACAAAAAATAAAAATAAAAAATCGAAGAAATTAGAACAAGATGCAGCAGAGAAAATCAGCATCTGGAAGACCTTCTGGGACGGACGGCTCAGATTTCTCCTATCGTATGGTCGTCGATTCACGTAAGCTTCACTCTCAACTACCCCAATTTTGTTTTGTTTTCTTTTCCTATTCTCTGTTTGGTTCCTGAGAAAGTCATGGAAAAGGAACAATTGTACGAAATCAGCTTAGTTTAGTTTTACTGGATGGCGAAATGTCTTAAAATTTGAAAAAAAAAAATTGTACTTCCTCTCGTATTTTCTCTGCGACCAAACAGAGAGCATTAGGGTTCTTCATTCTCAGCTTTCCTATTTAGAAAAAGGAATAATTTTTTTCTTCAATTTTAGGGTATCAAAAGGTAGCTAAAGGGAAGTCTCGTCTATACTCTCTGATTTTCACTCAGGTACATTTCTCTCACTCAAAATTTTTTTTTTCTTCCAATTTTTTTGATAAGTAAAATGAAATTAATAATGTATTTCTCTGTTCCAGAATCTATACTATGTTATTGGCTTTATTTCTTGTGAATGTGAAGAACTTGTATCTAAGTTGTGTTACCTGCATAATATAGATAGTCAATTATAGGATTAGATGTTCATGTTTGAACTCTATTTTAAACTGTTTCTGCTTGCATTCCTGCTCGATGCGAGTAATACGGTAATACCCGTTTCTCATTGACCAGAAAAAAAGGTGGTTGCTCTAGTGGAATTGGATATATTTGAATTTGGGATTGTTCTGAGTGGTGGAAGATTGGTAAAGACTAGACCTTTTCCGGTGGTTTAGGTTTCAAACATTTAGAACGGATAGATTAGCAAGGCGTCATTTTTGGGTTATTTCAATTGAGATGTTTTGGTCTTCTCTATTGGTAGTTACACACACCCGTTGGTGCTTGAAACCACGACCTCGCCCTCTGCCTTAGTTTTACAAGGGGAGGAAGGAGGTGAAATTTGAGCTGGAGCTCATTGGTTGTGATTATCTTTATGATTTTCTTTCATGTAGTATAGTTTTGTATCCAACAGCTTTTATCTCGAGTGGCTGCCTTTGTATTTTCTATTGATTCGTTTTGCATTGTTTACTGCAGGCTGTCATTCATTCAATTGGAGCTGTATACACATTTCTGACTTCATTAAAGGAGGGTCCTGATAGACTTGCTATTTCGACTATTGCCATTGGTTTTCTTTCTTTGATAATAGGGGAATTTGGTAGGTGACCAAATCCTATATATCTTTTTCAAGCTACTTTGTACTTGTGCATCTGTTTCCAATTACTGGATGTATGTGCTTGTTGTATTGAAGGTCGAAGACGTAGCCGAGTCAGTTTCTTGAAAGTTTACATGGTTGCATCTACTGCCGCAACACTTCTCTGGATTGCTTGTGTTGCTAAGAGCAATTTTACATTAAAGGTAAGAAAGTTGAATTTTCTTGAATGTTGCTTATCATTGAGACATTAAAAAGAAATCACGAAATAAAATAAGAATATTTAAAAAAAATCAAGCAAAAGAAGCTAGGGAAACAAGATAGAGAAACCTTCAAAAGTTGCAAAGTAGTGGTTGATGATCAGATGAAGTTGTTTAATTAAATCCTTGAGTAATATATAAAAAAAGTTAATAATTCCTGATTTACAAATATCCAAGTTAATAGTGGATTTAGTTGATAACACATATTATATCGTTGCACTTCTTGTTGGAAAATACTGAACTTGTTTGAAGAGGAAACACAGATTAAGTCCTTTGCTAATAATGGATATTTTTTAACAATATCAGAATATGTTTTAACAATATCAGAATATTTTCTAAAGTTCTCCTACGTTTTGGTTTCACCAAGTATTGTTTGGGGAAAGAACAATAACTCCCTATATTGCTTTGAAAATCTTCTGCAGTTTGTTATTTCGGAGGATGTTTGTGTTGAGTGCTTATGGTTGATAGTTTCCCCAGATTTAGTGTTGTGTTAGATAGGAACTAACAGAGTGATTTGATAGATGTGCTTGTTTCTAATTAGTAAAACTAGATGACTCATTTTAGTTGCTAAAATTGAGTCTTAATTATGAGAGCTTTTCTGAAAATCAAGCTCTTTATCAGACTGTCCAAAAACTATTTAGCTCGGGCTATTAGATTCAAGCCAGTAAATGGAATCAAATTATTAGTTTTTAAATATCCTTAGCTTCAACTTGTATTTGTAACTTTTTAGGAGTAGTTTTGTACACTTTGTGTGCATAAGTATTTCCTCTATCTCAATAAAATTCTCTTATAAAAATAAAATAAAATGAAAGCTTCAATTTGTGCATCCTGCAATACTATACATTAACACATTATACAGTTAAATTGCTAGATTTTTCTTTAAGTCCCTATTCCATAATGATCCCCGTTATTGCCTCTTTATTTTCTTCCTATAAACTTTTCTTTTCTTTTATACGATTTTCATCTATTTCATGCTTCTCATCTGCTGAAACCTCCCGAGTCATTTGAGCTGGTTACTCCTCTTCCTCCTTCCTATGACCTCTCTCTATATATTTTTTTGATAGATAACAAAGATTTTATTAAAGAAGAACAAAAACTGCCTCGAAGTGCATAAAGCATGCACTAGGAAGAGCACAGAATACAAAAGGAAGAGAAAATACTAAGAAAAGCTCAAAGAAACAACAAAATCAGCAAGTGACAGGGCTGATGTAAAACCCCTAACCCGAGCCCAGTCAAAAAGAGTCCCAAAAAACAGCTCTATGAGCTTGGTCTGGGAATGATCTTTATCTTCAAAAACCCGACTATTTCGCTCTCTCCAAACAATCCACATTAGGCACAAAGGTACCAAGTTCCAGACCGATGAATTGTGTTTCCCAAAATAATTATACCAACCATAGAGAAGGTTAATAATATTATCCGGAAACACCCAAACCACCCCGAAAGAACGCAAAACAGAATGCCATAAACCAGAAGCAAGGCTGCAATGAATCAGAAGATGACTCCCCGTCTCCCCATCCATTCGACACATACTACACCACCCAGCCATGGTATAACCACGACGCATAAGATTATCACAAGTCAGAATCTTCCCCCAAGCAGCTGACCACCCAAAGAAAGAGACTCGGCTTGGAGCCTTAACTCGCCAAATGGCCTTCCAAGGGAATTTAATATCCTGAGCTCCATCTATAACATGATAAAAGGACTTGGTATCAAATACCCCATGATGCCGAGGCTTCCAATGCATAGAATTTGGACCAACTGAAGTAGGAATCCGAGAATGAATAAAATTAAAAAACGTAAGAACCTGAGCCATCTCCCAATCATTGAAATCTCGAATGAACAGAATGTCCCAAGTTCTGCCCCCATTAATACCCGAATTCACCAAACTAGAGGCAATGGATGCATCTTTAGCTAAAGAACAAGCAAAGAGCACTAGAAACTTAGATTTAAGCGGAATATTCCCACACCACTTATCATGCCAAAACCGAATTCGATTACCCAAACCAGCAACCAGCTCCACATGCTGATGGAAAAAGTCCCAACCTGAGATAATACCCTTCCAAAGGCTACAGCCGTGAGCTCCTCTAGCTTTCTTAGAGATCCAACCACCCCACTCTTCCCCATATTTTGCAACAATGACCCTTCTCCAAAGATGAGCCTCCTCTCTCCCAAACCTCCACAACCACTTACCTAAAAGAGCCCTATTAACCACGTCCACCTTCCTCACTCCCAAACCACCTTGAGCAACTGGAGAGCAAACAGTATTCCAGTTAACAAGATGATGAGTAAAACCATCCCCAAATCCGCCCCAAAGGAAATCACGCTGCAACTTTTCAATTCTCTTAGCCACAAGCTTCGGAATTTTGAAAAGAGACAAATAGTAAGTGGGAAGGCTTGAAAGGGTACTCTTCAACAAAGTCAACCTACCACCTTTCGATAAATAGATTTTCTTCCAGCCAGCCAACCGCCGTTCAATCTTCTCTAAGATAGGATTCCATATCGAAGAGGCTTTAAAAGAGGCCCCAAGAGGCAGGCCTAGATACAGCAAAGGAAGAGTACCTGTACGACAACAAAGAATATCTGCCAAATGAGGAAGATGAGGAACCGCCCCCACAGGAACCAATTCACTCTTACCCATATTAACACCCAAACCAGTCACTGCCTCAAAGCAAGTCAACACCATACGAAGATGAAGAAGCTGCTCAGGATCCGCATCACAGAATACAATAGTATCATCAGCAAATAAGAGATGAGATACAGATATACCTTCCCCCTGAGAAGTTCCAGCCCTAAAACCAGTAATGAGCACCTCTCTCTATATTGCAGCATCACACTTAGTTTTTCTTCCCCCTACTCTCTTTTGGGGTGAGGTATGAAAAGGAAATCCTCAATGGAGTGGAGTCCAATTGAGCTGGTAGAACCCACCCTGACTGGGGTGCTTGCAGAGACTAGGAGACCCGGGCACCCATTAGCAGCCCCTTTGCTTGTATAATGGAGAATGCATTCATAGTCTTTCATCCCGTAAACATCGCCTTAATGTAGCTGTTAATAATTCTGTGTAGGTCTTCTACTTTTACTTGTGAAATTTACAACAAAATTTAATTATTCATAGCTGTACCACTTTTAATCTATACTTTTAGATTGAAGGAACTATTCTTTTTAGTGTTACCTTTGAGCCAAAGTCCCTTGATATGTTTTTGCCAACACTAACAAACCATGTCATTATCTGAATTTTGGAGGTTAATATAGATAACTGAGGCAATCACCATTAAGATGGCACATAAACCCATATTTTTATACTTTTCCCTGAATCGCCTTAACCACAATGTTCTAAATTGGCCATCTAAATGGAAGTAGTTACCTGAAATCAGTTACTCACTGAGTGATTGTCCAGTCAGGCATATTTTAGATAAATCATCTCCATATCATGCCCTACATAGCCCATAACTTGAGCAAGCCCAGTCTCTCCTAGCCTTCATAGAATTCTTCTCCCTTTTGAATTTCTTCCCTAAGTTTAATATTCTTTATGCCAGAAACTCAAACTGCTGCAACTCATTTATCAGTAGAACTTTTTATGTTATTGAATATATGATTGTTTCCTATCTTATGTCAGATGCTTGTGTCTGTTTGCAGTGTGCCAGTTCTAACTTAATTACTTTGATATGTGTTAGTGTGTATAAATGACGTTAGTTATACTTTTATGTTTAAATTTTACTTCGATGATTGTATTAAAAATAGGCAAAAATACACTTTTGGTCCTTATGTTTAGGGGGTGTTTTCAATTTGGTCCTATTGATTTAATTTCATTCGATTGGGTCCCTGTGTTTTTAAGACGTTTTCATTTTACCCTTGGAGTAACGCCGTAAAATTTGCTTACGTGGCAGACGGAATGTGCTGCATGTTCATTTAAAAATAATTTAATTAAGCCATGTTTATTTTTATTATTTTTTTCTTTTCATTTTTCCTTTCACTTTTCTTTTTTCTTTTCTCTCTCCTCTTTTCTTCTTCCTCCCCACAGCTTCTAGAACCCTTCTCTCTCTCTCTCTGCTCAAACAAAGCCACCGCAACTCTTCAAGCTTCGCCGTTCACCACCATGGCTCAAACCAATCCTCCTCCGACCGAGTCTCTCTCTCCATCACCGGTCTCAATCTTCCTCCACTTGTCTCAACTCGCCGCACCCACCGTTTCTTCCCTCATCGTCCACCCATACCCGACCGGTCCAGTAAAGCCTCCGCCGTAGAAACCACTTCGACAAAGCCACTACACTCCTTAGTGGAAATAAAACACGATCCGATTCCTCGCAATCGACGCGGTCGAAAAGGCGAACTCGGGTCACCCGGGTTTACCCATGTTGTGCCCCGATGGGACACGTGTTGTACCAGATCATGAGGTATAACAAGAACCCTCCCTCTCTATCTCTCTCTCTCTCTCTCTGTTCAGAGCCTCACTTTCTTGTTGGGGTTGTTCACGGTAATGGTTTGTTTGATATAGTGTTTGGATCGTGGTTGGATGGTTAGTGATGGGTTTTGATGGGAGAGTACTAAATATCGCAGAGATGTTGGCAAGAAGAGAGTGTGGTGAACCAAGCTTGAGTTGGGTGGCTTTGTTTGAGCAGAGAGAGAGAGAGAGAGAGGGAGGGTCTAGAAGCTTGGGGAGGAAGAAGAAGAGAGGAGAGAGAAAAGAAAAAAGAAAAGTGAAAGGAAAAATAGAAAAAGAAAAAATAAAAGAAAAGAAAAAAATAATAAAAATAAATGCACGTGGCTTAATTAAATTATTTTTAAATGACACAGTTAGCCATGTCAGCAATTCCGTCTGCCATAAGCAAATTTCTAACGTACTCCAAGTAAAATTGAAAACGTCTTAAAAACACAGACCCACGAATAATTAAATCTAGGACAAATTGAAAACACCCCCTAAACATAGGGACCAAAAGTGTATTTTTGCCTTAAAAATATCAAAATATGTATAAGACATCTGCTGCATGTTGCCATGTTTCCAAGATTAGTATTTGGTAAGGAATCTAATCGAACTATTGTGACTTAAATTTCCTGATTGTTATATTTAATTACTGCATAAGTAGGTTATTATATATTTGTAGTGGGAACTAATTACGAGCTTCCATATTTTTCCAAAAATTTCTATTGTTATATTTAATTACTGAGTAGGTTATCCGAGATCCAACTAACTGGGAAAGCAAGAAGTTGGAACTTCTGGAGACTGCTCGCATTCTATTTGGTGAGTTATGCTTTTTATGCTGATTGAAAGTGTGATGGTTATTTTAAGTTTGGATTGCAAGTATAATCTCCTTTGATTAACTTTCACAGGATTGCTGGTACAGATATTTACAATTGGCACAACAATTTCTCTTATTGGTAACATGTCTCCTCCCAAAAGGGCCTCTTAACTGCTTCTTCTAATCTAGAACAAGCTCTCCATGTCAACAGCTAAAAGAAAATTTTGTTTGAGTGCTTCATAGACCTATATAAATTAAGAAAGACCGATTCCTTAATTTTACTTGATTGATTAGTCTGCTGAGATCCATGTTTAGAAGGAATTTTTCATTTTGGCACTTATGCTTTCAAAATCAACATACTGGTTGAGTCAATTAAACTGATTTCTATTGATATGAAATGGGATAAACCTTTAAGGGTAAAACTTAGGTACAGTTCCTTAGGTTAGATACGTTAGATTCCCCAATTGAATTCAAACACATGATTACATTAACCAATGAAACACAAACAATGTTATATTTTCCAAGAATATTTAAATTCAATGTATTTGAATTCAACTAGGAACCTAATGTACTTGACCTTAGAAACTGTACCTATGTTTTATTTAACCTTTAACAAATAATAAGTGATGTCGTACATATGGGTATTCGAGTAGGTTTTAAGTTCCTCAGGCCACGGGCCAAGCGGAGTGCCCAATCTTGATAGTGGGCTAAAGCCTCTTAACTTGTCTAGCCTGAATCCTCTTCATTATGTGTACCCTCGATTGATTTCATTTTTGTTTTGGGCCTAAATGTTTAATGGAAAATGATACCGGGGCCATATAGCCCATCAAGGTCAAGTTTGGGACTTACCTCATCCATGAGATTCATGTGTAATGTAGCAAGGATTTTGTCAACAAGTGTTTTAAGGGCTCAAGTTAAGACGCATTTAATGCTTTGATATTCAAATCCTGCAGCATTATGTACTTAGGTTGCATATACTAATAGACTATAAAAAAAACATTCATGGTCGTGACTGCCTATGCAGTTAACCAACCTCGGTTGCTTGCAGGGCATGTGCAATAAATGCCTCTAAAAGCATCAAATACTTAGCAAGAGTAGAAGTCAAATTCTGAAAAGGTGTTTGATACTATTAGTGGTGATGATATTGTGATTTTTTTTACTTGACAGTTGAGCTTAACGAAGTTCGTAGATTTTGTGACCAAAAACAGCTTTTAAAAAAAGCATATATATAGGTATCATGAGTTCAAGATATAATAATTACTTTAGCTCATTGTATTGATTAACATAATTTAGGGAGCTCCTTATATTTCCTGGTGGCTTGTGTGTACATTAACAGCCCTAATAGATTCTAGGAAAAGGACTAGTAGGTTACCACTGGTTTTTCGAAGTCTATTTATTAGCAACTGCATTGCACCATAAGAACGTGGGCACCAATTGACATTATCCTAGCAATTTACAGCACATTATTGTCAACAATTGGAGTTAGCCTAGCAAGCTATAATATTAAAAGGTAAATAATTATTATTGCTTTGAGAGAGCCCAGCTTTTGCTATAACATCTGCTTTACTCTTTTAGAGTACTCTTGTTAAAGTCAGTTTGGAATCGATTCTTATGTTTTCTCTACCCAAATGAAAAATAAATAGATATCAGAGAATAAATGCGAAGCCCGTTAGATAATTTCACATGGTTCCATTGAAGTAACACAAAATACCCAAGTTTAGCAAAAAAAAAAAAGCCCAACCACACCCCCCCCACCCCCCCCGCGCTTACATATTCTTGGACAGTGCATGTGGAAAGTTAGCTTTACTTGTCCTCTCTTGTCTTTCTTTCCCCCCACATCTATGCATCAATCATGATTTCAATTGAACAGTATATGATCAATTGTACGAAGGAATCTCCGGTACTTTAATTTTGCATTTACAATAGCAAAGTTGCAACACAGATATTAAGAAAAAGAACTCACTAAAAAGTCACTAATTTACTGAAACTTGCTAACACCAATAATCTCAATATCTTAGCTGCATCCTTAAGATCCACATGTTTTCTGTGGAATCAGGGATCACAGCATACACTATACATCAACTAAGATCCACATGTTTTCTGTGGAACCAGGGATCACAACATACACAGTATACACTATACATCAACCAATTCCATACATGGTGGGTACCACACCATATATATTATTACATGGGCATCTACGTTTTTTAGTTTTTTTTTTTCTTCTTTTCTATATTATGCAAACTTATATGATATAATCTCACTTAAGGTATGGTAATTAACCATGAAGAGAAGCATATTGATTAATCAAAGCCAAGGCATTGCTAGTCAAATGTGCAACGTTCACAATCCCGCCCCTCACAAGGGTCTTCACGTTCCCATTCATGGCATTCCCTTGAAAGCCATCAGTGCACGTATTGTCATCCGTCAAAGCAGCACTAACCCAAGTTTGTATGTCATTTATCATAAGCTGAAAGTCAGAGCCGTTAAAATTGTTCATCTCACCTATAGACTTGTTCAGCTCGTCCACTGAATCCCTAAGCTCCTCGACACAGTCCCTCATAGCAGCAACCACTTTAGGACTCATTCCCTGGCCTTTTGAGAGATTCACCATCATGGTAGAGGTTGATTTGGCTGATGAACGAAGTCACATTGAGGGCTGTGCTAGCAAGAAGTTTGAGGGCTTGTCTGGATGAAATTTGCATGGATTGAGAGAGAGCTAAAGCAAAGTTTTTGGTAGGTTGTTGAGCTGCAAGATGTTCGAATGAACTCAATGCTTTGCTTGTTAGGTATAGGTGTAGCGGCTAGGCTTGAGTTTATGTAGGAACTAATGGAAAGTAATATGAGAAGGGATGCAAAACATTGTTTAGAAGATAAGCCTTCCATCTCTCTCTCTTTCTCTGGTATGGATTGGACGTTGGAGGGTAGTGGGGGTGAAGGATATGCATGTAGGGGGGAAGGGTTACCAAATATATACAAACTATAAGGACCCACATCGTTTGCAAAGGAATCTAATAAAATTACATTATCATCCCAAATATCTCAGTTGGGCAAGTGGGCTCCTCAATTTGCTCAACTTGGGCTCACTAGCTAAGCCAAAACAGCTTCTAATCTTTGAGTTAAGCTGCGCTTCACAGTTTCTTGGAGTAGTCCCCAATATTTGTCTGGATTTTGTCTTTCATACACTGCTTTGTTTGGGTCTAAATGGGGTCGGAAGGAATTGTTGTGCTCTTCAACTAACCTTGTATATTTAGATAGGATAGGATTAGAAATTCATGGAATCCGTTCTATGATGTTTGTTCTTTACAATCAAGCTAAGACACATATGTGTTTCTTTTTTGTTTGGGTGGAATTTGAACTTAAGTCTTTTATTTGATTACAAAAATTTTATTAGTTAAGTTAATTACAACCCACGTGTTTTCTAACTTGAATTAATTTACCTTTCTAAAAGGGATGATTAAAAGAAAATGTTGGTGTAAATAGACCTTTCAAGTACTGATCATCAAACTATATTCATTTCGTTGCATGGAAGTACTTGAGAACCGCAGAAGATATTTTTCCACTGGCAGTGAGGAACACATCCTAGAAGATATTTGAAGGGAAAAAATCTCAACAAGAAGCTGCTTAAAATCATATGATTATGTATAGGGCCCTAATTATTTAATTTGGACGAAACTTTAATTCATTAGATCGACATTACAAATGGCTGAAAAACTTGACCATTGACTCTTGGTCATAATGATAACCATTCAAACAAGGGTTGGCCACTTGGCCACCCTTCCCTTATCTTCTTCTGTCCTCCTTCTTTCCATCTTCATGGATTATCATATTTTTGTTCAAATGCAGCCTCCCCCTTTTTATAATATATATTATTAAACTTTTTTAAAGGTTAGGCTCTAAAAGATAAGTGCGAACACAATTATTCTCAAAAGCAGAATTGATATTATAGAGACAATATAATTTTTTAGATTTCATTTTTTATGGTAAAATTTGCCTCTTACATGATTAAGTTTTAGATCATTCATGGCTTTGAGAACTTCATTGGTTCTTTTGGAATGTTTTTAATTTGCTTTTAACAAACAATTTTGTAATATTGAAAAGGAAATTGTTAAGAATTTCACTATCGAGATGATAATGGATGAATGCTTTTCTATTAAAAAAATAAAAATACACTCAACTCTAGGTTTTGAATTAAAAGAGAAAATATCCTTATTACCCAGTTAACAGGTTTCCAATCTAATAGGAATCAACGCTCACAATTAAAACACTTAAAATGAATGGTTGACATTTTAAGTAAGTATGATACTCATAAAAAACTGTGGATACTGTAAAATGACCCTCCAACATAACTTAAATGCAAACTAGATAATTCTTATATTCATTCACGTTGAGAAAGACAATACAAAAATTATCTTTTATATATATATATATATACACACACACCATAATTCCACCCATGGATATTATCATATTGTATGATAGGCTGCTGCTTCTTCTTTTTTCAGAAGTCTTTCTTACAATGTAAATGATCATCTTGGGTTTTATAGATGAACTAGGATAAAAATTAGAATATACATTTTTTTTTTTTTGCTAATTCAAATCAGAATATACATAGTGTCAACAAATTTGACTAAAATGATTTATCTAATTGAAGAACAAAGAAAAAAAGTAGACTCTTTTTTTCTTTTTCTTTTTTTGCTAAACAAGTAGACTCAATATCATAGAAATCACATACTTTGAATAAGTGCCATCTTATTTAATTACAAAAATAGGACTTTGATTCTAGTATAGTAATTAATTACTATATTTTGTTTTACTTTTGGGGTGAGTGCATGGAAGGAAAAAAAGAAATAGAAAAAAGGAAAGATGATAAAAGGGAAATCCAAGAATAGAATAGAATAGAATTGTAGTTCGCATCTTTACAAAAATATCAAATATGTCTACTTCAAAGAGGTTCTCTTTGAGTACTCATCTTCTTCTTTCTTTTTTTTTTTTTTTTTTTTTTTTTTTTTTTTTTTTTTGTATGATAGAAATTCTATCTAAACTCACACACACGTATATTTTGAATCCCGGGGATCGAACCCACATCCTCATAGAGGGGGGCTTTTTGAGGAGGGGATTACCACTGGCCGAATACCCAAGTGACTTAAGTACTCTATCTATGATTGAATTACAATAACTATAAGTAAAACAACAAAAAATCTTGGCCTCCTAGATAGTCGCAAATCAATGTGTAGCTGTAAAGCGATATCGTCGCATGATTCGCAATCTATATTGAGTTGTTATAAATATGACCTACCAATTGGATTAGTACCCTCGTCGCAATCTTTACGAAAAGCACATGCACGATGAAAACATAAACAAACAACACGTCAACACGCATACAGTGGAACGATTTGTCCACTTTTGTTCCCTTGTAATGCAGTTGGCGGATTGTTTTCATGGGGGTTTCCAGAGCTTTGTAACTGTATACATCACAGTCATAAGGTTATTTCGATTGAACTATGGAATAAAATATTCTCTTAATAGGGTTCCAAACTTCCAATACTCTCTATATGAGCTCCACACATACATCACATGAGTTTAAAAATGACTACATATAGGTCTCGTTTCCTAAAAATAATACGTTTAGGACATGACATCTACTATGATTAAAATAGTTTAATTAATCTTTATATTCATTAAAATTGTCGTGCAAAATTAAAAATTACCATGTCTTTTTATATATATATAGGGGATTTGAAAAGTAATTATTATCAGCCCTCTTTATCAAAGGCCACCAAAAAAATAAATTGATTTAAAGTTGTGGATCATTGCTCATGGATGGTGTGAATGGAGATACAAACAACATTCAAGACAAAATGAGTCCAAGATATTATCAACATTCAACAAAATTACAAATAAGGAAAGAGTGCAAATATTGATTTGGATACATATTCTGATATTCATGTACTTTCAACTCTCAAATCTTAACAATTTTGAAATAATTTCTATAAGTTGTAATGATATATAAGACATGACTGCGTCTGAGGTTAGTTTGAACTGTACACCTGTCTTCTTCTTCTTCTTTTTTTTTTATTTTTTTTTATTTTTTATCATTTGCCCTAGAGTTTCCCTTATATTTTGCAATAGCATCAAAAAGTTTCACCCCCTTTCCCACCATGAAAATATTGAATAGCGATCAAACAATTTTTTTTTTTTTTGGGTTGAAAAAGGTTCTATGAAATAGTTTCGCTTATTACTTTTTTTTAGAATTAATATTTTGTATTATTTTCTTAAAGAACTCTCAGTATTCTACGCCACAACTAATCAAGCACAAAGAGATCAACGAAGTGGAAAATGACTGGTATCAATAATAGATATATATATATATATATATATAAAAGGATGAAATATGTATGACCAACTAGGAGTAAAACTAGAAAAAACAAAATAAATAAACAAATAAATCATCTCAACTCCATATAACATTTCAACTCCAATTGTGACAACTGACAACACTCTAGCTTGGATCAATTCCATATAAAACAACTTTTTTATTTCCTATCTACCATATAATTGATCATTAGTAGGAACAATCTTAGTCTTACGTAATACATGTACGTAGCTAGCTAATCAACCGTGAAGTGAGACATATCTATTTATCAAAGCCAATGCATTGCTAGTCAAATGTGCAATGTTCATGATCAATTTCCTTACATCATTCTTCACTTTGACATTCATGGCTTTCCCTTCAAACCCATCTGTGCAAGTGTCCTCATCCGTCAAAGCAGCACTAACCCAAGTTTGTATGTCATTCATTTTAACTTGAAAATCGAAGCCCTCAAGTTTACACATCTCCCCTATAGACTCTCGAAGCTCATACACCGAGTCACTCAACTCCTCAATGCAGTCCTTCATGGCATCAATTTCTCTAGGCTTCAAACCATGGCTTTGTGAGAGGCTTGACAACAAGGCCGAGGTTGATTTAGCCGTTGCAAGAGTCACGTTGAGGGCTGTGGCGGTGAGAAGTTTAGGACTTGTTTGGATTGAATTTGCATGGCTTAAGAGAGAGCTAAAGCAAAGTCTTGGATAGATTGTTGCATTACAAGATTTTCTAATAAAATCGGTGTTTGGTTTTGGGGCAAGGTTTCTAGTGGCTAAGCTTGGCTTTGTGTTGGAAATGATGGCAAGTAGTATGAAAAGGAACTTAACAAATTTTGTAAAAGATGAGCCTTCCATGTCTTTCCTCCTTAAGCAAGTAATGATGGAAGTTGGGAAGGGAGAGTTTACCAATTTAAAGATTAAAATATCTCATGAAAGTAACTCTAACCGACACAATAGTAAGATAAGCATGGGGTTTTATATATATAGATATAAACAAAATATAAACATGGGATTCCCATTAATTAAGAAACCATTTTATAAAATAAAAAAGTTTTATTTAATATGAACAAATAAATTTTTTTTTGGAAACCGAATTAGTGGTCGTTTGGTCTCTTAGGCATACCTAACAATATTTTTGCATACACATTCATTAGAATGTTCCTACCCATCAAGGGAGCTATAAAATCCTAGTATACAATTTTAAAATGCTATGCTAAATCGATCCATGTAAGAGTGTTTTTCTAACACCATAGCCGGTGGGGTTTCAAATTGCTAACAATTATAAGGAAGAGTGTCAATTTTGGTCTAAAAGGAACGTTAATTATAAGTAGACCACTATTTTACTTGGAATAAATACTAATTAACAAATTAGAAATTACCTCAAATTACTTGTGCTATCTAACTTGTGTAATTATTTATACCTTTGAAAATATCCCAAAAAGATGTTGATGGTAGGGACGGATTATAATTCTTGTGGCCCAGCTCCAATGAATATTCAAGTGGAGGAAAAAGAAAGATGTTCTCAAAATAATGAACATGATAATTAAGATGGTTAATTATTGGTGAACAATAATAAATAAACGACGGCTAAATAGTATGTAGACGTAAATGATAATTAAAGTCCTTTAACTTTGAAAGCACGGCTATTTGGTGGTCCTAACTCCCAACTAATAATGCCTTGAGCTGGAAGCCCATGCCCAATAGCCAGCAACTTCGTACACTCAGAATTGGCCCGCAGTCATATCCATACGCTATTTATGCTTGTTTTAGATGGGACGAAGCTTAAGAAATCAACATTATGCATTGATGCACCTCAGATTATGTCCTATCAGTATCATGGTTTTAGGGTGGACTGGTGGAGGGTGTATCTGGGAGCCCATAAACTTGTGATTGTGAGAGACTCGTGTTAGAATTGGACGTATAAGATATTTGTTGGTTATGATGGGACTTAAGAAATCAACATTATGTATGGATGCACCTCAGATTATGTCCTATCAGTTTGATGGTTTTGGGTGGACTGGTGGAGGGTGTATCTGGGGGCCCATAAACTTGTGATTGTGAGAGACTCGTGTTAGAATTGGGCGTATAAGATATTTGTTGGTTATGCTGGGACATTGAATTATTGGCATAGGCTGATCATATATACCTAAATAACCCGACCCATCGAACAAGGTGGGTCGTTCGAAATCAGGTGTTCAACGTTAAAACATTTGATTTGTGGGCAGGTCATAGCATCATAGGTTTAATATTTCACCCAACTTGACAGAAAATACACTTAAGTTTGTACATGTTTAGACTCTTGACTCTTCAGTGGCGGATTGAATTACACCCTTATATATCTATCATATTTATCTTCTTTTTTTACTCTTGAAAGTGGGGTGTGTACGAAATCATCAAATTCAACAAGCGGTACCACCCGAATAAAACAATATCATTGAGAAGTTATAAATGTTACACTCAAGACCTAAAGGGGTTCTTGTGTTTTACGAGAAATTATTCATTTCTCCTGTTGTATTGTACATGTGGTCCTTCCAATCAATACAAATAAGTGATTGTGAGTTTTTTTGACTATGTGGCTCCTTAAATTTAGAGATGAATAAGAAATCACTTATTTATATTGATTGATAAGACAACGTGTAAATACAATGGGAAGAATGAATAATTTCTTGCATTTTACAACTGGTTTTCTTGTTTTTTTTTTTTGGTTTGGTTAAAGATATGGGTTAATGTTGTAGGTTACTTGTAACTTAATAGTTTTTGTTTCAAAAGAGTTTGAAATTATGCTAGAGCCATCCAAATAAGACCAAATGGAATTTATCTTCAGCTCATGATATCCAAGTTATTGAATGGGCCGGGTATAATGCCTAGATAAGTGTCAAGAACATATTGACTCCTATGGAGTGAGGTTGGGTTTCAAGTCCAACCAAATGACCTCACTTTTGTGTTCCAAAAAAAATTTAAGCCTGGAAAAGCGTATACAAGAGTTTATGTTGTTGAGCTCCAACTATTTTGGTGGCAATAAAGGATATGGAGGGACAGAGTTTGAAATGAAATAAGCAATGTGAATAGGTTTCAGTAGTGGTCCAGTCACTCTCATGGAGCTTTCATGTCACACTTTTTTTAACTAATCTTTCATTTTATCTGTATATCTTGTAATGTCTATCAATGCGTCACGATCATTTCTTTCTTATCATAAGGAAATCTCTTACCACTTTTCCTGTTTTCTATTTATATATATCTGACTAATTGGACTCGGTTGAGTAGCTGGTTCATGGCTAGTTGACTAATTGACACTCCCACTAGGTTTGGTGTGGTCGATTTATTAAGGGTTATTGTGATTAAAACATGACTATGATGTTGTGACCATACATATATACTGTGTGCTTTAATTTGAAGTAAAATGGAAGTGAAATCATTCCATTTTTTAGATAGCTATATGCAAACAAATAGGTTGTATGTGGGGTTTCAATTTCATTACCTTCATAACTAGTAAAATATGAAATGGGAAAGATACAGTATAGGTACGTTTGTGTGTTGTTTTTTACTGCTTTAATTTTAATAAATTAGTGAGAAAATTGATATTTTGAAAAACTGAAATGAAATCATTAAGAATGTGAAGAGTGACCAATTGACCATACACGTATGCTGTAGATTTAAAAAATGATAATTTATTAGGTTACAAAATATCTTCACTTAATCAAGTAAATTCATTTTTTTAGGACATGTATCCATCAATAGTTTTGGTGGCAATGCTTTCAAAGAAAGAAATAATGAAAAGTGATTGAAAATATCAGAGTGAAATCAACTAGTCTAGAATAAATTTGGATTAAGATGCCAACCATCAAATTTATAGCAAAATTCTGTAGGATTCAGGATTTAAAATATATATATATAGAAAAAAAAAAAATTGAAGATGGTACATAATAATTCAAAGGTAGATGTTAATATGAGAGTATTGTTATTCATTAGTCGTGTAGGTTGTAGCAATAATAATGGTTAAATTATATATTAAATATTCATTTTCTTAACAACTAAAAATTTTTGAACAAGAAATAGTTTATAACATAATATATCAGAACGGGATGGTCTTGAGTTGGATGATAATTTATCATAAAACCTGTACAATAGCTAGTTTTTCATATCATCCTAGAGGCAATTACAGGAATGAAAGTATTGGTGTATGAGACCTAGATCATTTTCCTTCTTCTTTTTTTCCTTTTTTTTTTTTTTTCAGGGTCAGAATAGGACCTTTTAAAAATATTAATTTGTGGTGGGGGTCTGACAACATGAATGTTCTCAAAATACAGATATGGTCTTTTGTGTTCGATGAATCAAGATAAGTTGACTTCCTTTATTTTTTTTTTTGCTAACTAATTGAGTTTATAATACAATATATGTAAACACGTCTCCATGAGTGGCACTTTTGATTCTAAAGATGCTTCCGTAGCCATGCAATTTCCTGTAGTCTCACGCTTCAAGATACAAAGCATGTATGGTTTTTATGCCGAAGAATCATGATATCGACTTCATATATGTAGTCTATTATTTTATTTTTTGGGATATATAGATGACTTTCTAGTTACTACTTACTAGTTACAAAACAATACGTAAACATGTCCAGATCAGTTGCACTTTTAATTCTCAATTAAGTTGCTTCCCCAGCCATGTTTCCTGTAGTATTCATCACGGTTTTATAGTTAATCAAGCACTTTCTTTTTGTTCAATATGTTGCTTCAAAGAGAATTATCTTCTACAAAATTCTTATGGGGTTACTAATTATTATGGTATGAAATTTAACTAAATGTCAATGTAATTACTAATTAGACTAAATGTATATCATCAATTTGTTATTTATATTATTAATCGTTCATAATATGCTTTGCAATATACGGGTTTAGTTGTGCATGAGCAAGTTTTGTGATATCTTAGACAGTATGGATTTGTATAATTTTAGATTCTGAAGGTTTATGTGAGAGTATTTATTACATTGATCTATCATGCACTATATAAATGATCATGAGAGTCGTTAGGGATTGCAACGTGTCGGATTTTGTGGGGTTTCCAGCGTTCATCTAGATGATTGACTACTTAACGGCCTGATGGTCACAACATGAAACATGCCTGAATTTTATTGGATGATAAATGGGCCTACCACGACGTAGGTCCCTCACCTGACTTATTCTTTACTCCCAATGTTTCCTTTATTCAACGGGACGAATTCTCATGCCTGATGCCCCTTATTGGTCTCATGAGTTAGTCAACTAGCTTTGTGAAAAGTGATACATAATGTAGAGAATTATTAAGAGATATATATATATATATATATATATATCAATGGCTTGGAGAAGAGGAATTATAAAATTTCTTATTGAAGAAGAAGAAAATTCTAAATTGTTAAGTAACACTATCATTGGAAAGGAACAAGTTACTTGGAGGCCATGAATGAAGCTGACAAATAACAAGAATAATTATGCAAATGGAGGTGATGCATTTCAAGAATCTTTTTTTTTCTTTTTTTTTTTTGATAGAAATGATAGAAATTGAACCTATGGCGTCCGCTCCATGATGATTGCTCTTTATCATCAAGCCAAGACACCAATTGGTTTTTGGTGTAGGCGGGATTTGAACCCAGGCCCCTTATGCGACGATAAGAGACTTTACCAGTTGAGCTAACTGGAATCCATTCAAGAATCCTAGAGACATTGAATTGCCACGTTTTCTAACATTACTAGAAGTTTATTTCAACCCAAAAAGAAACACATTTGTTAATATAAAATCCTGATTACTCTACAACATGAGTAACTTTTTTTTCCCCCCTTAAAAAAAGTGAAGAAGATATTATACACTACTTCAAATTCAACTTTCTAGATTTAAGAATAAGGTTTTCTGAAGTGCTTTTTTTATTTTTTATTTTTTTAAACAAATCAGTCATACAGAATTTCAATGCTTAATGATAATATGATATAAAGGTTCCATTCTATATGAATTATGAATTTTTTTGTGAGCATGAAAATATATACCTTCTAAGTTCTTTCCCATATTAACATGAAAATCATATTAATTTTTGTTGCCTTCCGAGATTGATAGAAAAAACGGATTGTAAATTTGTAATACCATCTAAAATTTGACATGAAATTAGGTTTTGTTAGAGATTATCACATATAATCCCACATTGGAAAGAGTTGGAATGAGTAATAGGTATATAAGTCATGGGCAATCCTCATCTCTCAAGACGTCTTTTGAGATTGAGTTAGACCCATTGGACTTTAACATGGTATCAGAGCTAGATTATTCACTCCAACTCCCAATCATTCAACTCCTCCACACACTTCGGTAGTACAAGCCGTAACCATCCGGTATCACAAAAAAAAAGCCGTAATCCGGTTCCACTACCATTCCAAACTCAAGCTTCAATCTCCTTGAGTTTGAGGGGGGATGTTAGAGATTATCACATATAATCCCACATTGGAAAGAGTTGGAGCGAGTAATAGATATATAAGTCATGGGCAATCCTCATCTCTCAAGGCGTCTTTTGAGATTGAGTTAGGCCCATTGGACTTTAACATGGTATCAGAGCTAGGTTATTCACTCCAACTCCCAATCATTCAACTCCTCCACACACTTCGGTAGTACAAGCCGTAACCATCCGGTATCGCCGTAATCCGGTAGTACAAGCCGTAACCATCCGGTATCACCGTAATCCGGTTCCACTACCATTCCAAACTCAAGCTTCAATCTCCTTGAGTTTGAGGGGGGATGTTAGAGATTATCACATATAATCCCACATTGGAAAGAGTTGGAGCGAGTAATAGATATATAAGTCATGGGCAATCCTCATCTCTCAAGGCGTCTTTTGAGATTGAGTTAGGCCCATTGGACTTTAACATGGTATCAGAGCTAGGTTATTCACTCCAACTCCCAATCATTCAAACACACTTCGGTAGTACAAGCCGTAACCATCCGGTATCGCCGTAATCCGGTAGTACAAGCCGTAACCATCCGGTATCGCCGTAATCCGGTTCCACTACCATTCCAAACTCAAGCTTCAATCTCCTTGAGTTTGAGGGGGGATGTTAGAGATTATCACATATAATCCCACATTGGAAAGAGTTGGAGCGAGTAATAGATATATAAGTCATGTGCAATCCTCATCTCTCAAGGCGTCTTTTGAGATTGAGTTAGGCCCATTGGACTTTAACAGGTTTGATAACTATAGCATAAAACAAAAACAAAAGCTCTTATAAAAGTGCATAGCAATGCTCTTTAAAAAAAAAAAAAAAAAAAAAAGTGATCAATAACAAAATATTGTCTTCTCTTTCACAAGCTAATACATTAGCCTTTAGGCCAGGGGTTCCTAAAACCAACCTTTCTTTTCGGTTTTGGTCATCTGCACCCCCTGCATTCTTTAAAAGAATAGGATTGGATGCACATGCAGAAGGAATGATCAATACCTTCAAATTAATACCTTAACTTATTTTAATGTCCTCTCTCTATACAAATTTCAATATCCTTACCTCTAAACTCCGAACATTAAAAAAAAAAGAGTTGCAACTTCCATTTCGTTTTTTAGAATTATAATTTTGAAACCATATATATACAAAACATAAATTATATAAAACTATAAAAAGTAAAAAACAGTCCAACCATATAATGTTATACTTTAATATTATTCTAATGTCATGAAGGGCATGATGCAAATTGGATATTCATAATTTTACATCATTGTGTGCCGACCTGCAATTTTTATATGTACAAATCATCATGTGCCATTTTATCTTTGACTTACCAAAATAAAAAGTTTCATTTTATCTTGTATATATTGTCCTCAAAAATAAATATATATTCTTAGATCTATCTTTTCTTTATTAATTTTCAATCATGGCCTAGAGTTTTAAATTGGTAAAGAATATACATAGCCGGCAGTCTCTCTTGTATATATATAGGATCTTGTACACATAAACATCAATGCAAGAAAAGGAGAGAAAGAGAGATGGCATCCAATAATATTAGAAGTCCACTTTCATACCATTTTCTCATGATTAATCTTCTCATTCTTCTATTCATCTCATTGCTTCACACAGCCTTAGCCACCACTTCTTCTAGCCAAACCGATAATGCTAATTACATCGAAATAGCTTGCAATTCAACCACATACCCACAAGAATGCTACAAGTCCCTCCTCCCTTATACCTCCAAAATCAAAGCAAATCCCCAAAAACTTTGCAGAACCTCCCTCTCCATAACCCTAAAAGCGGCGAAAAATGCATCATCCACGGTCTCAAACATATTGAAACAAAAGGGATTAACACGTCTCGAAGCTGCAATCATGAAGGATTGCATTGTGAACATCAAAGACTCTCTTGCCGAGCTCATGCAATCTCTGGATGCCATGGACCATTTAAGTGGTTTGGATAAGGAATTCCAAATTGACAACATAAAGACATGGTTGAGTGCTGCCTTAACCGATGAAAATACGTGCATGGATGGTTTTGAAGGTGAAGTGATAAGCACAATTGTGAAGCAAAAGATCAGGAATATTGTATTGAAAATTGCTAGGCTGACTAGCAATTCTTTGAGTCTCATCAATAGCTTCACTTACTATTAAAATGCAACCCTAGTACTTTCCTTCTTAATTTCTTGGGTGGTAAATTTATATTGCCATCAGGTCCTTAAATTGGACAAGGGCCTTGTGTCAAAGATTAAGATGAACGAGAGCTTGATATGTACATCTTTCTATCTCCTTTATTTTTATTGTTTTGGAATTTGTCAAATGTTATTTAATTCCGGCCGAGAAAAATCCGTTACAGTGAAAACAAATAATGAGATAGTCTTACATTACATCTCGAGAAATAAAATTTGCACTTTTTAAGTTTGTTATCGTTTTATATACTAGTATTTTATTAAATTCTTCGTCATGTTAATTGCATTGGGTCAAGTCACTAGTTTTAAGGTAATTAAGGTCATGATAGTTAGGGGTGGTTCTAGGCAAGGACGAGGTGGGTGACCGCTCTAGGTCTCACCTCAAAATTAGGCCTCATCCCAAATTTTTTTAAGGCCTTTATTGAAAGGTTTCAATATATTTATAGATACAAAAATTAAAAAGGCCCATATATTTAAAACAAGCCTAATAATAATTTATTTCTCTAACCCAAGTATGTATGAGAACAATTTTTTGTATTTATTTTATGTGAAGAAGCTAACTTTACTAAATTATGATAATTTGAAAAAGTATTATGTTAATCTTGAAGGTTTTTTAAAACCTGATAATTTTTTTTATCTTAATGATATTGATTTATTTTCAGACTTAAAAGTCATACAAGAGATTTTACCAAAAGAAAAAAAGACAGCGACAAAAATACTTAATTTTATCAACGAATTGAATTGTTTCAAATGCATATATTGCATATAGAATATTATTGACTATATTTTTCACAGTTACATCTGTTGAAAGGAAGTTTTTTAAAGTTAAAATTATAAAAATCTTACTTGCAATCGACTATGTTACAAGAAAAATTAAATGGATTAGCCATATCATCTATTGAACAAGATTTGTTAGAAAATATTGAATATAAAAGTTTGATTAGTAATTTTGTAGCAAAAACCGTATGTAGAGTAATTTTTCAATGGTTTTTTTTTTTTTTAAAGATAAAAGGCTTCATTTTTTTATACCGCCCTAGGCCTCATAATTCCCAAGGCCAGCCTTGATGATAGTAATTAGTGACAGATATTGTGATGATTAAACTTGATCATGCAACACCACGCTACAACCTACAAAAATAAGGGATTATCTCCATTTGTTTTAAAATAAAGAGAGTCTATTCTATAGTCAAGATTTAGTAGTTAACAAATCTAAAGGTGAAGTATCATTTAAGTTAAAATAAATTATCATGTCTTAGTATAATAGAACTTTAAATGACGTAATATTATGTATACCCTTAAATTTCAGAAAACTAAATCTGAACTATGTTGATATTTAGTATAAATAATAAAACATACAACTAAAAATATAATGATTTTAATAATTTTATCCAATAAGAGTATTAAAATTTAGTCAAACCGAAACATTCCTGTATAAGAAATATTTAATACGAGTTTTTTAATTAAAAAAAAAAAAAAAATAAAAAAAAAAAAACTGTATTTTTTTTTAGTTTTTTTTGGTACAATAATCAATCATTTCTAAAAAGAATATGTGCATACGTGTATAATTAAAATTTATACTAACTATTTATGATATGAAAAAAGACCGGTGTTATTTCCACACTAACTTTTATCATTTCTACATCATTAATGTAAAAATAACAAAAATTAGAGTAGAAATATAATTTTCCTAAAGAAAAGAAGAAGAAAAACATAGGAAGAGTAAAACTAGCTGAATTTGAACACGACCTTTTGTCAAACTGGTTTCCCTTCATAAGATTCCGCAAAATGTTTTCCATCAATTAATAATAACTTAATCATGTGCATAGGTGTTAATAAGAGTAGCTGAGTAGGGTGCTAATCACAGCACAAACTACGCTATGGTCTATGTTGATTCCACCTTGTCTTTTTGTTTTTGTTTTTTTTTTATTTTTTTTTTTAAAATCACCTTGACTTTTTTAAACGAAAAGGAAAAGGTAATTTAAATTAATTAATTAAAACTATTAAGCAGCCCATTACTATACAAAGCTAAGACCATGGCAGTGATTAGTGGTAAAAGACGGCGGGTGCAATATTTCTACAAAAACACTGCTGTAGATGAGCATATCTCACATCTAGTTCAAATCATTGTCCACCAACACCGCCTTTCGTCTCGCAGCGTTTAGCGCAATCCACGGTGAGCACGTGCACGTTTTGTCAATGCGATTGACTCTGTTTAACGGTTTGATATTTTGGACTACACGCGTCCCATGGTTATAGGGCAGGCACATGGGCTGCCGTAGGCCTCTAACTGTCTTATTCCTTCATTGTTTACCAGCCAAGCCTAGAAACCCACGCGCCTAAAACGTGCAACCTAAGCTTGCAAGAAGGTAGAACCAAAGACTTGCGTGGAGCATTACTTAATTTCTTCCATATAATACTTCTCAATTAAATATTATGTATTTAATAATATAAAAACTGTTATATCATTGAAATAATTTGGTAGTCGGTAATTGTGAAATGGATAAAATGAGAGGATCATGTTCCTATATTCCTTCAAATTGACGTAATCATAAATATAATTGGTATCATTTTAATCTATAATAAATAAATATTTTAATTGTTATTTTGTAATCTTGTGAATTATGACACATCAATTTATAAAATTTATATAATAAAATTGTAATTGCACTCACTCATATTTAGAATTGGATTTCACTCGACAAGAAAATATTGTGTGCATTAAATATATGTATAATGGATATGTAAAATGTTTAAGATAATTCTACACAACTAAATATTCTATACGAATCAACACTTGTCCATACCAAACAAACACATATCTCTCTCGCTATTAATTCGTTAATCTACTCCTAAGATGAGCTAGCTATCTCCCTTGCATGTGATGTGATATGTGCACGACATTCTTGCTGATAATTATCTCTTTCAATTCAATGAAGTCTATTGCAAGATCCAAATTCCAGATTAAAGTAAACATGATAACATGTCAATGACATCTCATCTTGCATGTTATGGGCTCTCTTCTCTAATTATTTGTTTGATTTAAACATGATTCTCTATTATTCTCGCTATTACAAGATGTATGTCTATTGTTTCAAAGTGGGGTCCAAACCATAATTCAATCCACCATTTAATTTGCCTATAAATTGGGGTCTTCTTTCCGACATTCACACCCCCAATTCAAGTAAAGAAACATGGAATTTTACAAATTCACAACCCCATGTTCATACTCATGTCATTTTCTCTCATTTCTTCTCACTCTCCTATTCATCATCATAAACCTACAAACATGCTTAGCCACCACCACCACTTCTTCAACTCAAACATATAACACTTACATCAAAACAGCTTGTAATTCAACCCTATACCCACAAGTTTGTTACGAGTCTCTCTCCTCCTATGCCTCCCAAATCCAAACAAATCCTCAAAAACTTTGCACCACTGCCCTCACTTTAGCCCTAAGAGCTGCCCAAAACACATCCTCCACGGTGTCAAAGGCATCTAAACAAGCGGGACTGTCTAGTACTGAAGTGGCTGTCATTAAGGATTGTGTGGATAATGTGAAGGATTCAATATCCGAGCTCCAAGATTCTCTAAATGAGATGGGCCAACTCAATGGTTCGGATGTGGAATTTCGAGTAGCTAGTGTAAAGACTTGGGTGAGTGCTGCATTAACGGACGAGAATACATGCACGGATGGTTTCAATGGGAAGAATGTGAATGCCACTGTGAAAAACAAGATTCGGGAGTATATATTGAATCTTTCCAGGTTGACTAGCAATGCTTTGGCTCTCATCAATAGTCTCAAATACTAATAAAAATGCAACCCAAATACTTGTTCCCCCTCATTTTTCTAAATGAGTTTATTCTTTTTCTTTCTTTCTGAACAACATATATACTACTTTATTATATATATAGATTTTTTTTTTTTTTAACGTGGATGGCCAAAATTCTTCAAACATCCGACTATTCCTCCTATTATGTGTAATCTTTCTGTCCCATTTACATGAATTTTGAACTTAAGACCTCATAAATCTCATGAGATTTGTATATGTTGTGTAGTTCTATATGGAATATTGTATTTAAGTAGGAGTGGTATTTTTGCTATGGTTTGTGTATTTTATTTTGGTGTGACAAAAATAAGTGGAATTTGACTAAGCTGTAACTAAAAAGAAGATTTTTGAATTTATGTTTAGGAAAATATGTTCGAGTAAGGGATTTTTTTTGCAATTTGATAATATGTTCGAGGTTGGAGTTCTTATCTAATACTATTTAACTTGGGGGAACCTTGATTTATAGTTTTATACCAGGTGCAAAATTAGTATCCATGTTTAATATAGCTAAATCCTCTAATGGCTACAAAAGACGAATATATAATAGGTCCAAAAGATCAGTCAAATAAATTCAACCTTGCATCCTAGCTCAAAGGCACTGGCAATTGTCAATTTAAGTGATAAATGAACCCAAACTTGACATAAATCCTCTCTCTCTCTCTCTCTCTCTATATATATATAAGAGAGAGAGAGAGAGAGAGAGAGAGAGAGAGAGAGAGAGAGAGAGAGAGAGAGAGAGAGAGAGAGAGAGAGAGAGAGAGAGAGAGAGAGAGAGAGAGAGAGAGAGAGAGAGAGAGAGAGAGAGAGAGAGAGTAAATTCAATAAGGAGCCGGTGTAAAACCCTTACTTTACACCCTTCAATATCAGCATGACACATCAGTTTTTTAAAGATTTTTACAAATAAGTGAATAAGAACTACCACACACAATCACACTCTCATTAATAACCTATTTACACTAATAAATCAGAAAATTAAAAGGCAAACTATCGTGAAACTCAAGAAACACTATATGTGAGCCACTGTACACACTGCCAGAAACTCTTCTGGAGACTCCATTGTCGCCGACGCTGCTGCTTACCTAGTAAAGGTCGAAATCCACCCTCCAATACTAGTTTTGTCTTCTTTTCCACTTGTTTCCTATTTTTTTCATTATCAATCCATTGTCTTGTTTTTTGAATATTGATAAAGTTAGTTTTTCAAAGTTATTTGCTTGATTGGGTAACAACCAAACGGAACAGAGAGCCATAAAAATAAACAAAGGATTTGGCTTTGGGTGATTTTGAGTTGGATTTGAATTTGCGTGCAATAAAATTTAAAAAGCTATGGCCTGTGGGGGTTTAGCAATAGTACAAAGTGGGTGGGGAGGTGTTTACTATTATATATGAACAGTACTATCATATAAATTAGTGCACTGGATTGTCTTGATTTTTTTCTTTTTTTGTTTCCTCTACTATTTATACTCAAAATGTATTACTTTTGGCTGCGGACTCTTGGAATTGTTGGTGCATAACATCTAACAATAGTACTGTTAGATGATACATTCATTATGAGTATCATCTTAACCAAAGCCTAAAGTAATACATTCTGAGTATAAATAGCAAAAAAAAAAAAAAAATCAAGGCAATCTAATTCACTAATTTATATGATAGTACTGTTCATATATAATAGTAAACCCCTCCCCACCCACTTTGTACTGTTGCTAAACCCCCACAGGCCATGGCTTTTTAAATTTTATTGCACGCAAATTCAAATCCAACTCAAAATCACCCAAAGCCAAATCCTCTGTTTATTTTTTTGGCTCTCTGTTCCGTTTGGTTGTCACCCAATCAAGCAAATAACTTTGAAAAACTAACTTTATCAATATTCAAAAAACAAGACAATGGATTGATAATTAAAAAAATAGGAAACAAGTGGAAAAGAAGACAAAACCAATATTGGAGGGTGGATTTCGGCCTTTACCAGGTAAGCAGCGGCGCCGACGACGGTGGAGTCTCCGAAGAGTTTCCGACAATGTGTACAGTGGCTCACATATGGTGCCTCTTGAGTTTCACGATAGTTTGCTTTTTAATTTTATAGGTTTTAATTTTCTAATTTATTAGTGTAAATAGGTTATTAATGAGAGTATGATTGTGTGTAATTGTCCTTATTCACTTATTTGTAAAAATATTTAAAAAACTTATGTGTCATACTGATATTGGAGGGTATAAAGTAGGGGTTTTACACCGGCTCCTTATTGAATTTATTCTCATATTATATATATATATATAAAGGATATCTCCCACATTGTGAGACTTAATTATATCATTTGAACTAGTTATTAAGGTAAAAAGTATATTATGCAAGCTATCAATTAAAATGACAAAAATTAACACTCACAATATAATAATCACTGAGAAATCTTAAGATCATCTATATTGGCTATCCCAACCGCTACAAGAATGTTGCACACATGCATGTGAGTGTTCAAACCGTTTAGTCATCATTAAGAGCATCTCCAACAGACATTTTATGATTTCTCTAATCTATTTAAATTTTTTATTTATTTTTTCCCAATGTTCGGATCAATTTTTTCAGGTCTTTTCTATCCTACATTACCTTTATTCTACTAATTCGGTAAGAGCATTTAATTGGCTTCGATGTTTGGAATGAAGGGGAAAAAAGAACAAAAGTTTGTTTTTTAAAATTTGGAGAAAAAAGAAAAGAAAAATAATCATAGGCAGCTCTTGTTGCTGACCTATATCTCTAATTAGGTTTGTGCAAGATCCAATCTGCTTTTCTTTAGTTTTTTTTTTAAGTGGTCCAATCTACAATCAAAGAGTCTAAACTTCTAAATCATGATTGTGTGCCATTTCTCTCACCTTTGTATGGCGTACAGTTTCTCCTTCTTCCACTTTTCTTTTTGAATTATTTATTATTTATTGTTTTTAATTTATTACTATTATAGATATCAAATTTTTTTGGGGTGCTACATGACAATTGGGAGTTTCAATATGAGGTCCAAAGTACAAGTAACCCCAGCTGACAACTTGCCTATAAATGAGGATCTTCTTCACACAAATCAATGCAAGAAAGAGAGAGAGAGAGATATGGAAGGAGCCTATACAACTTCATATCATGCTCTCATCACAATTCTAATTACCCTTCTATTCATCTCAAACTTTCATACAACCTTAGCCTCAACTAGTTCTACCACCACTACCGAATACTACAACTCCTATGTCAAAACCGCTTGCAATTCAACCACGTACCCAAAAGAATGTAACAAGGCACTCTACCCCTTGGCTTCCAAAATCAAAGCAAACCCTCAAAAGCTTTGCAGCAATGCCCTCTCTATATCCATAAAAGCCGCAAAAAACTCTTCCTCAACGATATCAAAGCTATCCAAGAGCAAAGGATTGACTCAAATTGAAGTGGGAATCATTAAGGATTGCATTGAGAACATCAAGGACTCCATCGATGAGCTCAAACAATCTTTGAACGAACTGGGTCATCTTGGAAGCTCTAATGCGAGGTTTCAGATTTATGATATACAGACTTGGGTCAGTGCTGCCATAACCGATGAATATACATGCACCGATGGTTTTGATGGCCAGAGTGTAAGCAAGACTGTGAAGAACACGATTAGAAAGAGTATTCTCAGTGTTGCTAGGCCAACTAGCAATGCTTTGTCTCTTATTAACAATCACTATTCCTATTAATTAAACAACCTACAACCGGCCTTGTTGGCTTGGATACTTTCCCTTGATTAATTATTTGGTTATTGTCTTTTTCATATTGGTTATTGTATTTTGTATATGAATATATTGTTGTGTTTTGTTTTATTATCAAATGTTCCCATTTGCCATTTTGTTGTTGACCATCCCTCAATTTTTGCATCTTGTAAAAAAAAATTTCCATAAAAATAAACATATTAATAAATATCATGTGAGAAGTTAGTGGACCTAATTTTGTCAAAAGAATATATAAAATTAAATCACATGACATTTACTTTGTTACATGAGTTATTTGGTATAACTATTATAAAAAGATATCTTTCCGCAGCAGGAGAAAATTTTATTAGTGATCCTTGAGAATGAGTTTCTTGGATATTAATTATTTATAGAGAGGAAAAAAAAAAAAAAAAAAAAAAGGGAAAAAAAAAAAAAAAACATCAAATTAGATTGAAGATCTCATTTATCATAATTAACTAGCTAGCTTAACAGTTAACACCCATGTGATATAAGGGAGATTGCAAATAAAATAAGAACAAAATGTGAATTAACGGAATCTCATAAATCCTCTAATTTGGTGAATTGTGAAGTAAAAAAAAGGAGACTATAAGTCTCATAATCCAAGCTGTACTGCCATATAAAAGCGCAGAGGGACTTGGATAGTTTGATGAGTTTATCTACCTAAAAGTAAAATCAGATATTTCCGCATTCTAATATATAGGAACCATAAACGCACATGATTAAATTGTCTTCTTCTGATACTTGGATTGCATCTTTTGTGCATAGATCTAGAAGTAGCTCCTTAATCCATAATATTGACAGGTGTGTTTTATTTTGTAATGTAGCAGGAATTATTCCATATCTTTACTATATCTTTGTTAGTTCTTTAATTTCCTATGTTGTAAGAGATGGAGAGTTTCTCCCTTCTTTTTGTGTTAATAATATTTTCACATAAACCGAAATTTTTTTTACTTTTGATTGATCTCATAATATTGGGATACATAAACTGGTCGTACAATATTATACCTCATTATTTTAATATATATATTTTAATTAAATTTAAATTTTATTCTATAATTAAAAATCTCATTAGAATCTTAACATATTATATTTTATTTAATAGAAATAATATATTATTCCATATATATAAACACAATCATATTAAATCTTACACATTATAATATTTCTTTAATAGAAATAATATATTGTTCCATATATATAAACACAATCATAATAAATGTCTAATACTATAATATATTTTATTTATAAACACAATAATAATAAATTTCTTTTAATAATTGTTAATTTTTATATTTAGAAAAAATATAAAAGACAGAAAAAAAAAATCATATTTAAACCAATAATTCTTTAGAAATCATTTTAAGTAATTTTTCCATATATCGCACTGGGTTTACGACTAGTTTATTAATTAAAAATGAAATGTGGTTCAACTATCTATTCCTTTCTCTTTTTCTATGTATTGATATGAACTATATAACTGCTTATGGAAGAAAACGTGTTTGCCTTACAAATGTTGCTATTTTATTTTAATGATATAATCAATACAATGTTCTATAAATTATTCATACGTGTGACTAATTCATCTGAGATTTTTTATAAAGTAATGATCAAAGAATATGGTTTGCTTTCTAGCCTCTAGGTCACTAATCAATTAAATATACAAAAATAATAAAAAATTCTTTTTGTAATAATTATCTTTCTTAATTGCTCATGATTTGTCATGACTGCTTCTTGTGATTAGTTAGAGAGTGATTATTCAGTAGGACTATTGAATAACTGCGTTGTCCTCCTCTCACATGAATGATGGGTCCTACCACATAAATGTGGGTCCCACTAATTAAATTCATGATATGACCCACCATTCATGTGAAAGGGGGATTACGCATTTATTTATAGTTTTGAACTACTGAATAATTTTCCTTAGATATATTATAAGACAAATCCAATTGAGCAATTGTACATAGGTTACTAATTCATTACAATTATTTGTGAGTAATTTTCTCATGAAGGAAAGGTTACTAATTCACATATCCTTTTGAGTGAGAGAGAGTTGATTTCTCCCCATCCCAAATTAGTTTTTGCCAATTTGTCAAGTGTGATCAACATAGACACTCTTAGATCATTTAACATGAAATGATTTAGAAGAGTGGTTCAATTTGTAGGGGTACAATTTAAGATGACAAAAAATTGCAACTTAAGCTTTAACAAGAACCGAATTAAGATCTCGGTAGAAGATGTGTATCTGAAAATAAAGATTAATAAACATCTAACATTAGACCGTGATCAATTTAGTGGGGATCAGTTTTCAATCCTCTGATGGTTTTTTTCAATATAGTATTTATGATTATGGCATAATATAGTTGTAGATGGTAAATGATAGAGTGAAAACCAACAATCCTTTATTCATTAACTCTTGAGGTATTTATATCAATTATTTTCATATTTACTTGGTTCAAAATCCTAAAATTAGGAGGGTCGGTTCTAACAATTCCGACATCACAAGATTATCTGATTTGACCTGCCAGCTAAGAATAATCCTAACCGGTGTTTGAGGATGTTTTTGGAAGTTTTTTTTGTCCTTCGGCCTTTAATAATGTTCATTAATACTAAAATTTTATCCTAAACATTTATTGTGAAATTAATACTGATCATTCGAATTTCTATCATACATTTAATATCAAATGTGTCTGGGATAATTTTTTGTCATTCTGGATAAGTTTTGCCACGTATCGCAATTAAGACTAAAATGCACGAGATAGGTAAGTTCTTGTAGTACAAGTAACCCCAGCTAACAACTTGCCTATAAATGAGGATCTTCTCCACACAACTCAATACAAGAGAGAGAGAGGGAGGGAGAGAGTTATGGAAGCCTATACAATTTCATATCATGCTCTCACAATTCTTCTTACTCTTCTATTCATCTCAAACTTTCATACAACCTTAGCCTCAACTAGTACTACCACAACCGAATACTACAACACCTATGTCAAAACCGCTTGCAATTCAACCACGTACCCAAAAGAATGTGTTAAGGATCTCTACCCCTTGGCTTCCAAAATCAAAGCAAACCCTCAAAATCTTTGCAGCACTGCCCTCTCCATATCCATAACAGCAGCCCAAAACTCTTCCTCAACGATATCAAAGCTATCCAAGAACAACGGATTGACTAAAATTGAAGTGGCAATCATGAAGGATTGTATTGTGAACATCAAGGACTCCATCGACCAGCTCAAACAATCTTTGAACGTAATGGGTCATCTTGGAAGCTCTAATTTGAAGTCTCAGATTAATGATATAATTACTTGGGTCAGTGCTGCTCTAACAGATGAAAATACATGCACGGATGGTTTTGATGGTCAGAGTGTGAGCAAGACTGTGAAGGACACGATTACGAAGAGTATTCTCAGTGTTGTTTGGCCAACTAGCAATGCTTTGTCTCTTATTCACAATCACTATTCCTAGTAATTAAACTACAACCGGCATTGTTGGCTTGTCCGGTCTTTCCCTTCCCTTGATGAATTATTTGTCTCTTGTCTTTTTCGTATTGGCTATTGGCTATTGTACTTTGTTTATGAATATATTTTTGTGTTTGTTTGTGCATAATGATATTCTCGGTGATAAAAAAAATATCCTATAGCTTTTATTAGAAAAAGAATGTTGCTTTTGGAACTCGTATACATTATATTTCAGATTAATATTTCAAATATAATAATGTACATGATTACATTACATATCATAAATAAAATTTTAATCGTAAAATATGTTCTCTTTATTTTGAGTTTAAATATTGCAATATTACTAAAGTTTACATACTAAATTTACAACCAAAAAAAAAATTAAGGTGGTGTCTTTTTGCAACAATATAAAGTTTAAGAGATCTTACAGTATTTTACCCTAGAATTTAGTAGTGATTTTTAAGAATGAGTTTCTTGGATGAATTATTTATAAGGAAAAAAGAGAAGAGAAGAAAAAAAAATTACCTCAATTAATATTGAAGATCTCATCTATAATCGTTAACGAGCTCAACACCCATTTGATATATTCATATATGGGAGACAGGTTGCAACCGAAATAAGAAAGAGTAAAATGTAAATTAATGAAATCCCATAAATCCTCAAATTTGGTGAATTGGGAAGTAAAAGAAAAAGAAAAAAAAGAAGAAGAAGAGAGAGATAGAGACTATTTTAAGTCTCATAATCCAAGCATGTACTGCCGTTTAAAAGCGCAAAGGGACTTTTAGGCACTCATAAAATATATATATATATATATATATATATATATATATTATAACTAAAAGTAACCTTTTTTAGAGTTGATCTATAATAGATCGTATGGTAGAGGTGATTTGTTCTTACACTTCATTAATTATCTCCTCTTTTCTCTCCCTTCCTCTTCTACTTTACCTAAATTCTCTATTTTTTCTCTTTCCTCTCTCTTTCAGTTCAATTCTATTAAAACTACTCTTTCTCGTCCTCACCATCGTCAATCATCTCCAAATAGATATAGAAATGATATAAAATAAAAATAAAGAGAATTTTTTTTGGGCTGAATATCAAAATCTATTAGAAGCAAAAAAAGAAAAAAAGAAAAAGAAAAGAAAAAAACATAGAATGAAGAAGTAAACGGCAATGCCTTTTCCATGGCAGTGGTAAAGATGGGATTTATTTGCATTGTTGTTGTGGCAACGTTATCATCAAACCAATAACACTAACAAAGAAGAAGCATTATTAAAAAAATCTTGAAAATCGGCATTAAATAAGAAATTGTTTTCAAACGTAAAGTTAAACGAAAAACGTAATTGCTTAATTACCCATGCTGAATTTTGTTCCAATTTGATACTTTCTGAACTTTATACAGTTCTATCACATTTCAAGCTGCTATAGAGAAAAACGAGTATGTCAGGTACTTCTTTTTCATTTATCCTGTAAAAAGAGAAACGTGTATGTCATATACTTCTTTTTCATTTTTTATTTATTTGTATATACTCATTTGATTGATTGCGACGTGATGATTTGTACTTTTGCTAATTGTTCTTCAATTTTTGGTACTGTTCTTCAATTGTGCTTCAGCAGCATTGGTTTGATGATAACGCTGCCACAACAACAATGCAAATAAATCTCATCTTTACCGCTGCCATGGAAAAGGCATTGCCGTTTACTTCTTCATTCTATGCTTTTTTTTCTTTTTCTTTTTTTCTTTTTCTGCTTCTAATAGATTTTGATATTCAGCCCAAAAAAAAATTCTCTTTATTTTTATTTTATATCATTTCTATATCTATTTAGAGATGATTGACAATGGTGAGGACGAGAAAGAGTAGTTTTAATAGAAATGACTGAAAGAGAGAGGAAAGAGAAAAAATAGAGAATTTAGGTAAAGTAGAAGAGGGAGGGAGAGAAAAGAGGAGATAATTAATGAAGTGTAAGAACAAATCACCTCTACTGTACGATCTATTATAGATCAACAATCTAAAAAAGGTGTAACTTCTTAAGAGTTACACCGGGTGTAACTTGAACCCATCTCATATATATATATATATATATATAGAATAACAAGTATCACCGCATTCTCATATATAGGAACCGTATATGCACATGATTAGTACATTGTCATCTTGTGATACTTGGCATTGCATCTTTTGTGTATAGAGAAGCTCTAACTCCGTAATCCAAGTGGGTTCTGTTTTCTTATGTGGTAGAAAAACTATATATTTCCATCCCTAACATACCTCTGTCGGTTCTTTTTTCTGTTGTAAGAGATGGGGAGGGTTTCCCCTTATTGACCAAAAATATATATATATATATTTTAAATGTGATTCACCTATTTTCTTTCTCTTTTTCATTGTATAGATATGGAATATATAGGTTTTTTTTATTATTATTATTATATATGATAGAAATTCTAATATAAACTCACACACACGTATAGTTTGAAGATTCCGGGGATCGAACCCACACCCTCACAGAGGGATAGGTCTTTTTTAGAGAGGGGGATTATCACTAGGCCGAATACCTAAGTAGCATATGGAATATATAGTTAATTAACTGCTTACAGAAGAAAACATGATTGCCAACTTATATATGTTGCTATTTTACTTTAATAATATAATCAATTGTAATGTTCTATAAATTATTCATACATGTGACTAATTCATCTGAGATTGTTTATAAAATAATGGTTAAAGAATATGGTTAATTTGCTTTGTAGCCTCTAGGCCATTGTCTTTAGGTAATTTAATATCTCTTTAAATCTTTAATTATTTGTACTAAAAAACTGAGTTTAATAATTATCTTTTTTAATTGCCCATGATTTGTTATTATTTGTTGGCATTAGATATATTATAAGACAATCTAATATGAGTGATTGGATGTGCTCCCCTATAGTCACTACTTTGAGTCCCCTCAAAGTCACCTACCTAAAACAAAGTCTTACGCCTATCGTAGTACATGTGCTAGTAGGGTGTTACGTGTCCTCTAAGATTAGTCAAGGTGTATATATCTACAGAACGCAAACCCGACACCCAAGGTTATAAAAAATATATATATATATACGAATGATTGTACATAATTCTTTTCATATTAAGGCGTTTTCATTATGATTATTCGTGAGTAACTAATAATTTAGTCAGGAAGGAAAGTTTACGAATTCAAATATCCTCAGAGAGTTGATATTCTCCCCATCCCAAATTAGTTTATGCCAACTTGATCCATGTGATACTCAACATAGACAGTTAGACACTCTAGCTTATCGTAACAAGACCATAGTCCATAGTTTATGATTTGATTGTAATAATCAAAAAGAGTGATGTACCTCGTGCTTTAGCATAATAAGTAGAATATTTTAGATAGTGATCAGCCCAACGTAACATCAATTATATTTCAAGTTTAACGTGGGTTTATATTTAGTTAGGTCTCTGTATAATGATATATGCTTTTGAGAGTAGCCTTTTCCATTCCTTAGACTCCATAATAAAATACAATAATGAAAAATCTCATAGATACTAAATTTGGTGAATTGGGGGAAAAAGAGGAACTATTTCTCTACTGCCATTTAAAAGCAGACAAAGGGACTTATATACCTAAAATTAAAGAACAAATCTATAAGCATCGAAAATTTCACATACTTTCTTAAGTTAAGTTGTCATTCATCGATTGCTTAGGCCACCAAAATATAAAGATAAAAGGGAGTTTGTGAAATTTTCAATGAAATTTTCGGTATCTCTCTAACATTTTGAAAAATAAAACCAATTTCTCATATAAAATTAAAATTACAAGTGTGATGCAATCTTATATATATAGGAACTATACACATGCATGGTTAAAAATTTAATATAATATGAGGTTAATTCACCAGTCCCTTCTCTTTTTTTATATACAGTACGTTATGAGCTATAGCTTTAACCACTTAATTAAGGATGAAATCGTAATTGCCAGCTTATGTTGCTATTACATATATTTTTTAATGAAGTAATCAAATCAAATGTGATGCACTATAAATTATTCATACATGTGACTAATTCATCCAATTAGATTTACTCATTTCTATTATAATGGTTGAAGAATATCAGAATATGGTTTGCTTTCTAAGTCACTTAATATCATTTTGAATCTTCGATTATACTAAAAAAATGCTTCTGTAATAATAAACTTTCTTAATTGCCTATGATTTGTCCTGGCTTGTTGGAATTGCAAATATTATAAGACAAATCCAATCAGAGTGATTATACATGGTTTGCTTCATACTAAGTCGCTTTCATTGTGATTATTTACTAGTAAAAAAGAGAGTTGTTAATTCTCCCAAATCAAATTATTCCAATTTAAACCAATTGAAATGACTATAAATGATGCTTTTAGCTAGGATTTTTGCATAAGAAGTAGAATATGCATGTGCTTTGCATAAGAAGTAGAATATGCTAGCGAGGAAGCTCAATATATCAATCATATTTGGAGTTTTATATGAGTTTAGATTTATAGTTGGGTCTCTGTATAATGGCTTAAACTTTTGGGACTTAGTTTTTGTATCTTCCTTAAACTAAAAGGTGTGCTTGGATGAGTTTATTTTTCTTGACTTATTTTATTTAAGAAATAAGTTGTGTAAAAATAAAGTTGTATTTTTATTTTTTATAAACGAGGGTTTAAAAAAATATACATAATCTTTTGCATTTTGTGCACTTTGATTCTTAACATTTTAATTCTAGAAATCCAATCTCTTTGTTCACAAGCAAACAACACAACAAAATTGGAGAAAAGATTCTGCAAATGTCAAATCTGAAAGTGTATGAAGCATGAATCGACTCTTTGTGTCCAAGGAGCCGCTTCTGAGATAAGCATCTTATCCAAGAAATAATATTTTGGTACCATTTGTTGTGAAGCAAGAAATCTATGGCCCCATTATGACTTTAGCAACATTGTCACGGCTCACCAGTAATGGCTGCCCATGAATGATCTTGGACTTATTAGGACATATAGCCGGAAAATCTGAATTGATAATAGACCTTGGCCCATACAGTAATCTCATACACCATAACTTTGAGTGAATGTTTTGTAAATGTAAAACTCAAATAAAGCATTTCATTTATGAAAGATAGTTCAATTGGTCTAGTCTTCGGTTTGCTCTCTTGAGGTCACCAATTCTGTCCCCAACTCCACCCTTATGTGTCATCTGTAATATTTAAACTATTTTTACGACTAAACAACCTTATGTGCTTATGAGAAGAGACTAAACAACTTTATGTGGTTATGTGCTTATGAGAAGAGAATTGATCTAGGTGTTTGCATGATGAAACAAATTGAATTTATTAGAATTAGGTATTTTTGTTAATGGATGAGTTAATTATTTCAACTTTTTCAGTTTTCAAAATAAAAGTAAAAATCAGATCAATCCCAATCATTTTTTTTTTTCTTAATAACCTCAATATATAAAAGAAAGGGAAACACATCAATCCTAATCTCAATCAGTAGCTTTTTAAAGTAGGAATATTACACAAATATTCGTTTCTTTTGCTTTTGAGGAGAAGATGTATATAGCGGAAACACAATATGTTCCCTCCTTTCCTATACCATCGACCCCACAAGGGCCACAACGCAGCCTAATCGACATGGTCGACCACAAGATCAATGGCAAGACCATATCCGACTGGCACCAATTAGGGACCTCCCTAGAATTAGGCCACGCCAACCAAATTGACAAAAAATGAGTTTTATTATTTTTTATTATTACTATTACCTGTAATCTGACAAACAAAAAATAAAGTGATGGTCTTTTATTCAATTGAATATTAAATTAAATTTTAAAATTTGAATAAGACCGCATTTATTTATTAATCCTTTGCAAATGTCCTTAAAGCACCCACTAATCAAATTTTTTATTGTGTAGACTGTGTTCTTTCTTTCGCGAGATGTGTACTCATTTAACTCAACTCGGATTACTTCTATATCATGGGCTTAAATTCGAGTTAAAAGAAATAATAAAAATATAATATTAATGATATAATATTTTTTATAATATTGAATAATTAGTTATTCTGTTCTGGTAGAACACCCTCTTTAAGGTAGGTGACATAGGGATCCATCCAACACGGACCGACGGTAATAGCATTTACGTAGTTCGCAGGTTGGTCGATGCTGGGGAAGGCGTTGTGAGGGTCTCAATTGGTATAAAACGTTTAAAATCTGCACTCAGAACAGATGCCAACGTTGCCAATGCATCCGCGTGATTGTTCAAGTTTCGACCGATCTGTTCGATTCTTACTGTTTCGAAAGTCTCTAAATCCTTAACCTTTCTTTTTTATAATAAATAGGTTCAGATTATGCCACGTCATCATTCCACTAACAAAATCCTTTAAAATATTAATATTAATGGATAAGTGTTAACACGTTAAGTATAAAAAATAAAAATTAATATTTTAGTATTTTTTAATGAAATGATAAGTATGATTTCAAAGAAAAATAAAAAATAAAAATTAATATTTTAAAGATTTTGTTAATGAAATGATAAGTATGATTTCAATCATTCATTATAAAAAGAAAATTTATGATATAGAAAACTCTAGATTCTATAGTACTTTAAAGATCCTGATCCCGATGACACTTAGCCATTTGCTTGCTTAATCAGCCAAACGCATGTGACCCTGCGCTCTGACTCTGATTTCATTCGAATCACACACGTAGTCACGTGGTCACAGTCAATGAATCGTACACGAGTCCCCACTCCCCACTGGTCCTCTTTGTCTGGTTTTAATAATTTTCTTTCACACACACCGTCTAAATTACTTTCATCTTTGTGAGCCTAAAAAGATTTTCTTTAGGCGGTATCCTTTAATATATAAAAAATTTGCCTCTTCCACTTGATGCTACACAAATTTCTCCAGTCTATGGTGGAAATATGACTTATTTGATGGATTATTTCCAAGTCCTCCACAAATCATGCTATGATCAACCATAGTTTCAATCCCTTTTTCAACATTTGCGTCTTGGGAAGCAATTCCTCGCTTGAATTGGCGTGGCGTATTGTTCTAAAGGATGTAATTGAAAAAAATATAAATAAATAAAAACTTAAATACAAAATGCATCTATGATCATCCCTTCAATCAAGGGAGAAAGCAAAGAACTTTAGACCAATTCAAAAGGTCAAAAAAAAGCATATAATTAACCAAACCATATTCATCATAACCAACTTTGATTGTATATTCTAACCATACAAAAACACTCACTCAATAATTTACATTATAGCCAAACCATACTAATATAATAAACTTAACCTTATAAGTGGCTTAGTGCTTTGAGGCATAGCTATTAACTAGTGATAGTGCATTACTAGTGACTTGTGCAAGATTAACAACCTGTGTCTTAATGGAAGCCTTGACTTTACCATCCAAGGCCTTGCCAGCAAACCCATCAATGCAAGTGTTCTCATCGGTTAGTGCTGCACTGACCCAAGTCTCAACATTGCTCATGTGCCACAAAAAGTCCTGACCCTTGGCTTTACCAAAGTTCTTGAGCTCTTGGATGGACCTGCTAAGACGGTCCGCACTATCACCCACCTCATCCAAGCAATCTTTAATAGCTTCATACTCCTTAGTCTTCAAGTTCTTGAAATGTGACAATTTGGTTACAAATGTCTTAGTGGATTGAGCCTTGGAAAGGCTCACTGACAAGGCTGTTTGGGTCAATTGACGTGGGTTTTGTTGGATTGCTGAGCCATAGGCTGAGAGAGATTGGACACACACGGCAGGATAGGTAGTTGCACTACATGAGGACTTAATGAAAGCTGTGGCACCACCACGCGTAGTGGCTGCAGACTTGGCTGTGCCAGCAATGTATGATAAGATAGAGAGTAGTAGCAAAAGATGGGAAACTCTAGCCATAATGTTTGGTTTGGAAACGATGGCTTTGATATTGTAGAATGGATGAGTGGTTTGAGTATGAGAAATGAGTTGGGTCTAGATTTATAGTGGGCTAAAGAAAACACACTGTGTAATTGTGGGGTGCCCATGTGGATATTGGGAAATAGGAAGTAATAGAAAATAGAATCAATCAAGCGTAATAAAAGTAAAATATGGGGCACAGAAATGTTAGGCACATGATATGGGGCTTTTCTACATGGGATTTGGGATAAATGTTTGACCTTTTCCTACCGACATGACTGATACCCAATTTTGAAGAGATTTGATTTGTTTTAGTGGAGGTAATCAATGGTAATTGGTGGCAGTTATGTTAATTGGGTTGGGCCCACTTAAGACGGCCCCTTGAGAGAGTCAAAATTTTCCCTTTAAATAAAATAATTGCAACCTATGGAAAACCCAAAAAAAAAAAAAAAAGTGCCCCACCATGTGAAGGATAAATAAATGAATATATAATATATTTATGAAGTGAAGATGGTAGAATATAATTAGTTTAGTCCTTTAAAAGAGATTATTTTTATTGATTTATTAACCTTAAAAAAAAATAAAAAATTTAAGCGAAAGTTAGTACCTAAAAATTAAAGTTTTAAAAGAATTATAAATATATATATATATTTTATGAATAAGAATTATAAATAAGTTGAATAAACGATTTAAAACTACCGTACCACTCATCCAGACGAGTACTTTATCAAGCATCAATATTAGTGAAAATTCTGACATAAAGTAGCCAACTCGACCATAGCCAAACATTTTTTTTTCCTTTAGCCAAAAAACAAAAATCTTCTCTTTTCCAACTTAGACCTACATGATATTTGCACAACCTTTAATGATTTGTGTGAAAATATCAGTGGATAATATCACTCCAATTTTTTAGACCTACATGATATTTGCACAACCTTTAATGATTTGTGTGAAAATATCAGTGCATAATATCACTCCAATTTTTTATATTTTCGCAGCAAATAAACAAGCTGTAGTTATCCTGATGAGTCACATTCATGTTGTCTAGGTTGGGCCCAAAGCCAATTTTAGATGTTCCTGGAGAATTCTTTTTTTTTTTTTTTTAATTGCAAGTACTTGTTCATTATTAATTTTTCTGTAATCAGCCTTTACTCGTACGAGGTCATTATTATTTGATAGGGTTGGATTTTTAATTCCCATGCATTTTACCCTTCACCCCCTCCTTTAAATTTCTTTTCCCTTTTCTTTTTAATAATTCAAGGAACATAAGATTTGATTTAAACCTCTGAATACATGTCTATTTAAAAATACGAAAAATTACTAATTAAATTACAAAACTCTTATATCCTTCCCTAAACTCGTGTCTTGCATCAATTATTCCTTAAACTTCCAATTAAAGTAATTTGCTTTGTAATTTACTATTTTTGTCAATATTTCAGTGAATGTATGTAAAATTTGAATATATATATATATATATATGGGACTTATTTTAGAGTCCATACAATACAATTCGTGGAGAACCATTATATGTTAATTGAATCATTGACTATTAATCTAACCTAAGATTTAATAATTTCATTATCACTATCGATAAGTAAACAAGTTAGCTGTGGTAAGATCATTTTTTTTTTAACTAATTGAAAGTAGTTTATGATTCGTAGGCTTGTGAGTGTTACACAAACTAAATTTTGCATCATATTTCATGTTACTTGTTAATTATTAATAAAATCCCTTGAAAGAAGGGCTGCAGTGAGATAAGGACCATGTTTAGTGGGCAAAATTGTTTCAATTGAGAATTGAAGACACACAAGTGATAAAGTGAAAGAGAGTAAAGTGTTAAGAGCATTCACAAACATGAAGAACCAAAGAAAAAAAGAGTATTAAGGGGGCCATGAAGTAAAGTAGTATGGAAACTATTGAATCTTTGAAAAGAAATCAAATTAATGACTAACGAGTACAACGTCAAAAGAGATGTGAAACCGTTAAATTGGCACGCACTGCCACAAAGTAAATGTGAAATGATTCATAAAGCAAAAGTTAAAAAGCTTAGCAAACAACTGTATTTTCCTCCACTTGATGTCGACCAAGAAGCAAATCTTTGTTACATCAAATAAAAATCTAGCAAATCTTTGTTACATCATATGAAAAACAAGCAAATCTTTGTCATTAGTTACTAGAAACAAGCTTTATGCTTAGTATTAAACATGCCATTTTGTCTCCCTTATGCATTCATACCACTTTGTCTGTGTATCACTGGTCTAGTCTACTAGCCCTTGGTTCATACTTCAAAGCTCATAGCACACGTGTCATCGGTCGAAATAATTATGTCATATATATGTGAATCCCATTATATCTATGAGTAGAAATCACTGCAAGACAATAATGTATACACACTGGCCGATTGACAGAGGACTCAGCCACCTAGTAGTTACGATTTATGACCTATGACTTATGACTTATGACCATTTGAGAGGTCGGCCGGATACAAGAACAATAGAGTGAAATATTAATTCGAGCCCTGTGGCTAACAATGATCACAGTTGTACGCATTTAAATGTAGGGCCGTGCATTTAAGGCTTGAAAGAAAGCTCACCTACATCATATTGTGGTTGAGGTCATTTATTCAAAGCAGAAGTTGTGGAATAAGTTTTTAAATTCCAAATTTATTTTGTCGGATTTTTGTCATCCTTTGATAATTTAATAGTGGATGATGATGGGTTTGAATCTTAGTTCTCATCATTAAAAATAATTGGTAATTCAATAATTGGAGATGATAAGTTTGAATCTTAATTTTCATCATAAAAAATAGTGGGTAATTCAATAGTTGGAGATGATAAGTTTGAATCTTAATTCTCATCATAAAAAATAGTCGGTAATGTCAGTTAAACTACAAACTCTTAATCAAATTAAGAAAATTAATTGTACAAAAGTTCATGAATTCAAAACAATAAGTCTGGTTTGGCAAACTTTGTACGAATTGTAATGCAAGGTATGATCACGGCACCAATTGAGTATGGTCATCAGCCAAAACCAAAAGACAAGTTGGAGGTGAATTGTTTGGATTGGATTGAGACATTAACAAAGTTGCTTTGACTGTAAATGTTAATATTGTTTCAAATTAAAAAGAATAATAGGAGAAGTTCTAAATCCTAGTTCCTAGGCAATAGGTTACCCAAATATCATGAAGATAATCTCAATATATATAGAAGTTTTATAGAGCAAGCAACAAAGAATTTCATAATTGCTGCCCTCATGCATAAACTTAAGACCACAAGGTAAGCAACTCCCATGGGTCTGACTGATTAACACTAACAAGTCTTTTGTCTGAAACAGGTTTGGCTCTGAATAGATTATTTAGGTCCCCAGAATGCTTTTCTGATTGACCTTCATTTCTCTCCAGTCATAAGCTTGCTTTGTTTTGGAATTGGAATTTGTTGATAGAATGAATTTTCTTATAATGGTGATTGTTTAATTTAAAAACAAAAAGGCCTATTGTGCTTTGAATAAGGAAATTGTTGATAGAATGAATATTCTTATCGTTAGGATCTAATATCATATTAGGATCTAATATCATATTAACAAAAAGGCATATTGTGGCCATTATTGTAATTGAATAGTGGTTCAAGTAACAAGTGACATTTTCAAGAAGACACTGATTATGTCGAATGATTATTCAATAGTCCAAAGCTACAAATAAATATGTAATCTCCCTCTTACATGCCACATAAATATAGGTCTCACTAATTAAATTCATGATAGGACTCACTATTCATGTAAGAGGGGGATTACGCATTTATGTGTAGTCATGGACAACTGAATAATTTTCCGACTATGCCTTATAAAATTATTAGCATCACCACGCAAATATTGTAGCTAGAGAAACATTTTAAGCAAGGTGTGAAGCACGTTTATTGACATATAGATTAATTCATTTAATTTGTATAGCCAAGTTTCCGGATTTCTTGTACAATGCCAATGGTTGGACATGCTCATCGTTGGTACTATCCCATGAGATTCTTTCTGCGTGATTCCTGCCAAAAAAAATGTAGCAGTCAAATGACTCAATGTCAAAAGAATTTCATTACGAAAGAATTTGTCTTGCACTATATGTTAGAAAACTTAGCTGTCTCAGCGATCGAATCTACTATAAACAATTATTGAACAGACATTTCTAATAGCTAATTTACATATGCATTATTAGACCAAAGAACAAGATATCTTGACTGAGGAATTAATTTCGGAAATCTGGATCGATAAAGTGTTGTTGGATTGTAATACAAAATAAAAATTGGGCTAAAATCTAAATTACACAGTTTAAGTTTGGATTAATTGTAATTTTTGCCTTTCAGTTTTTTTTTTCTTTGCATTTTAGTATTTAAACTTTAACATTCATGTCAAATTGATCTGTTGTCTATAAAACCATCACTCTTAATTCACTTAGCAACACAGCTATGAACATGACCAATTTTAAAGAAATGTTAAATTTTAAAGACTAAAATGACAAAATAATTTTAGAAATGAAAATGAATATTCACTCAAACTTAAAGAGTGTAATTTGAATTTTGACGTAAAACTTAAAAGACAGGTTTTTTTTTTTTTTTTTTTTTTTTTTAATGAAAAAAAGAATGATCAGGGTTAAGTTCATATTGATGTAACATTTTAACATTATACCATTTAATTTAAATATTTCATCAATCCCACTGTTAGATTTTATGTATTTCTAATATTTATCATCATCAAAATATCAAGAACTATGCATTGCCAACATAAAAATAAAAACACCAGGCTCATGATTACTGAGCAATGACAATATTGTTTACATCAATGAATAAGGACAGCGGTTGTTGGTTGATGCGCAGGATTGCTTGTAAGGTATGAATGTGACGCTACCCATGAAAGAAAGCAAACTATCAAATTATAGAAGCTTTCGTGAAAAGAATTAGATAATAACATATGAATAATGCATTATTATATTGCAGTTAGTGATTATATATCATCACATGTGCAATGTCCGTGTATTCGTGACAATTATTGCACAGCAAAACAATAAAACAAAATTTGCTTGACAAGTAGTCTTGGATGATTGTTTAGTGATTGTCATCACTTTGCTACTTGCTAGTATGGCTTGTAACTTGTAAGCCAAAGTTACGGTTCCATCAATTAACCTTTGAATCATTGAATTTATGTCCTCCTTGCTACCTTATTCACGTGGTTGTTTCATTACCACTATATAGTGTATCTGGGGATGGTATCGAGTGAAGTGGTCGCGCGCACGCGCACACACATATATAGTTCGGCTTATTTGTATATGTAAGAGCATTTTGACCTATTTCACCAATCATGTGTTTGATGGAATGAGCTAATGAATTTTGAAGCCAGTGCATGTTAAATTGTTATCATCTTAAACAATGATTCTAATCTCACAGTATACGAAGAAAAACAAAAAACTAAAACCATTAGAAAATTTTGCATTCATTATCCTAAATCAAAACTGATAAAAGATGGGTTTTGCACACGGTATTGTAACTTTATAAGTAGCAGACAATGTGGGAATTATGCCACAAATAAGGAATAACCATTAGCAAGTCAGTAACAAAATGGCATCAAAGTCTCGAAATTTCTAAATTATGCTTCTACTTATGCATGATTCAACAAAGCCAAGAAGCAAGTTAATCAATCCAGAAGACATTCACCTGCTAATAAATTATTGTTGTTGTAAGTTCCAGCCCTATAATCTAAAACAGACAAATAAAGAGAGCCACCTTGTTCACCTAGTAAAATAATGAAAAGGAAAAAATAAAATAAAAGACTTCTGAAATATGAATTCATAGCCCAGAATTGGAACTTTTTTTATGTAACTTACTTGTAGGTACAAATATATTGCTAATGCAGTCTGTGCAGAGTTCTTGTAGCCTTCTGCAAGTTGTGCAAGGTAAACACATTGTTTTGGTATCATCCATAGTTCTTTGGGAGTTGGAACAATCTAACACTGCAAACAAATTTACTTCCATAGGGATGCACAATACTTTTGTTACAAAACTTCCAATTTCATTATAGTTAACCTACTAATTTTCTTACATTTGTAGATATGGTTGGGTACAGAAATGTTTCATAACATGTACATAAATTTTTTTGTCTTCAAACCTTTAATGGCTAGAGGAGTTGAACATAAATATGAATGAATTATAATTTATAAGAGACACATGGGTGTAGCAAAAATCTGTTCTTTAGTCACATTGAAGACCCAAAGTAGATGAACAGGTTAGCTTTGTGCACTGCTAGCCCCTTCTCTGCAATCTAAATGGTCGGTTGAAGGTGATGCAAGTCCAATTAAATGTGGCCAGAGAACCTAATATCATTAGGCTTGCATCCAGTACTCATTTTCGGCCAGAAAGGAGAGACTCAATGGCATCTTGCACTCGTATCGAGCCAAAATGGAGAATCTGATATGTGGCATCTATCTATGTTATACGCAGATGGGTCTAAGAATCCAATCCTCTTTCTACCATCATCATTCTCACCCTTTCCACATCCTCCAATCTACCTACATTGCTATAAATATTCATCAAAAGCTCAAAATTAAGTTCATTATCCGGTTCCAACTCAAAAAGTTTTTCAGCAGCAATCTCCCCAATGTCTACATTTCGATGAAGCAAGCAAGCATATAGCAATGCCCCCCACACTGTTGGACCAGCCTCAAACTCCATGGTCTCCACTATGACGGCATAAGCCTCTTTGATCAGCCCTGCCCTCCCATAAAGATTAACCATACAAGCATAATGTTCCATGACTGGGTTTATCCTATATTTTCCTCTCATCATAGAATACAATCTCTGCCCATCCTTCACCAAGCCCAAATGGGCACAAGCTGATAGCATCGACACAAATGTGATACTATCTGGCACAGTACCAGCATCCTCCATCTGCTCAAAGAACGTTAGGACTTCCGGGAGTCTAGAGTGAGCAGAAATTATAGAGTTCCATGACACAACATCCCTCTCAGGCATGTGCTTAAACAACCAACGTGCCCGATCCAATTTTCCGCGATTGGAGTACACACCAATCAAGGAATTAGCAATAGACAAATTCCACTCAAATCCTTGACGAAGAACCCAAGCATGAATTTGAAGTGCAGGCTTCAATGATGACAAACTGGTAAGCATTGTGGATATAGCAACCGAGTCTGGCTCATATTCTTCTTGAAGCATTTGGCCAAAGATGTCCAATGCCTCCACCAAAAGCCCATGACGAACATAACCCGTGAGCATAGCATTCCACGAAACTGAATCCCGGAAAGTGATCTTGTCAAAGACCTTCCGAGCCTTCACAATGTCACCACACTTAGCATACATGTCAACAAGAGCATTGAGCACAAACCCATCATTTGCAAAGCCAGAACGAACCACATGTCGATGCACCTCCTCCCCAACTTGAATCAATCCAAGACCCCCACAAGCTTTCAACACACGAGGGAACGTGTACATGTCCGGCTCAACACCCTCTTCCTCCATTTGAAAGTAAAGCGCAATGGCATCTTCATATAAACCCAATTCAGCATACCCCGATACAAGTGAATTCCATGGAAAAGCCGATGCATCTCGTTTATACATTTCATCAAACACCTGGTGAGCCTTATCGACATGTCCACATGATGCATATAGACGAAGCAGCTTTGATGATAGGCCTACATTGTTACGTAGAAGGTTTGTGGGAATAAGACGGTGAATTCGGATACCGTAATCAATAGCTTGCAAATGGTAGCATGTTTCTAAGAGAGAAGAAAATATTTCAGTGTCAATTTTTATACCTCTCTCAATAGAGGCTTCAAGGTCATTAACAACAGCGTCAAGGGCTTGGGTCTTTGTTTGGGTGTAAGGTTTTTGGTTGATGAGGAGTGGGGTTGGAGTTGGTTTTGGAAAGGAGATTATATTGGTTGTGGTATTTTTGTTTTTGTTTTGGTGATTTTGTTTTTGTTTCTTGATTCTCTTGCTCTTGGAAGAGCAGTAGAGGGTCCAAAAAGTTGTTTGAACAGTGAGTGGTTGTAGTTGTAGAGAGGTTGTTATCATTTTGGGTAAAGAGATTAATAAAGAAGAATGGCAACTTGGAGGGAATTGATTTGAATTTATTGGCATGGGCTTCATGGGTATCCTCCTTGTCAAAAGGGATTTGTGACAATCAGCCCCATTTGCATATAAGACATGATGTCAATTTGAGGCTTTTAGCCTTCTCATTTTACTCTTTAAAAGTTAAAAACTGTCCAAAAGGATTTGTTTCTTGTGTCCATGATAGTAAGAATTTTGAGCAAAACTTAGGTGCATTTCTATAGTTACTATTATTTTATATCCTCGATTAAATTCAACCATATGGGTTATTGATTAGTAGATCACAATTATGTGGTTTATTGACTTATTGGGTTATGTATAGTTACAGCTTTTAAGACTATAGAGTTAAATTTAATTAGGCAACTTGAGATACACTTTGTAACCAAATTTTGAAGTAGAATTTTATTCCTTTTTCGAGTGACATTATCTATCATACTAGAATTTATTATTGTTTTTCCTCTTTAATTTTCAATTTTCCTAAATAATAAGATCATGAATTTTTGCTTTCTTTTTTCTTTTCTTTTTTGGTTTATAACAAGTGGGGTGAATAATTTGAATCCAAGTCCTTATGGAGAGAACTGGACAATATCTTTAAGCTACAAAACTCTTGACAACTTACATACTTATTAGTTATTACATCACATATTCTCAATTTTGGCCATGTTTAGCCAAGTAAGCCGTTCAATTATTGTCATCATACTGAACAGTGAAATTTTTTCTGTAAGTCCCTTAGATAAGTGCAAAAGTTTTGATAAACAGTATATATAAATCAAATTGACAAAAGGCATCTATAATATGGTGGATGGGGATCCTAGTAATGAGATGTTCACCAGGGGCAACCCCTCAAAATGGACAGCCACCTGGCCCACGACCACAGTGACTCGGTGAGCAAATTAGTCCAATATGGTCTTCAAAATTTATATTAAAAAATCGATTACTTCACTTTAATAAATTCTATTGTGAGTTCAATTCCTATCATCTACAAGGAAAACTAAAATCAATCGATGGCCTTCACTCATCTTTGAAAATTTGTTGGCAATCTCGAAATCAAAGAAAACCACCAGTAAGTAGCATATCAAGAAAGATTTACCTATTTGTTTCATCCACTTAAATACCCCGTTTTTATGGTGCATTTCTTGTCCATATGCCAATGTGGTAGTAGGCTAGTAGCAAATTTGGTTGGTCAAAATGCTACTTTTAAACTTTGATCAAATCTTAATAAAGCTCTTAAATCAACAAAACAGTTAGTGCAGATACTGAGTCTAGCGGCAATTCTATCCCCGCGATGCACCCCCAGATTGCTTACCAGAAAACAAAAAACCATGACTATCTTGTCAACCAGCCTTCGGCAAATTTTTCTGACTCACCTGCTCAATGAGGAACATATGTGATCCAGGGTCAGCTCCATTCATCAACAATGCAAGACTTTGGATCCTTACCACATTACCAGTTGAATCCATTGATGAAATTCTTTACAGAGTTTGCAAGGACATGCACCTTCAAACAGTTTAACGTATCTAAGTTTGTTCCATCAAACATTAAATGACTCTGTCCTGTTTTATCATATACTGTATTCATTAAATTAATTTGTTTCCCATAGTACCTATTTCATTGAACAAACTAAAACGAGGTAAAATTGTGTTTCTCTTTCTTTTTATTTTTTTGGGGGTTGGGTGGGTTTAGAATAGAGGAGTTAAGCTGCAACACTACACAGTTTCTGTTGCATCTAAAAGACTAAAGCCATGTACACGATGAGAGTCAACAAACATTTACCCTCTAGATATATGTTTGCCAGACAACTTATAACTGAGAATTACCAATCCTTAAAAAGCTGATAGTAAGCCATTTAACCGCCAGCAATCTCAGCCAAGATAGGCAGGGTAACTCCCAACTAAAACCAGGATCTGCCCACGCTTCTACTTTTCTTGACGCAGATATTAACTTTCACTTAATCACCTGCTGCAGAATAAAATCCAAGTCATTGTCCTTCAACGAATCGCAGGGAATATGAATTAACATCTGGATAAACAATATTTTCCAAGAATATGATGTTTTTTGGCTAATTGGTATTTTTCCAGCTTGCCTAAAAGCTCATATCGGAAAGTAGAAGTATAGAGGCACAAGATTAAATAACATGCCATGCTAATTTGTATAGGTATAGCACAAGGTGATTTTGCTAAATGCCTATTTTTATAAGTGTCAGCAATTTAAAATTAAGATTTAGTGCCCATGACAATAAAGTAGTTAATATTTTTTTTTTTTTTGGTAATTATAAAGCAGTTAATATTATGAATTCATGATAATAATAATGGGCAAATTCTTGAAGAGAGATGAAAACAAGCACTGAAAAGGGAAAATAATGACAACAAAACATACCTTGCATGCAGCAAAAACTGGCAGAACTTGTTCAAAAATTTCATCTTCTGTTCCTAATGCACTGATCTGCACACATTGGCTTCTGTTATTTCATCGCGTATTATATAATTAAACCCCAAATAGGAAATGGAATGCTTTAAACTCGTTAGCATAAAAAAGGTGAAAACAGGCAAGCCAATTAGATATGTATGCCTATACATGAGAAGGCTGTGAGGTTTAAACACCACCAACTAATAAGACGATGTAAATGTAATATAACCCCTAAATACATCATTTACTAATTAAAATACCTTATGAAGTTTTCCATTTTCCGCATAATAATTGACGACAGGAAGATTCAATGCTTCAAACACTTTAAGACGTTTCTTGATTGTATCTATATTATCATCAACTCGGCCCTACAATAAAAGACATCAGACCCTTGAATAACGGTTTTTACATGATCTGACCATGTGAAGAAATATAAGAACCTGATTACGGTTTAGCACTCGTTTCACCATCACTTCTTCAGGACAGTCAAAGAAAAGCACGATATTTGGTTCTGCACCCATCTGCATTTGGAACATAATATGGTTATATTGTATACAAGCAATGTTAAAAAGCTTGTTATGAAAAATCAATCAATGGTTTGAAATGGAATTATTGCTGCTTCTAATAGCCTTATTAGAGTTTTCATTTCTGATCTCTTTCATTACCTTTTTCATCCATCTATAAATTACTTTGCTACAAAGTTCACTTTCATGCAGTTGTAACAAGATTTCTATTATTTAGCTTAAAAAAAACAAGATTTCTATTGCTCAAGAGTAAATATTGGAAGGAAAAATGCACATATCTCTCTGAGTTCTCTTGACAATTATGTTGAATGGAGAAAACTACATTCCCTTCAACCTGTTTAAATACAAAAAATATTTGGGAGAGAAACTCACGATTCGTTCAAATGCTATGCGATTTTCCTCACTTCGTGGGAAACCATCAATAAGAAATTTGTGATTGTCACTTGACTCCATCTCCTTTTGTATCAATTTGATTGTCACGTCTGAAGGAACAATTCTTCCTTCTCTAATTGTATCAAGAATCATGGAGCTGAAATCATAATTCTATCATCAAAAAACTTCATAAATTTAACAATGTGCTTATAGAATATTCTCAACAATGAAGATGAGGTATCATCACCCATATTCACTATTAGAAGCTATTTCCCTCCTTAACAGATCTCCTGCACTCAGATGCTTAAATCCAAAAGTTTCAACAATTTTTTCACATTGTGTACCTTTTCCACTACCAGGGCCACCTGAGAGAACATAAACAAATTTAACTTCGCGCATTAAAGAAATAAAATGTCACCAATTCAACATAAAATTCATTAAAGAAAGCACATAGAAAGGCATGGTTCAAGTACATGGGATGTACACAAGAGTAGAACCCTTAAAAGATTAGCCATTTTGCAAGTAATATTCACAAAAAAAAAAAAAAAAAAAAAAAAAATTATAGAGCATAATTTGGCAAGAGTTTTGTCCCAGGAAAATCCAATCGTAGATGTTAAAAGCTCTTTTATATATATAGATTTTTTTTTGGGGGGGGAGGCTTATTTTATGTCTGCTAAGATGGCATTTTATTCATGCATCTCAGATTGAGGATGCAAGAATTGATATTTTCACTGCTATTCTAGCATGTCGGTATGTCCATGGACAAACCACCACACCAATTGGCATACCATTGATATCCCAGATATTTTATTGACATATTGAATGTAAGATAATTTGTTCACCAGCTTATCGAAATCTCCACCAAAGTTACCAGCAAAGAATTTTTTTTGTGGTATAGTCTATCATGCAACACATGATGTTTTATAGCATTTGATTAGCCCAATGGTTCAAGCTTTGCCAATATACTACCTTCCTTTTCACCATTTTCTTAAAAAAGAGATTAATTACTTAATTTTTATTAATAAATGATCATGTCTATGATTGGTCTTCTACCACTAGCATTTGTAGCTAAGTGGTATTTCTTCTCATTTTGGAAGGAGTTCTAAAGTTCAGTTATGGCATGCAGTTAGTGCAAGAAGCAAACATGCAGTGAGCCTCAAGAAGTGAGGCTCAAGGAATGAAAAGAAGGTGAATAACTTCCAACATCTGTTTCTTCAAGCCCAAGGCAATTCTTCTGAAAGAATCATTTAAACCACCGTATCTTAAGACAGATATATTTTCACATAAGTGTATATATGAATATGACCCATTCTTCACTCAACCAATAATGCACGATTATTACCTAAGACAAAAGTTATGAAAGGGGTTCTATCATTGGAGTATATTCCACCTTTTGCCTGCATCAAAATAAGAAACAAACAAGAACATAATTCCCTTGGCATACATGAGACAGTAAAATAACTGGAACACTTGTAAGTATACCCCTCCATGCTAAACAATTAATATTGCCACCCCACCAAATGTATTGATATGACTCAAGAAAATATAACAAATAAAAGATATCAATAATTATTTGTATTAATCAATACACTTCAAATTATGTTCCTAAGAGATCGACCAAATTATGGGGACCTCTAGAGTCTACACTAGGTGGCAACTTTACACAACCTTATCCTTTACTCAGGCTGACTACAAGCATGTAAAAACACAAAGTCTAAACACAACAATGAAAAAATACGAGCAACTCCTAAAGAAAAACATACAAATAACAGGGAGAAGTACAGTATCAATTGCATGTCCTGTAAAAAAATGGTGGGCTCAAACAGTTGTTCATATATCTGCTTGATTTTGCTCAACCAGGAAAAGCTCAGGTGTAAACAGTTTATCAAGTCAAAAATCCTAGTTCAGACCAGGTTTCTACATCTTGGCTTAATGTCCACAACTTGTTTGACCACCAGATCAGAAATCTCATATTCCAAATTTTGAAAATCCATATAGAAGATATTCTAATATCTAGGAAAAGCAATATGCTCAAACAACATTTTCTGTGTCACATGGCAAATAAGCTGTTGCGTCGCCAACATCTGACACAGACTTGACTTGAACCCCAAGCTGTCAACCTTACCAAAAACATTATGACAACATTACAAGGTAAGTCTCTATCGCTTATGATATAACCATGAGAAAAATGGTGCCAAATATTCATCTAGCCTAGGTCCAATAGCTTAGAAAACACTGCATCAATTTATGGAAAAAGTTTCTTTCAAAATGGTATCTTGAACAAACAGCATTTACAGCAGGAATTAAAAGCACATCTCCTTAAATGTAATCACCACAACTTTTAAGACCTTCAGCACATAAACTCTAATTCATTAGCACAGTTTATACATAGAAACAATAAGTAGAAAGTAGAATGCACTTAGAGTTCTTCATGACATAGCCCAACTGCAAAAAGAAATCCTTATCTTAAACCTTAAAGCACAAAAATTATATGGTACCAGGTTGGGTATCTCTGTGGTAAATGATTCCCAAATCTTCAAAGTAGATGCTGGCTGCAGTCAATATCAGAAAAGAAAAGGTCAAAAGCAGGCCCAAAATCTGGACAAAAAACAATAACGGATGGAGAATTTACGTGGAGCACTTAGAGACTCATAAAGCTTGAAGCTGCAGGTGAATATAAATAAATGGCTATAAAAGAATTACCTAAAAAATTATGCAAGTTACAATAATACTAGAAGGAGCCCTTCAATCCTCATTATTTTCCCAAATTTTAAACCATTCTTTTAACTAGCTTTAGAGATTCTGGCAAACATGCCCTAGCCCTACCTTTACATCTCAATATCAGATACAATAGATACACACATACATACATATAAATAAACATGTGTACTAGGTGCTTGTGTAACTTACTAATCAAATAATATATACACTAATAAATACATACACATGTATATACCTACACATACATACATACAAAGTGGATAAGTGAACTATCAAAGTGGGTGATTGGGAACCATGTGAAGCATACACCACTTTTTCTTCTAGCTTAACCAATCTCAACTTGGTCTAACAAACTGAACCGTAAGAACCCAGTTTTGGTTTCCCAAACATGTCCTTAATCCCCCAATTTACAAGTGAGATTATCCAACTAATCAGCCTGATTATAGAATTTTTCTAAAATCAACAGAAATTCAAATTCTACTATGATCCAGCAAAGTCGGCTCCGTTCACAAACAAAATCTAAGCTCCAACTCTTTTTTCTCTTTTGGGTTCATTTATTTATTTATGCATGTATGTATGTATTATTTTCATTGAAAGATGGGCACGATTATGATAGTGAGTGAGGTTGGAGTTGTTACCTACCTGATTGAGAATGGATGATTTGGTGGAAGAAATCAATTGGGTAAGTGAACTCACGCGCCTCCACATCTCTCTCTGTTGATCTTGATCTGGGTTTTTGTTTTTCTTTATATTTGTATTTGTTATTTTGCTTATGCTTTTGGACTCAAGTGAGGCATTATGTCGAACAAGTAGAGCGCAATATCTGATTTCCAGCTAAACGTGTAGCCAGTGGCAACGTACGTTGGCCACTTGGCCATATCAGAGCGACTGAGTTGCACGTTCTTTGCTACAGCGATGAACTTGGACTAGTGGGTCCCACTTAACTGCCTGCATCTCATTTGGGCCGAGTTGGGCAAAGTCAAATATGGACTGAGTTTCATATGGCTGGTCCGAACTCCAACTTCAACTGTTATTTTGTTGCGTGGCCCAAATCCAATCCTCCAACCATGGTTTTGTGCATCCAATTGCAAAACAATAAATCTAGTTAATATTGTCTTGTGTTGTGATTGGTGTATAATAATATTCATATTAATGGTGGGTCTATGTAAAAGTAATATTATTCTCACCACAATTTGTCACATTAACTTATGGTAGAAAAGACCGAAAAGAATTCTATATCTCTAATATTGATCATCATAGAAACATTGGGTATGTTTGGAACGGATGTAGATGGAGGAAGAGTAAAGAGAAAGGTTCATGAAATGTACTAATTTTTAGTATATTTAAGTCATTTTCTCATTCCTTCTCCCTTACAATCCCTTTATCTCCCTTCATTCAAATATAAGGCTATGTATTTGGGACGGAGGGATATGTGAATCTTGTGATTGATGAGAGGAGAAGAGAGTCGAAGATAACCAAAATATCACTTTTTCTCTCTCTCTCTCTATTTAAAGATAGAGTGACAGTTACACTTATGTAAAGTTGTGGATTTCTATAATGTAGATATCAACTTTCTTGTACGAGAATAATTTTAAAGGGACCAACTAAAATATGGCGACTTCCTGTCAAAGTTGACGGGACCACATCCTTTCTTGTGTATAATAATAATAATAATTTATTATTATTATTATTATTATTATCGATTTAAATGGTTCAAATAAATCTATAAAGCATGAATACAATGATTTTCAAATTTCGCTTAAATCAATAAAGTTTAGTGATCTATATTTTTACTTATATATGTCAAAAGAATATATTACATATATGAGAAGAAAAAAAAAAACATCTATCAAACGAATATATTACATATATATACTTGCATACAAGAGATGCTTAATCTACTGAAGGATTTATTTTACAATAAAACTTTGGGATAAGGGGACATGTGAATGGTGAGAGGAAAGGAAAGTCGATGATAATCAAAATATCCATTTTTTTTTTCTCTCTCTCTATTTATCTAAATATAAAGTGGCAGTTACACCTATATAAAGTTGTGGATTTCTATAGGATAGACATTAATTTTCTTGTAAGAGAATAATTTAAAAGGGAGCAACTAAAATATGGCAACTTCTTGTCAAAGTTGATGAGGCCACATCCTTTCTTATGGATAATAATATTATTATTTATCGATTTAAATGGTTCAAATAAATCTATAAAGCATGAATACAATGATTTTCAAATTTCACTTAAGTTAATAAAGTTTAGTGATCTATATCTTTATTTATATTTGTCAAATGAATATATTACATATATGAGTAAAAAAAATATCATATTTTTTCCTAATAGAAACACTTGTGTATAAGAGATGCTCAATCTATTGAAGGGTTTATATTACAATAAATCTTTACCATTATACACACAAAAAATAGGATATGGCACCTATCAAAGTTAGTGTGGTGCCACCTTATAATAGTCTCTCCCTAACTTAAATAGGGAGAGCTGTTTTAAAGATCCATAACCATTATAAGATGATCAAAAATGAACATGAATGTCCCATGAAAAGGAATATTAAATAATTAGAAGACTCTATTGTTCTTTTTTAAGTATATTCATTCATTGTAGATCAGATCTCACATGTACATGTTTTTGAACGATCTCTTGAACCCAAATGAAAATTTTATTAAATTCAGTCATTTTCATAATAGGCTTCTCTTCCATTAGACTAGAGACAGTTGGCCAATCATGGCCCAATTAATAAATGATCAAACAACAATGATTAAATCTTAGTAAGGCATGTCTTTCTTTCTTTCTTTCTATTTTTTTTTAGCATGACTTTAAAATTTCAATCATAACCATGAATTATGATCCACAGATCATAATGAGCAGATGGTTTTATTACTTGACCTCAACTAGAAAGGAGCTGAATCTGTAATTTTCACAAATGCAAACAAAATGTGCTTAGCCCAAATAACTTGAAATTTCATTCTATGTGAGCTCAACCTATCATCATCATTACCAAACTTCATTTAAGTCTCATACCAAACAATTTTGAAGTCATTTTAACATCTAATCACACGCGAAATCAACCGGTCAAGAACACTGTTGTCTTATCTATCACGAGGGCAATTAAAAAACTAGACTCTACTCAAAAGCCATCACACATTCTCAAAAGATATCACACATTTAGGAAAAAATCCTAGACCTACAGTTGATTATCAATACCTTTTATTTTACACATGTAAATTGTCGGTAGATGGGTCTCACACTCTCACCCACTTTTCTTGCACGGGTGAAAGTTAATTGTGACCGTGTTGAATTGTGGATTGCATGGTAATTAACTGAGAAAAAGGATGTTGCGGGCTTCACACTCCAAAATCTATAGGCTGGGGGACAAGTTCATATGCATACTCCCCCACCATACCAACCATCTAAACATGCTTGAAAAATTCCAAACCTGCCTTTGAAACATACATTAAAGAATCAATTATAGCATCTTTATAGCTTTTTATGTATGGGTATTAGTTTTATCATTTATGACGATAACAATACCCACGCATTGCATCATAAGTCGTAAATTGATATCATATGGTTGTTTTATGATATCTTATAGAACGCATTAAATTTTAGAATATTTTAGTCACTTTTTCCTTTACTCATTTATGTTCTTCCTTCATGTCCTTCCGTTTCAAATACAGTATATCCTAAATAGGAAAAGTAAATCTAAATGTTGAAAGTTAACGGAGGTCTCATGCAACAGAAGCACTAATCTTAGAGAAAACTCCTCTTTTGTGCCCTCTTCCCCTACCCGTAATACGATTCGAAATTAAATGGTTTTTCAAGTCTTATGTAGCTAGATTTTAAAATTTTAGGATAAATATACAAAATTGAAACGTGGTTTTCTGTAAAGCATGAAATCCCCTTGAATGTATACTTGCTCTTCATGTGGTCCTATTTTAGTTGTAATTGTGTAAGCAATGACGATTTTGATTATAACATAAAACTTCCATGTGCTATTGTCTTACGTGAAAATAATATAAACACGTGTCATCACATAAACAACTTAATGTTTGTTTGCACAGATGTTTATCGATTTACACATGCGTAATTCTATGATATCCACACTTTTTGTGTGGGTATGTTATCTCTTATAGATAAAATGTCACATTTGATGGTATCAATGGCACACATGATAGTAATTACCTCATATATGATGGTATCTACTATCACATCCCTTGTACCCTAAATTTTTATTTATTTATTTAAATTTAATATATATAAAAATAAATAAAAAATAAAAACACGTGTCATCACATAAACAACTTAATGTTTGTTTGCACAGATGTTTATCGATTTACACATGCGTAATTCTATGATATCCACACTTTTTGTGTGGGTATGTTATCTCTTATAGATAAAATGTCACATTTGATGGTATCAATGGCACACATGATAGTAATTACCTCATATATGATGGTATCTACTATCACATCCCTTGTACCCTAAATTTTTATTTATTTATTTAAATTTAATATATATAAAAATTGAATAATATCAATATTATATTGGATAGTACCAAGATCACATATGATGATAACTACATTACATTTGATAATAACAATTAAGTGGGTACTATAACCACAAAAAAGTGGGTATTGTAGTATGACTATTTACACATAAAACAATACCACATGATTTTTTATTTTTTATTTATTTTTTTATGAGAAAACAATACCACATGATAGTTAAGTGTTACACTCAAAATTTCATGAGAGTTTTGTGTTTTAGGAAAACCACATATGATCTACAATTTTTTCCTTTTTCAATTAACAGTATCATAATTCATAAACTATGAGCTTCAATACTAATGATCACTTACATCTTTTTAGATTGGATCACCTTTTATTTATGTAAATGATCATATTATTTATAGATTTAAAGTTTAAATCATTGAAACAAATATATAAAAGAATAGTGATATACATAAAAACGGGTGTGTCTGTGATACAGTCGATTTATATATATATATATATATATATATAATTTTTTAACTTGGTCGTAACTCATAGTACAAGTGCACCTTATTGGGTCGTAACGTGGCAAATAGTTTCGTAAACTCTAATAATAGCGAGGTTTAAATCTAAAGCCTTATCCTTACGCGTACCCTTAGGATCCATACAAATTATTTGTTTATTAGTCGCATTCTTCAATTACTAGATTCTTCTTCAAAAAATAACTAGATTCTTCTTCAAAAAATTATTAGATTCAATCATTTCACTATGACTTCGAGTTGCATATGTCATCTGACTTAGGGGAAAAATTAATTTATTTCTACATGATTACTTAGCAAGGTCGGCAGGTGGATAAATATTTCAAGAGTGTTTCCTTTTGGTAAAAATAGAAGGAAATGAAACCTCAAATACATTTTATAAAAACTAGAGTTTGCATAGTTTTTTTTATTACACAAGTTGTACCCAAATAAATGATATGTGTAATGGTGACAAGAATTTGTAGTGAACAAATGTTCAAAATTTTAAAAGAAAATTAATCAGCTCATACATAAACAATTAGAATTGAAAGGAAAATATCACAAGCATATAAAGGAATTTTAACCATTTTTATGACAATTTTACTAAAAGGAAGAATATAATTATTTTTGTTGGTAATTCGATTGTTGGGCCCTTAGGATAGGGAGATTTGAACCTTAGATATTTTTGTTGGAAATGATATGAAGTGTCAATTGAGTTACAAAACTTTTGGAGAATATAATTACTTAATAATTTACAAAAGTAAATTAAGAAGGAAAGTATTAGAGTCTAAAAATAAGTCTTGACCATCACTTGTTGAGGCAATCTTTTCTTTTATAAAAGCAAAAACATTGTTATATTAAACATTTCGTAACACCCAAGTTTTAAAAACCAGATCGAACCAACTGATTTGACCAATTCAACCATGAGTTGAGACTTAAACCGGTTTAGTCTGCATTTAAAAATAAAAATCAAAAAAGATAAACTCAAAGACGATCTTACCAACATTTCAACAATTGATCAAATCTCAGTTCCACCAAAAAATAGAAAAATAGAAGAAAAAAAAATATTTATTTATATGATTAAATAATTATTAATTAAATAATTTATGATGTTACTTATTCAACCATGAGCCGAATCCCAATCCAACCAGAAAACCAAAAACAACTTCTTATTTGATCTGGTCTTTAAAACAATGGTTACACACCTACATAACATAAGCGTTATGATGGAAGCTTATTAATACGGCATGAATCTGTAAAAGACTAAAAGGAACATAATATTGTCTCAACATTTGCTTATAGTAACCGCTTGTAAATTTCCTTACGATACATGTTTGTCTTGTCCACCAATTATTGTATAGCCATAAATGTTGCCTTGAAAATTTGAACTTATTTCATAATCTTTTTTTTTTTTTTTCCTCAATTATCTTTTGAGATTTTTTTTTTTTTTTTTTTTTTTTTTTATATATTTTTTGAGATCGATCATGTGATGACATAGCTGAAGAAATTTTTTCACTTAATTGACATCATATTCAAAAACACACAACATAATGAGATAATGTCCTCACATAAGAGTTGGGACCAATAGTATCCTTAAATCATTTTCAAATTTTTATAAAGTAAATTGACACAATCAATAATGTAGAAACAAAACCCAACTATGACACAATTTACGTCAACAATGTAGAAACAAAACCCAACTATGACACAATTTACGTCAATAATGTAGAAACAAAACCCAACTATGACACAATTTACGTCAAATTAGAGTAGTTTGGTCCAAAAATCATATAAGCCAAATATATACATGATAAGTTGATACCTCTCGTTGTCTAACATATTGCCTTAGCATTTTTGCATAAGATTGGCAAAGGAGGTTGAAGCAATGCTGACGAAATGAATGATGAAATGCTTGAGTAAGAGTGAAACGAGAAGTACCGACGCTATGAAATTGAAAAATATAAAAGTGTTTAGTGCTTAGATGTTGCTATGTGGTTGGGTACACCACTTTCCACCGTCGCATCATGGACCCTACATTGACATATTCTTGTGAAATCAAACAAATGGGAACAAACAAAATTACTAAGTAAATCTTAGGTCCCACATACCTTTCATAAAACTGATGATGGACCACTCACTCACTCACTCTGTGTCTTTCTTACTTTCTCACCCTTCTACAAAATAGGGCGTGTAATTCACGCGCCTTTCTATTAAAAAAAAATTCATGGTCATAAATATTTATTAGCAAAAATCCAAGATGAGAGATGAAAGGCATTTTTCAAGAGGCCCTTGCAGTAGAAATGGCCAAGGGTACATAATACTCATTTTCTTGTCATGATCACAAGTGCAACTAACATGATTTCCTAGAAAGGGGCTTTGCGTGGGCTTAGAGAGAGGGTTGAGATTGAGTACCAAACATATTTTCCTATGCAAATGAAAGACTCTTTGCATCAATTAAATTTGTTATTTTTGTCATTAGATAATTTAGTAATGACACTTCAGATTTCACTATTAATTTACATACTCACATAATAAGTAAGGTACAGTTTGTTAAAGTCTCATTTTTTTTGTTCTATATATAATTGTACATTTACATAACTTATTTTTTAAAATAAAGTAAGCCAATAAAAGATGGCCTATTTACATTTTTTTTTTTTCAAGAAAATGTGCAGTTTTTTGATAATTGTGCTATTGAGCCCTATTTTTTTACGACCGTATATGACCGTCATAGGAGATACCAACTCATTTTTTACAAATAAGATTTACAAGAATGACTTAGTCATCAGCTTTTTACAAAGTTAAAGAAGAAGAAAATTACAATTACATCTTCAAACATAAATTTTTAATATAGCTTTTAAATTTGTAAATCCAGGCCCGATAAGATTAGCAAGAATTACTTAGTCATCACCTTTCATTATATTAAAAGAGATAAAACTAAAATATATCTCATCTAACTATATCATCTATATGAGAAAAAGAAGTTTAGTATTATTTTGTTCATTATGATTATTCCTATACAAGTTTAATAGTAATAATTAATAAAAGACTTGAAATATTAGCTTACTTATGTAATTAATTTTGAGGTGTTGAGTCATTAATTTTTTTAATAATTGGATGCTTGGCCCCTTACTTGGCTTCAGGGTTTTATTATTTTCGCTTTTACTCATCCTGGTCAAAAAAGAAAGTTTCCAACAAAATGGCTATCCTTTAATGTATTGTCACTTATTATTAGCTTTTCATTAGTATCAAAACATAAAAGCAATATTCTGATTGGCATTATATGTCACGACCTTTGCCATGACATTAAGAATTACTTTATTATTAATTATTTTAATATATATATTTTTTTGGATAAACATTGCTGTATTAAATTACAAAGGAATTGGGAATTCCCGGACAGTTTCTCACACGCGCAAGTCAAGCGTGAGACTAGATTTTAGCTAACCTACAAAATAAACATTTCATTCATGTCCCCTATGTAAAGGGAGGTCAGTAGTATATAAGGGTGGGTGAGTTAAGCTAAGGTTCTCTTGAGGTTGTTGGACTTGTAGCCAAAATACTAAGTTTAAAAGTGATGGGGAGGCAACCTTGTTGTGACAAGCTTGGAGTGAAGAAAGGGCCATGGACAGTTGAGGAGGACAAGAAATTGGTCAATTTCATCCTCACACATGGCCAATGTTGCTGGCGTGCCGTTCCCAAGCTAGCCGGCCTCCGCCGCTGTGGCAAGAGCTGCCGTCTCCGTTGGACTAATTACCTCAGGCCAGACTTGAAGAGAGGATTACTTAATGAAGCTGAGGAACAACTTGTTATTGATCTCCATGCTCGTCTTGGCAATAGGTATTTCATTATATTTAGTGGTACTATACTATATAACTATATTTTATGGTATACCATGTCAAGTTCTATATAAGCATAATTGTTCAAACATGTTATTTGAAAACTTTGGTTTACTGTTTTTGCTGGGTCTAGTGCTTTTATTAGTGGTTGTGTGAACATGCATGTGAAAGAAATTGGAGGTCTTAATTTCAACTTATTGGAATTGAGTCATTTGACAATTTGAAGTAAGCCAAAAAGATCATGTTACGTTGCATCACTATCCAATCTTTCATTTTCCATGTTTGTCTGGATTTCACACTTGCGCATTTATGTAATACAAAACTACAGCTATGGCTATGGCTATTGGCTAATGATAAAATGTGGGATGTCCATAAGCCCCTCATCACTTAGTACTTTTAACTTAGTTTACCATATAGATATGAAGAAATTGGAACTAAATGATAATAGATATATGTGATAATGGATCTTTAGGAATTAAAAAGTAAAATGCCATCTTATTTAAAAATATAATGAAAATGTTTCAAATGTTTATTTTCTGTATGAGATAAGGTTTTCATTTAATGCACAATGACACAGGGATAGGTTTCGTGTTCTTATCACGTCCAATGTACTAAAACATTGGAAGACAAGTCAAACCCTTTTCTATAAAGTATTTTTAGTATTTCACTTTCTTTTTCCCCCTTAAAATAATATTGCTACACTTTCATTTTCTTTAGGTGGTCCAAAATTGCAGCAAGATTGCCCGGAAGAACTGATAATGAGATCAAGAATCATTGGAATACCCACATCAAGAAAAAGCTTATTAAGATGGGTATTGATCCAATTACACATGAACCACTTCATAAAGAGGCCACCCCACAAGATACCCTTAGTCACGCTATTGATCAAAGAGATATTGAAGTGATAAATAATCATCAGGAATCAACAAAAATATGTGGCCAAGCCTCCTCCATTGACAATTCTAGTGCCCCAACTGAAAATTCATCAACTGATGAATCTAAGTCAATGGAACCCAGTGACAATGACCTATTAATGAATTACATATGGTCCGAGACATTTCTGGATGAATCACTCTGGAACTTCCCAGCCGCCGGAGAAAATTACAGTAATTTTGGGTCATCATCACCAGAAAATTATTCTGAATTGTCTTTGAATTACAAGGATTTTGGAGATGAAGACTTTGGCTTTGGTTGTTTAAGTGACATGGGCATGAAGTCTCAAGACATGGGTGGCAAGCACTAACACTTGGGGGGATTCATGAGTGGACACTTTTTGGTCCTGCTTACAATTTCCAATCATGGTTTAATTTATTTTGGAAACTTTAAATTACAGAAACTTAACGCAATTAGAAAGCCTACAAGAATTTACCTTCAAAGGGGAAAGCCTACAAGAGAATTTATTAGTTGGTCAGTCCCATCAAAAATATAGTTATACAGCTACAAGGTGTGGGTTGGTAAGGTGTCATTTTGCCACATCTATTGGGATGCTTACCATTCAACCTTTTTGTTTAATGTGGAGGACATATTGAGGCCCACGATATGTGCCTCATTTGGCATGTGATAGGAAATTGATTGGGTTTCTAATTGCATAGGGTAATATAGATGTGCTATTATCAATAGCAATTTTATATTTTTCAGTTTTAGATAATGTTCTGCTACCTAAAGCTCACCCCACTCAAAAGAGTTGTGCGGTTGAAGCACAGGACCTTTATGTAAATGAAAAGTACTTTTTAAGCATGTTTATTACAATAAGATACAACTAAATTAAATAAAAATGGGAAGGGAATCATAGATTGATCCCAAGAATATCTTATGCTTTTTTTATTTGTCCTCCTTTTGAAAATTTTAAAGATCTTATTCCTATTAATGGAAGACGCCCCAACAAATCAAGTTTCGTGCACATTGATTTCAGAAACAATCAAATTTTAGCCTTAAAAGGCAACCCCATGGATGGGGATTGGAAGACTCCACTTTAGTGGCTTAGCATTCTCAAACTGGCGGGGTTTCCTTGATGTGTGTTATTTTGGGTTCACACTATCATACATAGTTTTGAAAATGTATAGTAGGTTTAGCATCTTCTCAGGCTTAACTCTCCAACACGAGCACTAAGATAATTTCCTCTTCTTTTCTAATTCACTCTCTTTATTTACTATTGGATACTTTTATCTGGTATTGATAAATACATTTATTAACTATAATTTAGTGTTGAATACGTTTATCTAGCCTTGTTGAGATGTTGGATATATTTGCAAACTTTGATCTACTACTCAATGCTTTATAGCGTAATTACTTTCATTAAAGACCACTCTTTCTCAATTTTACCTCAGAAGATATCTTTTCAACATTATTTATTATCTTATTTTTCTTATTAATTCTTTTTTTTTATTGTGTAAGAGAAAATACAATGGTAGTGACCAACATTATTTATTATCTTATTTTTCTTATTGATTCATTTATTCATTTATTTTATTGTGTAAGAGAAAATATAATAGTAGCGACCAACGAGTGATCAATTGACATGAGTTTCAAATTTAACCATCCAAAACATCTGATGTAATGATGACGTATAAAAATACAACATGCATATGGACCACAAAAAGACCTAGCAAAGCCAACGGCACATGGTGTGGCACGCCAAAGTTATGGAATTCACTTGGTGGTGCGTAATTAGACTAGATGGCAAATCAATATTTCTTATCTTGACAGCCTTAAAGATTAAAGATAAATCAATAGTTCTCATTGACGAGGCTTGATGTTGATTTGTCACCTCGCAAATTATATGACCTGTATATATAAATCAGTTTTTCTTTGAGTATAACAAAACTAAAGTACAACGTACGAAATACAAAATGCAACATTAAAAGATAGAGAAAACAACACGCCAAGGCCCTTATTTTGTGAATATCAAACTAGATTACTTTCCGATGCAAGAAATTTGAAGCCCATGTAAAAAAAGATTCAAAATAGAATATCTATTGGGCCATTAGCAATGCTACGAGCCTACGATATCATTAGTTTATGACTTCTGGGGTTTTTAAAATAATAATAATAATTAAGTTACACACATTAATGGATTTTGAAATCACAACCTAATCTTACATATTCTAGTGAACAAAGTAAATGTCATTTTCTATTCTTACCTTATTTATTTTTGTTAGTTACTTATTACCCTAAGCTACAATACTATAGTATGATAGTAAAAAAGTATATGTCAATTCAGCCTAAGCTTATTGGCTACACTTAGCTTTTTTATTTTTATTGGTAACTTATTACCGTAAGCTACAATACAATAGTACTAATCATTATCGTGGCATCCCTCAATTAGTCAAACCCATTGGCTCTGATTCTTAAGTGTATATTGGTTGTTTTACACTTGCACTTTACACCTACGCAACTTATGAAGAGATTGAATAAAGAGCAACCTTCTTGTTGATAATCCATTGGCTCTAGTTCGTGAGTGAGAATAGCACAAGCACTGAAAATCACTCTTAATTTCCACTAAAGAATGATTGAACAAAGTAGTAACTTCTTAATGGTAATCCTTTCTCTCTTTCATTGTAATTAACTATAGTTTTGGACAGGCCTAATCAACTGGTATCCTTCAGCATACTTTTGCTGAGAAAATTAGTACTCTATCTCTTTGGTGAAGGGAGTTTGATGTGTGGCATTAACCCCGTTTGACTTATCCTAATATCTTTCTCATAACTGACGCATTGTGAGCAGAATTGTAAGTTAAATTAGTTTCAGCCTCATCTCAAATCTCTCATTTAGAAATTTTTTTTTGGTAATCAATTAGAAATTAATATTATATATACATGGTTAGTTACAAATATTATGGTTGTGAAGCCAGGACTTAATAGCAATGCCGGTGATTGGAAGGAAGCTTTGATGCGACATCATATGAATGAATAGGTCAAATCGCGAGGTTAACGGTTAGAAGATGATTTTAATTCGACATTAAAGGCAGATGAATGATGAGTTTATTCAGGGTCATTTGGTCTAATAACTATGAACGTTTTCATGTGTGTGAGAGTAATTTCATGTGTGAAGAACGATGGCGTGACTAAGTGCTACAGTATAAAAATGAGGTTTTACGCAAGATCCTGATAGAATTAATTCTCATGAAAGTATAGGCTGGTTTGTGCCCATGGTTTTTGTCTCTCATTCCATAGAGGGTTTTCTACATAAAAATATTGATGTCCCTATTTGTGCATGCTTCTCTGCAATTGCATGATTTTTTTTTTTTTTTTTTTTTGATAAGATAAGGATTTTCCTTTTCGTCTTTACAAAGCCATTTTCTTTCCACACGTCATTTAGGATGGCAAAGGCCGTGGTAGCCATTTAGTTCCTTATCCTTTTACTTACCTTTCTACCACGTACAATTACATACCCTAAAATCTTATTTAGAATGCATCTGTTAGCAAGTGATCATGAAGTATGCATGTTGATGTCACCAGGGGTATTATTTCACATTATAGTTGTTTTTTTTGTTTTGCTAGATAAGTAGATAGACATTATAGTTGTTTGTAAAGGGAAAGTGTGAGATAGCATAAAAAGCTTGAGCACGCTGTTGATATTTAGCATGACTAATTTTGGACCACTTCTTTATTAGGTTTCCTTTGGCTTAGTAGCAAATCAAAATAGAATAATGAGGCAAGTTGTACATTCAAAAGGCCATGAAAGGCGTGTATATAAACATGGCCCATCTAAATCCTGGCAAGATCATTGTCTCATTTCATTAACAATTAACAACTAGCTAGATGTATTGGTGCTGTTATTTTTACGTAGGCATGACACCATTCACTCATCTAATCATGTTAAGATAACCCCACTTAAGATCTGCCTTTAATCAAAACTTATACTATATTTTATTCTAGGGATACTATGATATGTATTTCCACTATTATAAAACTAGCTACAATGTCTCATGAGATCCTCCTAACAAATTCTCCGTGAACAAGAACAATATAGAACCCATCATTTTGGTTCCTTGTGCACAAAAGTAAGGGGAAAGTGAAATTCCAAGTCACGTTGTTTTCGGATTTTCATTGGGTAAACTAAGAAACAATAGACTCGTGCAAAACTTCTGAAAGCATATACCTTAGAACTCAGAAGAATCAGCGTGGATAACCAATGTTAGAAAGGAATTTAAGATATCTTGATGCATGCTCTTACATATTGGCGTTTAGTGTTTTTGGACAAGCAAAAATTGTGACTAAGCATGAGTGGAGAAAAGTTTTGATATTAATTGAAAGGCAACGGAGTCTCTTTTTATCCTTACATTCTATCAACTATACTTTTTAAATAGATAAAAATAATAATAAAAAAAATATTTGTTAAGTAATTATAGAAATGAGATGAGTAGATTCAGTGCATTAAGTCTGCCTCCAGCTCACTCCAAAAGGCTAAAGCATGAATAGAGAAAATTAGAACAAATGATAGTATGCATAATGACTATATAAAAAAAAAATACTACATTGCAATTTCCATCAGCTAATGATTAAACAAATGAATAATTTCCTCAATCATCAATTACCTCCCTCCTTTCCCGAGAAAAAAAATAAAAAACAAAAAGTTAATATCCTACAGTTTTATATTAGGTATAGGTATACGACATGAAATTATTCAATGTAGGTGAGATGATGTACTACGTCATCTTCTCACATAAGGATGGACTTTACCTATTAGTTTGATAAATATGACTCATTCCTATATGAGAAGGAAGTGTAATATATGCAAAATAATATCGAATTCTACATTCTATTGCTATGGTTGAAGATAGGACCGTTCTGCAATTTCCACCCTCTTTGCAGTTGGACACCTTGAAACCAAATCAATTTCCCAAAACATTCCTTCCCTTTTTTTTTTCCTTCTCAACTGATGTCATTTCTTCCTTAGCCACAAATAATCTAAGAAGTGATCTTACAGAATAATATGGAGCAATGTATTTGCTGCTAATTGGAGCCATGAGAAATTTTAGGATATGTACAATAAACAGTCTTTCCCCATGGTGTGTGCACTGTGCAGTGCCCCTAATCCTCAGATAACTATGTCCACAATACTCCAAGTTTTCACATTACGGTTCTCTTGAATTTAATCTTTTATATCTCGTATGGTACATTGGTGTGTTGGACGGAATTTTTTTTTATTTTTTATTTTTAACATAAAGAACCTTTTTAAAGAAGATCATTATGGACTCGCTTTTATGCAATAAAACTACGCGCAACTTATCCCACCAATCACAACCAGTTATCTGGTAATTTCAAATGAAACCTTTATTGACATCACTTTTTTTTTTTTTTTTTCTTGTCTTGCAAACTAATTATTCACTTATTATAAGACCTTATTTTTATTGGGGCCTTTTTTTTTATTAGGGGCCTAGGCCTTCACCCGTCCCTGCTTAAAGAAAATAAGAAATACCGTTCACCTCATTCCATATTACTTAACTTCAACCAATTTCTAAAATTATTGCAAAATTGGTTTTTTATTTTAATATCTTATATGTTGTCAAAATGTATCTTTAAACGACCATCCCTGAGGAAATTTGAATTTGTATCATCAGAGGCCATCAAGGTAGCAAAATACACAAGTTAACTTTCAAATAAAAGGGGGAGAAACTGGAACATTCTAACCGACACACTAAAGTGCCCTTTAATTTGTAGGGAGAAGGTTTTGAAAATTTGGATGAATTCATGTTCTTCGTTTTAGAAATAAAAAAAAAAAAATCGGTTTTTTACACAATCGTTCACCCATTCTCCAGCTGGAAAATAAACAGGGTCCCCCAATTTCTCAAAAAAAGGTGTGTGCTCACCTTTTCTTCTTAAGAAGTTGACATATGTACCTTAAGTTTGTTCCTAGCAGCATACAGGGAAAAAAAAAAAAAAAAACACTATAATATGTTCTCAAAACCAAGAGTGGAAGAGGCAAAAAACAATTATACCCGCATGACCAGCAATCTTGTGCATTTCCAGAGACAAAATTATCTTATGGAACGGCTCCGTGAAATCACTCTCTCACAGCGTGTGTGTGTGGAATCCACATGTTGTGAGAGAATGGTCTTATGACACCGCACGATAGGATACCTCCTCTTCGCAGGGCCAAGGTCAAGTTGTGTGATAATGTCCATTTCTCAATGAATACAGAAGCAAGAAAAGACAAGCAAATTAAATTACAACAAAAAATTGATATTTTCCCAATTTTCTTGTTAGATATCTGATCTCAAGAACAACAAAGACATCTCTCCAAGGGACCCATGAAAATTTAAGTCACGGTGTATAACCTCCTACAAATTCTGAAGAACTAGTCGGGGTACAAAACTAATCAAAAAGAGCATGTGCTTATATACGCACACAAAAAAAAAAAAAAAAAAAGTAGCTATTTTAAGTGAAAAATTATATGATACTGAAAAAGTAACCATACCGGCTTCTATAATCTAAATAAGTTGGTCAGCATGAATGGAGACCTATCTTTGCCTTCAGGAAGAACAACTGCTATTCTAGAAATAAAAGCCATATCAGACAAGATGAGCCTTTTCTTGAACTTTTCAAGCTGAAGACTTTCCTCCTTGTCGAAAACTGCATATGTACTGATTGTGCCAAAGGTGAAAGTCAAACTGAGAGCAAAAGGATGACTTGACATGTGACAGGTGAGAGTAAAAATTGTTAGAGTAACCATGTAAAATTGTCATGGAATGGATGGTTTAGAGGCTGTTGGCGATTCCTTGTTGCTCTTCACAACCATATCGAAATTGATGGAAGCCAGCTGAGACAAGTTCTGAGAACACAAGAAGCATATTAATTTTCAAATTGGATTGCGACCTAATAACTTGATCAAAAGTTTCAATAGTTAAAACAGCATATTAAGAATGAAACCAGTCTATTTTTTTCTCCAAAATGCTAAAATATAAGTTCGTGAATTCTAGGGAGAGAATATAAAATTCGCTGATATTGAAAATAAGAACAACAGAAAATCACCCACCAAAATACCAGAATAATATACAAACATAAATTTTCAAACCCATATCAAAGATTACATAACCATACTTGGCAAATATTGAAAGCAAAAGCAACATCTAAAGTTCCTTAATGATGAAAAGAGAATAACTAGGTGAGGCAGATCTTACCTTGAATGAGAAATTACTGAATGAGTACTTCACCGCAAGGTTTGGAGCATGGAATTCTGCCAAGCTACCAAATTCGTCACCCTGAACCACAGGCACACAATGGTAAGAACGGAATGTAAGGTGCACAAACATATAAAGCACATTGAAGAAGCACGCATACATCTTCATCATGTTCGTTGCTGCATGATCCGCTGCTGCATGTTTCAGTCATGTCATCAATGTCACTACCTCCAGTGACATGATCATCTTCTAGATTCCATATGTACCGGCTCATAAAATAACTTGTATCATGTGCTTCCGCTGCTGGTATGAACATAGCCTGAAGCCAATAACAGTACTTTAGAAATCAAAATTTTGTCAATACTTATTCCAGAAACTTCAACGCAGTTAAAATGAAATGACCTTCTGCCTTTCAAGTGTATCCCAGTTTATATCCTTGAAGAAAGGATGTTGCTTCACCTGCCAGGCAAGTCAAGGTTCTGCTTAGTTTTTATTGTCATTATGACTTGAAAATAAGATTAAGCCAATGGCCTTTAAAAATTACCTCCTTGGCTCCAGTTGCTCCTAGTCTTTGAACTGGATTTTCAGTCAGCAATCTGCAATGGAGTCCACAAGCAATCTTAGTTAATATGAAGATAAGTATGTTCTGAATTCCAGGTAGTAGATTACTGTTAACTGCTTAGTTTTCACATGATTATCATGTTATCTTAATTAAATTACGAAGCAACCAGGCTAACAATTTTAATCACATAAAACACACTATATAGAATGAGTACAACACAAATTGTGATTCCAATGACCATTTGCACTATAAATACAGTGACAGAGTTCTTGTTAGATTAAAAAAAAAGACATTAATAAAATTGAAAAAGAGGTCACAAATCTAATTTTATAAATCTTACTTGCTAATCAAATCGTATGATTCATAGCTCAGTTCTTCAGGTACTTTTGGCCAAGGTATATCTCTGTTTATTATATTGTCGAAAATTTGCTGCAAATACAAAGGATCCATTAGTAACAGTTTCAACTCAAGAACCATGACTATCCAATGATTCAATGCAAAAATCCTACAATAACCTGTTTATAGGTACAAAAGAATCCATTCAAACATGAGCAATAAAATCGTGGTTGCAGTCCAAAAAGAACAACAAATGGAAACACCAACAGAGCCAAGATATGCACAGAAAATGCAAATGAAGCTTTCAGAATGAAAAATAATAATTAAAATATGGCTCATTATACTCATCCTTTAATGGCACAAAGCTGATTCTATGTAAATCTTCAATATTATAAAATCCGTAAACTCTAAAAACTAGCACAAAGCTTTTAGGACGTATGGTTCACCAGTGTTTATAAATCATGCCAGAAGAAAGAAAATAACATATTTGATGGTGATTGCATAAAAACAAAAACTTTAAAATCCAAACCTATGTAGAGCTTTGCCATATGTTTCAGTGCAATAAGGATTAGATAAAACTGGACGAATGTTGATGACAGTTTAAAAGGAAAATGAAAATCAATCATCTACACCATTGCCTCGAAAGCCTTTAAATCTAGTAATGATTGTATTCAGATAGACTACCTGCGGATGTCCAGCATTGAATGGTGGAATACCTACAAGCATCTCAAAAAGAATAACGCCTACAGACCACCAATCTGCAGTTACACCTGCAAAGAGAACAGTGTTGGAAGATAGTAAAACCAAACTGAAAAAGAATATCCATCATTTGTCCATATAAGATGTATTATCTAATCATTAGGTAAATGGCAAACCATGTCCCATGCCAAGAAGTATCTCTGGTGCCAAATAATCAGGGGTGCCCACAACTGCTTGCTTTTGGCGCTGTTCTCTTTTTAATGAAGGTTGACTTTTTGGTTCATCATCTTCAAAAAAACCTGTACTGCTGACTGGTGGACCTGATAAGTCATCTGTGCTATTAATAAGACCAACCTTTGAAAGCCCAAAATCTGTCAACTGTAACAGAAAGGATTAGAAATTTGTGAGAAGTGACAAATAAAACCTTCATGGCATAACATACAATAGAAGGGGACCAGTGATTACAAGCTATTACTTTAAATCTTAAAAGCAAGGAACATATCTTTCTTGATAAATAAATTTATAAGAAAACAAAAACAAACAAACAAAAGAGAAGGTAGCCTCTGTGTTACAATCGACTCAACTTCCACATAAAACATATTAGATAACGAAGTAGCTTTCTCTGATGATTTGTCCAACAAGATAGAAAAAACTGCTAAACTTTCAAATTGAACAATGAAAGAAAAGCTCAATATTTCTTAGAAAATACATGATCTAGAATTTCCCACATTACATGATGAAAAGGTCATATTGAGTTGATTCAATTAATTATCAGCATACTTCAGGTTATTTAAGATACTTATTTTAATAGAATTATCAAACAAACTTAGAAACCTAAATGCTCTTATAAAATTCCATAAATATTAACTATCCCTAATACTACTATCTCCAAAAATATAGGTACTAAATCATGTAAACAGTAAAGAATTAAAATTGCAAACTATTGACCTTGATGTGACCATCTTGAGCAATCAACAAATTGTCTGGCTTCAAGTCTCTATGAATAACATTTAAAGAATGCAGATACTCCAAAGCAAGAACCTGAGGAAAATAAAGGAAAGTATTTGTACCAATTGTGGAAAACACAGATATTAATAGGCAAATCTAAGACAAACAAGGCTATTAATAAGTCCTTACAACTTCTGAAATATAAACACGGGCCATATCTTCGTCCAAGCAGCCTAAATTTCTCAACAAAGAGTAGAGATCTCCACCATTTAAGTACTCCATGACCAAATAAAGATTTTCCCTGCATGTAAAGGAGTAGAAAAACCTGACCTGTTCATCATCAGATCACATTCACATTAGAAGTGTATATTTATGTGCAATGCATCTTGAAAGGTTTACAAATTGTAGGACAACCTTACCACAAAAGGATTGCGAACTGATATAAGGATGTTACGCTCCGCCAAAATACTTTCAACTGCATTTTTACGGATCATGTCAGCCTTCTTTAAAACCTGTAAAAATATTCAGAACACGACTTTGAGATAAAAATTGTCTCAACTGTAAACCATATACAAGCAATTGAGCATTCACAGCAAACGCACTTACACACAAACAGATGCATAAAAATTTAAATGTGAATATACATGCAGTAATAAAAATAATGAACTGAAAAAGATGTGATTACTCTTCTGTTCTAAGTACTTACTCGCTCAATCAAACATGAAAAACATTTCCCGTAGAGCTGAGACACTGAATAGTGAATACATATCTCTCTTCAGGAAATTAAAGGGAAACGTAAATAACCACCAACAAGACATGCTATTGAGCAAGGACACATTTTGGTCTTTCCCTGACACATACCACTACACATACTATTGCATGATGTCTAAGCGTCATATATATATTGTATAAGAGGAGGTATAATTATGTCCAATTACAGAAATTATATAAGCTTGTCTTATCAACTTCTATTTTAATGTTTCGGCCATTTCATGGTGGTTTGCAGTTGGGTATGGATGCTGACCTTTATAGCAAATAAGTCACCAGTTGCTCTTTTCCGGGCAAGAAAAACTCGTCCAAATGCCCCTCTACTAATTGGTTTCATTATTTCAAAATCTTCTATTGATGTCCGGTCCTTAGAACATTGATTGATAGGGGGGCTTGCACGCATACGGCTTGTATCATCATCCACCGAACTCTCTTCATCAACCATGCCATTTGAGTCAACTTTTTCATCCTCTATCTGCCCACAAAGATGCACATATTTCTCCCTGCAAATTTCAGATCACAAACATGAAATTAGAGAAACTGTGATCATTTGTAGAGTTATGAACCAACCAACAGAAAAATCACATGGAAAAAGGGGATGGAAATAGAAGCTGGAAATCAAACTTTTCACCAATTATAGAGATGCTCAAATATAGAGAATCCGTAGAAAAATTTAACATTTTGTTAAAAAGACAACAAACGCATGGGCTATAGTCTGAGATTAAAAATTGACTCACTGCAATAGTTTCTCTATTCGTCTTCCAAAAGTCTCTACAACAAGGGCATCCACCTTTCTGTCCTGGATGGCATATTTTAGTTCTTCCAGCCGATCAATCATATACTCCAATGCACTGTAGTCACAATTTTTTACATTTGCAACGGAACGAGCAATATCCAGCAACTTGTTTATCTGCCATTCATGTTTTGATTAACAAATGAAAATTACAGCAACAAGTTACAATGCAATTCCAACATTAGCAGCCAGATAATAATACTTGTTCCACCAGTAATGACATTAATATATCCAAGTTAAAATATAAAAAGAATTTCATTGATGAAACCATTTTCTGATGAAGGATAAGCAAAATGAGAAAGTGTTATAGAGGCTTATCAATAAAGAAACAGGAATTCTTGGGATGTAATGAAATGATACTTATTTAACACAGAAAAGGGGAAGCTAGGGGCTGATCACTGTAGATAGATAGTCAAATTCCAGTATCAGTCTTTTTTTTTTTTTAACTGAAAAGCAACAATTTGGAGAGGGAAGGGGGGGGGAACAGTTTTGCATGACAAAGAACCAAACTGATGTATACGATCCAAACAACCATAAGCAAGATGGCAACATAGAATAAATTTATGCAGAAATTAAAACTAAAAGAGATATCATACCCTATACTCTTAAAATATCAAACAATACATGGGTAAATATATGGAAATATTATTTTATCAGGTTGAATACCTGCTGACAACTCTCAAGCTCTGCCAAAGTACTCCGCCCACTCAAAAGCAATTCAATCTGGCTGGTTCGTGGTGTTAATAATGGTGATCGCGGTGTTAAGCTTCCTGGTGATGAGACTTTTGTGCATTGGTCATCCATGACAACGTTATTATCAGCATCATGGACACAGTCAAGCACACCTTCAGAGCATTGATAAGTCAAGCTGTGTGGCTTAGGTGACATATCATCTAAGTCATGCCTAATTGTTGTAACCTCAAAACTTCCTCTTGGAGTATCGATGCTTCTAGGCGTGCTCTTTGGAGTCCAAGATTCCAGGATCCTTTCCAGAGTTTCGGCAACTCTTTCAAGCCGTTCATTAACATTTAAGCCTTTCAAGTCACATCTATCAGCAATTGAACATATTCTAGAGTGCTGTTCTACGTGCACAGTAGGTATTTCAACCTCACAAATACGACAGATCATTAAATTCTCATATGTAACATTTTGCTGATCCCAGAGACTGACTCTCTGTAACCCTTCAGAAGCCTCTGAATGTTCAGGGTCGCATATCAGAGCATCCAGATTTTCAATATCCTCCTGACCAGCAGTTTTTGTTTCATCTTTAATTTGCAACTCACCCGGTTTAACCTTTGAGGGTGAATCAATAGCATCATAGCCTTTCCTATTTTTCTCAGCAGCACATGGAAATTTCTTCCAAGATGACATCCTATAGCCGCTTGAAGCTGAATCAGTACTTCTGGCAGTGCTAACTTCCACACCATCATTTCCACTATCTTGTTCTACTTGAACTTGCTTCTTAATCTGACTTCCTTTCTCCAGCCCAAGAGACTTTTTTATCTGCTTCTTACTCAACTCCTTCAAACTCAATGGCCCACTATAGTCCTGCCGTGTAGCCTGCAAAATCTGTTCTGAATACACTCCAAGATCACTGAGCTGATGAAGTCCCAAAATGTGTTCTTCTTCATAACCACTCTCTTTCTGGAACTGCACAAGCCGGGTACAACGAGTAAGGATAAAAAGTAGGCGGGTATGTGCTTGTTTGAGGATCCCCAATGGTAGCTCCTGTCTCCGGTCATCCAAATTCTGCACAATGCCTTCACATTTCACCCAAAATTCACGAGACGGCATCTTTGCACAGCGCCTAGCAATCACCAACAAATCCTCCAACCCCTCTTTCCATGCAGGGCGAAACCCTGAGGTCTTCTCAAGCATACCCACCAAGTCTCCAGCATATGCACCTAAATCAGAGTTAACTTCTTGCTTTAACTTGTCAAACTTTGCCCTTACTTCCAGCATAATCTCCTAGAAAATTTTACATGAACAAAAATACATAGAAATATTAAGCAGAAATAAAGAGAAGACAAGAGAGAAATATAACACAAGAAATTACCTACCTTCACACTATAAAGTCATAAAACAACTAATTACCAAAAAATAAAGTTATGAAAAAGCTACATTTTTACTATTCAATTCTATATTAAATGAAAGCACAGGCCGACATTCATTCGCAATTAATAAAGTTCTAAACAGCTACATCTTTACTTCCCATCAAAGGAAATAGTAATGGGGAATCCATTTGTGTAAGGCGTACCAAGAAACAACTAATAAATCAATGCATATTTTCCTAATCAACACCTCGGGGTCACCCCATAATTATACAATGTGTGGAACTAGGGACTACACTTATAAGTTATAACTGACCGAGGATTAATCAGGTACTCTAATAACTCTTAAAACGTTAATAAAAATAAATAAAACAATACATTTGCCCGTAGGTTTTACTGTCTTTTAAAAATGTTCACTACAATATCAAAAAATAATAAAAATATATTATATGGATATATTATATACCTCCATGTAGCCGAATGCGCGAGACTTCCAAACTGGAAATGGTCGAACTCCTTTGGAGTTGAGTTCATGAGAGAAGCTCTTAATATCATGGTTTCTTTTCTTACGCCCACTGGTCACGCGAAGTATTGCCTGGAAACGTGGCGATTGTATTTCCTTGGCAAATGCTGCATGATTAGCCTGCTCACACACACACACCAATAAACAAACAAACAATGCCATAAATCTGAGCTACCTAATACCTACATTCTTTTTATTTAAAAATAAATCATTTCAATAACAATTTCATTACCTCAAACCCTAAATTGAGTGGCGATGGTGCTCTCACCGATCGAGTTTCACTCCAATGAACCTTTTTCCCTATTCGTTTACCTATACATTTATCAAAATCCACAATTCGAAAATTCAGATTTCATTTCACGTAGAATTAAATGAAATTAAAAAGAAAACGATCAGTACGACCTTGTTCTTTGGACTTGACCGGGTGGTGAGAAAAGGCCGATTTGGTGGTGGCCGGGTCGGAGATCTTAGGCCCGATGGAATCGATCCCTAAATTCGGAGGCGTATAGGCGGCGAACGACGTGAACCGGAGCGGCGAAGGAGCGGAACGAGTGCGAATGTGGTTGAGCCCCAACGACGAAGGCACGAGAATCGGCGGCGAATCAACATCGTCTTCGGAGTCGGAGTCCAATACGTCGTCGTTTTCTTCTTCTTCTTCTTCTTCGTCTTGTTCATCTTCACCTTCGTCGTCGCTTTCGCTTTGCGTAGCGTGTTCAGGCTTTGGGATGTGAGGGCTCTTGCAGAGCTTGGATCGTGATGAAGGTGGAGTCGAAACGGTTGGAGGCGATAACGACGACAACGACGTCGTCGCCGGATCTTTCGGAGGGTCCGACATGATCGATCGGGTACGGGTCTTTCATTGCATTTTCTTAGCCCTTTTTTCTCTCTGAGTATAGGCACTGATATTCGAGAGAGAGCCAGAGCTTTTCGCGGAAGAGTAGGGGGATAGAGGATGACACGAAAGCCAGTTTCGGTTGGAGGAACTGTATAAATCAGTTTTTCAAAACGTGCTTCCCGCTAAGTATAAAATAAATTGATTTTAATTCGTGTATACGTGGAGAGTGGGTGTGGGACCCATACAAAATCTTTTGGATTGGGTGTCCGTACGCGACGACGTGTTTAATGTATATCCACGGGAAAAGAAAACAAAATTGAACTTTTCCTTCCGTTTCTTTCACTATAAAATATTTTATACTTTCAAAATTTGTGGTGTCTGTTTCGCTATAAAATAATAATCAAACGAAAAATAATTTTCGTTGACCGAAAAATCTTTTGTTAAAATTTAGAAAATGATTTACGAAATTTTTTTTCATAAACTATTTTTAAAAAACGCATGACTTATCCCATCCCTTCTACTCTATCTTTCACACTACATTGTAAAATATTTTTCAGAGCATTTTTCAAAATGCAACCAAACACAGAAAAAAATATCATTTTTCCTGAAATTATTTTCATCTTAAAATATTTTACAATGAAAAATATTTTATAGCGAAATAAATAGAGCCTAAACAACATCAAAGACTAGGCCTCAGCCCATTTCTATTCAAAGCCCAAAAATAAAAATAAAAATAAAAATTTACCATTTTGTTCAAACATATCTTCGGTTTGGTATATGTTAAAATAAATAAACAAAACTATATAAGAATAGAAAGCAATAAATCATGAAAATAGTTTTCCTTCAATCCAGTTTGAAGGAATTCTCCTCCAACCCACTACGTTGCAAGTAAATAGAATATCCACATATACTTTTAGTCACATGAACTTTTTAATAAGTCATCAGTCATATGACTTTTTCAAATAATACATGTGAATAGTCTATTTACTTGACACGTAGTAGATTGAAGGAAAATTTCTTCAAATCGAGTTACAAGAAAACTATGTCCATAAATCATAAAGACGTTATTAAAAGCTTTACTTTTGCAAATGGTTGTGAAATCATCTGGAATTGTTGAAAATAATTTTTATTTAAAAAAAATAAAATATGAATAGAAAAGTAGAAATGCATTATTAAAATTTAATTTTTTTTTTTTTGGTGATCAACGTAGTTGTTAGTATTGTAGGAAAAAAAAAAAAGAGTACCGTATCATGTAGGTGCATAGGAAATATAGATCGTTTCAAGAAAATGTATGTTTTCACTACTTGTTTTTAATATCTTTGACTGAGTGGTAACTCTTAAGCCTCATTAATGCTTCATTAATTGTCAATATTGGGTGACTAATTTAACTTTGCTATATATATGTATATCCACGAGAACCACCATCATAGCAATAAAGATTAAGTATATTTATTCAGCCAAAAATAAATAAATAAAATTTGAGTGCATCATTGAAGATGGCGGTCTCTAATGGCACCAGCATAAATATAAGTCATTTTCTATTACTACTCATCTTGGTCCTCTTCTTTGTTCCCGGGTCCTGGGGGTTCCATTTTCCCAGATGGTTTCTGTGCCTTCCTAAGTATGTTCTCCCTTTTGGAGACCCTCTATGCCCCAAAAGCATAAAACATACCTAAACCTTTAAGGTTTTTTTTTTTTTTTTAAATATAAATAATATTGACCTGAACCTGGAAGGTTCAAAATGCTATATTTAGAGAAATATTTAGAGAAATAAGATGGGATGATACCAAAAAAAAGGGATATACCGATATAGACTTTCTCTCCATTTGTTTATATATTTATAAGGAAAAACTCGAGGAAATGGAGTAAAGTATATATGATTTAAATATTTTTTTTCATAACTCTTGTTTATTTTAATGTTAGTATAACCTTAGCAATTAACATCACATATATAACACGTTGTTATTAGCCCTTTCCACTCCTAAATTTCCAAACATTTTGGATGGAAAGTAAAGTATGCCATGTTCGTTCCAATCCAACAAGCTAATTACAACTTTTGTCCCTCGAAATCCCTTACGAATTGTCAATATCTCACTTAACTCCTAAATAAGAATTGTTTGTTCGATTGTATGAATGAGATCAAGGTCATGAATCATGTTTCCTACCAAGAATTGAGAAGATCCAAATCAACTTTGTCTACCAAAGATTGGATACCATTTCTTTAATAAATAAATAAATAAACTATATGTGAGGAGAATAGAAAGATTCATTTTATTACAGATTATCTTAATTAGTATCCCACGACTTCTTTCTATCATTATACTCATCCATCTAAACATCGATTTGTGTTAAAATCATCACTTTGTGTTGCATATTATTACAAATAAATATGGTAGAGGATATCCTTCACGATGACAAGGTACTTTGGATGTTGATTAATGGATGATGATTTTTCTTTGCCGAAGAAAATTTGTCTAGCTAGAATTAAATACAATTAATAGGATGAGCAGCATACATTGCACTACATGTATAACTGTATATCAAGCTTTAGACTCTGGGATTATGCTTTGAGGAACTAGTGAAGGCATTTGGAAGATAATTGGTATTATAAATTACTTGGTATTAAGTTAATGACATATGGTTATTGAGTTTTATAGATTTTTATCAAATAAAAACACTTACAATATTATGGATTTTAAATAACATCTTGAACCTAATCATTTCAAATTGTTTTAATTTTAAATTCACATATTAATAAAATTCATATATGTTTTTTAAATTGATAAATAACTTTAGGAAAATGGAACGGGTTGTTTTTACAATTACAGGGGACTATATAAATGAGGCAAATTTTGACTTTTGACCGTGATGGTAAGCTGTTTTCATTGTGAAAGAAGACTCAGAGACCAGTAAACACTATCACCCAAATGTTCACACAACACAAGCCAATCAATAGTTTAGTACTTGAGTTTTGTCTAAGCCGATTGCAACAATCGTGGAGAATTTCTTGTACAAAATCCTTAAAAGAGGGTTTCCACTTTATTCTATGGTTCCTTTGGCTGTAAGTCTTTAAAGAGAAATGCATGTTTTAAATGACTTGAATAAATAATTATATTATAACTTTATATTTCTAAATTTATGAAATTTAAGGATGAACTAGTTAAAGGGGAAGTAACATCAGAGTGTGTGGGTTTTGTGTCAATGAAGGTCCTGGAAAATAAGGGGAACCATGCACTTTCGGACGTTGGTCCCTTCCGTGTTTCAAGTTTGAACTTAGAATGTGATTTTTGGGAGAGAAGGTGGCGATTCGGAATTTGTTTGATTGTTTGTTTATTTATTATTATTTTTTAACAATTTCTCCTTAAAGATAAGGAAATGACAGTGGTGGTCAATATTTTGCAAAAATTACAATTCCCCCCCATCCATAAAGTTTGTGAGTCACTTGAAACTTTAATACACTTAAAATAGAGTACATATCTTAACAATTAACAAGCCACATAATTTTACAACGTGCAATACATACATATATTGAGAAACAAACATTGCCAATGCAGAGTTCATAAGAGGATTAGATCCTCTTTCATTGACTGCTCTTTTGTGTGTAAGAGAACAGACAACTTCTCTAGAGAAAGAACACCATCTCTAATCCTAATTGCAGAGGCAAAAGGAAGGAGCATATTCCTTTGGTAGCCCCTTTAGAATGATGTGTAGCAGATCTTTATTGTCAATCTGCACTCCCACTGTAGAGAGTTTATCCCTGGTAATAAATTGGTTTAAATAGTTGGTAATAGAATTTTTGTTGAAGTATAATCTAAATTTCTTGAAACTTAGGTAACAGAGTATTACAATAGTAATACTATCATAATAATTAAGAAGTCACTTATATTTTGGTAATAGAGTTTAATTTAAAGTAAACTGAAGTAACAATAACTATCATTAGCGTCATGTAAGTAATAACATAAATAAAATTCTTAATTTTTTTTTTTTTTCTTGTTAAGTTTTATCTATGAGAGAGACTTAACATGATAGTGGCACCATCAAGATTCAAGGCATCAACCCTAGCAAGCTGTAAACAAATTGAACGTACAGATCTAGTGCTCCAAGAGTAAAATGAAGTTAAATCAAAGCAAGCCACAATCATTTATTATTATTATTATTATTATTATTTTTGTGAGAAAAGACGATAAAAATTTTATTAAGATAATTCTGCAAGTACAATTGGAAAGAGACACGATCCTCTTCAATCCAAATAGAAGGTTTTTTGTGCTCCTTGGCATAGCTAGCCATCACCTTGGCTGCTTTATTACATGAACTTGGAATGGCATTAAATTCTAATTGTTGAAAGCTGAGATAGAAGTCTCGGATTAGCACTAGCAAGCCATTTAATTAATTAGTATCTGCGTTCATAGGCTTATTAGAAAAATTAAAACTAATGCAAGTCATTTAAGGAAATATGTCAGTTTATGTTAGAATTAATTGTTTACAACGTAGTTAATTGAGTGGTTACTAGTTACTACCAGTCCACATAACCTAAATTAAACTCTTCAATTAATTTCAATCAAGGCTGACTTAATCACCTATGCTATATATTTCACCGGAACCATTGTTACTGCCACAACCTTTGAGTTCATCATACTGAAAAAATATGGAAGCCTCTAGCCGAACCAACAAATTTATTAGCCATTTTCTAATATTGCTTATTTTGGCCCTTTTTTTTGTTCCCTCAAATGGATCAAAGAGGTCGTGGTTCGGCCAAGTAGTATTTGAGGTAATAAAAGCTGGGCTAGGATATGTGACGCAAGATGAAGAGAAATAAGGTTGAATACTACGTTTTGGAGTTTAGAGAGAAATAAAAGGTGCATGTTGGAATAGTAAGGGGGAGCAAATAAGAGGAGTCCATGTAGAATGGAGACTCTCTCAAATTGGTTAGATGTTTCTTAAGGAAAAATAGAGGAAATTCAATTTAAATTATCTTTGTGAATTTCTTTATCGTACTTAAAATTATTTTTTCAATAAGGGTGTTATCTGTTTTTTTTGCTAAACATAAGGGTGTTATCTTGAATTTACAATAAACATCATTAATTATTGTTTTTTTTTTTTTTTCCTGAATCTCGTTATTTTTTTTTTATGATGGAAATTAAGTAAAGTGGCTAAAATTGATGTTTCTGTCCCGCTTAATCTTTTTCTTTTTTATTTCTCGCATAAGTTCAAATTTCTGAATAATAAGGGATTTTCTATCTCTATCCTATATATTTAGCCGAGGTCAACCTTTTAGCTTTGTATGGACAAGTAATATTTTTACCCCGACCATAAGACAATTAATGAAATCCATATGTGGATTTCAACTAACTTATCTGAAGTCTTTTGTCCTTAAATAAATGATTCGTGTTCAAATCCGGTTTAATAAACAAAAACCAAACAAAACCAAACTCATTGATGATAAAGAACAATCATCATATATCGGATATCATAAATTTCAAATTTCATTATATCTATAATAATAATAATGATATAACCAATCCCTCAACTCTCCTTTCCTCTAGGGCTGCTCATGCCAATCAAAATGTGAGGTTACATTTATTATCAAATATCGGATTTTACTATTTTATAAGTCTTGTTTAGAAAACTAAATGTTAACAAAAACAAATGAGGAATATCAATTAAAAATAACTCTTATGTATAAATTTATAGGTTATTCTAATATACAACTTTTTTTCTTCTTTTTTAATATATGTATCATACATATCTAATCTTAATGGTTCAATGTATATTATTATAAATTATATATTAAATAAGTAATCATAATATAACGGTTAATATTAAGTAGTATGATACATAAAAAAAAAAAAAAAAAAAGTATGTATCCTATAATTATCATAAATTTATAAGATCATAATTATTCATAACATCTTCTTTAACAAAGAACGGACAAAATGTGTAATTATTATTTTTTTATTAATGAAAACGATAAAGTGTAATTATTGTTAAAAAAATGAAATTGTGGATCAATATTAAAAATCGTTAAAATTAGTTGATGTATAAAAAAATAATATTTTAATGAATCTCCTATATTGTTAATATAAATGCATTTTTCTAAATCAAGAGAGAGAGAGAGAGAGAGAGAGAGAGAGAGAGAGAGAGAGAGAGAGAGAAAAAAAAAAAAAAAAAAAAAAAAAAAAAAAAAAAAAAAAAAAAAAAAAAAAGAAGAAGTAGTGGTAGGATTAATTGCTAGCGGTAAAATTTCCCCCTTCAAGTTTTAATTGGCTGAGCACACTTGACACTTCGAACCAGAGCAAGCTAACGTTTCGTTTCATAGGCATAGTTTTTTAATGTGGTTTCTATGGAGTTCAAAGTATGTCAATCTTTTGAGAATTGCCGTATCAAAATTATATTGCCCCGTGCCACAAATTGATATCAAGTTTTATGTTTTATTAGTAAGTTATGCACATGTATTTTTTTTTCTTATATTTTTTTAGTTACAATAAAATTTGGAGTGGCACCATCAATACTAGCAAGCTGTAAACAAAATTGAACGTACAGATTCAGTGCTCCAAGAGTAAAAAGAAGTTAAATAAAAACAAGCCACAATTTATGTCTAACAAAATTAGTATCTGTGTTCATATGCTTATTAAAACAATTAAAACCGAACCAAGTCATTTAATGAAATAAGTCAGTTTATATCAGAATTAATTGTTTTAAAAATAAAAAATTGGTTTCAACGTAGTTAGTTGTGTGGTTACAAGAGTTAATTACTACCTGTCGACACATAACCTAAGTTAAACTCTTCAATTAATTTCAATTAAGGCTGACTTAATTATCACATATGCTATATAACCACTGTCACGGCCACAACCTTGAGTTCATCATACTGAAAAAAATGGAAGCCTCCAGCCTAACCAACAAATTTATTAGCCATTTTCTAATATTGTTTATTTTGGCCCTTTTCTTTGTTCCCTCAAATGGATTAAACTGGGGCAAATTATGGGAACTAATCAAAAACGGGATAAGACATACGGCGCCTTTGCCTTACGTTTTGCCTTATGTTCCGGAGTAGAGTTAATTAAAAGGTGCGAGTTAATTGGAATTGCAAGGGGGAGCAAATAAGAGGATAACATGTAGACTCTCTCAATTTGGTTAATTAGATGTTTCTTCCGAAGAAATTAGAGTTCCTTCAATTATCTTTATGACTTTTTTTTATCATGCTTATGTTTTTTTTTTTCATAAGGGTGTTAACTTGAAATTTCAGTAATAAACATCATTAATATTCTTTTTTTCTTCCTGAATCTCGTATAGCTAGGATGGAAAGTAAAGTGGATGAAATTGAGGTTTTTGTCCCTCTTAACCGTTTTCATTTTGATTTCACGCATAAGTTCTTAATTTCTAAATTAATTAGGGAATGCCTCTACCATATATATTTGGGTTATCGTTTTAGACTTTTAGTTTTGTATGTGTATGGACAAGTAATGTTTTTCGGCAACAAAGATGAGATAATTGAAATTCATATGTGAATTCTAGTTAATTCAATCAATAAAATGTTATAAAAAAAAGCACATTGACAATAAAGAACAATCATCATGTATATCAGATATCATAAGTTTCAAATCTCATCATATATATATATAATCAATAATAATAAAATTCATCTCTCAACTCTTATTTCCTTTGGCAAAAATTGTGTAATTTAACTAACATCGACTAGTCTCCTTATGAAGAACTATGACTCAAATCATTATCCCCAACTATCGAATTATCAAAAAAATTAAAAAATATATAAATAAATTCAATTCGATTGGGGCTGCTCATGCCAATCAAAATGGTGAGTTTGCATTGATTATCAAATATCGGATTTTACTATTTTATAAGTCTTATTTAGAAAACTAAATGTTAACAAAAACAAATGAAGAAATCAATTAAAAATAACTCTAATGTATAAATTTATGGCACATTCTATGATGCCCATTTTTTTGTATGTACCACACATATCTAATATTAATCTTTCATATATTATTATAAAATATATAATAAATAAGTAATATCATAGTTAAATGGTTAAGATTAAGTAGGTATGGTACTTACCAAAAAAAAATGTATATCACAAAATTCTCAATAGATTAATAAGATCTTAACATTTTCTTTGAAAAGTAATGGACAAAATGTAGACCTACTGTTGAAAAAATGAAATTGTGGATCAAATATTAACAATGGTCAAATATATTGTTGGTCCCTAACGTTTACATAGTTTACAGGTTTTGTCTGTAATATTAGAAACAAGCGTAACTGATTCTTAATGTTTCAAAATTGTGCACTATTGAATATTGATCATTCCGTCTATTTTCATTAGATTTATGTGTATTGGACTAATAGATTGATTTTTAATTGATGTGTCATTTTTTTCCTTTTACACGTAAGCAAATTACCCAAAACCCACCCATAACCCGATTATACTTTTACCCACCCAAAATACCAATTACATCTGAAACCCATCCCTCATCCCCCACTAGGAAACATCCATAGCTCACTGGTGGCGCCCACCTACCATCACTGCACCATCGGTCGACCTTCGATGGAGAACTAGAAGATTTAACTTTTGTTTTATTTTTGGGAAATTTCACTAATAAATCATTGACAAAGTAAGCACATTTATTAAGAAAAACCCTAAAATTCAATTTCAATATACAACCTGATTATATTATTAACACAACAATTATTTATAAATTGATAAAAATTACTGGGGTAAATTGGAAATTATAGGGGTTTCCATATGGCAGGCGTGCAACTGTTTTGGCCCTTTTGGGTAGGAGGAAAATTATTTCCTTCTTTCTTTGGCTGTGGGCTCACATTTTATGTACATAGTAGATTCACACTTTTAGAGAGAAAATGACCACATTAAGATCAGTATTTTTCCTTTTGGCCGTGAGCCTGGGGGCAGGGAGGAAGGAGATATTTCATGAATATGGAAAGATTCCATCATCTTTGGCAAGGGACTACTCCATATTAGCTCTATTCATAGCCGTCCTCTTTGTCTTTGGTAAGCAAAACCAAGTTCGTGGAGGAAGAATCCAAGGTAAAACTGACTAGTATACAATATTCTTGGAGTTCTTGTTGTCAATGAATATGGCAGGTGCTATCAGACTTTGACATTATCTCTGCAGCTGGTTGATAAAGACTTTCTCTTTCTTTCTTCTGGTTCTCCATCGAAGGACAAATGGTGCGGTGATGGACTGATGGTGGGGGGCACCAGAAGTCCGGAAGTGAGCTATGAATGTTTCCAGGTGGGGGATGGAGGGATGGATTTTAGATGTAATTAGTATTTTGGGTATTTCGGGTGGGTAAAAGACTAAAAGTATAATCGGATTATGGGTAAATTGCTTACATGTAAAAGGAAAAAAAAATGACACATCAATTAACAAAATGTTACTTTATCAAACAGTTATAGTCACTTGCACAAAAATCCAAAGAAGACAAACGGCAAGATCAATAGTGGACGTTTTGAAACATTAGAGATCAATTACGCTTGTTTCAAACTTTATGAACCAAATGTACAAAATATGTAAATGTTAAGGACCAATTAACAATAAATTTAATCCTATTTATAATCATTAAAGTAAGTTGATTTATACAAAATTCATATTTTAATGAATCTCATGTATTGTTAATAGTAATACATGATTTTCTAAACCAAAATGGAGAGAGAGAGAGAGAGAGAGAGAGAGAGAGAGATGTATTCCAACTATTAAAAAAAAAAACAAAGGTAGGATAGTTGTAGAAATTTTCCCTTTCCATGTTTAAATTTAGCACACTTCGAACTAGAGCAAGTTAAAGTTTCTTTTCATAGGCATAGTTTGTGAATGTGTTCCAACTATTAAAAAAAAAACAAAGGTAGGATAGTTGTAGAAATTTTCCCTTTCCATGTTTAAATTTAGCACACTTCGAACTAGAGCAAGTTAAAGTTTCTTTTCATAGGCATAGTTTGTGAATGTGGTTTGAGTTAAAGTATGTAAATCTATTGAGAAATGACAAAGTTTACCTCAAACTAATTCGGAAGAATTTTCTTCAACCCATTAGGTGAAAATTTATAAAAACATTCACATATATTATTTAAATAATTAATTCACATAACTTATCATTAATTAGGTCATGTGACTAAAAGTATAATAGTATAGTTGTTTAAATCGTCACGCAATGGGTTAGAGAAAGATTCGTCCAAACTGGGTTTTGAGGTAAATTTTATCCTTTAAGAATTGTTGCGTCAATATTATATTGCCAGGTCCCATCAATTGATATCAAGTTTTATGTTTATTGACAATTTACACCTTTTTTTTTTTTTTTTTCCCCTTAACGATCCAAAACAAAAATGCATTGAAAATATCCTTATGCTTATTTCAAAAATTAAAACTAAATCAACTAATAAAAGTCATTTAACGGAATATGTCAGTTTATGTTAGAATTCATTGTTTACAACGTAGTTAATTGAGTGGTTACTAGTTACTACCAGTCCACATAACCTAAATTATACTCTTCAATTAATTTCAATTAAGGCTAACTTAATCACCTATGCTATATATTTCACCGGAACTATTGTCACTACCACAACCTTGAGTTCATCATACATTCATACTGAAAAAAAGATGGAAGCCTCTAGCCGAACCAACAAATTTATTAGCCATTTTCTAATATTGCTTATTTTGGCCCTTTTTTTTGTTCCCTCAAATGGATCAAGGAGGGGGTGGTGGGGCGGCACAGTAATTGAGCTAGTAAAAGCTGGGCTCGGATTTGCGGCGGCGCAAGATGGAGAGAATTAAGGTTGAATACTATGTTTTGGAGTTTAGAGATAAATAAAAGGTGCCAATTGGAATAGCAAATAAGAGGAGAGCATGTAGACCTTCCAATTTGGTTAGATGTTTCTTAAGGAAAAATATAGGAAATTTGAGTTAAATTGTCTCTATGAAATTTCCTTTATCATACTTAAAAGTTAAAACTTCCTTTTTTCTCATAAGGGTGTTATCTTGGAATTAAATTTAATGCATCGCTAATAATTCTGTTTATTTTTTTCTTTCTTTCTGAATCTCGTTAATACGTATTAATCAAAAAAAAAAAAACTTAATATTTAGGATGGAAAGTAAAATGGCTGAAATGGAGGTTTATCCGTTTAAATCCCTCTTAATCTTTTTCATTTTTATTTTAAGCATAGGTTCAAAATTTATAAATAAAGGATTTTCTATCTCTACCATATATATTTAGGTCAACCTTTTAGCTTTGTATATATGGAAAAGTAATGTTTTTTTTTACCACAAACATGAGATATGTAATTGAATTGAAATCCCTATGTGGATTCTAATTAACTTAATTGATAAAATCTTTTGTCCTATAAAGGACTTGTATTCAAATTCCGCCTAAAAAAAAAACCCTCATTGGAGATAAAGAGCTATCATCAATTCATCACGTATCAAATTCCGTAAGTTTCAAATATCATTGTAGCTATTAAAAAAAGAAGGAAAAGAGATAATGATATATAATCCATCCCTCAACCCTCCTTTCCTCTATTGCTGCTCATGCCAATCAAAATGTGAGGTTACATTATTATCAAATATCAGATTTTACTATTTTACAAGTGTTGTTTAGTAAACCAAAATTTAACAAAAACAAACAAGGAGCATTAGTTAAAAATAAACTCTAATGTATAAATTTATTAGTCATTATACAGTACACTTTTTTTTATGTATCTAATATTAATGGTTCAATATTTATTATTATAAAATATATAGTAAATAAGTAATATCATATATTAATGGTTAATATCTATACTATAAATGTAAAATCAAAAGCTTTTTTGACTTTTGGTTGACCTCATAATATTGCTGCACATAAGCTTTTGAGTTCTCACAATTTTACACCTTATTATTTTAATATATATTTTTAATTGAATTTAAATTTTATTCTATAATTAAACATCTCATTAGAATCTTGACATATTATATTTTCTTTAATAGAAATAATATATTATTCCATATATATAAACAATCATAATAAATGTCTAATACTATAATATATTCTATATATAAACACAATAATAATAAATGTCTTTTAATAATTATCATAATTATTCAATTTTCATATTAGACAAAATATAAAAGAGAAAAAAATATTATGTTAAATTTTCTTGTGCGTTGATAGGTTATCGACTTGTTAAGTATGTATGATACATATGTAAAAAAGTGTGTATCATAGAATTTTCAATTAATTTATAAGATCATAACATATGTTTTAAAAAGGAATGGGCGAAATGTATAATTATTGTTGAAAAAAAAAGAAGGAAAATGTGGATCAAATATTTAAAAAGAAAATCAATAAAATAAGTTGATTTATATAAATTCATATTTTAATGAATCTCCTATATTGTTTACAACTCAAAGAAAACATTAGTATAACCATGTGAGACTCAAAACACAACACACACTTATCTAAATTTGGGACATTGTAGTCCTGTAATAAGAGATAATTTTCTAAAGAGAGAGATTTATTTCAATTAAAAAAATACCATGATTATTGCTAGTGGAATAATTTTCCCCCTTCAACCTTTAATTGGTTGAGCATACACCTCGAAGTTCGGAGCAAGCTAAATGTTTCTTTTGGCATAGTTTGTGAATGCATATCAATAATATATTGACTCGTTTATCTAATACTATCTAATACTATTAAGAGGATTCATGCCCTCATGTCCACTTTAATGTACTGTCAAAAATACCCCTCACATCTTTTTATATTCCTAATTTAATCAATGACTTCAAATAATAATGTGTATTAGCAAAAAGGGTATAATAGTCGCATCCAAATATAGAAAAATGTCCACTTTAGTGCACAGACTAAAATACCCCATATTTAAAATCAATTGATTTGCTTTTAAAATAAAAAATAAAGGTTAAAAGAGTAATATACTGATCTACTCAAATTCAAAAGTTTAGATGATCACAATTCCACGTTCATGTTTTACAATTGTTTTTTTTTTTTTTTTAAGTCTCCCTTTTTTTTCTCTCTTACATCTCCCTTATCTACTCCACTTTCTAATTTCTAACTTCCCACTAACTTCACAACTCCTCATTTACTCAACTTTTATCATTATCCAAAATAATCTTAACCCATCTCACGTTTAATTTTTAAGTTTTAAAGTTTTAAAACTTTTAACTGCTCTTAACTTCTTATCCTTATCCATTTTTTTTTCTATTATTATTTACGAATTCTCTCTTATCAGACTTTCTTTACTTCATTCGTTTCACGTTTTCAGGTTTCTTTTTCATTTTTTTTCCATTAATTTCATCTCCATCTCCTTTTCTATACATGGTGATTTTACGTTATTTTATTTAAATTTTATAATTTTCTGCTTCTCAATTATTTCTTTTTTTTCAATGAACTGTTATAATTTAATGTTTTCATGCCACACAAACACTTTTGTAGATGTTCAGAATGCTTCAATGTCATCCCGCACCAGCATCTTCTTGGGCAGCAAGGACATGCACAACAAGAACTTTATCGGCTAATGTTGCAAAGCAACAACACGAACGATATCAGTTAAGCCCATCTCACCATATATCATCCTATTTCCTTCTCTCTTATTTTTTGGATTTAAAATCAACGTGCCTGAGTGTTTTTTTTCATCAATGTACCATATTTAAGTTTTACTCATTTATGATTTCTTTTTCTTTTTTAAAATTTCGGTTCTATGCCTTTTTTGGGTTGCTGAGAATCATGGAAAAGTAAAAGAAAAAAACATCTAGGTTTTGACCAATTGATTAAAGAGAATGGAGAGAGAGAGAGAGACTATGATCTGTATCCTTAAAAATTTACCATTTTTTTCTTTTCATTTTCCATTAAGAATTAGTTGACTAGGAATATCTTGGCAATTTCTGGCTAATTGTGGAGAAGTGAGTGCTTATTGGAAACATGTATATGGGTGTTCTTAGAGAGGCCCTCAAGTAAAGAATTTACAAAGTTTTTTTTTTTTTAATAGGCATATAAAACCTTTTATTGGTGAATTTTATATTTTTAGGATGTATTGTTTTTGGCATATTATTGGTGAATTTTATATTTTTAGGATGTATTGTTTTTGGCATATTATTGGTGAATTTTATATTTGTACCCCAACCAATAACGGTTTATTATAACCTTCTTCTTTTTTAAATAACTAATAATTTTTAATTATTTTTTTAATCTCCAGTTTTATTATCTTCTACTTCTACGGTAGTATATAATAATCAACCATCAATTGAAAGATGCGATACAGATCAACTACTTCAAGTGACAGCAAAGACCTGATACAAATCAACCACTTCAAGTAATAGCAAAGACCTGACACACAAATCAACCACAAGATGTCTGTACATTACATTCTTTATTATAAAAACAAATCAAATGTTCCAATAAAATTTAAGGAAGTAAAATCATTTATAAAATATGATTTTTTATTCCTTTTGTTTTATTTATTATTTTTAATTTATCATCCATATCTATATTTATATTAAAAAAAGAGGATTATACAATTTACTCAAAAGAAAGAAAAAACCTCTAAACACGCATGTAGTGCGTGTGAAGAGGCTAGTGGGATATTAAGTTTTTTGTTTTATTGATAAGTTACATTTGTATTTTTTATTTATTGACAATCAAAATAAAAATGCATTGAAAAGAGTAAAAAATAAATGCAAATAATGGGGGATCGGCCCATCTCAATCATTTAAAATGATCAAGTTGGGAAAGAATTCAAATTTTAAACCTATGAGGTACATGATGATTGTTTTTGTATTTTTCTTTAACATTGGAGTTATCTAGAACCTAAGTAAAATTTTATTTATGAGCAACTTAACATGAGAGTAGCACCATCAACCTTAGCAATCTGTAAACAAATTTGATCGTACAGATTCAATGCCTTGAAGAGTAAAAATAAATTAAATCAAAGCAAAGCCACAATTAATATTTAACACAATTATTAACTGCGTTCATATGCTTACTTAAAAAATTAAAACTAAATTAACTAATTCAAGTCATTTAACGGAATATGTCAGTTTATGTTAGAATTAATTGTTTTCAACGTAGTTAATTGAGTGGTTACTAGTTACTACTAGTCTACATACCCTAAATTAAACTCTTCAATTAATTTCAATTAAGGCTGACTTAGTCGCCTATGTTATATATTTCACCGGAACCATTGTCACTGCCACAAGCCCACAACCTTGAGTTCATCATACATTCATACTGAAAAAAAGATGGAAGCCTCTAGCAAATTTATTAGCCATTTTCTAATATTGCTTATTTTGGCCCTTTTTTTTGTTCCCTCAACTGAAGCAAAGGGGTGGTGGGTCGGCACTGTAGTTGAGCTAATAAAAGTTGGGCTCGGATTTGCGGCGGCGCAAGATGGAGAGAAATAAGGTTGAATACTATGCTTTGGAGTTTATATAGATAAATAAAAGGTGCCAATTGGAATAGCAAATAAGAGGAGAGCATGTAGACCTCTCATTTTGGTTAGATGTTTCTTAAGGAAAAATATATGAAATTTGAATTAAATTGTCTTTATGAAATTTCTTTTATATATCATACTTAAAACTTCCTTTTTCTTCATAAGGGTGTTATCTTGGAATTACATTTAATGAATCATTAATAATTCTGTTTATTTTTGTCTTTCTTTCTGAATCTCGTTATATGTATTAATCAAAAATATAAAATATATATCGTTATATTTAAGATGGAAAGTAAAGAGGCTGAAATTGAGGTTTATCCATTTATGTCTCCCTTTTTCATTTTTATTTCACGCATAAGTTCAAAATTTATAGATAAAGGATTTTCTATCTCTACCATATATATTTAGGTCAACCTTTTAGCTTTGTATGGACAAGTAATGTTTTTTACATGTACATGAGATATTTAATTGAATTGAAATCCATATATAGGTTGATTCTAGCTAACTTAATTGATAAAGTCCTTTATCCTTAAATAAAGGATTTGAATACAAATACTGCCAAAAAAAACTCATTTATGATAAAAAGCTATCATCATGTATCAAATATCACTGTAGCTATTTTTTTATTTAAGAAAATGATAGAATATTATTAAGAATGATTTGCAATTGAATAGTGATATAATAAATCCCTCAACCCTCATTTTCTCTAGGGCTGCTCATGCCAACCAAAATGTGAGGCTACATTCATTATCAAATATCGGATTCTACTATTTTATAAGTCTTATTTAGTAAACTAAAATTTAACAAAGAACAAAAAAGGAGCATTAGTTAAAAATAACTCTAATGTATAAATTTATGAGTCATTCTACAGTACACTTTTTATTTATGTATCATATTCATATGTATCTAATATTAATGGTTCAATATTTATTATTATTAAATATATAATAAATAAGTAATATCATATATTAACGGTTAATATTAAGTAGGTATAATACATATGCAAAATAATCTCTTTTCATAAATAAATTAAAAAAAAAAGAGAGAAGAAAATCATCTCTTAATATCTTATATAACAAGTTACCCTTCCACTCCTCTAAAAATGTTCCATATTCTGACAATATTGAGTTTTTGGATTAAATTATTAAAATATGATAAATTTTTAATTATTTAATAAAAGAATTTGACATTTTGACTTATATTCTTATAACTTTAAATTATAAGAATGATCAAAATTATCAGAGCATATTCCGGTACAGCCCTCAAACCAAAAAAAAAAAAAAAAAAATTTAGTAATAAATTGCTCAATAAAGCAAGGAAAAAAAAAAAAAACACAAAATCCCCATTAGGTTTTTCTGAACACTCCATATTTTGAGTCTAACTCTTAATCTTTAGAGTTTTCGAGTGTAACACAAAAATATAGCTCTAAAATATAAACATGTGTCATCACGCTGAGTAAATTTTTTATTTTTGTTTAAAGAATCATATTATATAAGTAAATCATAAATTATTTTTAAGAATTTTATTATTGGTTTAAACATAAAAAAATCAAACAATATCACGGGTTTAAAAGAAAACAACCCGAGAACCCGACCCGTTGCACAGCAACACCATTTACACGCCAACGAGTCTAAACAGAGTATAAATAACAGAAAAGAACTGCCTCTGAAGCTCATACAAAAGTTCAAAAAAAAAGAAAAGAAGAAAATCTCTTCGCCGAGCACACAGCACCACCACCACCAAACTCGGTCTCTCAGTAATCGCTACTGAGCCACCGAACCATGTGGAACCTAATCCGTAGAGCCGCTCCGAATCTCCGATTCAAGCCATTTCTCGGGTCGCGCAGTCCGGATCCTCACCGGACCCGACATTACTTCACCTCCGTCTTCGCTCCGATAACCGGAGCCTCCACCGGCCTCTACGGCTTCGATCATTTGAAATCTCCCAAAGGCTTTCAACGCTTCGTCGACGACGCTATCGAAAGGTAAAATATATATATAATTATTTGAATTTGTTCATGTTTTTGTTGTTGAATATTTTTGTATTTGTTAGGTCTACGGAGCTTGTTGCGTACATCTCAGGCATGCCTTCGTCCTCCGAAATCATCAAAGCCATGGATGAAGTTTCCAACACGGTAGGTTCAAAATCAGTACAAGTAGATCATGGTAGTGTTTTCGTTACAGAAATTTTATATACATTTCCAATTGTGAACTCTAATTTTGATAATATTTATAGCTGAAAATGCTTATTTAGTAGTTGTAGTTAGTTCAAGTAGAATCACTCTATGAACAAGTTGTTAGGCTGTTGATCTTATAGTCTTTAGCTCAATTTCAAAAAATAAATAAAAATGCGTATGTGTGCTTTGTCCTATAATAGATCTGTTTCTGTTTCTAACCCTATATGCTTGCAAAATTTCAAGATGATCAAAGATCAATAACTATTTCATTTATAAACGGTTTTCATGTTTTTTGAATTTTAAAATTATACACAAATATTGAGTTTGTGGATTGAATAGTAAACAACATTCAATTAATAAGAAATTTGGCGTGTGTGTTAAGAAGAACGATAATGTTTAATTCAACGGTGAAATTTTTAAAATATTAGTCCAATATGAAGTTATTGCGTGGTCACCGTGGTGTAATGTTAACAAAGAGTTACACCAAGTGTGTGTGTGTGTATTTTCAATTAAATTTATTCTAGGTCATGTCTTTACTCTGTCTGTCATATACACGAAAATACTAATTTGGTACCTTTTCATGTTTTAGAGACTAAATTGTATTTTTTAAAATTTTTAAATTTAAATTTAATTTTTTTTTTTTTTTTTTAATTTGTGGGACTTAGAGTATATTTTAGTCAATAATATGTATGTTCATATTCATATTTATGTTTTATTTTTATTTGAAAATTAAAGAACTATTATTAGTTTTTGGTGTTGGATTTGACAGGTTTGTTCGGTGGTTGACTCGGCGGAGCTTTGTAGAAATACTCATCCGGACAGGTTGATCATTTGTGAAGTGTTATTAGTAGTTATAAAGAATGATTTGGAAAAAAGAAGACAAATTCTAACGTGTATGTGTTTTGATGCTTTGGTAAATCAGGGAGTTTGTTGAGGAGGCTAACAAGGCATCAATGAGAATTAATGAGTATCTACATGTGAGGTGACTGGGGATTTGTTTTGTTTCCGGCTTATCATAATTAGCAAAATTAGCATTTTGCGACTTCATCTCTATCATTGTACTCATGCATGTAAACATTTACATCATCATTATTATATGTGTGTGTGTGTCTGCAAATATGAAATTCTAATGATGAAAAAATATGGCCCATCTAAAAGGATTAAGAAGGTGAATGTAAGATCTAATGTTAACTATGGTGAAGAGTGGTGTTAAGAAATTAATTGCCAGAATATTTTTTTTGTTGCTGAGCCTTTTTATTATTATTTTTTAATTTTTAAGTATGTGATAAACATCTTAAATAGAAAAGAGGAAACCTTTTCCAGCATATACGAGAATAATAGTTCAAGAGTTGATGAAGATTTATTTAACCTTGGTACAGCTATGGTTTAGTAATGTTCTCAATGTCACAAGTTTTATGCTTGTTAGTCATGAGCTATTGCTAGTGACTCTTTGGTATTTTTCTGCTGTATGCAGTATCTCAATACAAATCATACTCTGTATGATGCGGTCAGAAAAGCTGAGCAAGAGAATCATCTGCTTACGGAAGAAGCTCAAAGGGCAGCCCATTACCTACGTGTTGACTTTGAGAGGGGTGGAATCCATCTCTCTGCTGGTATTTGTTTTTTTCATTGTTGACTTCCATTGCTATTACAGCCAAGATTTTCTCTTTAAGAAAGTTAGTCTTACTTTTGCATTGCAGATAAATTAGATCGGGTGAATGAGCTAAATATAGAAATATCTCAGCTGTGCAGGGAGTAAGTATGATATTCTAATCAATCTTTACATTGATTTGCTTACGCTCTTTCTGATTATAGTGCTCTTATGACAGGCACAAAAGAAGTCATTAACTGTCCAAGTAATTGCCAAACTGACTGTGTTCCATCTTCTATGCATTTCGTTTTGGTCAGGTTCAATGAAAATATTATCATCGACCCAGGTTCTGTGGATATATTTCCTTCCTCGCGCATGCCTAAAAGTTTGCACCATCTCCTCACGCCCATCTATCGTTCCACACCTAGAATGTTAAAGGCAACATTGCGGCCAAGGGATACCATGAAAGAGAAGGGGTTTCAAATAACAACAGACCCACATACTTTATCTTCTGTTCTGCAATGCGTATCAGATGATGAGGTAGGTTTCATCTTATTATTTAAAAAATATAGGGTACTTTTGTTTTCTGATCCTGGCATAGTGAGGACTCTGCATAACTTTGGATGAACTGAGCCAGACATGGGTTTATGGTTGCTATAATTTGGCAAATTGCTTAATACTCTTGTTGTATTCTTAGTTTCTTTTATGATTTTACTTAGTAAAAGGAACTTATGATCCTTTTGAGATAACTGAGCCTTTTTTTGCACCAGCTGCCACTTTCTAGTTGTAGTTAATAGTATTTGTTTCTTTTTCCATGTATTTGTTTCCAGGTTAGAAAAATGGCATATATCCAAGGAAACGCTGTACCGGTTGCAAACCTTGGCATTCTTGATAAGCTTATAGCTACCCGCCATGAGCTAGCTCAGGTTCTTTACCTTATTTGCAGTGACAGTTATATAATATGACATGCAATCTAATTCTATGTATTATTGGCTTTATTTGGTATCACTTTTAATGAATATGCCTGTGAACTTCCTGTATTCGAATTTATAGTGACCTTTAAATTGAGACTTCAAATTTGCCACCTTGGATAAATTCTTTATGATTTCCTGGTTGTTCTTTCACTCATTTTCTGTCAGGGTTGAATTACACATTAGCTGGTGACAAGTTATTTTATGACTGTTGGAAGGTGGTATCTAAAACCTGGGTAAATTTTGGTTGCATAGTTCAGCATGCTGAGGTTTCTTTTCTATGTCATAGTGTTCAACTTATGTCTAGCATACACAAATAAGTATGGTATGCATAATTAAAAGCGGTCAACTTATGTTATGTATAGCATTGTGAAGCTGTGTGTGCTCATTTGTGCATCCAAAATGCATCATATGACAAATGAAGTATGTAGTGGTCCAGAATTTATTCCATTGGTACAATTTCAACAAGACATGTACTTATCACCCAAAAAAACCAAAAACAAAAAGATGAGCAAAATATGTCATTGGTACTACATTACTTTTTTTTTTTGATAAGTCATTGGTACTACATTACTTTGTCAAATAATCCGCAGATATGAATGTTTAAACTATTGATTAACTTATTAGATTAATTAAAAACTTTGTCAATTATTTAAAATGATTTAACACATTACATAATATGTTCTGAATAGAAAATGATTCTTCTATTTACATTTGGGGTGTGGTACCCACTTTTATCAGAAATGTTTGTTTCTAGTGTTTTAGTCTTAGTCTTTTATTTATATTCACGAAGGAATGGTGGAGATCAAAACACTTGAAAATATATGGTTATGATTATAGTGGGTACCATACCCTCAAAAAGAGTTTAGTAATTATGACCTGGTTGTATGTTTTGTTATGTACCAACCAAAAAACTGTAAGTTTTGTTATGTTCTAATCCAATCACTTTCCTTATTATTGGTGAAAGCAGATAATGGGGTATAGATCTTATGCTGAGTTTACCGTGAAGCCTAACATGGCTTCATCACCAGCGGTTGTGAACTCATTTTTGCGGGAGATTAGCAAGATGGTCCGGCCCAGAGCTGATGAGGTATGATGTTCCCTTTAGACATTCTGATGTGTGGAACTCATAATGGCTGTAGATTATGTTGCAGTTATTGTAACCTAATGAGGTGTTTATTTTTACTTCAGGAGTTTAGGAAAATTAGGGATTTTAAAAGAGAAAAATGTGGTAGTAAATCTGGAGATTTGGAGCCATGGGATGAAGCATACTACACATCATTGATGAAGTCTTCCACCTATAACTTGGACTCTTCAGTAAGTCTTGCACTCCTGTTTGTTTTGCATTTCATTTATAATCAGCAGGGTTCTCTCATGTTGCTTTTATGGTAATTGGAAACTTGCAATGTTTAGTTTGTTTTCTCTTATGATTGACCATAGGATCACTTTCCTTTGTTTGTTGAAACATTCTATTCTTGATTCTTTCGAATATGCAGGTTGTAGCATCATATTTTCCTTTGCCACAATGTATAGAGGGTTTGAAAGTGATGGTGGAGTCATTGTTTGGTGCAACATTTCATAGCATTCCCCTGGCACCAGGTGAATCATGGCATGAAGATGTGCTTAAACTGTCTCTTCATCATCCTGAAGAGGTATCTACATGAATGATAAGAAGTCTAAATTCTTCTCAATATCTTGAAAAACTTTTAAATAATTTGGGAGCTATTTCAAATGTACACAACAATATCTATGTATCTTGGGTCTGCTGTACAGAATACAATAAAACAGATTTTATGAGAATTGTTGAAGTTTCCAAAAATTCCCAAATCACTTCTCATTAAAGTTTATGGCAATATCTGCTCGTTTTTATAACTTTTTAGGTGTTAAAAGAGAAGAATGTACTCTCTTTTGTTCATGCTTTATGCACACAAAGTGGTCCTCCTAATAAACTTCTTCATTACTTATCAAAAAAAAAAAAAAAGGAAAAGAAAGAAATGTAAGCAAATAAATGAAGGAAAAGAAAATAGAAGAAAAGAGAAAATGGTTTGGTGTAATTCCCTTTTTTTTTTTTGGGTGAAATTTTATCAGTAAAATAGTGGTAATGGGTTGAACTTTGGTAGCATGAGCTAAGTTTAGGCTTTGCAAAGTTGTGCAAGGATTCAGGAAGGGGTTGAAGAAAATTATCGATTTAGGAGGGAGGAGGACAAAGAAGAAGAGGAACTATTGCAGTCACAGCTGGGTTTCTGCTGCAATCACATTTGAGAAATATGACGACTAAAATTGTCTTGGCCCTTGGAGCAATTGAGGTCAAGGAATATAATCTTAAAACAAATCAAAAGGGCATAAGAACTGCGTTTATTCACCGGTATGGTACATGAACAGGATTCCCACTAGATTAATGGAAAAAAAAAAATGCTAGTGCACTATAAATTTGATGCAGCCATAGTCTGCTATGGTATTTCTGTTATAATTAACACCATAAAAGTTTAAACGTAAGCTTTCATTTGCACAGGTTTGCGTGACTAAGAAACACAAACTTGGAATGTACACTTTCTGACTGTTCCATATAATGACTCAAGCCCTTCAGCCCAATTTGTTATGCTTTGGATGTTATTATTTATTCCATCAGTTCTGTCAAGTGGGTAGACATTTGGTAGTTTAACTTCAACTTCTGGGCTTATACGAGAGTAGAAAAAACCTACTTTCTCCAGTAACGTTTGACATTTGGCAGATCAACTATTGCTTGGGCATAATGCAAACTTCACATGTGACTGCTTCTTCTTCTTCTTCTTCTTCTTCTCTCTCTTTTTTAAAATGATTTCACATATATTATATGCAGTTTTCACTCTCGTGCATTTCCAAATATGATTGCCTATTCTTCCACGCCTTTCTTTCGTTAATTGTGCTATTGTACTTATGTTTCAGGGTGACTTGGGGTATCTGTACCTTGATTTGTATTCAAGGAAGGGGAAATATCCAGGTTGTGCTCATTTTGCAATTAAAGGGGGCCGCAGGATTTCTGAAACGGAGTACCAACTTCCTGTATGTAAAAGTAGATAATTATTCTTCTAGTTCAGGTTTATTACTTGTTATGCTTTTTGTCTTCATCATAAAATCAATACTTAATTATCAGTTCACTAGTACTTACCCCAGATGACATTGGCAATAATTAGTTACATGAATATGTATATTGCATCTTGCAATAATTGATAGATGTTGGTGTATTCTTGATTATTTGAGGTTTATGAGGTCTCTAAGTCTCCATTTGGGGGGAGGGGTGAAGAATTTGAAGGATGAAAAAATTAGGAGGGAGTGATAGAAGGCAAGGTTGCTTTTTTTGTCAATATTTGGTTGAAGTAAATAAAATTACAGGTATTCTTTTACTGTTATACCCTTGCGTGTTTAGGGAATAAGGTTTTGTTGATATTTGGTTGAAGTAAAGAAATTACATATAGTCTTTTTCCACTATACCCTTGCATGTTTAAGGTTAAGCTGGTTAGAGCATTTTCTGTAAGAGGACATCCTAGACCCTCTTACTTTCTGTACTTTCTAGCTGCGTTGATTTCTTCAAACCTGTTGGTCCTTATGATAGTTCTAGTATATCCTCTTTCCATCAGTTATCTTGTACATGTTATTTGGCATTCAGTGGTTAGGGTAATGTGTGGGATTGGGATACATGATTTCAACAAAAATGTTATATATAAACTCATTGGATGATCTTTTAAGTTATGCTTTTACATCTTGATTAGCATTGGTTTTTGATGATTCTGCAGGTTGTAGCGCTTGTTTGCAATTTTTCTGGTTCACGCAATTCATCAACCGTGAGGCTTAACCATTGGGAGCTAGAAACTCTTTTTCATGAGTTTGGACATGCCCTTCATTCATTGCTCTCAAGAACGGTATTCAATTATCTTCTTGATAAGTGGTATTCTATTATTACCTTACTACAAGCAAACCATATTAGCCTTGTTTTCCTTATCATAATACATCTTTCAATTGATCTTGTAGGATTTCCAACATTTTTCTGGTACCAGGGTGGTTCTGGATTTAGCTGAAACACCTTCAAACCTCTTTGAGTGAGTAGAATGCTGAAATTACCAAAATATATAATTCTGCAACAACTGTTATATCTTCCTTTTAGCTTACAAAGATTGCTGTAGAAAGATATGAAAAATACAATTTATTTTAATAATTTGAGTAGGTTCTACTTGTTATACTACCATGCAATTGTGTGTTTATACTTAGTTGGTGCAGAACTTACTTTCCTGAGAAGGGATTAACTAGTCCACAAGAAAGATACAAGCATAAATTCTATATAATTTGTGGGGGATAAGGATCTTTTTAGTTGCTAAATATACACACAGACCCAGTGGATTTTGAATCCATGATCTCACCCTCCACCCCTTCTTATGGGGGGAGAAGGTGCTTTTTGAGGGTGACCTAGCTAGACACCAATTAATAATGCAATCAATACTGTAAGTTTGATGGTGGGATGTATCGGATAGTTTCTTTTGGGTAAAATGGGGAGAACAAGGTGCATGCACACTCCATTATATGATATATGCGTACTTATAAAAAGAAAAGATATACTAAAATTTAACTTTCCACCTTCATTAGCACCCTCGGTTTGTCAAAATCCTCACCATCACCCTTCTATTTAAGTAATCTATTTAATAATTATTCGTTATTGTGGAAACCTGAGATTACATGATTGAACTCAACTTACTAGATCAGTAGATCTAACATAATATAACCTCCCCCCCCCCCGGTTGCATCTGACGTCATATAACAAATCTAAGCCTTTTGCATTCAAACTGTGGCATATTTGACTTGAATCTCACAATTGGAAGCAGGAACACCTAAACACCTCATCTATTATCCTCTTCAAACCCTTGTTGCAATCATCATACATGTGTTTGTACTTTATTGTGCTTATGGATTATTCATGTATCAAGTATAGTGAAGCTGTAGGTGGATTTTTGCATTGATCATATCCTGGTGATTCACCTAGGTACTTTGCATGGGATTATCGTGTCTTGAGGACATTTGCTAGACATTATTCAACTGGTGAAATAATTCCTGAGAAGTTGGTCAAGTCAATGCAGGGTGCCAGAAATATGTTTGCTGCAACTGAACTGCAACGTCAGGTATACATACATCTAAGGCCAAAATGAATCAACAAACAATGCCTTTATGCTATTGTATCTTTCTAAAAAATGAAACATTGACCAATTGTTGCTTGTTTGTATGCCTTTTGTCAGATTTTCTATGCCCTAATTGACCAAACACTTTTTGGGGAACAGCCAGCTCCACTAAGAGATACGAGTTCTATTGTTGCAGATCTGAAAAGACAATATACTAGTTGGAACCATGTGGAGGGCACACATTGGCAGACTCGATTCAATCACCTCCTGAATTATGGTGCAGGTATGTCTGAAATCATGCAAACTTCTAGTATTGCATTGGAGATTGAAAATCTGATATATACGGTTGTCACTCAATAATCTTTAACACACTAAGTAATGGGATACGGTTGTCACTCAATAATCTTTAACACACTAAGTAATGGGCTTCAAGCCTAGAAGTACTTCTCTTCATTTGTGGATTGGAGATATATTTAGTCTAGAAAAATCCTTGGCATTTTGTAGTTCCCATTAATTCTTGTCTGCTAAATATTAGGTACTACCTCAGGGCAATTATAAACTCTGTCAACTTGTCAATTTTGGACACAAAACAGGATGCATAAAAAAGTCTCCCCTTACCTATCAAAAATAAAAAATAAAAAATTAAAAGTCTCCCCTGTGCTGTTGCACGTAATCTTTTTACATTTAGCAAAAAAAAAGTATCCTTCTATATTATATAGGGTACATGTAAGATATGTAAAATTCTTTTTTTCTGTGAATGGATCTCCCAATTCTATCTTCATTTTTTTTTTTTTTTTTTTAAAGTTACGTATAAGAAATTTAAAATACCTTTTTCTGTAAGTAAATGGATCTCCCAGTTTTATCATCATTATTATTTTTTTTTAAATACTGCCTTTGAGGAACACGCATAGATTGGGGAAAGGCTTGGGTCCAGTGCATAGGAGCACTGGACCCGTTAAGATCTTGACACGTGTTCAGCTTTGTCCAGTTTTTGTACACGTGTCAAAATCTCAACAAGTCCAGTGCTCCTGTGCACTGGACCTAAGCTGCTCCCCATAGATTGTGGAATGGAAACAGTAGATTGATACCTTCTTATCCTGCAAAGTATCTTTATAATTTTCTTTTTCCTTTCTTCCTCTTTGTTAAGATTAATCTTCAATGTGTTCAGGTTATTATAGCTACTTGTATGCCAAATGTTTTGCTGCCACCATATGGCAGAAGCTGTGCCAGGAGGATCCATTATCTTTAACAACAGGAACTGCTCTAAGAACAATACTATTACAGCATGGGGGAGCCAAAGAACCAGCTAGTTTGTTGAATGGTCTAGTAGGAGAAGGTATTTTAAGGCATTGTGATGGAGGAATTGTTCCTGACATAACGAGTCTTTGTGAAGAGATGAAACTGGGTGAACGTATTTAAGCGCAGCTGAAGGTCACCGCATGGATTAAAAAATCGAAAAAACAACAGGTGATGATGAACTAAACGGAGGAAAACTGAAGAAAATGGGGAAGAGGGGTTGTGAGGGGGAAGTTGGAGGTACAAAACAGCAGCTCCTCGCCTAACTGGCAAAGCAGCATACAAGTGCGGAGTGATTGCTGCGAAGATGTCACCCGGAGTTTTTATGGTGACATCATGATCAAATTGAGGAAGGGCAACAATTTCCTGGCAAAGTTTTTGTTGTATTCTTTGACCTAATTGTTGGACTAAAATGCTTGAATATGTGCCGAGACCGGGACTAATTCTTTGTCAAGGGAACTTTTCGTTTTTGGGTAATTAATTGTGTACGTTTTTAGGTACACTTTATTCAGTTTACATATGTGATGAGCATATGTCGATGGGAACTTAAAGCCAAGCCCGAATGTATTCCTATGAGAAAATATGATCTATTCTTTAAGAGAAATAAAAATATCAACTTTCTATTTATCACAAGCATGTCTTAAATACTCGATAAGGATTAAGGAAGCAATTTTTCTATTTCGTTTTGTTTTCTTTATTTATTTAGTTCATTTTTATATTTTTATTTGACTCATTCGTAGTTATTAAACTCGGACTGGACATTAATCTGGTCTAAGAATCGAATTATTGGGTTACTGGTTCAATTAATGGGTCATCAGTCGAACCGCAAATTCAAATACAAAATTAAAAAAGATATAAGAATATAAAACTAAGTTTGAGAAATCATAAAATAAATAATAAAATTGAAAATAAGTACGCCTAAAATAATTAAAATAAATAAATAAATGTCTTAAAATTCTAGAAACAAAAGCATATCTCAAACTCATAATTTAATAATAATGTTAAAATTACATTACATTGATAACTTGTAATACTAAAATGAATAATAAAATATTAAATTGCAACATCTAAAATTTTAAATAAATTTTAAATTACCAAATAATCCAATTTTAAATAATACAAAAACAAAAAAATAGACCCAAAAGAGTAATTTTCATAAAAATTTCAAACCCAACCAGATTACAATAACTCAGCCAGGTAATATGGTTTACTCAAAACCCATTGGATTTTAGTGGGTTTTCCCAGATTAATAGTATAACTTGTTCAATTAAGAACTTGGACCGACTTAGGTTCCGGTTCACCGAGTCGATCCACCGGTCCGGGTTTAATAACACTATTAAACCCTGGACTCACTTTCTCTTGGTTTTGATTTATCTTTATCTTTTTCTTTTTTTGGGATACCCCTTCATTTTGAGTTTCAAAATCAACTTATATTTGGACTTAAAGGCTCTGAGAGACCAGCCTATGAATTTTATCCAAAGGCTGGGCTTAGCCAAAATTAGCATAGGGCAGGCCAGCCCATCTTAGACACTTGAAAGCAGGCCCAAAGAAATCCATAGGAGACCAGAGTATATCCAAACCACAACTTTTTCATGCATCTACGCTGAACTCATATTTGAAAGGGCTCACCTAAAGAGGGCTCCCCTGCTCACTGCAGGCTCTCGAAAATAATTTTCAAAGAGAATCTGAAAGTTAAAAATAGTTATGGAGATTAGATTAGAGACAGTTATATACAAATACAACTGGACAAAAATGGTTCTTCATACGATTCAATAGGAACTTACGATTTACATTTGTCCTATGTGCTCAGGTGATCATCTGATTTTTGGTTCTATATCATAAATAATCAATTTCCTTTTTACTTTGACCCATACAATTAATATGGATGATTGACTAATTTAAATAGGGTGAGAATCAACCAATTCAAAACTCAAAGGAACCATAATCTGAATTTTTTTCCCTTTGGACAGTGAATAATTTCTACGAAAGGCTCTCAGCAGGAAGTTTACTTCGGACCAACCCTACCCATTCACAGATCATAGAATTCACTTCTTCTGGCAGCTCATCATGTGGGCAATGGCCTGGTATATCAACATAAAAAACAAGATTTTGATCAAATTGGAATCTACAATACTTATTTACTAGCACCCAGGGGGCCGAAAAGTAGAGAAAAAAAGATGAAGAGAAATTTTAAGGATAAGTTTTTAGTTACCCGCATCCAATTCCCTGATTACAACTCCTGCACAATGCTCTTTAAGCATAGCCAGTTTGGACTTAGAGTCAGAGATTGGATCTTTCATCCCCTAGTAGTGAAGAAATTGATGTAAAAAGGAGGGGAAAACAGAAAGAATTAGATAAACAACTAGCAAGTCATTTTCATGGACAGTCAAAGTCCAGAGAGAGAGAGTTTGTTGAACTTTTTCTGCAATGCAAGAGTTACCTGTATAATGAGAACCTTTTCCTCGAATCCTTCCAAGAGGTAATTTAAAGGAATTGAGAGATTAAAGCTGAAAATACTTTCCAAAACCACTGGTACACCAGGATCATACGACTAATTTATGTTAAGGTAATGCTTTTGTTAAAGCAGACATGTTTCTTCAGAGTCCATAGGAACTAGGAATTCATAAGTCATAACTGATTGCTTGACATATTTGATAAAACATGTAAACTTTCCATTAATTAAGAGGATACTGCTCTTAGCATTTCATTAACAAGCCGATCATCAACTCGCTCTGGTTTCTGCAAAGCAAGACATAGTAAAATCAAACGGCACACAAGTTCCAGAAGAAAAATTGAAAGTTGTGAAATAAAGGCATACTTACAGTTGGATAGCAATTCTTCACTATGTCCTTCAGTCTCAACCTCAAGTAGAACAAAAGGAGTCGAGCACCCAACCATGAAGCCACTGAAGTTTGTCTCTCCTGAAACAATTTTGGATTACCAGGACAAGAAATAGTTGGGTATTATAATTTGACTAATGTAATATGAAAATCTGCGGTAAATTCTCTTTTAACATCCATCAGAAATAATAATATAGCTTTAGGATACAGTATTTAGCAGAATAACCCCCTTGTGTAAGCTTTTAGATAATAATTATAACTGACATGCATGGTCCTTTGATTTGTATCTCAATGATAAGCTAATTTCTCCCATGCATCTCATCTTTGCACATTCCCTTATATCATAAACATAGTCATGACTCATATACATAATCCATCCAGTAGAACTCATGCACTTATACATACATACATATGTGTATATAAAATATGACCTAAGATGAATATGATGGAAGGGATCATTCATTTTCAAATAGTACTAGTCTCACTCTTAACATCGTTTGGGATGCTTCACATCTGGAGAGCCATACAGCAGAACTGAATCGAGTGTAATTTTTGGTTTGTAATCGTTTCAATAAACATCTAGTAATCATGGTAAGTTCAGATAAAAAACTCTTACTGTTAGAGAATGGGCAGTATATTACACATAGCAATACCGATCTAACAGCAGTGAGATGGAACAAAATTGGCAGTTTTCACACATAGCAAGGAAATAATTCACAAGGTTGTGATATACATCTTTTTTAATATGGAGCTTGAATAGTTTTCATGTAGACTTACTTTAGTGAATGGCACAGAAGAGTATCCTGGAACAACATTGCCAGCACTGTTGATTAGGACAATGGATTTCACCAAAGCATGCCAAAAACAAGCAGCAATAGCACCTATATAACCTGGACATAGAGAATGGTAACGATAAGATTACCAACAGAGAGCAATAAATAACATATGAGAGACATGATAACATGTGTATATGCATGTGTACCATGTGTCTGAGAGAGAGAGGAGTTGTAACAGATGTTCTATGCAAGGTACACATGTGCTTTTAGTCATACCACCAATTGAGTTACCAACAGAGAGCAATAAATAACATAATGATAACATGTGTACCATGTGTCTGAGAGAGAGAGAGAGGAGTTATAGCAGATGTTCTATGCAAGGTACACATGTACTTTAGGACATACCACCAATTGAGTTACCAACAAGATGCACTGGTTCACCCACAACTTCAACAATAAAATCTCTAAGCAATTCAGCCCACATGACTTCTGTGTACACAGTATTTGGCTTTTCTGATTTGCCAAATCCCAAAATTGTAAGGGCCCAAACTCTGTTTCCACCTTCAGCTATACCATATATATTATCACGATAATGCTCCAAAAAAGCACCAAAACCATGCACAAGAAGAATAGCAGGACCTTCATGACCGAAAACTGCATACTGAAAAGAATAATTTCCAATGGAAGGTTAAATTGCATTAATATACAAAACTAATCTTGGCTATTATTTAAAGGGCATAAAATACTTTGACAAAAAAACATAGGAAACCAATTACAAAATGTGAGAATAATATTTCAATTGCATACCTGAATTAGATGGCCCTTCCATCTCCAAATTCGAATTGAATATGTTCCGTTGTAACTTATAAGATTTTTTAGACCCATGAGCCAATACCACTGCAACAACAAATAGATAAATGAAATCAAAACCCACACGCATACATATACACAAAATTGAGATGGTTCTTTCCATGAAAAACAATAGGTCTAGTCATATAACTAGCACCCTTGAAAGGTAGATCTCCATAGAAACACATCAAATAAATTACAATATAAGTATCACTGATACAGAAAACTGTAAAAACTACACCTCCATTGAGCAGACAGCATCAACTGCTGCAGCAATAGTGGCTGCCGAATATCCAAAAGGAGATAGAAATCCAGCATTTCGATCTTTCTCATACTTGATAGCATCATAATGCACTTTCCTTCTGGATAAGATGCCAAGACAAAGAGCAGGACCAAAGAGAGTAGTAAATGATGCTCCATCCCGAGTTTCAGCATTGCGGACCCTTCCATGTACCCTGCAAAAGAAATCAAGCAAAAAGAACACGTCCCTTAATTTACTGCTAGAATAATAGTGAAGTGATTAAATTCACCCTTATACTATCAACTTAAACTTTTGGGATAAGAGGTAGTTTATCATGTACAACCAAAGCTTAATAGCATGTGATATTTTAAATTTTATCCTTCAAAGAAATTCTTTTAGAATCATAGCACATGAAATAAAATCCAATCATTCATTTTTTTCTTGATAAAGAAATACTTCATTGATCAAAAATAGAGAAACAATCATTAGGGGGTCGCTAGCAAAAGAAAGAAATATGTCATCCTTTGGTTACCCAGCTGAAACTAATAAATCAATAGGGGGTCTCAGTAGCCAAGGAATGATGTCAAAATTGATTACACACCAAACCTCAAATACATACGGGAATGCCTGAACCCTTTGAAACCCACGCATCAAAATGAATGTTTCTTAGAATACCGTTGCATATCCCCCCAAAATTTAGGGAAAAAAGAAAAAGAAAAATCCAATACATATTTTTGGTTGGATGCAAAAAATTTATTCAAAAATTACAAAAAGAATAACACCTCCTTCACACAGATATGAAGATAAGACCTAGGTTAGTGAAAAAACACCTCACATGCAAATAAGAACTCTATGTGTGTGTGTATATATATATATAAAGTCACTACTTACTCCTGCCAGTCATCTCGAGCTGTTCCCTCCAAATATCTCAAGTAACCAGCTAATGCATTTAATACGGTGTTTGTCCCACCTCCCACGAAATTTCCTTTTTGTGTGACAAAAGCAGATTTATCTGGTAGTTTTCTTTGGGTGTTCCTTACACTTAAATCATTTTGGTTGCTTTCACCAGGCTTCAATAATTCCTTCAGCAATATGCTTTCAGCTGATATCTCCTTGATTGAAGTCCAACCTTTTTGTGGTTTGCGTCGATTTTTATTCATGAACTCTTTCAAAACATCAAAAGTGGGTAGAGGACCTAATTCATAGCACAATTATCATATTCCCTAGCATTAGTCGTATTGCATATCAGCAAAAGTGAGGGAAAATGATTTCATGCATAACCAGGAATGCTAACAACTTGGGAACTTACCCCAATCCAGTTCCATTTTTCCGCTAGGTAATGTTGGGGGTGGAACAGGTGACGTTATAGAGAATTGAAGCTTCCGAAAGTCATCATGTGATGCAGGAAGATCCTTCAAGTTCTATAATAACAAAATCATAAATGAACAAGTTACTGTACATATTCCACACTCAATAAGACCATCGAAATTTCAGATAAGCAGCCAAAATTAGAGCAAGGAAAAGATTATTATTACCTTTATATCATAAAATGGAGTTTGCCACAGAACAAGTCTCGCGCTCCCCTCCCGAGAAAACACCGTTTCCAAGGTCTCCTTCACTAGATCCATAACCATGCGAATGTCGTACTCTACTTCTTCTTCAGCATATACATTGGTAGCTTTTACCTGTTTGAATCCTCAGGCGATGAATTTAACAAAATAATCGATGAGTGGTTGAAGTTCTCCTTATGCTGGGATCGTTAAATATCACAATAAGCAAACCTAACATGTAACAACCTCTTTCACAAGTTCTTGTATGACATTTTCTGCACTGCCAAACCTGATCATCAGATCAGAACCTAGTTCCTTCAGTGACTTTCTCAGATCTTCCACGGCAAAGAGAACCATTTCTTGCATTTCATCAGAATAACCTGCACATTTTTTAATTCTTTACGATTCTCTTATACCGATTTTTTCTTTGCTTCTTCCAGGATGTTCAATTTCACAATATTTCTCTTATTCATATTATATTATATTATTGATCCATCAAACCAAACCATATCAATGATTGACTCTCTCTCTCTCTCTCTCTCATATACAAACAAATTTGAGAGAGAACAAGGACCGTAACATGAAAACTATATATGATACTGCAAGTTAATTATATTTTCGCATTACTATTTTAAAATTCATCCAAACTTTCAGCTTAACCATTGGAATTTTCCACAGAACTATCAAAATTTATACATAATATTCTCCACCGCCATATCTTAACCTCAATAATTCAACTATTAAAGAGTCTCTCTCCGAATCCAAATCCATGAATCAGAGCCACCACAATTTCAAACCAAAACTCAAACAAAGAAACAAACACATATATGTGTGTATACATCCATACATACATGAATCAAATATACACGAATACATGCATACATATACACTTCATATATACATAATACATACATACAGAAATGCACAATGAATGAATGTTGATGTATGTGAAACTCACGGGAAAGAATGCGATGATCGAAGACGTAGAGAGGGACTAGAGCGCGAGATTTGGAGGCGGCGACGAGGCCTGGATGATCGTCGACGCGGAGATCGTGTTTGAACCATAGGATCGAAGACGCACCGTTATTTGGTTCTGATTGGTGGCTCTCTGTGACTGTGACTGTGATTTTGGAGGCTCCGAGAGAAAGACGAGAGCGTGGAGTTGGAGAGTAAAGGAGGCGAGTGTTTGGGAGGAAAGAAAGTGAGGGAAAGTGCGGGAAAGTAGAGAGGAGCGGCATCGAAGAGAAAGAGAGAGAAGAAGGAATTGTTGATGTTCATTTGAAAAAGAGAGAGAGAGAGAGTGAGGGGATTTTTAATAAGGGATTGGGATTTGATTTTTGAAGAGGGAAATGGAATGTGTGTTTTGTGGTGGAGAATTAAGAAATGCTTTTAAGAGATTTATATATGTGTGTCAGAGAGAGAGAGAGAGAGAGAGAGATTGGGAGTGACCGACTGAGTGTGAGTGTGGGCGCGCGCGCGCGCGCTGAGGACTGAAAACTGGGCCTGAGCCCAGAATGCTCCACTCCATTATAGAGTTATGTTTAGTGTAACTTTTGTTGGCGATTGAATTTATGAATTCAATAGTGACGCCCACAAGGCATTTGTTACAGTGGTGGAACCCCCGATCCCTATTTTTAAAGGACGTGGATTTTTAGTGTTGTGTGTGCGTTTGTATTTTTATCATCAATTTAAAAAAAAAAAAATTCAATAGTGACATAAAATTTGATATACATAAAATCTCAAAAAAATAAAAAGGTTTTGATATACATAATAAGAACATAGAGATTATATAATAATGGGGGAATTTTTTAAATATTACTAATTTAATAAAAATAATATCACATGTGTCGTATCACTTATGAGTGACATACATAGGTACCACTCAAACCAAGGTGCTCAGGAGTCATTTAAACAAAATTATATGATTGTTAATTAAGTGATACCAATGAGGCAATGATCAGATTGTAGCAATAATAAATTTGAGAAAAATTCAGATTGTAACAACATTTTACAAATTAATTACCATTTATTTTCTTCTATTTTTTAAGATACAATCTCATAAGAACGCTTTACACCCATTTTCTATTTGCAATCAATGAATTTCAAGGGATTTTATTGTCGTGTGACAAACCGACAATTTTAAATAATGAATGCATGGGATGAAGGATAACCATGCTTATCTTGGACTCGATGGTAAAGTAATAAGTTTAGTGACACAAAAATTTTGGTAATTTTGTCTATTTTTATTTTGAAGTTGTATATTGTGATTGGTATATATTACAAGTGATGTTAATAAGGGACAATAAACCTATATGAATGTGATATTGTACTATTTACAATTTACCAAATAATGGAAAAAGTTATGTACCTAGCAAAAAAAACTAGAATTGTAGACGAAAGTCTCATTATCACAAGCCACATGGTTGCATGTGCTATTGTCAAAAACTTTAGGGGAGGCCAATGCCATTATCTAAAACACACACCACCACACAAAACCCAACTACATCACTAACCAACTAAACTGAAAATGGCGCTACAAATCCACTCTGTAACTTCCTTCACAAACAAACCTTATCATCATATTCCTCACAGCAAACCCAAGATCAGTATCAAGTCCCAGAACCCCTCAGAAACCCCAAAACCCACTACCAATCTAGATGAGACAACCTCTGAAGCAACCCCAACAAAGAAAACCAGCTCATCTGGGTTGGGGTTTGGTTCTTCTTCATCATCACCCTCAAATGTGAGTACTACTGTGACTAGCAACAAGAAGCAGAAGAGTAAAAGAGAGAGAGCTTCGATAATTAGGCGGTCACCAGTTGAGAAACCAGCTGCTTTTGTGAGCAAAGAAGATAAGGTTAAGGGTAAGGAGACGAGTAGGAATGAGAGTGCTTTTCTTCTTACTTGGTTGGGGCTCGGCGGGCTCATTCTTGTCGAGGGCCTTATTCTAGCGTCATCAGGTATGAATTCATGTTTTTTTTTTTGTTATAGGATTGAAAATTGTTTTGATGCTGATGTTGAATGCATGAAATTCTGTAGTGGTGGTAGTGTACTCTAAATTGGCTTTGAAATTGTGTTATTGGTATCTTTCTTTTTCTTTTTTAAATGGTTTTGGGCCTTGTGGCATAGTGTTTAAAAAAAATTAGATTTTTTGCTACTTATGTTGAAGTAGTTCAACTGAAATTCAGCTGGGATTTCTGGAAATTAAGTTAGGATTTGGTGGAATTCAACCTAGTTATAAAGAGAAAAGAGTTAAAGAGTTCAGATCATCCAAGCTGGGACAGAAAACAAATTGGGATTGGGGATTTGACACATTGAATTAGTTCACTATTGAGGGTTTGCTAGTTTTTCCTATTTGGGTACTTTTTCAATCGTAAATAGTCCCTCTTTTAATTTTGTATGTATACTGGTTTTATTCAATTATATACAATATCACTACCTAATTTTTTACCATACAATAGCTGTGCAGTACTAGATATGAATTTACTGCAATATCTAATGCAAGCTTAATTTATAATCTTATTGTTATACTGATACTGCCTATCTGGTTGATGAATACTTTTATTTTATTTTTTTATTTTTTGCTGAGTTGGTGGATCCATTACCACCCCTGTTGTAGATCTGGATAAGGTGCTTCATTTATGTAGTAGGGCTTTTATTGGTTGTTGCTAATAAATATTTTCGTACAGGTAGCCATCTTTTTGGTTTTTCACCTAATTGATTTTTGCATATTCTGTTACTTGTCTTCCATAAAGGACTTTCTACTGCTTTAATTATTCAAGAATCAATTTTTACCTGAAAATTCTTACCATCCAAAATTGTTGCTTTAAGGATTACTAGCTATGCATTTCTTATCTGAAGAGTGAAGATAGTGTTGGTGTCTCTTGTCTGTAAACTTGTCTAGCAGAAAGAAAAAAAAATGCTTTGCTTTGTGACCATCACTGCCTCCATAAAATTATTGCAGCCTGATCTACTGCCTCCAAACATATGACAAAAGCAGTTTCTTGTCAAGTATGGCTACCTTAGATTTAAAGCAAATTCAAAAAAAGAAACCCCTAAATCAGGAAAATGATCTTTTTCTTGGTTTCTATATTTATTATAAATTTTGCTTGTATGCTGTAACTGATTATCTAATTTGCATTTACAGGGTTCCTGCCAGAAGAGTGGGACAAATTCTTTGTGAAGTATTTGTATCCATCCTTTACCCCGACAGTCTTCTTGTTCGTTGCTGGAACAGTTACTTATGGAGTGCTCAAGTACCTGCAGAATGAGAATCTTGAAGATCAGAAATGATATATTTAGTTAACTCAGAATGATATTTTCAGGTTCTACAAGGAGAATTTTGTTAAAGTAACTATTTCTTTAGTCTCTTTAGGTTGTACTGGTGCCTTTCATGCTTGATAGAAAGATTAATGTCATAAGAAATTACAGAGTCCTATACAAACCATGTCAATGACTCTCTCTCTCTCTTTCTCTCTCTCTCTCATATTACTTATTAATCAAAGTTTTTTTTCTCTAGGGAATTATTTACCTTTAGGCAATTCTACCTGCCATAAATTTGTAGTGCCTTTTAGGCATTTATGCTAACACAAAAAGATGTTTGAGATGAGAAAATCACAAAAGTCTTTTCCTAGGAAACAAGAAACATTCCTGGAGGATCCTTTTAGTTAATTTTTTGCCGATTGCACATTGATGCATCTCTATCATAATGATTATGGACAGTTTAAGTTATTACGATTTAGGTGAACAAGTTGCATATTATCCGGCGAAATAAAACTAATGATAATGAAGACAATACATCCTGAATGAATTTATTTATAGTGGTTATACTTTCTAAAATGTTGATAGTAAAATTACTGAGAAAAAAGTCCAAGAATAATATTACTCATTATTGCAGTTATATCCGTCTCATAATTATTTTTTTGACTGTTAGGATAGCCAAAATTGTATTTCCTGAGTATATATATATGACAAGCCATGAAGTTGATATCACTTGTTGAAACTACAACGGAAATCAGAGCGAACTTCATTGCATAATTTAAGAATTTATGTAGAACAGTGTCATATCAAACATAATATATCCTTATCTAACTTATGATCAATGCCAAGTATAAATGCATTTGACCTGTTTTCCTCAGTATGTAACTGCAACGTAGGCGGCTTTGTCGAGCAAAACTAGACTCTCAACATAAAAATCAACAAAATAAGACCTACGTGAATTAGTCCAAAGATCCTTCTTCTTTTGGTTCTCAAGATCCATCGAGACGAGTTGCCCTTGATCTATCAATACAACCTCACCATTCCTCCTAAAACCTACTGGATATGGTATGACCTCTACTAAACCATGATCAGAAACAGTACAAACTTTGGTCCACCGCGAGGATGCAACACCGTACTCTTTCATCACCCAAATATTGAGATTATCAGACATCCTTTGAGAAAAGGCAATGGAATTCCCATACACGGAAACAGAAGCAGAGGGAGAATTTGGAACTTCTGGCAGCAATATCTCACGGAAGGCCTCGTCCTCCAAATCAAACACCAAAATAAAAGAATGTGTTTTTGGATCATCAGACCTCCTAAAAGCAAGCCCTATTGACAAATCTCTGTGGTTTAGAATCTCTTACTGGAGTACATATTGGAGGCAAAGCAGCAACCCTTCTCCATTCGCCAGTGGCGAGTGAGTAAACCTCGACCACGGGTCGATCCTTTGGAATGTTTGGATTATTCAAAACATTCACCAACCTCACTACTTATAGTCATTGGTTTTGGCATCAACTCCAAAGCCAATAGAGACCTTGCAATCGCGGTTTGTTCGGAAGGTAACATTGGGAGAAGGAAGTCTAACAAAACTTCTAACACAAGGGTTCCAGAGAAAGTAGAAGTCAATTTTGTATTGGCTTAATTCATTGTAAAGGCAAAGCAGGCCGTTACAAGTACCTACGACAAATAATTGTCTGTCAAAAGGCTCAAGTTCTGGACCAAGGGGAGGGAAATCAAACCTGGTGTGTTGTGTGAAATCATCATCGCCATCGTTATGCGTAGCTTTCTTGGTTCTTTGACCTGAGGCCGAAGAGGAGGTGGTGGTTGTTGTTGTTGATGGAGAGGTGGAGATGGGTGGAAATGAAGGTGGGGTTTCGGATTATGGATTTCCAGGTTTTGCAGGCGCAGATGCAAGTAATGAGGGATTTTGTTGGTAGGCGTAGGAGTATATTGGTTACAATATCAACAGGTAAAAATTCATAACTCACATTGCTACTTTCACTAGCGTTTTAGAGACCGACCCAAGTGCCAAAATTGGGAATTTTCAAAGAACCAGATGCGAGAAATACCATAAATCTATGAATGACCCAAGTCTAAATTTGACATCAATCCTGAAGTGAGGAATCGTGTGCTATTCCCAGAGAGCGATAACGAGCTAAAAGCCTAAAACTTCCGCTTTGTGCTTGGTTGGTTTGCTGAATTTGATTTGGAGACAGCCAGCTGAACAATTAGGGTGAAAAGGTTGCATATATCCGAAAAATGCAAGAAAATGAGAACAATACATGAATACTATTATAGTATTATACGTTATTCAAAAAAAAAAAAAATTTATAGATATCACTTGAATTTTTTTATCTTGAATTTTTTTTTTGACTGGATAGCAATTTAATTTTTTGGAAATCAATTTTAACTGAAATTGCAATATTAATGAATATATATATATCATTATACTTATACATTGATTTAGTCATATGGCGTTATGAAGAGAAATTAGATGTGGCTGGTACCTTATAGGTGAGAATGTGATGGGCAGTGACCTTTTTATCTACTATGTAAATTTAAGAATTTGAGGGAAAAAAAATTAATTTGTGTTTATAAAATTTTCCTCAAAAAAGTTTCTACAGACAAGCCATGAAGCCGATTATTCTTGAAACTGTAATGGAAATCAGAGCGAACCTATTGCAAATTTAGTCATGCAGTGAACCTGTAAGGGTGATAGAACCTAAAGTCAAAAAATCATATGTTCCTCCTATTACAAATGCCTATGTATCCAAAATTTCTCAGGAGAAAAATCTCAACTCTAACAAAACTTTCCCCTTCACCGAAGCATTCACTTTGCCTATTAGGCTATTACACACAAAAACTTATTACTTTAAAAGTTATTCTCTATTTATATACGATTGTGAATTGAACCTGCTGCACTGAGCAATGCAATGAAGAAAAAGGATGACTCAATGAAATTCCAGTGTGCCACATATGGTGGGAGGTGGGTTCATTTCGAATTGAGTTGCCTTCCCCTCTGAAAGCAATTGTGGTAATGTGTTGGCCTCCTTGGCCACTACTCCCTCACCAGTCCATACAGTAACATGAGGCCGTTGGCTTTTGGCAACAACCTTTTCCCCATTTACAGAACCGACACAAGCTTCGGGTGAAGCCATTTTATCCAAGAAGAGCAGAGCAGTAAAATCCACTGGGACCTTTTGATGAAGGAAGAGGCCATAACTAGCTACAGCTATAACACCATGACTTCTCTTGTGTGCAAGAGTCACATGAGCCTTATTAAGATTTTTAATCAGAACCTTGGCCTGCAGGAAAGCCTTAACCTTGGGATTGTTTTCAGCCAACTGCTTGGACAAATACAAAAGAGTCAAATAGTAAAATATCCATTCAAATATTCAATCCTAGATATGTACATCATGAAGACAATTCATAAAATGGAAAAATGTAAATATCACACTGATTGTCAATTGACAAATAAAAAAAACAAAATAGAGACAACCTCAGAAGAGTGGCATCACAGAAACAGAAAACAAAATAATAATAAATTTTTATTTTTATTTTTAAAAGGAAATTCAACTACTACAATGACAAAAGCCGAATTCTAATCACTTTTTATTTTCTCAAGGACAGGATAAGTTCTAATCCGTTTGATCAGAGACAACAAATTATACATTTTGAATGGCTCATATTCTTAACCACCAACAAAAGTTATGGGTGCATCCCATTGAAGGAAGCAGTGAATCAGGACTATACATACAGTAATCATGATGCCTTGGAATATTATAAGTCATGAATATCAAATAAGAATCCTTTCCTCAAGCCGAGGTGGACCTTAGACCTGCCTCTTGAAAAGCCATGCATCAGAAAGTCAAACCAACTGATTCATCCAATGGATGTTAGAAAAACCAAGCTTTCCTAGTCCTAAGGCCAAACTCCATATTTTATTGCAAGTAATCATGCAGTAACTACATATTTATACCCAAGTCCAGACTGTAGTTTTAGATAGCCAGACAAGCCCCACCAGGTCTGCTCAAGGCCCTCCGGCAGGTTTTACAAATGATGTTTTAAAAAAATAAATTATAATGAGCTTATTTGGTTTCCGTTAATTATCTCTAGTAATTAGACTGAAAATAATCAATGAGAAGGCAGATCTTTTACATACAGTGTCAAGGAGGGTTTGGATCTTTTACATAATATTGTGTTTATTATAATCACAAACCTTCCATGTCGGGTGTGAGGTTTGTTTAGATTTAACCTCTCCTCTGAAATGGACTTCACGGGATCAGGTAGGGGACTGCTGCAAATGCAAAAAAAACACAAAAAGCAATACTGTTATGCTTCAAAAGTAACAAATCATCCCTGTACAGGTAGTGATACTGGTACAAAAAATACTTAGAAATATAAGGGGCAAATCTGTGTCAGCCTCAAGCTTTAGTTTTGCAAGGGAATAGTGAAGGCTCTGCATAAGAGTTAGATTAAATTTCACTGCATATTACAACAGAAAACTTTATTGTTGCCTACATTGGAGATTTAATTAAATTCACCTCGCTAAACTATAGCACTACTGTCCACAGCACAATAGCAAAGCACTATTGTAATGAGGGTCTCTTTTTTTGGCAAGTCAGTAGGTCCAATTAGAAGACTTTTTTTCTTTTGGAAGAGGGGGGGGGGGGGGAAGAACAGAACACTTGCAAGTACCTATCTGATTTCAGCAATGGCATCTTCACAAGTGAGGCAAATTGCTCAACTAGTTCACCCTCGAACTCTTTGTGACTCTGTAAGATGTCAACAAAAATTACTTCAGAAAAAGAGAGGGGGCTGGGGGGGTCATGCCTTGCCCTCATAAAGGTGAAAAAACATTGGCAGCACATAGCCAGCATTTGGAGATGCCTTGTCAAGATTTCCCTGCGGATTTAGAGCAAAAAGAAATTACTAGGGAGGATGGTACTCTTGTTTTGGAGAGGTTAGGTGTCTAACTACACAGCTTGAAGAATCAAAACTGAACATATACCGGATTATTAACTCGCTGAAGCACAGGAAACAGGAAAACAGCTAATGCGTCAAGAGAAAATGGATTTGTATCAGTTCCTGCACGTTTGACAGATCACAAAGGATTTAAAAGAGAACACATTGGATATCAAATTAGCAAGACATTTTTTTTCTTCGAGAAATTAACTAAACAACTAAGCAGCTCAAACAAATTTTTCTCAAACACATAGGAAGTACATACCTGGCCTAACCCAAGGTGCCATCAAGCCAAGAGGCCATTGGACACTTGAATCATTTCCATTTGCATATCTTCTAAGAAAGTAACATGACCCATCAAAATTGAAAATTACCTGATTCTAGTCAGCTGCATGCAAATGACCTCGTTGCCAAAGAATGAAGATCATATCTTGATAGGTATCACTCCTGCATTATACCTTTTTCCATACACAAGGATATTCCTTCAACAACATAATGCTAGATTAACTTCACTTCCCTTATAGCGTGTTTCCAAAAAGAAACCTCTTTGTTGCATTTTTTGAATATATCCCTCTGAAGCATCATATCAGATACCATATGGGCTTCACGCAATTTATTATTCTCGAATAATATGCAAAGCAACCAGTTGTGATAAAACTGCCGAGGTTTATAATTTTGAGCAAGCATTTCTTCAAAAATCTTGAAGGCAGGAACACTCAGATCACTTGCACAAAAACATCTGAGTAAATATTCATAAGAAGCCCGATTTGGGAAAATCCCCCTCTTATGCATTGTATAAGAGAGTGATAAGGCATCAAGTAGTCTCCCAGACTTACAAAGGCCTTTGAGTAAAGTGTTGTATGTAATTCTGTCTGGAGTACAATCATCTGCATTCATCTTATTGAACAATCCTATTGCACTATCAATATCACCAGATTGGATATGCCCATCAATGAGAATGGTGTAAGTCACCTCATTGGGGCGTACACCCTCTCTTTGCATCATTTCAAAATGATCACAGGCATCCCGCATCCGCTCTGCCCTACAAAATCCAGAGATTATACCATTGTAGAGGTACAAGTCTGGCATAAACCTAATGTCTTTAATCTTCTGCATCAGCTTCAAAGCAAAGCATTTCATTTCATCGGGAGAATCAGTAGAAAATCTCAAAATCTTTTCCCTTGGCATAAGGGTTCTCTGATGGAGCAAATGGAACAACATTTCTCTTTCCCTTTTAGACTCTTCATTTAAAACGCACAATTCCTTCTTAATACCAGAGATATTTCTGCTCACACCACTGACAAGTGAGATATACATGACAAGATCAGTGTCAATCTGGTTTCTCTCCACCAAATCAACTAACCTAAGGGCAAATTCAAACTCACCCTTCTTCAAGAAATTATCAATAAGCGAGGTATATAACACAGCATTTGGCTCAAGACCATCTCCAAACATCCTATCAAGGTATATGCACCCCTTATCAGTCATGTTTTTCTTCACCAACCCACTTATAAGTACGGTGTATGAATAAGAACTTGGCCGAATGGAATTCTCTAACATTATATCAAACAATCGGCGGGCTTCAATAGCTCTTCCATTCTTCGAGTAGCCATTAATCATTGTCACATAGACAACCTCATCAGGATCCACACCAGACTCGAGCATCCTCTTAAACATTTCTTCTGCTTCAAAGATTCTTTTCTCTCTGCTTAGACAACGAATAATAGTGTCATACATAGCAACACTAAGTCTAAGTCCCCTCTCATCCACTTGGTCCAGAATATTGTAGGCCGACACCAGATCACCCTGTTTACAGTGTTCGTTTACCAGTATCAAATAAGTTGCTTGATTTGGGACCGCACCTAGATCTTGCATAAGGTCAATTAGGGACTTGGCATCCTCTAGAAGCCCCTTCTGGCATAGACAACTGATCAAAGAGTTATAAGTAAAAACCAAAGGTATGCATCCAACTCTCACAATTTTATCCATGCAAAGCAATGCATCATTGGTCTTTCCTTCTCCACACAAGGCACTGATAACAACATTGAAAGCCACATTAGCCAGATTCAAGTTACATCTCACAATTCCCTCGAGCAGGAGCTCAATTTCTGGCTCCAAATCCCCATTACAATTTAGACTAGCAGAGGATGAGAGCATAGAAGGGTCAAAACCACACCCATTCTTAGCAATTGCCTGCAGAATCACATGAGCAAGGTGAAGCCTATGCTCCCCTGGATACTTTTTTATAAGGACCAAAAACAGCACATGATCAGGAACAACCCCCCTTTCCAGCATGCTTTTGAACAACTCGTAAACTTCTGTTAGCCTATTCTCCTTGTACAGTGCATTGAACAAAACCGTGTAACAGTGAACACTAGGAGCTAAGTTGCAACTAACCATGTTGCTCAAAATCATCAAAGCACAATCAACTTTCCCTTCACTACAGTACTTACTGATAAAAATATTATTAGTGACCACATCAGGTTGCATTCCCCACCCTGCCATCTGGTTGCAAACCACCCACCCCTTATTAAACAAGCCCGATTTGACAAATCCATGAATCAATGTATTACATGTGTAATTATCTGGCTCACAATTTGTCTTCAGCATTCTCAAGAAAACCCGCATTGCCATTTTCATTTTCTTATCCTTGCAATATTGATTGATCAAAGAAGTATACATTACCCTATCTATATAAAGACCCTGAGACTCCATTTCTCTGAATAGTGACTCCGCCTCCACAACCAGCCCTCTCTTACAAAGACCATAAAACAATGATTTATATAGATGGAGTGTAGGTTGATACCCACGTGCGCTGCGCATTACATCAAACAATTCAAGAGCTTCATCCACATACCCCTTATAGCATAACCCATCAATCAATTTATTAAAAAATGAAAAACTCAGATTAACTCCACCCTCATTAACTCTAATTAAATAATCAAATGTTTCTAAAATTCTATCTTGGGCATAAAGCTCACGAAGCATTGCATTACAAGCAGCCCTGCAAGGCATACAACCCATCTCAAGCAGCCCATCAAATTGAGCTATTGCCTCCTCTAGTTTTCCTAACATACAAAAACAAATAACCATAGAATTCAAAATGGACAAGTCAGGATCGATACCTCTACCAACAATGCTGTCACGGAAAAGCGCCTCAGCCAATTGGGGCTGACCCGAACTCACCAGCTTCCTAATGAGTGCACCATAGGTACCCAAACCAAGGTCCAAGCCACGTGCAGCAGCGAAATCAAGAGCCGAAAAAGAGTCTGAAACTGACAAAGAATGCGTTATTATTCGCCGAACCACTTGCTGCGCCGAGGTTAACAAACCACGTTGAATAAGTTGCTCTGCCAATGAGAAACAGAGAGATTTATGGTCATTGCCAATAGTTGAAACCGAAGCGTTTGGTGGGTCTAGTGGCAGAGTACAAGTTGTAATTGCTCTTCTGGTCCTGAAGAAATAGTAATAATAACAATAAGAACTAGGCCTTTTCCTAATCATTCTCCAGTACTGCTATCTGATTAGAAGAACACAAAGGGTTTCTAGAGACAAATTTCAGCATTTAGAGACCGACCCAAGTGCCAAAATTGGGAATTTTCAAAGACCCAGATGCTAGAAACAGTGAACTATGGTGGTAGTTTTTGCTGCCACTGATTGTGGGATTGAACAAAGTGGAGAGGGGAGCAGCAGATCGACCAGTTAGCCAAATGAGACCTTGGGCGAGAGTTCCTGTCTCGTCTTGCCCAAAAAACTTTATCAATTCTCATTGGAGTAGGTCCTAGTTTCGGCGGGGTTGTGCTATCATATGAAGAACCATCCAACCGGACTAATAAACCTTGGTGTTTGATTTTAAACTAATAAACCCAAACCGGTTTGCTGAACAGATATGAGTTTTGCGGTTAGGTTACAACTTACACTTGACACTTACAAGTTACAAGTCCTCCTCTTTTTTTTTCTTTTTTTTTTTTTTTTTTGGGGGGGGGGGGGTATTTGGGGAGACATATTCAAATTATATTTTTATTGGAAATACCAAGTTATGTCAATTGAGTTACAATACTCTTGTGTGTAAATTATATTTTTGAATTATATATTTGATTGGTGGTCTTAAATTAAATTTCGAAGTTTATAAGACTGTTATGAATTCAACTTTATAATTTTGTTGATTTCAAGTCAAATCTTGAACTCTTAAGATTGTATAAATCAAGTTCTAAAATCTAAACCCAAAATCAAATTTGGACATCAAACCCAAACCATACACAAAGAGTTTATGGTTTAAATGAAATAGTTAAAAAGTTTATGGTTCGGTTGAAATTAATGAAACTAGAAGGTTCAATTTGTAATAATTTTAAATTTCATGGTTTAATTAGAAACTATAGAGTTACGCTTAAAATATAGAGTTTAAAATGTAATCTACCTTTTTTCTTTTATTTTAAGAAAGATGGGTTTTGCTTTAAAAAAATAATAATAAGTATGGTGGGTTTCTAATGGAATTTTTTTTATAACAATAAATATGACAAATTTCATAACAGATTGAGGTGGTAGATTGTGATTAGTACAACATCACTTTTTATTAGGATCATAACTAACCTCACTTTTATTATACACAAATCACAATCTATCACCTTAGCAATTGTGAAAAATACTATGAAATTTGTTATGGATTAAGACTTATTGTTATAGTTAGAATGCATTGCTTTCAATGCATAAGGTTCTCTTGAAAAAAAAATTTGGAATTCCTATCGTTATCATGATTGAAAAAATTGGTCAAATTGAAAATTGTTTTTGTGGGTTGGCTCTTATTAGGCTAGGTCAGTTAGGCCATTGCTTAAGCCCCCAAACATAAATACAAAAACTTACTTAATGATTTTGCATATTAAAAAACAAGAAAATAAATAAATTTTAAATAAAAAATTATAATAGATTTCTAACATTAAAAATAAATAAATAAAACATTTAAATTTTTTAAATTGTCACCTTTACACCAAAATTAGTTAAAAACACAAAAAAGAAAAAAAGTATTAAAGCTACAACAAAATGACTATTGCGTGGGCATAAAGTCATAAACCCCAACAAGGTCGTTCACAACGGACAATCCTCCCGCCCAAAAGGAAAACCGTCCCGCCCAGAACCCGCGATCCTCCAAGCTGATTGTGGAAGTTTGAAAAGCATAATAAAATGGCAGCAGCAGCAAATAAGAGCTACATTTTATCCCAAATTCGAAATGAGAAGTCAGACCAAGAGGTACACCATTCTATATCCAATTTCTTCTTTCAACTATTCTCTCTCTCTCAAATAAATTGATTGTCTATTTTTTTTGTATGTCCAGGTTAGGTCAAGGATGATAGAAATGGTATCTAAAGGCTTGGCTACCTTGGAGGTAAGGAATTATAATTTACAAACTCTTTTTTCTTGAAAAAGAGTTGATTCTAGTGCTGATAACTTAATTGTTGTTATCAACTTATCATATAATTTTCATATCAAGTAATCTTATTAAAGGATGATACATTTTGCAGGTGTCACTTAAACATTCTAGCTCTCTTTTTATGTATGCTTACCAGTACCACACTATTTGGTGTTACATTTCTAATTGAGATAAAGAATTGTTAGAAATTTCATGCTGCTCAATTTTGACCTTGTTTTCTGGAGTTCCTTGATTTTTGTAATTTTAATTCTTAATTTGTTGCGTGGATCTTGTATACTTCCTGTGTACTCAGACTTTATCTTCTTCTTTTTTTTAAGTAAAATTATTTTACTTGTTAAAAAATATATTTGCTGAACATTGATGTAGGTGTTTTTGTTCTTGGACGGATGTTTTGTGAGGAATGGGGAACTCGAGCAGCAAATAAGCAAGCAGAATTCAATGATTTTCTTGAGGTATTATAAACATAAGAAATTTTTGAAAGAAAATCTCCAAAACCTTCATTTTGACTTGCTGAATTTTCTAGTTAAGCTATGATGCTTGATGAATGTTTGTACCCTCTCTCATTCTCTCTCTCTCTCTTGTGTACTCAAGCAAACATGGAGTTCCAAACTTATTATCCTAGTAGGAATAGAAACTTACTCAACTAACCTAGTAAGAGAAGGAATTAAATTCCTAAATCAAATAGGAAAATGAAAATAACCCATTACAATAGCATTGCCCATCTATAAGTCCACAGATTGGGCCGTCTTCTTTTTGCATGTACGTCCATAGGTTTGCATAGCTTGTGTTTGCACCAGTTTGTTTATTTGTATGTTTGTTAGTTGTTGAGTTGCTAAAAACCAATGTTGTTCATTCCTTCAGAGGAACCATATGTGCATATCAATGGAACTGGTAACTGCTTTTCTTGGAGATCATGGACAGCGTCCCCGAGAAGATTATGGTAAGAGTTTTTCCCCCCCTTTGTTCAGCTAAGAACTTTTTTGATTGGATATTGCATTAAACTATTATGCATATTAAATGTAATACATGGGCTAATTATTTTCAAATCTTTAAGCTCGAGACAAACCTTTGTCTCTTTTAGGAGAAGACAGTGTAAAGTTATCCAAATGTATTGAACCTTAAGATTGAGTGTGTGATTTTAATTAAGGGATTGAGTCATTGACTACTTTAGGCTTCAAACTTCAGGTCTTCAGACTATCCAGTAGAGATTTGTGGGGTGTACAGGTTGAGTCATCGTTAGTGTGATTGATAAGGTCACAATTTATATGGTCATATAATTTGAAAATTGCTTTAATTCAGGTAGTATGGCAGTCTTTCCTCCAGCCACATGCTTTATCATTCAATGAAGGCTGGACTATTTGCCAAGTTTCCTTTAGGAGTTACAAGTATTGAGTCTTTTCTCAACATCAATGCATGTTTCTCAATTTGTATTTGTTTTGTCAATTTTAATTTGTCATGATGAAACTATCTCATGGTTCATTGACATTGTCAACAACATTCTTTAATACTTCGCAACTTATGTACTTTTTTGTTTGAGCAGCGGTAGTGACAGCAGTCGCGGAATTGGGCAATGGAAAGCCAAAGTTCTACTCTACTCCTGAAATAATTGCTTTTTGTAGAAAATGGGGCCTACCAACCAATCATGTGTAATTGTTCTCAACAAGGTGATGATCGAAGGATCCCAATTACTTTGCATTGCATGAAGAGTGCTTTGAATTAGGGACTATACAAGAACAACTCCTAAAAGTTAGGAAGCAATGAAAGTTTCTTTTTCATCTCTCTCAGAGGAATTGTCCAGTTGAAATTTTCTAGACAAAAGACAGTAAAATTTTAGTTCTATTGCTTCTAATGGATATTTTTGTAACTGAAGGAATTCAGTGACTTCAGTTTTTGTTGCCTATGATGCCCTCTGTGAAGAGGAACTGCAATACGTTTATGTAAGACTCTTGATGAAGTTGCAGATATATCTATACCAGGTAATGTTTTAAAGTGCAATGTGCTTCTCTTTACTTAGCTGGGGATTTTGCAGGTCCTTCTTTGGTTCTCTTTAAATGAAAATTGTTAGTTTAATCAAACAATGTTTGTAACCAATTTCAAATCATGCTTCTGCATACCACTTAACCAAAAGCAAGAGGCACCCTCTTCAACTTAAGAGGAGAAATAAATGAAAATTTTCTCTTGAAACATATAGTAAAACATGGATTTGGATATATTCTCCAAATTGTTAACTCCAGATATAAACCTTTTGGCTTTTACATCAAAATTCAAATAATTCTGTGGGCTTGTATTAATTGGTGACAAACTTCACAGTGTCATTGTCTTCAATGTTTTGTCCAACATTAATGTAAATCCACCAGGCTATAAAGCTCCATGTTAATGCTAATGAAAGGTACATATAGTGCAGCACCAAATTATTGGCATTGGCACAGAATTAATTAAAGATGGTCTTAAATTGATGCATCATAGGTGCTTGACAGTTTCAGTAGATTAATTCTTTAGTTTCTTTTGTTGCTGAATTTAAGGGAATTCATTCACTTATAGCTCACGCCACGATTAGATGTACATGGTCTTTGATGCAACATCCAGCAGATTGGTAGGGGCATTAATTGTTATGGGCAATGGAATCATCATGAGATTGTGATATATATCAATATGACCGAACTACTAAAGTTATTCCAAAACTTGATCAGAACGAATTTTTCAATTTGATTGAGTTTGAGTTTGTTATAGATATATATATTTGGGGTCCCCTTAGAGTGAAACTAAAGGTCATTTTTTCAGAGGACCACGCAATCATTGGATCATCCATCGCCGCATTCCTGTTGGCTTCTGTTTCTCAAACCATTCAACGTTGTTAAGTATCAATTCATCAAAGTTGTGTGACTTTAAAATAACATTTAGCCTGAGGTCCCCTCTTCTAATTATTGTTTCCTCACTCCTATGCCCATATCCCCCATTTAATGTTAATCAACTTGCACCAACTCTATCATTACGTATATGCCTTCTTCTCCCCCTATTTTTGTATTTTTATTTCGTTTTGTTTTGCTAGTTCAAACCAAAACGTACCATTGCAAGTGGGCATTTGTAGGGATTTGGCCAAGGAACAAACAAGTTATGTTACACATGATGATGATACAGAGGTATATAAATTATTCGTAAATTTATAGGAATACGACACAAACCAATACGTACCATTTGCAAGTGGGCATTTGTAGGATAACTAAGACGAGCTCGACAAATGATTTTCACAATTACCCAACAATAAGACTTTAAAAGGGAAGGTGGACAATGAACAAGGTATGACATTGAACTACCATTACAAAAACAAAAGCAAAACAAGGTACGACATTGGAATCACCTAAAAATACTGTTTTTTTTTTTTTTTTTTTTTGTTAACTTAGGTATGGGGCTAACACCTAGTGACACTATGATTACATCTTTAATAGGTGTGTATTGTCCAATGTCAACTATGCAACAAATTGATTCATCAACTTTCAAGTTTCAACCATCAGAATACAGCATATATACGCATACATGCAATAAGCTAATCATTAAGGTTTCAATTTTAAAGTATATATGTGTAATGCTAGCTTTAGGCCCCATTGAAGAGTGATGGCACTCCAAAAAAGAAAATAAAATAACAGACATGTAATCATTAAAATGATAGATTGAGGAAGAGGAAATGATAGACAAGAAAGAGTGAATAGTTTTTCAAGCACGCAAGAGCTTAAGGTCAATGACCAAGCCCAGACGCTGCTACTGCTTTTGCGCGGTGCCAAACCATTGATGAGTTCCTACTATTATTAATGAAATGCATATTTTTCGTGGTGCACTTTAGTGCCTTTACAGCTTATATTCAACCTACTCTAGATTGGTTTCACTCGAGGTCAAATATATTTTTTTCAAGTTTGCAATTTGATGTCACTAAAAGAAGTGAGAGCCAGCTGGTTTTCCCTAACTACGTTTACCAATGACTTTGAACCCCAAATTATTTTGTGTCTTCAAACCAAATTTGTCTTTATCTTTTTTTCTTTTTCTTTTATTTTGGTGGGGTTACCCAAATTGGTTCGACAAGAATGCTACTAAGAACAAAAATAATTAAAAACTTGCTACTTGAACATTAGTGTTAACTAAGGGTGAAAATGCTAAAATGATATCCAGGAATCTAATAGAGTAGAGTTGCTGATGCTTTTGTGATGTAATAGGGTGAAAATGTATCTTGTTAACATTGAGAAAGTACAAGAAATTTGTGGATTATTGAAAGTTATTGTGTTTTATTGTTGTTTCCTAAAATTATATATTAAAGAGAAATGAAAATGAAAACCTATACTATTCCATCACTAGCATAATAGCTTTAAATAAAAATGAAAAATGGGGAGAAAAGTAACACAAATGATACATTTAGGATAGCACCATCGATGCATGCATCTATGAGATTAAAAAGTATAGAGACACAACAAATTTGATAATTATTAACGTAACATATTATAAATGGTACATAATAAAAATAATCAATGTTAATAGTAAGACACTTATGAAATTGATGTTATTTCAATCATAACTTGTCACGAGTTATGGAAAATGTTGTGAAAAGAATTATCCTTGTCATTGGTTAGTCAGTCAGTCACCTTGGATTTGCTGGAATTGTACTCAAAATTCACAAAGTAACAACAATATTGCTATTCTCTACGGGTTTTACGGTTTTACCCTGAGTTCTGCTTGAATTGATATGACTTAACCATGCTGGTTGTTTATCTACATAAATAATTAAATATTCATTTCAATGAATTGATAATGTAAAATACAGCACCCTTATTCAATTATTATCCTATATAATTTTCTTTTCCATCAAATCTTACGGTCACAATCCTCTCCTTTTACCCCCAGACAAATATTTGTCTGGATAGCAAATTCAATGACAATATTCAATGATCGCAACATATAATTTTCAAGAAAAGACTTTGCTTACTCATTCAGATAACGATGTGCATGGCAGTATGAGCATGCGGTGAAAGAGAATAATGCAACTTGCTTGTCCATATCAATGCCAACAATAAAATAGCAATAATATTAAACTGAAATTTCGTCTACGACTCTATGAGTTCAACTTTTATTTACTTGGAGACCTCTTAATAATAACACCGCACTTTAGTCACAGTAGTTGTTTGAAAACATTATACTACCTTTGCTTTGATTTGCTTTCGTTTCATTTATATGTGAAAATTGAAATTCTATTACCACTTGCTGGCTGATGGACCCCTTCACTTTTCTGATGGGTTAAGCATTTGGTACCTCCGTTTATAGCACATAAAAACGTGTCCCTTTAAAGAAAGGGAAACTGAGAAAAAGCATTCAAATTAGTCTTCAAAAGAAGAAAAAGATTCTCACAAGCCCAGTTTTCATAAAAAAAAGGATTCACAAGCCCAGAGGCGCAAATCCCAATAAAGTTAGCTTAGAAAATGGCAAAAAGATGAGTAACTGGGTCCCCTTGGATATACATATACTCAAGGCTTTGCCCGGAGTTGTTAGATACATAAGCAGCTTGGGTTTGGCTGAAAGTGACACAAGTTTTATTTCGATGATTTTTTTTTTTTTTTTTAATAAAGAGATCTTATAAAATCAAGGCACAAAAAATGAGGAATTGAACCAACTGTAAATAAAATATATGATACTAAATGTAGACACAATCGAAATTTCAATAATAATATTGCATCTATTACAACTTACTCAGCAATCTATCATAAAAGTTGTGATTTTCTTTTTATTGGCCTACTCCAATGCATTACTATGGTAAAAAACACATATAGTAGCACATGAACTATACTTTTATTCTCGTGAACTTGGAATATATACATTGGAACTTAAGTCCAAATGACATTAACATATTTAGAGTACATGGTTTTGCGTAGCTTCCTCATTACCAGAGTGGTTTTAAATTTTAATGCACCCCAATTGAAATGAAAGCATAAAATAGTGTCCAAATCAAACCCAAACTATTGTTAATTTAGACTGAATAATTGCAAATAAGGGACACAATATAGTGGACATGTATAAATCATAATATAACTCCAAACAGAAAAGAATCGAGGAATGAATGACCACACGGGATAAGGATACAAAATCCTCTTTTCTCGTCTCTGTCTTTGTCGATTCCACCACCTAAACCCTAAGGCCGGGCCCCACAAACTGTATTTGTAGACTGGGCCACTCATCATGCATTGTATTTGTGTGCATTAAACTACTCCAATCGTTTAGAGCTAACTGTTCCTTCTACATTAAACACTTTGACCCAATTGAAACAAAATTATTTAATTCCAACAATATAAATATACCACCTAACACAATTAAAATGAGGCGGGAACACAATCTATTAATCTGTATACAAAGATCGTATACAATAAGTAACAATAATATGCTTATTACATAATTAACAAACTTAACTAACTTCTTAACTAATCAAACCAACTCAAACCCCATTTAACTTATAAAAATAAAAATAAAAATAGAAAAAGACCCAAAATACACATAACACGAAAAATAGAGAGAGGGATTGATTACTATTACTGATCAAGTGCATTTGGGCCGGTACAATAGTTAACCAAGTGGTTCCAAACCCACTGAACCAAGAACCGCCGTCTGATCCCGTTCATGTTAAACGTGGCACCATCCTCACCGTTGAAAAGCTGGCCTGTGTAGGATCCACCCCCACCGGTACCGTAAATCCCTTCACACAAATCAGCTATCTCGACAGGGAAACTCGGGTCCTGACCCGCGTACCAAGCGTTCACTAATGGGTTGGTTGCCAGCTCAGCAATCTCGTGACCAATCACGCTCACCATTCCGTCTACTCCTATGTCACTGTTGGGTGACTTCAACGGCTTCAACCCGGGGATATAATCCGGTACGGCGAATGGGTAAGCGCACACACCTGGACAGAGCTTCTCCGAGTTCCCAACCCAAGCGTAAGGGAGCGTGTACCCCACGATGGACGGGAAAGTGAAATAGTGGAACCCACAGACTTGGCCGCAGAAATCCTGGACGTACACGTCAGCGGAGGTGAGCAAAAGGTACAACCCGCTTTTCGGGTTAATCGGCATCGGTTTCGTCTTGGCCGTTACGGCGCTCTTGATAACGGACTGAATCGACAAGCGCGTGAGCGACTTTCCGTGAGAGTAAAACCTGTCGTTCTTCTCTTCACCCAAACGCACCGTTTTGGAAATGTTCGATCCCGTTTGGTCCGTGTACATCTGTACGGTCTTCCACCATCCCGCAACAGAAGGGTGTTTGGATTTGACGGCTGAGATCGAGCTGATGAACTCGCGGATGATTTTCTTTTGGTTCCTCTGCCACGTCCCGTACCAGATTGTGTGGACGGTGATATTGGCGGTTAGGACAGGTCCCATGTGGTATTTCAAGTGGACAAACTCCGATGAGCCCTCGAACTTCTTGTTGTCCCCGAAGATTAAATCCTGAGCGTTGGTTTTGTTGTGGGGCCATGGACGCCACGCAATCACCGGGCTGATGAAGAGGAGCACGATAAGTAGAGTGAGGGCGAGGAGCGCCGGATACCGGGGAACACTGCCCTGGCTCATTTTAGTGAGAAAAGGAAAGAGAGACTGATTTTTTAAATTACAGAGTACAAAATGTGAAGGAACGAGAAGTGAGGTTTATATATAGAGGAGGGATTTGAAATTTTGTTAGGTTTTTTGAAAAATAATACTTTATTGTGTTTTGAAATTTTAAAAAAATAAAGTTTGGGGCATTGATTTGCGGGTAATGGAGGACAGGTAGATTCTTAAAAGTGGGGGAGGAGGTGGGACCTACGGGTCAGAGAGGTGGGGTCAGGAGATAGGAGCATCGTCATGATGATCATGATCACCATGGTGGATTGTCGTCATCTGATCTGATGTGATCCCAACCCTGTGCTACCATATATTCTCTGTTTATCTAGCGCGGGAAATGAGCGGGAAGGGTAATTTGGGAAGTTAGTTATGCTTACGCATTTTAGTATAATAAAGTAATAAACAATAAATAAATAGTGCTTCACTCCGATATTCTTGTGCATTAGTTTCGTGTCATGGTCGGCTCGTGTCTTATTTAGTGCACAAGAACACAATAGTTAACATAAACCTTTTATGAAAAATGATCCATTTCTAATAGTGCTTATATCTCTTAAATTATAAAATCAAATTTGTAGTTCAATAACACTGTTTAATCACGATTACAAATGAGCAATTGATAAAAATTGAATTATAAAATATAAAACCAAGTAATTAGAGAGGTAATGATTTAAACACATTTTCCAATAGATAAGTTTTTGGGAAATTTTGGACTTGTTAGTTAAATTGGATAGGAATTCTAATAATAAAGACAAAATGGTTATTACCCATAATCAATGAACAACAAATTTCAAGGAACATTACTATTGAACCAAGCAAAGGAGGAAAGTGCAGATAACCTTGAGAAAAAAATAAAATAAAAATCTAGTTTAGGGGACCATGCATGAGATACAGTTACAGTGTGTGGTCCGAGTCTGAGGCTAAGGTAGAGGTAGTGTGACTACCGAGCATGGACTAACAAGGGTCCAATTGTTGCCACATGGCGAGCCATTATCTGTCAAGATCAGGTGGTGCTAGAAGTTCTGTTCATTTGTTTTTTTGGCACCAATTGAAATTTTAATAACCCCTTTTGTTTGTAGCTCTGTATGAAAGACATGTTTCATTTGTTTTGTTATTAGATAAGAAAAGAAATTTGACCCCCTCAATCTCATTATTAAGAAACAACTTGACCCGCAAAATCTTCCTCTCCACATATGCATAGCAGCACTATCTTACATTGTTTACTCCTATAGATGAGCTTTGTATAATGCTTTGGCCCTTAGGACATTGATTTAGGTGATTGATTAAAAGAACAAAAAAAAAAAAGTGAGCTTGAATAATGATTTATAGGTCAATAGCATGTGATTAGCATTTAGAGACTTTTGTTAAATGGATGGGGGATTTCGAAAATGTTAACTGCGTCAATTAAGGTGTACTCGATTAGAGCATCATTTTGTGAAAGATGCTCTAACTAGTATACTTAGGGAATAAGATTTCTGAGTGTTTCAAAATCAATCCAAGATAACCAAAATGTGTATATATGCAAGTGCTTCTTTTTTTTCCTCTTAAAGATTCATCTATACAATATGAATTCATGAATGGTTGTTCTACGTCTTGTCCTCAATCATGTAATAAAACGAGGACTATCAGTACACAATTCACTGCCTTTGCAGTGCAATGAGGACAGAGATAAGAATTGGTTCAGATGGGTAGATCCCACATTTGACTAGGTACCAAAGAAAAGATGGGGAAAAATTAAAAGAATAGTACTGCTAGTTGTTTTCTTTGATTGTCTTCCTCTTGCCTCTTTCCTAACTAGTGTGTACTGTTAGGTTCGTTTGTTTCGCTGTAAAATATTTTCTATTGTAAATGATTTTTTTTCTGTGTTTGGTTGCATTCCGGAAAATACTCCAAAAAATATTTTACAGTGTTATGTGAAAGATAAAGCAGAAAGGGTGGGGAGTAAGGTGTGCATTTTTTGAAAATGGTTTACGAAAAAAAAATTCGTAAACCATTTTCCAAATTTTAATAAAGGATTTTCTAGTCAACGGAAATTATTTTCCGTTTGACTATCATTTTACAGCGAAACAAATACCCACAAATCTGAAAATATTTTCCGACAAATTTTTAACAGTAAAACAAATAGGAAACAAATGGAGCCTTAATTGACAATGGAAAATAATATCTCCGCTGACAAAATATATATATATATATATATATATAATTATTGAGATGTTATGGTATTATTAATATATAATTAAATATAATCACTTATAATTCATATGGAATGAATATTATATCAACAACAACATATCATTTCCTTAAATTATAAAAAACGATGCGAAGGTATGCTCTTAAAGACAACCTTGCAAGGTTTCCCGGGAAGATTCATTCTCTTTGTGTCAATTCTAGAACACTAGCTTTGAATTTTTTGTATTGCTCCTTCACTTAGGTTAGAAGAGAGGCCAACTATGTGGCTCAGTGCTTTGCAAAGTTCTTTTCTTCCTATCCCTCTTTCCGGTATTATAATTTAGCCAATCTCCCTCCCTCAATCTGGATTAGAGATTTTATTGTTTTGTCTGTTATTAACCTTTCATAGCAAAAAAATAAAAGGTTATAAAAATAGTTGATTTTTTTTTTTGTCTAAGTAATGATGATAAAGTAGGAAGTAGAGACACACAAAAATTATACAATTTTTTTATAATTTATTTAGGTGAGAAATTATAATTGATATAACATTACTTTTATATTAACCAATCACTAATATTACTTTTATCACAAAAAAATCACAAGAAATTATATTGATAATTAAGAAGAAAAAAAATAGTGTCATTGGAGATATTTTATTTTCTTCCCTGCAATTTCATTGCTTTTGTACTATTTGACAGGACTGGCACATACATAATTGGAAGAAATATTAATTCCATTTAAATGAGTGAAATAAATTTTCAATTTATTTTTTTATTCTTTCTTCTCCTACCCTTCGGATATGGTACCCAATGCTCCCTGCTTACTGACTCCACTCAACAGAATGGCAGGTGGTGTTGAATGGACAAAGCTTGTAAGAATTGGAATGGGAATTTATGAGAAAAAAATTTACCCAAAAAAAAAAGGCACATACTGTCTCCTGTGACAGCCTAAAATCGATAAATTGGTAGAAAGTGACCCTCAAAAATTAAGGCTGTTTTGTGGCCAGTAGAAAGGAAAGGCACTTATAATGATTAAAAACAAATAAAGAAACATCAAACTATTTGGCCATGATCCCAATATTAGCCTTTTATCGAATTTAAGATTAGCTTTTTGCTTTATTGTACGGTACAAAACTACAAATAGCGAAAGGAACGGGACCCCTTAATAATGTCCAATTATGGTAGGACAGTCCTTACAACAAGGTCATTCTCGCATTTACGTTTTCTTTGGGGCAAAGAAAGAAAAGAAATCCCCTTGTCGTTTTATTATGACATTTAAATTTAATTTTTTCTAAACAAGATTAATTTCCATTATGCATCTACCATACACAGACCACAGTAAATAGAGTAGACAGAGGTTTATCAAAAAAAAACAGAGAGTAGACAGAGATCATTTTACGATTAACTTTTAGTTTTCAAGAAAAAAAGTTAAACAAGAATAAAAAAAGACATGATATTATCTAATTTAAAATTAGTTTCATAAGTTATATTTTTTATTTAATATACTGAGATTCAAATGATGCAACACCCTATAAACTTAGTAACTTACATTTTATCTTTTCCATGAAATGACATTTTTTTTAATCAGTATAACAAATAGAGAAATTTGTATTCCCTTTTTTGTGCGATAATCCCAATTGTTATATTATATGTAAATATTGAAAACAATGCATGCACACAAAATTGTACTATCCTATGATTAGACACATCATGAGTTATTGTAAGTACAATCATAATACTTAGTAAAACCTTCTACTATCATAGTACTTTTTATCGTTTATCATAGTACTTGTTATCGTTTAAAGGTTGATCACATAGTTAGAGCATTCACATCCACAAATGTAAAGTTTATCAATTATAGCTTTCCAAAAAATCACTTTTTCTATTTTACTTATCAACTTTACAATACACCTCACCTTTCATTATCTATTTTACACTACATCCTATTAAAATATTATAAAACAATCATTTATTCTTATAATTTTTCCCATACATCCCAAAGCAAATTCACCGGCAACCACCACACCCATGTTGGATTCCTTCAAAACCCTGACAATCACAACATCCCCCACAAATCAAACACAAATCTTCAACCATAAATGCTCAACACATACTCACAAACTAACCACAAATCTTCAACCCATACCTGCAAATCAAACACAAATAAATTTAATTCCGAACAGACATTTCCATGAGCTTTTCATACCCAATAATCAAATAGAAAAACACCAACTCCATAACCTTTTCATACCCACAAATCAGATAAAAAAACCCTCAAATCCATAACATTTTCATACCCTAAATTAGATAAAAAAAAAAAAATTAAGATGTTGACCCATGACCATACCCATGGCCATGGAAACTCAGATGCGTCGTTGCTCGTGCTTGTGCGAGTGAGAGAAAAAGAGCCTAAGACCGACAACCTAACTCACACCAAACCCACTCCGGCAACTTAAAACCAAACCACCAAACTCACACCAGCAACCCAACCCACACCAAACCCATGTCTGCAACACAAATCCAACACTTCTGAGAACACTTTCCAATGATGCCATAGGACAAAGGAAGAAGATGCAGAGAGAAATTTTTGATGAGGAAGAGATGGGAGAGAAAGAGTCTAGGAGAGTAAAGAGGAGAGAGAGAGAGAAGGGAAAAAAAAATGGTTTACCTCTTGTGAACAGTACTCGGTATTGATACCATGTACTGTAGCAACTTGTATTTTTTTGAGCTAAAGTAGAGGACCGGATGGAAGCTATATTTGTGTGATTTTTTGCTACAATAACAGCTAAAATAACTAAATGGTGAGTTTAACTCACGGGATGAGAATGCTCTTTGTAAATATATATATGTTTATTATCTATACATCTACATGCATGTGTGTATATATATATATGTACACCAAAATAAAAAAGTAAACATTTTTTTTTATAATTAAAAGTGTAAAACACGTTGTAAATTTGTCTCAAATTATATTTATACAAAAATATTTTGATTGGTTCTATGATTGTTTTATAGTGTACTATGATCTTTTATTGTGCCAATATGTGTTATTATATAAAATGTAAAATCATTGAAACAATTAGACGCGCGCACACACACATGTATATGTATGTATATATCTATGTAGATTTGCATATTACATCTTGAATAAAATATCAAATTATTTAAAATTATGAATAGTTATTTTATTTATTTATTTTTTTCTCTCGAACACATAGCCAAAATTGAAAAATCTATACTGTAAATATATTAAATACTTCACTACTCAGTTTTATATTATTTTGTAAAATAATTTCAAAATGCATAGTTTTATTTTAGTTTCGATTTTTGTAGCCAAACTTGAAATATACATGTTCGTAAATCTTTTCTTTTTTTTTAACCGATTTTTTAATATGTTTTTAAAACATTGGATTAAATAAAAACATAATGAGTGTGTAAATTAAAAGGGATGGAACTAGAACATGCATATTAACTAAAAAAAATGTGCTCATATGGGCTTGCGTAACCAAATTGATGCCCTCCTATGAAAATGAAGGACCTTGATTCATCTAAGACTAACCGATGGGGTTGATCAAGGAGACTCCAATGGTTAAGTTAATACATCAAGTTGTTACAGAAAGAAAAATAGCAAAGTAGTAGTGAGTCCTAATGTACATACCTTTTGTGTAATGGTGATTGGGCATATATAGAACAAAGGAGTCGAATTAGAGGGAATTCCCCCAAAAAATTTAGGTGATAAACATGTCAGTATATTCCTTAAGGTCAATTAAGGAAATACATACTAGGACTGCAAGTCTGCAACCCTAAATTGTATGTAGATAGGATTAGTTAAATCGCATTTAATGTAATTGATGGTTGGTGGGGCATAATAAATATTGATGAGAGAGAAAGACGATGACGTTCGATGGGCACTCCCGTCGAGTAAACTCGTTATGACTTGGATATCATTGCTCAAAGGCTTGCAAGCAAGTCATCATTAAAATAGCTGACTGTTGTGGCGCTGCAACTTGCCAACCGAGAGAGTTGAAGGTGTCATCGATCATCCGAGAGAGTTAAGGGTTTCTCCATTTGACTGATCCATAGGCCTCAAGGGCAAGAGGTCATCTTGGCTTGGGCCCATCCCCTTTTCATATATTCCATTAAGGAGTCCTAGAAAATTTGTGAAATTATCAACGCTCCAATTATACTAACAAGAACTTCATTTTCTTGCTTTTGATAAATCAAATTTGATTTCTAGACTATCATCAAAGTCAACCGTACAATAAATGTTTCATAAAGAAACTCTCACCAAACCACCTTCGTATCGTAGAGAATATATGTGGGTATGGGCACTGGAATTGTCGTCTCAAATCAAAGGGATATCTCTTTTTGAGAGACACATAGGGAAAGGGATTGGGGATTAGATGTTCCGTGTTCCTAATCACGGAGTGAATCGCGGGTCTCTCTATGATGACTGATGAGTGAGTGACGAGCAAATCCTACAGCTGAGATTAACCGTGACAAGTGTGAGAGGGGGCCCAGATGCAATCACAGCACTCTGCATAAACAAACGGTGAAGAACTAGGTTGGGTCCCACGAGCTTGATGCGACAGTGCACGAGTGAAGACAACACACGCGTGCGTGCCTGCTTGCTTTGACATGTGTGTGTCTCTGGCCGTCTGGTGTCTCTGTGCATTCACGCGCTTGGTTATTGTGATTTGTGAGTACTTGGTGAGACAAAGTTGCGAAAACTTTGGGGTGTATGCGGGATTATAGGTTACATGCTCAGAGCCTCAGAGTGATTGAGTACTATACTCTCTTTGTTAGGAGCGTGGATTACACGAATACCATGAGGAAAAGGTAATGTTCGGTTATAGTGGGGGCCTATACCCTCCAGCCACTTGATTTTGGTCAAGTCCAATATCGTTGCTTTCGTCCTTCTGTTCTGTCTGATAGATAAATGGAGTTTTTGTTGTTCAATGTTATTGTTAAATTGAGTTGGATTGAGCTTGCTCAGGCCTAATGTTTAAGGGACTTTTGAATGTTAATATGAGCTTTAAACTTTTGGTTTAAGTTATTAATCCATGGATTTTATAGTTTTTCTTATTTCGATAGAAAACATTTTTTGAAAAAGACCTCATTTTTTTTTTGGTAAACTCGGTGTTTTCTTATATTTGGTTACGATCATGAAAATGAATTAGAAATTATTTTTTATTGTTTGGCTTGAACAAAAAATCATCATTGAGTATGTAATCTTAGAGGTTTTTGTTATGGTTTATTGAGTATGTAATATTTTCTACTATATTTGGCTTACATTTTTTTATTGAAGAATACATTTTTCACTAACTTGCGTCTTTCACTATATTAAATGCACAAAGATGTAAAAATGTCTCTCATCGAAAAAATCTAAAAGCACATTCGTGTCAAAATCAAACATTCTGTTAAATTTTTTTGTTTGTTAAAATCTGATAGATTTAATTACGTAACGTATGATGAGCATGTAACCCATAATTTTGATTTTTGAACCAAATCTTTGGTCCATATTTCATGTGATGCATTCATAGGTTTTGTCACATCATTCATAATTTTAAAATGTCATCAGTACCATATGCAAATCACATAAATAAATCTATTCGATTTTAATGGAAAATAGTGATATAACGTTTAAATTGTCACAAACCTAATATTTACGAGATTAAGTGTTTAAAGTACACATATATTAAGTTTAAAATTCACCTTTCCCCCAAAGTGGTTGAAGACAATATCTATTGGTTTGTCCACAAGGGTTCTACCAACAAGTGCGATTCTCACACCATAAGGATGCACGACAACCTCAAATTCACCTTTCAATTATCCCACATGTGAGTAATTTTCTAGTACTCATGGAGTACAATAAATGCGTACTTCCTCTTCTCACATGAATTAGTAAGATTTATCGTTCATGTGAGAGGAGAAAATACACATTTATCGTGTTCCCGAACTATTGAATAATTTTCTCCCTAATGCAAAGGGACCATAAATTACTACTTCCCAACACTTGTTGTGATATAAAAACATCAAATAAACTTATTTACCCGATTACCTTAAGTATGATCCGTGATAAGGATAAAGAGGAAGGAAAAAAAAAAAGGCTTGTTGGTGACTGGTTGGAGAGAGAGAGATTTGATGGAAAGATTTTTCTTTTGGGAAATAATGGAAATACTTTTTTACGTTAAAAAGAAACGAGAGTAAAAAAGGTATATGAAAATTTCTCTCTTTTATAATGATGGAAATACTTTATAAAGTTAGAAAGAAAAAGAAAGTAAAAAAGGTGTATCATATATGAGAATTTCTTCCTTTTACATTGACCACTTTCCTAAGAAGAAGACAAAAAATTGGGGTACCTTAATTAGGCAATTTCCTGAATTCCCAAATGGAAGAGCGTGGTGGATTTTTGGTTCCATAAGTCTTCCATTCTAATAATATAAGTGTCTATTGCTACCTTAAGGGATAAAATACTCATTTTGAGGTCAGCTAGGTAGGGAGCACATGACTATAAACTTCTTCCTATTCTCCTTCCTTAGGAGGAAAAAGAAGAAAGATCCAAACCGTTTAGCCAAAACGTATTATTACCGGCTCCGATGCCTCAATCAATGTAATCAAGACGCAATTTTTTATTTTTATTTTTTTAAAATTTTTAATTGGAGTAAGTATGATACTAGATTGAACATTAACAGGAATGGAAGATATTATTTGAATTTGAGTCCGTGATTCTGCCTTCGCCATAGGGTATTTGAAGATGAAACTTTAGAAGCAAGACTTTTGTGGAGTTCCCTATCCTACATGTTTTCCATAATGAAAAGTAGCTGTTTCGACCATCAAGAACTCTTTTTCTTTTCTCAACTTTTTTGGCTTTTCTAAGAGAAGAGATAATTTTTATCTAAAGGATAACACAAGTAATTAAAGATTATGTCTCTTGAAATAAAGATCATTGATTCAAATATCTTATCCATCTTCCCTTAGGACTAAGCTCACTCATAAAGAGATTCGTTTGTACTGAGAGAGATACCATTTTTTTTTTTTTTTTAAGTAAATGATTATGTGTGGAATCTGTTTATGCTTCTCCTGAAATTTATTTTAATACGTAAAAAAATAATACTTATTTTCTCGTACATAAAATTGGATCTCACATATGAGCTATTGAGTGACATAAAATTTCTCATACTGTTGATCATCTCATTATACATTTAAATCATAGTATTACGTCTCCCTAAATTTAGAGATTAAAAAATAAATAAAAACACTCATGAGCTTGCATTTTCATTTGTATATATAACATGGTCATGTCTCATGCATGCATATAAACATATATCATATACGTGCTATGTATATGTATGTGACTTCAAAGTGATACAACTAGTACCTTTAATTGCATGTCACTACAGTTTGTCACGTATAGGATTCATGATTCATGATTAGGATTCATGATAATGAATTATGACACAGTGCATGGCCCTACTTTAGGCATAGAATATTCAAATCGCCTAAAGAAATGCTTCAAGTTACAAAAGTGTCAAAACCACACACACCCTTTAAGCTGTCAGCCGTATTTGATGGGGGTATGGGTTTGAACTTTGAACTAAGGGCATATAAGATATTTTTTGGCTATGATTCTTTGTACTAGCTCAGTTGATTTGGAGATATGTAATGTTGTTTTCACCTTTAATTTTAGAATCCATTTGATAGATTATGGTAGATATTTTTGTACCTTTATGCGAAAAGTAGTGTCAAGAAGATTGTATCAACATTATTATGTCGAAATAAATAATTATTAAGTATTCTCAAAATACAGTTGATGTGATATTCTACATCTGTACCAACAAATACTAGCAAGGTAATATTAAAATTAACTTCTTCTTTTTTTAATATTAATTTATGAGGTTGGGTCATATTTTTATATTAAATGGCTTGCATTTGTTAGTGTGGACTTTGGAGTACTTATTCTTACAATTTTTCGTAAAACCTACAAAAGTTTGTAATAAATGAATAAAACAATAAATTTAAGATCTCAAACATAATTATTGATATCACATATTGTGATTGATATATAATAAAAATAGTATCATTGATAGATATTATTAGATCCAACTATAACAAATAGGTTATATCAATAATTATGAAAAATGTTTTAACATTACTACAAACAAAATGTAATTCGGCAAGTGTCACTCACCGCTGCATCAAGGTGAAGGCCCCCACCACTAGGCTTGTGTTGTTTTGTGAATTAGTCACCATTGTCATAGACAAAGGCCCTACCGTTTGTGAATTTGTAATGGAAATCAAAGCGGCGGTTTTGTTGGTACACTATACACGCAGAAAACTGAAAAAACCACTTGGCTTTGGTCCTTGAATTTTGTGCCATTAGTCTCCACAGAAATCATCATCATTATAGGTCTTGTTCTTACTCAATTTTGTCCAAGCTTAGGTTACAGAAAATCTTCAGCAAATGATTTTGTTAGGTGATTGATTGTGATATCATGCTAAATTTTACCGAGAAGAAATTATCCAATAAAGTCCCAAGTCCTAACCCTTGTTGTCGCTGACTAAAAATCTGGAGTGAAAAAAGAAAGTATAAAAAACTTGTACTTTTGTAGGCAAAGGAATACTAATGGAGAAAACTAAGAGGGAAGAAATGAATCAATCTGTAGAAATATATATATATATATATATATAATAATATGGTGGTTGCAATCTCTTATATTGTTTGTAGATTCGTAGGTGAACATTGAATGTACGTAGTAAATTTTCCACTTTCCACCTTATGACCTTATGAAATCAAGAAGACCATGTTTTGACATCCCATATTGAACATAGATTTTTATTTTTGGGGGGTAGAGAAATTTAATGGATTGAAGAATTTGTAGGTAAAAATTCAAGATGACAGGTATATACTTATAGCCTGATAGGTACTATGGCCGGCAAGGGAGCCATCCAAACTGTATCAACTATCAATTCCTAAGGAGTTTTTTTTTTTTTTTTTTTTTTTTTTTTTTTTTTTTGCGGGGGGTTGTGCAAGTCGTGCACAAATTACTTATTACTGATGGTCATGGGATGAATAACTAAATTAATTAAGTGTATTTTTTTTTTTTTTTTTTTAGGTTGTTAAGTAAATTATTATATGATTTCACCACGGTACAAGAAAATCTATTTCTCATGATTTTTATGATTTTTTTAAAACGAGATAAAAAGTTTGAGTTTCGATTCTCTCTTAATTAAGAGTGTCGAAGAATGTTATTCAAAATCGTAAGACTCTTGAGCTTACCTAATATAGTGTTATTGAAGAACTAATCCATTCTTGCACCTCCTAAATGTTTCTTAAAATCAATAACCAAATAAGATGTCCAACTCCCCCCTCCCCCCAAATCTTGTACGATTGTATACCTTGATAACCATACTTCCAGTGTTTTATATTTTCAAATTTTTATTTAAAAAATATAGTTAACATTTTATTTCCTTATTTATTTATTTTGGTAGAAATAGTTAAATATATATTTAGTTCAACGACATAGTTTCTTTATAGGAAAACATGATGGGGAAAAGCTTAAATTGTGATGCAACGATCCAACCAAAAGCTAATCCCCCAATGATGATTGTTGACATGAATGACTAAAGAGACTGCAATCCTGTTAATGAAAAAGAACCGAAAGAATCCTTGTAAGTCATGATTTATGGGTACACAAAAGCTTATCAATCAAATAATGTTGTTTGACATGAATTATTGCAAGGATTTGTGTTCATTGGTATGTGATTGGAAATGATGCTTTATCAAGAGGCTGCTTTGGTTTTGTCATTTGATTAGACATTCTCTTAATTCACTCCAAAATTTGCTACAGCATGAGGTTAAGACATGTGTACAACCATTTTGCTAGGAGTAAGATACATACAATGATACAAATGGTATAACTTTAATTGAAAGTTCGAAAGTACTAGCCAATTTTGCTAGGAGTTTCAGACATGTGTACAACCATGTTAATTTCCTCACCAACCTATGGCAGTCTTATTCTTTGCACTGCAAATGCACCAACCTATGGCAGTCTTGTTCTTTACACTGCAAATGCTGTGTAGGTTGAATAATAAATGAAACCGAAAGATGACCCACAAACCTTTAAGTTTATAAATGGATAAATATTGTTGCACACGAGGTGTAAACACCATCTAATATAGACATATACATTCATAATTTGTGGTCATTAACTTTCACAAATGTCAATAGTTTATAGATGCATCTCCACATTTTAATGATGTGTACTGAAGATGCATATTTAAAGTGTGTACATATTATTGTCCTAAAATTTAAATAGGAGGATTTTCGGAGGAGTTATGGATACATTATTATGTTACCTATTACCTATAGCCAAATCAAAATTCAATGTATAGCTTGGCCACGGGAGAAAGGGGAACTAATAAACATGAAAGATCAAGGTGGATCCAAATGATAGAGTAGGACATGAAAAGAAAAATAAAGAGGATTAGGATTCCTTTCTTCCTCTATCCTCACTAGGATTGGAAATTATTTTATGGAACAACTCTCCTACAATACGTGGGATCCACATATATGTAAGGTCTACATATTGTGAGGAAACGACCTAATTTATGTCTCATTTAGTATGCACATTATTTTCGACATCCATTATATATAGTGGGTGTCTAATAGCAAAGCTCCACATATGTGTGAGGTCCATATATTGTGAGACAACATATAACAAGTGCATGAGAATTGAGATAACGCCTTCATTTAGTAGTGTTTTTCCAAAGAGTGCTTTAGCTTTAAAAAAAACTATATGTATGCTGTTTGTTAAACCAAAGGTGCTTCAACCTTTTGCCCATTCTATAAAGCGGTTTTTTTATTTCTGTTTTTTTCTTCTCCCAAAACTTATTTTCATTGGTTTATTAGGGTTAATAGATAAGTAGGATAAATGTGCAATGGTACCTAAAAAAAGTAAGACTTTTACAAAATAGTACATAAGCTGGAAAAGCATAAAAAAAAATAATAATAATAAATAAATAAAAAGGAGCAAAGGAGAAAAAATAATAAAAACAATTTAAAAAAGCATCAACCGTCTCTGACTAGCCATTAATTAGTAAATAATAATACTATTTTCGTGATTTTTTGTTAATGAATTGATCTTCACATTTAATTTAAGAATTAAGTACAGATTTGACAAGTTTGATGTGAGAATAATTATATAGATAAGATTCTGTGAAACAATTGAAAGTAGAAGTATGTGAAAACTGAAAAGACATCACTTAACATTGTATATTGAGAATGATATGATTTATAATGGGTCGTGTTATTTCCACACAACCCATTGCGTTATTTCCACGCTATTAGTGTGAAATAACAAAAATTAGAGTTATATTTCACTTCAATTTTTGTTATTTTCACACTAAATAGTGTGGAAATAACACAATGGGGTGTGAAAATATAATTTTTCTTTTTAAATCATAATTTTAATTGGGGATCAGCGAAGCAACTTCTTGTTATGTTTCCATTATTAGTAATTTAATAAGTTTTCAATAAATTAAATCATATGCTATATAATACAAGTTGGTCCTGAAAACTATAGTTACACGGAGTGGTCATCTTTTCTTTTCTTTGTGCTAAGTGGCTAGCTCAATAATTTGAAATGGTTTCAAATTAAATCTAAATTTTAAAAAGTTCAAATTAAAACCATGAATAATAATCAATCATTTAGTTATTCTCAACAAAAAACACAGCCCATTGCGTTATTTCCACGCTATTAGTGTGAAATAACAAAAATTAGAGTTATATTTCACTTCAATTTTTGTTATTTTCACACTAAATAGTGTGGAAATAACACAATGGGGTGTGAAAATATAATTTTTCTTTTTAATTGGGGATCAGCGAAGCAACTTCTTGTTATGTTTCCATTATTAGTAATTTAATAAGTTTTCAATAAATTAAATCATATGCTATATAATACAAGTTGGTCCTGAAAACTATAGTTACACGGAGTGGTCATCTTTTCTTTTCTTTGTGCTAAGTGGCTAGCTCAATAATTTGAAATGGTTTCAAATTAAATCTAAATTTTAAAAAGTTCAAATTAAAACCATGAATAATAATCAATCATTTAGTTATTCTCAACAAAAAACACAGCCCATTGCGTTATTTCCACGCTATTAGTGTGAAATAACAAAAATTAGAGTTATATTTCACTTCAATTTTTGTTATTTTCACACTAAATAGTGTGGAAATAACACAATGGGGTGTGAAAATATAATTTTTCTTTTTAATTGGGGATCAGCGAAGCAACTTCTTGTTATGTTTCCATTATTAGTAATTTAATAAGTTTTCAATAAATTAAATCATATGCTATATAATACAAGTTGGTCCTGAAAACTATAGTTACACGGAGTGGTCATCTTTTCTTTTCTTTGTGCTAAGTGGCTAGCTCAATAATTTGAAATGGTTTCAAATTAAATCTAAATTTTAAAAAGTTCAAATTAAAACCATGAATAATAATCAATCATTTAGTTATTCTCAACAAAAAAATTATATAGTATATAAGCTCAAGTCCAAATCATATCATATCTTAATTAAGTTGTGCATTACACCACATAATATAACAATTATTAAGAATTAACATAGATGATCCTGGGAACTAGGCCAAAATAAAAAATTCTCAGACTATTCTAGGTTGGGCTCACGATTACATAGGCTGACCTGGTTTTGCTTAGGCCCAACTCAGTGCTAATCGATAATATACCTAGTTAGTATTTTCTTTTTGATCAGTATTTTCATTTATGAATTTATGTCACATAAAATTGCTCTAGGTGTATCCAGGTTTTTTGGGCCCAATCCAACAACAATGGGACTGGTTTAGAGTTTTTTTATAGACGCAAAGTTTTAGGTTTATAATCGTCAAGACATAGTTTTCCTCCAACTTGGTTTGGAGGAATCCCCCTCCAACCCACTACGTGTCAATTAAATAGATTATTTACATGTATTATTTGAAAAAGTCACATGACTCATTAAAAATATCATATGACTAAAAGTACATGTGGATGATCTATTTACTTGTCACGTAGTGGGTTGGAGGAGGATTCCTCCAAACCGGGTTGGAGGAAAACTATTTCCTAATCGTCATAGACTCACATTTCTTTTTTCAATTAGATTACATTTTTTTTTTTTTTTTTTAATATTCGGATTGAAAGGCTTGTTAAATTTCTTTTTGATAAACAAATTTATGTTTATTTTTAATGAATTAAATATATAAAAAGAAGAAAGTAGAAAAGAAATAAGGAATGAAAATCAACCAACAAAGAGGAAAGGTAGATAAGCTTGGTTTGGTAGGCAGAGATTATGCAAAACTTTACCATGGTTTACAAGATGAAAGTGAGAAACCGCATGAGGTCCTATTAGGCATGGGCTTAGTTCCAAATGGTATTATGGGCCTCAATAAGCCCATAGAAAGGTTTCTTCTGTTGCAACATCCAGCATGGCCTGTATCTATCATTGCTCCATGAAGCCCAATTTCAAGCCCATAAACAAATTTATTTCTTTTTCTTCAACGTCAAATGATCCTTTTTATCTTACAAAATTGTAGCAAATATAAATTATAAATCATGAAAATCATATTTAAAAAATAAAAAATAAATAACATTAAGAAAGGTTAGGTATGCAGGTGTTACATGCATATCATATTATATATACAATATATCCATATTTGACAGAATGTCACTAGCATACATTAAATAGTATTTGTTGTTTTTTCTTATTCCATTTTTGTGATGTGAAAAGGTATGTAATGGTTGTATATGCAAATTGTTATAACTTTTTATTCTTTTCATTGTTCTTCTCAAGTCAGCTCAAAAGTTTACCATATTTCTAAAACCCTTATAACCTGATTTTATCTAAAAAGATATTAACAAGTTGATAAAATATCAATAAGTTAACAAATAACTTGATTTGGTCCCACAACAAAAACCAATCTTAATCCTAAACTTTTGGATTACCTACTAATCTAGGTCAGTCACATGCATATATCTTTTTAGTCATTCTATTCTATCATAAATAATCTACTTAAATGTATTAATCACATTACATTATCTACCTTTTATATATATTACATTAGATTATCCACATAAATATATATCAATCACATTATATTATAAGATAAGTACAAACCAATGATATTTTCATAGTTATCTATTTTTTTTCATGATAAGTCTAACAATGTGTGCTTGTTACGTTTGATATCTATATCTCACATCACCTTCAAAACCAAATCAAACCTCAACCTTTCCAATTTTCTCATACAGGAAAAACAGAAAATGGAGAAAGAAAACAAACCCTCTTACCGATTCCGAAACCATCCCTCCCGTAAAAAGCTTATATGTTGGTCACTACTCATCGTACTCAGCCTTACAGTCATGTTCTTCATCCTCCGAACCTCATCTCCCTCCCACACACTCCCTACTGAAGAGCTCGTAGAAATCCCTACTGAGCAGGACGAAATCCCTACTGAGCACGTACAAATCCCTACTACGGAGGTAGAAACTGGTCCCACGTGGGAAGATCTAGTCATCAAATCCTCTACTCCCACCGATTCCACCACCCACCACCACCACAAAATAGTCCTCGTGACCGGTGCAGCCGGTTTCGTCGGTACCCATGTCTCCCTCGCACTAAAACGACGCGGAGATGGTGTCGTAGGCCTCGACAATTTCAACAAATACTACCAAACATCACTCAAACGCGACCGCCAAAAACTCCTCGAAAATGCCGGCATTTTCATCGTCGAAGGCGATATAAACGACATGTCGCTGCTCGTCAAACTCTTCGAAACAGTGAAATTCACCCACGTGATGCATCTCGCAGCACAAGCCGGCGTTCGTTACGCCATGAAAAACCCAAGTTCCTACATTAACAGCAACATTGCTGGCTTCACTAACGTTCTAGAAGTATGTAAATCATTGAATCCACAACCAGCAATTGTGTGGGCTTCGTCTAGTTCTGTCTACGGGCTAAACACCAAGCGACCCTTCTCAGAAAAAGACCGTACGGACCAACCAGCAAGTCTCTACGCTGCAACGAAGAAAGCAGGTGAAGAAATAGCACACAGTTATAACCATATCTACGGACTTTCAATCACGGGATTGAGGTTTTTCACAGTGTATGGACCATGGGGGAGACCAGACATGGCGTACTTTTTTTTTACAAACAAGATCTTGAAAGGGAAAAAGATAACTGTGTATGAAGGGGTTAAACAGAAATCTGTAGCGAGAGATTTCACGTACATTGACGACATTGTGAAGGGTTGCTTGGCTGCGTTGGACACAGCTGGGAAAAGCACTGGGAGTGAAGGGAAAAAGAAGGGTTTAGAAGCGCCTTTGAGGATTTTCAATTTAGGGAACACGTCACCGGTTACTGTTGGAGAGCTCGTGAGGATTTTGGAGAGGTTGTTGAATAAAAAAGCGAACAAGGAAGTGAAGGAAATGCCTGAGAATGGGGACGTGATGATTACTCATGCTGATATAAGCTTGGCGGAGAGGGAGCTTGGGTACAAGCCTACTACGGATTTGGAGACCGGGTTGAAGAAGTTTGTGGAGTGGTATCTTGCTTATTATGATGTTGAAGGGAAGAAATTTGATACAGGCTCTTAGTTGTAGTTACGTTCATATATATATGGTTACAAATTGATAACACTTTTTGTGTTACATTATGTAAACATATGTTTGAATTTAACGAAGAACCTAATATATAATATTTACAGTGTTTCTAGTTTAGATAAAACTAGACTTTTATATTAGTATTTTGGATTTTTATTTTTTTATTTTAGGTCTGGTTGATTCATTTGAATTGAAATGATGATTGGATTTGATGTACTTTATATGAGTTTTTTGGATTTTTATTTTTTTTTATTTCTTTTTATTTTAGGTCTGATTGATTCATTTGGATTGAAATGATGATTGGATTTAATGTTAAAGTTTGTTGGAATTCCTTTGTTTCTTGCGCATTTTGCTCCTCTTATAAATAGGATAAGATTCCAGGGGTTGAATTTGTTTTTGATTAGTATAGAGGGGGATGATCATGGTTTTGTATGGATGGTCATTGTTGTATGACCATTGTTGCAGGGGAATATTACCATCAATTGGGAAGGTATTAATATTCTCTTTTGAATTGGATCATTGGATGTTATTGTTACTTTGGAATTTGCATAATGCCATGGAAGTAAAAAATCATGCATGACTACCATATTTATCATACAGTTACTCAGATTCTCATACAATTAGTCAGATTTGCAACCTATTTGGAGAGTATTTACGAACCTCATTCCCTTTCACAACCACATTACGAACCTCATTCCCTTTCACAACCACATTGAACACCACACAATAAGTCATTAATTTACGTTAATGACATGAACATGACATATTATCACCGAACGGGGTAATGATGGATGAAGGTTCTTTTGAAATTAGAGCTGACTACTCATATTGACATAGTATCATTCACTCATATTGACATAATATCAATCGGTGGTGAAGCTTTTTTTTTTACCAAACTCAATACAATATGAGCCTAAGGCACTTAATACTTAATCTTGTATTTAATTTACTCCAATACCCTAAATTATTAGATTATGAATATATATAAGAATTGGATTTTATATAGATGATGAATTAAGGGGCAAATACTAGCCGATTTTGTTGCAGAATTCACACCGACCCCATAACAAAAGGACTTAAGCGAGACAACATTTCAAGAAAATTCGTCCAAAGACTCGAGTTGGTGGAAAATATATGTGGATGGGGCTTCCAATGCCAAGGGGTCAGGAACTGGAGTAGTCATAATAACGCCAGATGAGACGATAATCGAACAGTCGTTCATCCTGTGGTATATAAAGGTTAAAAGTTTTCTTACATAATGCAAATAAAGTATGTAAAAAATGCACCATATTTCATGATGGAAGAGCATGTTGTTTGTGTTTTTTCCAACACGAATTTTGGGTTTAAAGTAGTGAAGACGTGACCTTTCTTAGAATTAGTAACACGATTACGATATCATGTGCAATTCGAAGTACATTTTAAAATATTTTGTTAGTAATTATCTTATAAGACATTTATATTACTTATTATGTGTTATACTATTTAGGGAATTAATTTCAATTATATAACATGTCAATAGAAAGAGGGTTGATGATAAATGATAATTAAAGTTGTAATTAAGAGGTAATGACAATTAATTTTTTGAAAGAAAGGAAAAAGAATAAGAAATAAAAAAAAATTATGACATGACTTAATAAAAAGATAATAAATCTAATAAAGTAATTGGAATAAATTTTTATTAACATGAAGAAAATATACAACACGTTTTCTTTTTCTGCTAAATTAATTATTCATTCATATTTTTATTAGGAGTTTTTTTTTTTTTTTTGGGCTTAGGCCAAGGCCTAAGTTGCCTAGGCCTTGAGTCACCCCTGTTTGAGCTAAAACAACCACTAGTCACCACATCAATTTCTTCCAAGAGAAAGAACATCTGCTAAACATACCTAGGAAAACATTTCTCACCTGAAGGCAACTGCAAAAGACCCAAAATCCCTCTTCACAATGTCTTTTTAATTAAAAAAACATGCTGAGAAAAACACATACAGCCTTAACACTAGATGGCTAATCAGCTTGGGGCTTGACACATACGTTCCAAGAAAAACAACATCAACTAAAGATTTCTAATTAGCAAAAGAGATTAATTACATTATAAACATTTCATTACAAAATCCCCAATTTTGATGATTAATTACATCCGTCAATTTTATCTTTTTAAATCTAACATAAAATTCACATCATCATTTTGTCATTGTTTTAATGATTAACTTAACCATTTCAAATCTTTCCATCACACTATTTCATCTCAAAGTCCCCAATTTATAGATTTGTTGAAAAAAAATTCAAATTTCACATGACATTCACGTCATCATATTGTTATTATTTTAATGGTTTCATTAACCAAGTTAATTTTTTTCATCTACCACTTAGCCGAAAATGATCAAAATGACAACGATAAAAGGTTAAGAATTAAAATAACAAGTCAAAAGAGCAATCTTGGGCCCATCCACGAACCTTCTAGAGAGAAAAAAAAAAACCCAGAACCTTCCCGAGCCCTTTTGACCCATTTTCAGCACCGCTCAGGGCTGCGTCGCCGTCCCTCACCTCCGTGTGAGGGAGATCGTGACCAGAGATGGTCCGATTCTGGTAGTGTGGCCCTTTTCCCTTTCCCTTTCCATTTCCATTCGCTTTTTTCGTTTGTTTTTCTTCTCCTTCTTCTTTTGGAAACCAAATCGGACGGCTCTGAGCTGCTTTTCCGTTTCACCTATCAATCATCCGATTTGGTCCTGTATGGAGGTGATTTGTTGGAGGCTTTGGGTGGCTCGAGCCCCAAACAGATTATCTCTCTTTTGTCGGTACGACTTGGTCTTTCCAGTGGGCGTCGAGACCTTCTCCGGCGGTGGATGTCTGGTGGGCATCGGGTTTGGGGATTTCTTCCAGTTCGAGTGTCTTCCGATTACCCTACTCTTGGGTTAGATTATTCAAAACTCTTCTTACTGAAGAGCCCCTACCACACCCGAATCGAATAGCAAATTCGATTTGACCTTTCAGTGGTTTGCTTGGCTGGGATCAAGGATCCAAACCTACTGCTGTTCCGGACATTGGTTGTTGTGGTTGCTCTTGAAAACTTCTGGATGTTGGTCAAGTTTTGTGCTGTTTGGTGTTGTTGTTGTTGGTTTGTTTGTTGTTGTTATTGTGATGTTGTTGTAATTTTTGTTGTTCGTTGTTGTTGTAATTGTTGTTGTTTTTCTGCCCTCTTTGTAGCGTCTTTTGTCGTGACGAATGTCATTTTTTCCGCCCTCTATGTAGGGTTTTGTATCCTTCTTTGTAGGGTCTTGTAATTTGTTTTTCTTTTTAATAAAATCTTGTTGTTTAGCCCTCCAAAAAAATAACAAGTCAAAAATATTGATGACTATTTTGACACGTGGCACTAACCATGAGGAAAAAAGCGTAATTAAACCAAAAAACACAAAAGGTGGCAAAACCCTAACCCTAACCCTAAAATCTAGCACATGTATGGGTATGTTTGGTGACTATTTTTTGTTTTCAGTTTTCTAAAACTTGTATTTAGGTGTTTTGAGAATTGTAATAAAAAATAATATTATAATAGATTTGAGAACAAAAATTTTGTTTGGTAGATGTTTTTCACATTATTTAGAGTACTGTTTTCATGTATTATTTTATTATTATTATTATTATTTACTATCAACACCAACTCGACCACAGCCACCGGCAACCACAGCTAGCCACCATTCACAGCAACACAACCACCGGCAACCACATCTTGACCCACTGCAAGACCCACCGGCAACCACTCGGCCTCAGATCGGCGAAGCCCAGCACCACCGCGAAGCTTATTGCGAACCCACGCACCACCGCGAAGCTGCACCACCGCGAAGCTGCACCACCGCGAGACCACCTCCAGATCTGCAAGACGACGTCGATCGTAACCACCGTGAGACCACCTCCAGATCTGCAAGACGACGCCGATCACCTGAAACCCATACCCACCGTAAACCCACAAAAATCCACCGCAAACCCACCAAAAATCCAGAAAAAACCCACTGCAAACTCAACAAAAATCCAAGTTTATGGCTTCTGCCGCCACAACCCATTACGGCCTCGCCCCATCCTTCGCCATCTTCGGGGATTTGAGGAAAGTCTGGGTGAAAGAGAGACTTGAGAGAGAGAGAAAGAAATGACCGAAAGAAAAAGAAAATATTATTATAATGAACAGTAAAAATGAGAACAGAAAATGAAAAGAGAAAACATCAAAAAGATGTTCTCATTTTGGCCGAATTGAGTATCATTTAAACAGTAAAAATATTTGAATCGAAAAACTGAATACCGAAGCCAAACAAAAAATTTTCAGTCGGGCCCACCATTTTCTGTATTCAAATACACAAAACAGAATTTGAGTAAAAGAACCAAACATGCTCTATATTACCAGAGCTGCTTCCGTTACTTTCTTCTCGGAGAAAATATTCACCTCCAGCTCCAAAGTCACTCTCTCAGCAGAATCACACAGAAAGCTTAGATCTTTGAGATAAGAAACCCAACCCAATCAAAAGGATGGCGTATGCATTGAAGCCACCGAAGCAACAGGGTCTCGATGAACCCCAGGAGCAGATCCACAAGATCAGGATCACACTCTCGTCTAAGAACGTCAAGAACCTCGAGAAAGGTAGTTTCACCCACCACAAAGTTTTTTTCTGTCTTTTATTTGATGAATTAGTTTGTAATGAAATGATTTAATTTCAGAAATTAGACATTCATAGAGTTTTATCTTAGAATTGATTTGGGTTTAAGTTGGTTTTAGTTAAAGTTTAATCCTTTTTGTTTTTTATCGTTTTCAAACTGGATTTTAGTAACGATTTTTAGACCGAGAGTGACTTCGGATAGAATAGAATAGAATGACTGAAAAGAATACAACTGACTAGTATGTTGAGAATCCATAGCTGAACCCAAAATTCTGGAACTAAGTGATGTTTTCTTTAATGGGTTTTCTGAGTCATTTCTGATTTTATTTGAGAGTTTAAAGGTTTCTTTTTGATTGATAGTTTGTGCCGATTTGGTTCGTGGTGCCAAGGACAAGTCGTTGAGAGTCAAGGGTCCAGTGAGAATGCCCACCAAGGTTCTGCACATCACCACCAGGAAGTCCCCTTGTGGTGAAGGTATGTTTTTTGATAATAATATTTTCTCCATTTTCCTCATTACTTTTTGGTATTCATTTGATAATCCTATTCTATTCGTTTTTAAGTGTTTCTGTGTTGGATTACTTAGCCAGCTATTACCTATATATCCTCTGCTTAAGTGGCTATCTTAGCTAGAACCTTTGTAAGAACTTGTAAGGATATGGTTAGTGGTGTCTTATAAGGTTGTTTGTGTTGAGGTTGTCTCATGTACATTAAAATGGTGACCCTTATTGTTCTTGTCTTTGATTTTGAGATCATAGAAAATTGAAAACAAACTCTGAAGCTACAGCCTCATTTTTCCCTGCATGCTCCACAGCTGAAGACCCAATTGAATTACTTTGTTTTGAACCACTAATTGAAGTCATCCTGTAGATTTGGGCTTTGATTTTATGTCATTTTTAGTTGTATGCCAAGGTGATTATGAGATTATTGTGTTATGTCTGTGGGTCCACATTAGTATGGTTCCTAGAGAGTAACTCCAGTCTAATCCTCAGTTGGATTTTGTGCAACTTATTGTTCTCTTTAGTATCTCTATACCTCACATAATGTCCTTTTTAATTTTTTCCACTTAATATTAACTCAATTTATACTTTGAAATGGAAGAGCTACTGATCATAGCTGATCATACTATTATCTTGTTGGCCTGGGAAAATAAAATAATTTTATTTATTGTAGGTCAACTAAGTTGTGCTCATACATACTTGTGTTTCTGAATAACAGAAGGAATCCTGTGTGCTTGGTGTTGATATAGGTTTATTGTAAGTGTATTTTTCTTATTTGAAAATTATTGTTAACTCTTTTGGTTTTGGGTTTGCAGGCACCAACACTTGGGATAGATTTGAACTCCGTGTCCATAAAAGAGTTATTGATCTTTTCAGCTCGCCGGAGGTGGTTAAGCAGATTACCTCCATTACAATAGAACCCGGTGTGGAGGTTGAAGTGACTATTGCCGACTGAACATCTATATCACTTTTCTGATCTCCTTAGTAAATTAGAAATCCTTACTTGATGTTGTCTTGGAACATACGTGTCAAGCCTTAAGCTTGATTAGTGTTCTAGTTTTAAAGCAGTATGTGTTTTTTCAGCATGTTATTGAATGGAAAGACATCTGTAAAGAGGGATTTTGGGGTTTTTGTAGTTGCCTTCAGTTGAGATGTTTGAGTGTTTATTTGTTTCCATATTGGATGTTAAATACCTTGTGAGAAATGTTTCCTGTTGTGTTTAGTAGTTCTTTTTCTTGGCTGTCATCTGTCCCATGATCCATGAAATTGATGTTGTGACTGCCATGTTCATTAATGTGGTGTTCAATGTGGTTGTGTGAGGGAATGAAAACTAGGAAGTGGCATATTTGATCATGTTTGTGCTTATAGAAATGAAACACAATTGTAGAATCAGATTTTTTAATTGCACAAATTGGGCTGTGTTAGTATGTACCATTCAATTCATAAAGGTCTAAGAATCTGATTGTTGAATTGCACAAATTTACTTTTGGTTGCACGCCTTTAGAATGGGGTATTCTTTTCTATTTAAGAGAGGTTAGAGTAAGGATTTCTTACTTCAATGTCGCTAACCAAAAAAAAATCCTCTTAGGTATCGATGGAACTGTTTAGTATGCAACCCTGGATCTGTCCTGTTGTTATCATGGTTTTATTATGTACTAATCATGTCATATCAGTAATGAAAAATTTCTCTTGATGTATTGCTTTTTAAATCTCTAGTTGCCTTGTTAACTTTTCTTTTCGTAGTTTCTAGATTTCTCATTTAGTTTTATACGATCAAAATTTGTGAACACTGTATTATCGTGTGCTTGGGTTTCCAAACCGAAATACATGTATTTTGAAGCCAGATTGAATATATTAGAGAGAGAATTTTTAGTGCAGGGCTTGAGAGTCCATTTTATTTTTTTTTTGCTAGAGAAAGAGAGCCTCTTCAAGACGGCTAGGGAGATTTTAGGGAAATAAACAACAGAGTTTGAAGGGTGCTAGCCTGAAGTCCATTTTACATGCATATAACAATCTTGGCATTTTTTTTCATAGTAAAGCAAACCCAAGAGTGATTTTTTCACAACCCTTTTGCTGGAAAAACCCATGTCATCACTAGGAACACATCCTGTTTAGGATTACATGCTCAAGCAAGATTATTTAGTATAAGATTTTCTCATCAATTTAGACACTTTTTCTGGATGAGCTCATGCTAAAACTTTTGTGACTGAAAACTATATACATAAGCACAGGTTAAGTTAGCAGAGACATCTTGCTCTTGGTCAACCTTGTTTCAGTGTGTGCAAAGACATTCAACTCTGCCTAGAACTTAGAAGGTTACAACTTTACACCTTTCAAAGATCACATTAATGTTATTGAGTATCTCATTGTTAGGTTGATCAAAACCTAATATCAACCTAACAATATTTTCACATGATAATGTAAGTAATTTTTTTTGTAATGAATTCTTTTGATAGGCAACATTAACAATTATGGAGAAAACAAGCCAAATGCTATGGTATATGACTACAATGAAACTGACCACCATAAAAACCATGGGAAGCAGTATGCATATATATCAAGTTGAAGAGGAGAACAATAGATAGCAGAGCGATGAGAGAAATGAGATGGATCTCATCTTCAATATTGACAGCATTTATCAGAGTTACTTGCTTCAGCTACCTAACCCAAAATATGTAAAACCAATAAAAAAATAAAAAAAAATCTAGACCACCACAAACCGTGATATTTAAACGAACCAAACATTGCTTGACTTGAAATCCCACTTGAATTTTAGGCAATTTAGATTTTAGACACAAAAGGCACCCCAAAGCACAAATTTTAGGGAGGGTCCCGCACATTCTCAACCTCAACCACCACTACCACACCGCTAATTCACAGTCATTGCCAAGCGATCACAAGCCTTGGTGATGGAATCAATAGTGGCTAAGTTGTGCACCACAGTGGGTAATGGTCCAATGACGCATTGTTACATTCAATGTACCTAAGATAAAGTTATAGCAACATACTAAACAGACTATTTTGTTTCAAGGGGCAATAATATTTCATTCACATCTCAACTGAGAGCCGAAACAAAAACAAAACAAAATACTGTTTGAATTCAAAATTGTGCTAAAAAAAACTTATCCTTGCCATAAAACTTGAGGTTTGAAACAATAGTGACTTCCACCTCCACACCTGGTTCAATCGTGATTGAGGTGATCTGTTTCACAACATCTGGTGAGCTAAAAAGATCAATGACTCGCTTATGGATCCTAAGTTCAAATCGATCCCAAGTGCTGGTCCCTGCAGACCAGAAAGGAAAACAACATTCCCTCTGTTATTCAGAATTATTATGCATAAGCACAACATAGTCGGCTTATAAACATAAAAATGATTATTTAATATTTCCTGGAAACAATGAATCAAGGTTAGCAACAATCCACGGCATATATATTTTAGATCCTAAGTCTTTCCTTTCCAACTATATATAACGTTTATTGGTAAGTTACAAACAAACCTAATGGGTCTTGAACCCATTAACACTTATAAGAGGTGCCAGTTAAGCTAAAACTCATTGGCATATATAAAGCTAATATTAAGGGAAAACATTAAAATGAGTGATAAATGTGATAAAGATATTGAAGAGTACAATAAGTGCCAGTTTGGCATTCCGTTTGAAAAAGTTCCAAAATCTTTCCACCAGTAAGGAACAATTTTTTCAACAACCTTTCCAAAATCTGAAGAAATAACAACAAAACGGGCACCAAATTGCACAAAATTTTTGAATCACAGGCTAGTTATAAAGGTTGACTTCAATTAGTGGTTCAAAAGAATCAACACTAATTAGGCATTCAGTTTAGTGGCATGCAGAGAGCATAGAGGCTACAACATCGAAGTTTGTTTTCAGTACACTCTCCATGAGCATCAAAATAAAACAAAAACAAAAAAAAATGGTTAAACAAAATTTATGCAATCATGAGACAACTCAACCCAAACCTTACTAAGGTTAAATATGGGGGACACCCTAACAGTTTACCCTCCTTTCAATACCAATGTCCATGTTCCTTACAAGTTCTCACAACATCACTAGCTATTTAAAATATAGAAATGCTTAACAATTGAATTAGATAGGATTATCAAACAAATAATGAAAAACAATAAATGGTGAACATATATCTGCGAAGCCAATCAATTGAATCAAAATACAGTAAGAGAGAGCCTTCCTGGTGGTGATGCGCAGAGTAACATTCAATGATAAAATCCCAAATGGGTCAAATCAGTACAAAAAGTTAATAACCAAATTAATCTTAAAACACATATTCTAAAGTGTCCCATGTCTGAAACTAAACAAATCCCAAAACCATATTATTATTATTATTACACTTTCATCATCTCTGAAACTAAACAATACTGGGTGTGTCAAAGAAGATTATTATTACTGAAAAAAAAAAAAAAAAAAAAAAAAACAAAAAACAAACTTTTTCTGTGTTATCTTTCTCGAGGTTCTTGACGTTCTTGGAGGTGAGGGTGATACTGAACAAGCTGGTTTGGGGGCTTCATTGCATACGCCATCGTTTCTTTGCTTCCTTCCTTTCTGGTATACCGTATACCAATCACCAAAAATGGGGTTTTGAGAATTGGAAGAGTGAGGTTATATGTATATGTTTTAGTTAGTTATTAGGGTTTCGGTTTTTTCTTTGGTGGGTTGGGTTGGGTGTGTAAAAGCCTAAAAGGCCGAGCCCTACACAAGCTTCCAAGAGCCATCTCATGAAGCGTAGATAATGTGGACAATAAAAGTTCTTAATTGGATATATTTGGGCCTAATTTGGAACAAAACACATTGGCTAGCCCATTTATGTTTAGGATGTTGACAATGCCAGCCCAGGTCCAACATTTTCTATAATTGGGGCGAAACGGTTTAAATTAGAATAGACACGAAATGGTTTAAATCTTTTTTTTTTTTGATAAGTAATAAAAATTTTATTGATGAAAAAACACTAGTACATAAGGAATATACTAGGAACATCAAACATATTACAAACAGTCATCAATAAAAGCAAACACAGAAGGGAACGAAAGGCTAGAAACAACATCGATAGTCTTCAAAGGCCCGTTGATTTCCTTCCTCTGGTGAATTTTCAATCAACCATTTCAAGAAACTAAATACAATAGAATATATTAGTGTATATATATATGCATTACAAGATTTATTTCTCTTGTTGACTATACGTTTCCACTTAATGGATGATCCACAAGAGTTTGATGCTGAATTGCCAACTTTGACAGTTTTGGTTATAGTAGTATCTTCAAAATATAGATTTCTTTGAAAACCACTATAAACCAGAATTCCGGAATAAATTTGATCTATACTTTCTGTTTGTTTGATGATAATCACTCTTTTATGATTTAAAAAAAATAAAATAAAAATTCTTAGGAATACACAAAATACAAGGTAACCGGTCATCAAAAGATGTCCCGGATTCTTAAGAAAGGCGATAACTTAGTGCTTAGTCTTGTATTTAATTTACTCCAATATCCTAAATTATTAGATTATGAATAAATAACGAATATATAAGAATTGGATTTTATATGGGTGATGAATTAATTGATTAAAAATCATTCATCCTTGGTATATAAATGTTAAAAGTTTTGTTACAAAATGCAAAAAAAGTATGTCATAAATGCACCATATTTTGTGATTGAAGAGCATGCGGTTTGTGTTTTTTCAAACACGAATTTTGGGTTTAAAGTAGTGAAGACGTGACTTTTTTCAAAATTAGTAACACGATTATGATATCATGTGCAATTATTTAAAAATATTTTATAAGTAATTATCTTAAAAGACATTTATATTACTTATTATGTGTTATACTATTTAGGGAATAAATTTTAATTATATAATATGTCAATAGAAAGAAGGTTGAAAAAGAAGAAGAAATTAAAAAAAAATTATGACATGACTTAATAAAAAGATGATAAATCTAATAAAATAATTGGAATGAATTTCTATTAACTCACAATTTTAAGGGCAGTTTTTAGAATAATGAAGAAAATATACAACACATTTTCTTTTTCTGCAAAATTAATTATTCATTCATATTTTTATTAGGAGCTTTATTATTATTATTTTATTGGGGCGTTAGGCCAAGGCCTAAGAGCCACCCCTGTTTGAGACACAAATTGAACATGTTAAAACCAAAGTTAGTGATATCGTTTCGGCACCCGTTTCAGTTTGGCTATTGGAATGAAATATTTTGGTACCGGTCAATACAATCGTTCCATTTCAAGTTTACCGCAAATATATATATATATATATATATAACACATTTTTAATATCAATAAAATTAGCAACTCTAAACAAATAACATCAAATAATACAAATTCTTAAGTCTTAATATCACATAACAACTCAAAACAAATAACATTAAATAATACAAATAAAAAATAAAGCTTAAAAGTTGAAAACAAACTCTGAAGCTACAGCCTCATTTTTCCCTGCATGCTCCACAGCTGAAGACCCAATTGAATTACTTTGTTTTGAACCACTAATTGAAGTCATCCTGTAGATTTGGGCTTTGATTTTATGTCATTTTTAGTTGTATGCCAAGGTGATTATGAGATTATTGTGTTATGTCTGTGGGTCCACATTAGTATGGTTCCTAGAGAGTAACTCCAGGCTAATCCTCAGTTGGATTTTGTGCAACTTATTGTTCTCTTTAGTATCTCTATACCTCACATAATGTCCTTTTTAATTTTTTCCACTTAATATTAACTCAATTTATACTTTGAAATGGAAGAGCTACTGATCATAGCTGATCATACTATTATCTTGTTGGCCTGGGAAAATAAAATAATTTTATTTATTGTAGGTCAACTAAGTTGTGCTCATACATACTTGTGTTTCTGAATAACAGAAGGAATCCTGTGTGCTTGGTGTTGATATAGGTTTATTGTAAGTGTATTTTTCTTATTTGAAAATTATTGTCAACTCTTTTGGTTTTGGGTTTGCAGGCACCAACACTTGGGATAGATTTGAACTCCGTGTCCATAAGAGAGTAATTGATCTTTTCAGCTCGCCGGAGGTGGTTAAGCAGATTACCTCCATTACAATAGAACCCGGCATGGAGGTTGAAGTGACTATTGCCGACTGAACATCTATATCACTTTCCCGATCTCCTTAGTTAATTAGAAATCCTTACTTAGTGTTCTAGTGTTAAAGCAGTATGTGTTTTTTCAGCATGTGATTGCTTGGAAAGACATCAGTAAAGAGGGATTTTGGGTTTTTTGTAGTTGCCTTCAGTTGAGATGTTTGAGTAATTATTTGTTTCCATATTTGATGTTAAATACCTTATGAGAAATGTTTCCTGTTGTGTGTTTAGTAGAAGTTCTTGGATGTCATATGTCCCACGATCCATTTTGTGGCAGGTTGTTTTAACATGATAAATTTGTGTCAGTCTCAAAGCTCCCTCAATGTGGTTGTGCGAGGGAAGGGGCATTATAGAAATGAAACACAATTGTAGAATCAGATTTTTGAATTGCATAAATTGGGCTGTGTTAGTGTTTACCATTCAATTCATAAAGGTCTAAGAATCTGATTGTTGAATTGCACAAATTAACTTTTGGTTGCACCCCTTCAGAATGGGGTATCAACTGAACTGTTTAGTATGCAACCCTGGATCTGAACTGACCTAAAATTTGTCATTTTAACAATGACTCGTCATGATGTTCTCATGGTTTATTGTGTGTGTGCTTGGGTTTCCAAACTTGAAATACTTGTTCTTTTGCAAGACCTAAATGCTGAATATATGTAGTCAATGAGATGTAATTTTTAGTGTCATGGGCTTGGTTAGTCCATTTTACAAGCATATAACAATCTTGGCGTTTTTTTCTCATAGCTAAAGCAAACCCAAACTGATCGCAGTTGCTGGAAAAACCCATGTCATTATTAGGAACACATCCTGTTAAGGATTACATGCCCACGCAAGATTATTTAGTATAAGATTTTTTCATCAATTTAGACACTTCTGGTTCTGGATGAGCTCATGGTAAACTTTTGTGACTGAAAGCTATATATACAAGCACAAGTTAAGTTAGCAAAGGCATCTTGCTCTTGGTCCACCTTGTTTCAGTGTGCAAAGACATTCAACTCTGCCTAGAAGGTTACAATACACCTTTCAAAGATCACATGAATGTTATTGAGCATCTCAATGTTAGGTTGATCAAAACCTAATATCAACCAAACAATATTTTCACATGAGTAGGCATGTAAAAATGTAATAACACCTCCTAATTTTTTTATTTATTATTATTATTATTTTTAATATGGGCGTGAAGGCTAGTTCCAGTGTTGTGTTACGAACTTTACCAAAGCTACCAAACTCAAGAAAATTTAGTAAACATTTAAAAACGTTTTGCTACCCAAACAAATGCAGCATTGGAATTATATTTGAATGCAGAAGTATCACCTGTCTGGCAAGATAATCAGTCTTCTTTGGAACTAGTTCCCCAGTATGCGTGCCTATTTTCCAAATCCAATCGCAATTATCCTTCGGAAGGTGTTGATTTTTATCCTCAAGCTCAAGAGCTTTAAGATGAATGAAAATTTTATGTCTCAACTCATGTTACATTTTATGTTCCACCACTAATAACAAGCTCATAACAAGCCACATAAACATAATTTTTTAAGCATTGACAGCATTTAACAGAGTTAATTGCTTCAGCCACCTAGCCCACAGAGTAGAACCAATAAAAATAAAAATCTGGACCACCACACACGGTGATCAATCCAAGAAGTATGAGCAATGGGTAGTTTTTACTTTTTATAATAACAAGAGACGCCTCTAAAAAAAGGAAAATCTATTGCTTGACTTGAAATCCCACTTGGAATTTTAGGCAAGACACAAAAGCTCTTTGTATCCTGGTCTTCCACTCAATATATCCCAAGGATATTTCCCAATAGGCACACCAAAGCCCAAAATTTTAGAGAGTCCCACACAATCTCAACCTCAACCACCACTACAGCACCGCCATAGCTTCACAGCTAACACGGAGTCCCAAAACAGTGCCAAGCGACCTCACCACGACTTCAACCTCTTCATCATCAACAGCCTTGGTGATGGAATACAATATTGGCTAAGTTGTACACCACAGATAGTGGCTACGTTGTGCACCACAGTGGGTAATGGTCCAATGAATTTTTATTTTCTTTTGGTTTTATAGATTGTGGTTTTACATTGTTACATTCAATCTACCAAAAATTAATAGATGAAGTTATAGCACATAATAAACGGTAATATTTTGTATCAAATGGGGCAATGAATATTCATTCAAGCAACTCAACTGAAGAATGCCGAAAACAAAAACAAAACAAAATTACTGTTTGAATTCAAAATTGTGCTAAAAAAACATGTATCCTTGCTAATAAAACTTGAGGTTTGAAACATGTGTTCCAGGACACTAAGGCAACATAGAGTAAGTAATAAACAAAAGAGATTAGAAACTTAATCAGCAATAGTGACTTCCACCTCCACACCTGGTTCAATCGTGATTGAGGTGATCTGTTTCACAACATCTGGCGAGCTAAAAAGATCAATAACTCGCTTATGGATCCTAAGCTCAAATCGATCCCAAGTGTTGGTCCCTGCAGATCAGAAAGGAAAAAAGTTACATATGCCTATGTTATAATAACACCTAGCAAACAGCATTCCCTTTGTTATTCAGAATTATTATGCATGAGCACAACATAGTTGGCCTATAAACATAAAAATGATTGTTTATATTTCAGGGAAACAATGAATCAAGGTTAGTTATGGTTAGAAAGCAACAATATTATCGACGGCATATATATTTGAGCCCCCAAGTCTTTCATTTCAAACTATATATAAAGTTTATTGTTAAGTTAAAAACACACCTAATTGGTCTTGGACCCATTACCTCACCATCCACCTAACACTTATAAGAGAAGGTCCCAGTTAAGCTAAAGCTCATTGGCATATATGGAGCTAATATTAAGGGAAAACATTAAAATGAGTGATAAATGAGATAAAGATATTGAAGAGTACAATAAGTGCCCGTTTGGCATCCTGTTTAAAACAGCATTTTTAAAACCCACTTTTTTCTAGGTACAATTTTTTCAAACAACCCATTTTCCAAAAACTGAAGAAATAACTACAAAATGGGCACTAAATTGCACAAAATCCAACTGATGATCAGACTAGAGTTATAAAGGTTGACTTCAATTAGTTGTTCAAAATAATCAACATCCAATTAGGCATTCAGTTTAGTGGGCATGCGGAGAGCATTGAGGCTATAACATCAAAGTTTGTTTTCAGTTCACTCTCCATGAGCATCAACCTTGTTTAAAATATGGGGGACACCACTAACAGTTTATGCAATCATGAGACAACTCAACCCAAACCTTTACTAAGGTTAAATATGGGGGACACCACTAACAGTTTATCCTCCTTTCAATACCAATGGCCACGTTCCTTACAAGTTCTCACAACATCACTAACTATTTAAAATATAGAAATGCTTAAAATTGAAATAGATAGGATTATAAAACAAATAATGAAAAACAATAAATGGAGAACATATATTTGTGAAGCCAATCAATTGAATCAAGAATACAGTAAGATATCAAAAATATACCTTCACCACAGGGAGCCTTCCTGGTGGTGATGCGCAGAACCTTGGTGGGGATCCTCACTGGGCCCTTAACCCTCAACGACTTGTCCTTGGCACCACGAACCAAATCGGTACAAACTATGAATAAAAAATAAAACCAAACCATTAGCTAATTGTTGACTTAATCCTCGTTTGGTCAAGTGGTTCAATTCAAACTACACTTTCTTAACACTTCACTTTTGTGTAGGACTAGCTTTTTCAAAGAAAGTCGTTTCCAAATGAGTTTCAAAAACCAGTCAAAAACAAATCATGGCTAAAACCTGATACTAACATATAAGATCAAAAAACCATTCAAAGTAACATTCAATGATAAAATCCTAAATGGGTCATATCCGTACAAAAAGTTAATAACCAAATTAAAAGTGGCCCATCGCAGATTATTACTGAAAAAAAAAAAAACAAAGTTTTTCTGGGTTACCTTTCTCGAGGTTCTTGACGTTCTTGGAGGTGAGGGTGATCCTGATCTTGTGAATCTGCTCCTGTGGTTCCTCCGCACCAAGCTGCTTCGGGGGCTTCATTGCATACGCCATCGTTTCTTTGCTTCCTTGCTTTCCTGCCAAATACCAATCGACAAAAATGGGTTTCACTCACATTTTCTCATAAATTCAAAAACAACATCAGAATTGAAATAAGCAAACAAAAAAAAAAAAAAAAACCTAGAGAGAGACTGAGCGTGGAAGCTAGAGAAGCTGGAGATGGCGGCAGCTGTGAGAATTGGAAGTGAGGTTATATATAGATATGTTTTAATTAGTTATTAGGGTTTAGGTTTTTATTTGGTGGGTTGGGTTTGGTGTGTAAAAGGCCGAACCTAATATATTGGATATATTTGGGCCGGATTTGGGGCAAACACATTCGCTAGCCCAGCAGGTGCAATATTTTACTATTATTGGGCGAAACGGTTTAAATCAAAATAGAGATGAAATGGTTTAAATCTATAGTTTCTGTTTGATGATAAAAAAAATAAAAAATAAAAACAAAAAACAAAAAACCTTTAGGTGAAAGACATTAATATGTTTCTTTTTTATGTAGAAATGATGAGATATTCAAGTTTCTTATTCGATGATTATAAGTGAAACTTACTCATTTCAATTATTGAATTTAGCATTATTTTTAAGTGTTAATCAAAATGATAAATTAATGTAAATGTACAAATAAATTAGTTTTTGGGATTGCAATGGAAAAAATTAGAGATATAAGAAATCTAAATTTCAAGATCTGGATTATAACTTTTTTAACTTTTTATATTTTGTTTTTTTGGTCCAATGTTGGAAATTCCACTTTTTCTATCTCCAAATGGATGCCTCTCTCTCTCTCTCCCTTAATTTTTTTTTCCTATCTCATTTAGGTGGAGTTTGCTTTTGGAGAAGAAAAGAAATCCGAATGTTTGCTTTAAATTATTGAATGTCAAACTTTCTCGTTTAAAGGTAGGGGTATCTTGACAAACTTTTTTCTTATGATTTTAAAGGTTGGGAAACACACAACTAATAAAGTAGTTAAGCGTTTACCCATATTTTTATTAATTAAGGCAACACATTTTTCTGTAAATAGAATTAAATTCAATCAAGTGGTTTATTGATTAATGCAACTATATGACTAAATTTATTTGGAAACCTAAAATAGAACACAACGAAATATACTTAAAATTTGTGAGAGATCGATGCATATAACTATATACATAATATAACTATATATCTATACTATAATGTATACTTTTTGTTGACTTTAAAAAATCATTGATAATATGATATAGTCTTTTTATATAAGCATATACAGAAAAAACATTAGATTGTTTATTGAGAGCGTATGATTTTTGTTGGTGGCTGCTGTTTTGAGGGTGTGATTTGATTTAGTTAGGGCTTAGGTTAGTTTTGCATTGGTGAAGGTCATTTGGTGCCTTTGCAGCAACAAATCAGAAGAGGTTTTCCATAGGGTCGTGAGGAGTAGGTCAGAGGTGCTTGATGTGCTGGACCATGGGAAAGTGTCTGCACCCATTATGTAAATTCGGCATAACAACAAAAAAATGTGAAATTTGAGAGGAGGATTTGAACCTAAAATTGTGGATCAGAGTATATACATTATAGCTTTAGCTACTATGGTTGTGGTGAGATTTTATTATGCATTGCAGAGGAGAGGAGAGAGACAAAAGCACCTATGCAAAATTAGAGAGGGTTTAATCTGTGTTGGTTTTGTTGCTTGATTAGTGATGGTAATTGCCTATGTAGAATTGGGGTTAATTATGTGGGTTTAGTCACTGGTGCATTGTCATTTATTGTATTTTGTAGAATAGGGTTTGGGTTTGTATTTATTATTTTTTTTAGAAGAAAGACATCAAATTCAAATTAACTAACCAGAACAGGTACATCTGAAGACAAATATTGTTGTAGGAATGGAGGAACAGACTCCAACCAAACCTGAGACCCAACAACATTTCGAGTATACTTGAACAAGACAATGAGCTACATAATTACCTTCTCTATGGACATGAACAACTGAATGACTAGACAAAAGACTAAACTTAGAACGAGCAATAGCAAATAAATGACCAATTCTAGAGAGATCAAACTCATCTGACGAAAGGGCTTTAATAACCTGTAAACAATCGCCCTGGAGGGAAATATTAAATAAAGCACCCTCAAAGATCATATTAAAGGGACAAACTTCTGCAGCAAACTCAATAGCACGAAGGGCTGCCAAAGCTTCCGCAACTGCTGCATCCTCACCATAATCCAACAGCTCACTCAAAGCATCCAAGAACTCTCCACCTTCATATTTTTTAGAATATGATTCTTCTTATTATTTGAGTTTCATATTAATATATTATAAAGAAGAGTTTTTTTTTTTTTTTCTTCATATAAACACTAAATTTATTTGCAAGGAAACTGTGTTTTCTTTTGCTTGTGCTTAGTGGCTGTTTGGTGTATTTGGGCTGGAGTTTACTTTAGTAATAGCGTGGGGATGGAAGAGAAAAGGATGCTTACAACTCTAGAAACTTTTTATTTATTTTTTATAAGAATATCATTGATGATACAAAGGAGGTATTACAATGTTTTTGGAGATGGGAGGTAAATCATGTGGGTAGGTGAGGTATTTTTTTTTTTCATGAATAAAATTCTCTTTCACATTGCATAGACAATAGATGAACAACCACATGAACCTAAAATTGTGAATCAGTTATTATTATTATTATTATGGTTATTATTATTATTATTATGAGTATATTTCGTATTTTCCTTATAAATATTGTGATACGTTACTCAACATTTTTTATTGACAATATTATATGAGTGTTGTTTCAAACGATGGTCTTAGCAACTTATCAAGTGAATGAGACAATGATTATGCTAAATTACAACGAATTGATGATGCAAATGATACACAACTTATAGCAACATCTGCAATTACAGAGAAAGAAGACTACTGCAGAGCAAAAGAAGAAGAAATAAAGAATTGTTTAATTTTCAAATCCAAAAATCTCTTAAAATTGTGCTCTTTTAATAAAACAATTTTGCTCTTTTAAAATAATAATATTTGTTGGATACTACTCTATTTTCTGTTTCAATTTATTATGATTGTTCTTTTTAAATGAATTTAATTGGTATCTTACATACTTACTACATTTAGTATATTATGTCATCTCATGGTTATATGCATTTCACACATTTATGAAAAGTATTCATGCTAAATTATGATGATACGATGATTGAATAAATCTAAAAAAATTTACATACTCAATATAAAAAATAAATATTTCTTTAGATTTCATTTTCAGTAAGTTGTTCATGCATCGCACGGGTTTGCGACTAGTTTATATTAATTGAAAAACCTAATATACTACACTTAAGTTTTATCCCAAATCTTGTGGTCATGGCATACTCAAAAAATTCGCTGCTGCAGTAATTACAGGACAGGCAGTTGTAGCAAACAATAATATAAAAAAACCTCATGTCAATTTAAGGTTTCAAAAAGAGTTCATCATCTCACGATTTGCATACCAATCCGAGCCTTTAGTTACTCCGAAAATTGGATCTACAAAACCTTATAATTGGTTAAAAAGAAAGTATGTAGAAAATAGTGCAACATTGCCGCTCTATGGTCAGTAAGTTTAAATAGATCTCCAATGATTCACATATACATCAAGACTCTAGGTACAAGTCAAGACATGGTAAATAAGAATAAAGAAAACATTCAAAACTGCAACATAAGAAGAAGATATAGAAGCTCAATTATGGCCACTTCCAGGGTCATCCTCCATCTCGTCTGCATCCTCAAATCGTTCATCGTTGATTTGAAGCTGTAGTGGAATAAAATAAAATCAATCAAACATGCTTTTAGAAGTGTGAAAGTAACCAGAACTGAAAGAAAAAAAAAAACAAAACAAAACAAATATTCGGACTTTTGGAGGCAATCAGATAGATAAAAATAGTATATCTTCATAACTTCATTAGATAAGCCTAAAGAACCAATAAAGAATACCAAAACAAATTGTGAATGTTATAGTCCAGTAGATGAAAGGTCATGACAAAATATGTGATTTCTCAATGATCATGACATTAAATGTGAATATCCACCTTTTTTATTGGTAAGTTACACACGCAAGCAATGTGTCTTGAACCTACAACGGCACGACCTCCCCCTTCCCCTAGAAGGCTAGAACTTATATGGGGAGGAGGTGTCAATTGAGCTAGAGCTCATTGGCATCTACCTATCAATTTGTTTAGAATAAAAAACCCATATTCAGAATACTATTGCCTTATCGTTTCTTTTCAAAAAAAAAAAATATATACTGTTGCCAAAAAAGAAATCAATTAACTTCTGTTCTCACAAGGCCCTCAGAAAATTTATTCACTTAAACATCAGCCTAAGATACTAAGCACATTGCTTCATTTGAACTACGGTCTAACAAGTTGTAATTTAGCCCCCACCAGTTAAAGGTCTACCCAGATCATATGTAATTCTTAATTTTCAATCTCATACCATAAATTTCAAGAAATCAAGTACATATTGAGAAAGGCAAAACTAATGAATATCATAGGACAGACAATGATAAAATGTGCACCAACAGGCCTACCTCAAGCACTGTACGAGCTAGGTCATGATCACCATTTGAATGACCAATTGAGTTGGTTGGATTTTGCGAGAACTGATCTCCTTCCTCTGGAAATACAAACATGTTAAAAAGATGTGTATTAATAACGCGCCGAGCACACACACAACACACACACACACACATATATAAGGCATCAATTTTAAGTTTTAAAGGTCCACCCCATACCTGCTACCTCATCTACCAGTTGATCAGCACTAAAAATCCAATTGTGCTCTTCTTCTCCTTCTAAAGAAAGCAGCACAAACAAAAAATCAAATGGTATGCAGCTAATGAAGAAAACATAATTAATACAACTTTAAGAAAAGTCACAAATTCACAACAATATCCAATTCAGTATAAAATAATGGTACTCACCATCAATCGGCTCAGGATTAAGCTCAGCACATTCACAGAATATATCAAACAGAGTATCCACTATCACACAAGTAACACAGATATTAGTTCCTCTTTAATAATATCAACAAGCAAGAAACAATTATAAAATGTATAATGGCATTATTGCAGTTATTTTAGCATTAAACTGTAGGACGTAAAAAGAAGAAGATGGAATAATACATTGGCTCGGATCTGATGGAACAAGCCTCATCTCTGTGATCTTGGATAAGTCCAAGGTATCGCTACTTTCTGAATCTGAGCCCTCAGACTCATCTTCATCAGATTCCGTTTCAATCTTCAAACAAAACAAGCAGCAATGTCATAAATCAAAAGAGGATGAAGTTGAAAATTTTATAATGGACAAAGATCAATGAAGGACTAGTAATTTTAGAAGGGGGAGAGATAAGACAAAGATTGACTCACAAGTACTCATCTATGCTGAGAAATTCTTACTAAAAAATAAAACAGTGGAAAATTTTAGATGTGCCCCATATATAGGGAGTCATTCCAGATATGAATAGCTTATGGGATTTGACTAGCGTATAACCTGTACACTTTATTTTTTGAATTTCATTATTGATAGATTTTTAAAATCTACTCATATAACCAATTATAAAATTGACTATATCACATGGGAAATTTGACTTAAATAAGGTCTCCTTCATTTGGTAAAATCAGTCTATAAATGGAACTTTCTTTACCACTAAGAATTTCTTGTTAGATGTCATTCTAAAAGTCAAGACTTTCCACCTTTCCTGGGATCAGATGGTGCAAGTAAAATAATATAGTACAAATTCATTAAAACATGATTAAATGTCAAATGAGGATTTGTTAGCTATGGTGAAATTTTTTGAAACAACCATTTGTAAATTTTTTAAGGAATTAAAAGTTTTACCCAATAAAAATGCTTCCATCAACAGCCAAAGCCAACATATGAGGGGCCTAATTCATTATCAAAGTCTTTGGATGATGAATAGAATCCCGTTCAAATACAACAAAAGAATTGGACAGTCCAAAACCATCTGATCATCCAACTAAATCATCTCACACATAGAAAAGATGGTAAATGTTTAATAATAAACTCTTTAGTATCGAAGCTCAATGACATAATGACCAGCCTGATTTGAAATTTCTTTTTTGACACAAAAAAAATGTATTTCGACAATTGACTGTTTTGGGTTTTATTGAAGAAAAGGGGCATGGGCACGACTTAAAAGCTATTTGGAGATCTTGGAACCCTGAAAGAGTCCTAAGGTGTGCTTTTTTTTTTTTTTTGGTGCTAGACAGATTTGGGTTCAGTTTGAGATAGGGGGAACTATTATGTAGAATTAGTTTAAACAGATAAAGTTCTATCATGTAGGTTGGAAGTAAGGGTGATCATAGGTCAGTTGGACTTGGGTTGAGAGCCAACCTATCACTGGACCTGAACGTATTGGGTGAAGGGAGCCAACAAACGATGCCTGCTGACACATGTGGAGAAGCTGACGGTAGATATGGTGCATAATCAACTCAATGATCAATATCCTCTCAAAATAGGGATCATGGGTTAAAAGGAAAGATGGTAAGCTCTAAACTCTAAACAAAGAGTCACAATTCAAAATAAAACTTAAAAGACACTTTGATGTTTCAACCAAAACGGAGAGCATATGGCAATAAAGCACGAAATGCTTAGTTTCAAAGCTCCCTCATACTTGATGAGTAAGATAAATGGGATAATAGCCATGGTAAATCATGATCAATTATTTTCTTAACCCGGTATATTGACAAGAATCATTTTAAACTAGATAAGACAGTTTGAACCATATAGGCCCAAACCAAAATCATTACATAACCATTGAAGACTCCGTAAAATGACGGGCTTAAACAATATCAAACCTGAGTATATATACAAGGAGAGGGATAGGCCTCAGGATCCCTCGAAACCGCATGTAACGATAGAGACAAGAAATCAACAGCATAACCTTTGGCCCTATCCACATCACTCAACCACACCACTTGCCTGCGAAAACCACCATCATTACCTGAGTTAATTAAAACAAAATCTAAGTAACATAGTGAACTAGAAGTTAGAACCAATCAAAATTAGGGTTCTTTTTTAGTTCAATCAGAAAATATGAAATCCTAAATTTTCTTCTCTTCTCCATTTCATTTTCCTAGCATCCAAACAGATAAAAAGTAGTGGATTCATACAACATACACATATTCATAGATAGAGAGAGAGAGAGAGAGAGAGAGAGAGAGAGTACTTGGTGGAAATGTAGAGAGTGCCCGGGGAAACAGGAGCGATATTCCCGAGAACGATGGCGACACCGGGCAGTACGTGCTTGAACTCCTCGCCATTTCCGGCGTCGAGGACGGGTTCTCCAGCACCTTCTCCGACTCTCTCAGTGAATTCTCTTAACCCTAACACCATATTCTTTGGTTTTTACTTTCTCTGTTGTAATTGGATCTGTTCTGGGTTTTTAGGGTTTTTGCTTTTGTGGAGGGTTTAGTAAAGCGCCAAAATTTGTGAAATATACATAGGTGAGGCTGGGCTTTAAATCATAATCAACTGTCTGTGTGGAAAGCCCAATTGCAAAGCACGAAGACCCAAAGTTTTCTTATATCAAAAAAAAAAAAAGTTTTCTTAAAACGGCGGGTAACTACAACGACTTTTCTTTTTCAACAGTATGCATTTGGTTCGTAACCTTACCTTTATAATTCTAAATTAAGTGACAAATTTCGACAAAATCACATAACAACAACACACTATTATTTCCGCAAGATTATAAAAGGACTAGTATAGTATGTTTATAATTTTTTATGACTAAAAATAACTTTTTAAATTTTCAGAATTACGATTGAATCTAACTTAAATGTTCGAGATCAATCCAATATTTTTACCTTCTTTCTTTATGGTTTACAAAAGTCACAATATTCGAACTCAAGCGATTCTGCATTTAGTTTATTTAAAATGATTAAAAAAAATTAAGATTTATATAACAAAAGTATTATATTCAAATGGTTTGGATTTGAAAAGGCTAAGGGGTTTTTCTTTTTCTTTTTTCTTTTTTTTCATCTAAAACTGTAACTCTACCCGTTTGCATTCCTACACGCTTATACCAATGCCAATTTTTCTCTTCCACTCTACCCTATTTTCATTGCTATGACTCCAACTCCATACCCAACAATAACAATGAATTTATATATAAAATTTGCGGTCAACCAACTTTAATTTTTCACCAAAAATAAAACGAAGTAGAAAAGAGTTGGTCTTAGTTCCCACCGACCAAAGTTGTGAGGCTTCGAGTTCGAATTAGAGACGCTTTGGACTAAAACTACAAAATAAAATACATGGCTTAATATTTTCTAGGGAGCAATAAATTGAGTAACAATCTCCTTTGAGATTGATATTTTTTTGGATGCCCAAAAAGACGCAAGGGAAAAAAAAAAAGAAAGGGAAATTGGATTTTCTCAGCGTGTTCTCTTTCTTCATTCGCTCTGAAAATGGTCCCAACCCTTTGGGAAGAAGAGAGCATTCTCTCTTTCGATACTAACAAGAAAGCTAGGTCCATAGTTTTGCCGCCATCAACAGATGGATATGGACCATAGTATGGAAGTTGTGCGACGAGAAATTATAGAAACAAGAAAACTAATAATATAAAAAAAATCAGAACGTTTTAAATCAATTGTAAATTTACAATACGTGAAATTTGTGATTACGGATTTTAAATGGTGAGCTCAAATCCAAATAATATGTAATGCAAGTCAGGATGGGCTGGAAACATTTTGCCAACATATATATATAGCTCCAAATTGACTAACATGACATCTCATCGAATTTTACAATGGACACATATTTGGCTCGTTTGAGATGTGTGACCTAAACCAAAAAAAAATTCTGAACCAAACCACAGAGCTAATTCCGAAATCAATTGGCAATTCTCAACAAATGCCGGTCGCAATTAGATTACTGCTGAGGTATACCATGCACAAACCCAATGACATTTCAAGTTAAAAAGATCACTTGCCCACGAATGCAAATTTTGAAACCAATTATATATAGAGAGAGAAGACCAGATCAAAAGACTACTAAACCACAAAAGTAAAAGGGAAACACAAATAAATAAACATCAAAATCCAAATACAAAAAAAAAAACATTGGTTCCATCATTCACTACTATTAAAAAAAACGCATAACAAAATCTTCTGATAGTTATGATTTAAAAGGTCTCATGTCTGGACAAATCTTTTTCTGGAATACAAAGACCATCTTGCTAATTCCAAATAAGCATTCCTCCAATGATATCTAAAAATGTGCTGAGCTACATACTTGATTTAAGCAACAAGGGTGCTGGCTGTGGTTGACTCGCTGCATAAATAGAAGGTTGAGTTAGTTACAGAATTCTTTAGGTCCACATGAGAAAGCATGTAAGGTATGGTCATCCTTGTCATCCCCCGTTACTGGGTAGGAAAATAAGACAACCAACCATGCATAGAATTGCAAAACCAATGCAGTGCAGTTCTATTTCAGTACGGATAGAATCAATAAACCCAGATGGCATGCACAAAACTAAAACCACAGTATCTATTTCCGTATCATCTTTCGTTTGGCACATCAAACATAGTAAAAATGTTACAATTCCAGGCCATTAAAGAGACAACCCTAAAGTGTACATTTTCTTATCCAGTTGCATGAAAAACCTTTTTTTTAATAATTAAGTGGTCTTCCATGTAAACCTTCGCAAGAAAATGTTATTTTAAGTAAATTAAAATTCAAAGACCAAAAGCAAAATAATCTCATTGAACTACATTATTGAATAAACAGTAAGCCACATACAATTATATATTATCTACTAAACAGTAAGCCAAGAGTATCAATCACAATCTTAACACATTGCAAGAAGACTTACTATTTCCAGACTGGTGGAAGCTTCTTTGTTTTCTTGTAGTAGCGAGCAAGCCTGTGAATCCTGCTCTCAACCAAAATCAACCTGAACTTCGAATCCTTATCCTTCCTATTCCTCTCAAGATGCTTACGGATTGACACAGCCTTCTTGATGAGATGGTACAGATCCTCTGGAATTTCAGGTGCAAGACCTAACCCAAACGAAAGAAGAAACCATTACCAAACCAAAAATATAATTCTAAACCAAAAACCTCAACATTTGAAAACTGAGAAGTTATATTGTGTAACAGTATATTCACTGTCACTCTCACATGCAATTAGGATTCACAAATGTGGGTCAAAGAGTTAAGTTTTGAAAGAAACTTTAATCAAAATGTTAGTTTATTAGCAGGAAACTATGTAAACAAAATCAAAGTTTGGAATCTAAACCCAACAAGAAAATTGGAAACACCTAAGCTCAAGCTAATTTAAATTCAATTCCAACATTTGGGGTTTATCAAATAATTTCTTTGGCCTTCAACAATACCATTCATGAACCCAACAAGTAATTGAACTCCCCCCACCCCACTCTCTCAAGCTACCTCAATCTAAATTCCAACACATTGGATTAAACGAATCTTAACAATTTCCATTAACAAACCCAACAGATAATTGAAGAAAAAGCACCCTACAGCTAACTCAATTTCAATTCCAATATTCTGAGATAATCAAATAATACCTTTATTCAACTACATGCTATTTAAAAATAAATAAAACTCGTCTCATATCTAACAATCCTTCCACTTTCCACACACTTTTATTCTTTCAACTAAAGAATTCAGCAATCAAATAATAGTTATATCTATCAATATGCATCAATCAACTTAATTCTACTAAGTCAATCTCATTTATACAAACATCTCAGAATCCAAACAGAGCACAACGCATAACAATAAAAATAAAAAACGCACCGTGAGCCTTGAGAACACGGAGGATCTTGCTTCCTGTAACACTCTTGACCTGAGCGATACCGTGAGAGTCACGAAGAATGACACCAATCTGCGACGGTGTCAATCCCTTCTTCGCGAACTTGCAGATGTTCTCCTCCACCTATAATCACCAACACTCGTCAGAAATGAAACACAGTGACACAAATACATGAATCAGAGAGTAAGGGTTTAGTCCGTACATCTTGAGGAGAGATCTTGAGCCAACTCGGCGAGCTTCTCTTGTACGGCAATGCTGATGCCGAGATACCCTTACTGAAATCGAACAATCACAAATCAAACACAAAGCGAAGCATATATACATATATATATATAGAGATAGAGAGAAAGGTACCCGCGACTGTGCATGCGACCCATGGTGGCGGAGAAGGAAGTGAAGCTCTGTGTACTGGTTTTCTCTGTGAGACGAGCTGCGCAAACCCTAGGCTAGTTGAAGGAAGATGAGGTTTGCTAAGGCTTATATACTGAGCTAGATTCAAGGGTTTACCCTTAAGTTTTTGCATATTGACGAAGATGTCCTCGAGCAATGTAGTTTGGGCTCTAGTCTGATAGGCCGGGTTCGGCCCAAATTGCTTTTGTTATTATAATGAAACTTTTACTAAAAAAAATAATTATATTAAATTTGCATTTAGTTATGTTATTGGAGAATGTATTTTTTCATTAAAATTTTTTTTTACTATTATAATGTTAACCATTTTTTTAACATAGTAACCGTAACACACAAGAAGAAGAAGAAAGTAATTAGCTTATTTCTAATCAATTAATTTTGGGTGAAAGAAAAAATAATACTAGTAATAATTTCCATAATTACTCTACAAAAATTCAACACTTTCTCTACAATTTTCAAATCTATACACAAATAAATTTTTGAAAGAAAAAAATCAAGAAGCCAAGTCACCGTGCACTACGTAATATTCCCAAAATCTCTTCTCAATTACCATACTATTCCACAACGATGCTCATAACTTTAAGTGAGAGGATCCAAAATTTACAAAATGAATTTCACTTTATATAATTCTATGAGATGATCCAAACATGGGTAAACCGACGCTACCTAAATGATTTTTTTTTTTTTTTTGGGTTGATACATTTAGAGTTTTCTCCAACCTAACAATGTTTTTTATTTATTTATTACTTGGTAATTTAATATCCTTAGCGGGATTAATAAAATAAAAGGCTTAATTGCTTATACATGTATTTTTGAAAAAAAAAAAAAAAAAAAAAAAACAAATACTAACAAGTTGGTACATTTAGGGTTTTCTCCACCAATAACAATATTTTTTTATTACTTGGTAATTTAATAGCCTTAGTCGGATTAATGAAAAATGAGTTTAAACTAGATATTTTTATCCGTCAAGGGCTATTTATTTTAAGATAATAAAAATTACCCAAACAAGTTATTATCCTAAAATTTAGAGTTTTCTCCACCACTAACAATATTTTTATTATTACTTGATAATTTAATAGCCTTAGTGGGATTAATGAAAAATGAGTTTAAAATAGATATTTTTAACCCTCAAGGTCTATTTATTTTAAGTTAATAAAAATTAACTAAACAGGTTATTATCCTAAAATGATAAAATAAAGGCTTAATCGCTTATAAAAAAACACAAACAGAACAAAAAACTAAAAAGTTGGTGATGGAGATGGGAAGCGAAGCCATGCGCGTACCAACGTGGACCCTCGGAATGGTTATAAGATCTGCAAGGTAAGCCAACGAGTTTCAACAGCGACTAGGGCCCAAGATTCCAAGTCTTGGGGTGCGTATTAACAAGCTTTTAAGCTTGCCAAGTCCAAGTCCCCAAAGCTTTCCTTATAATTATTTTTTTCTAAATATAACTGTATGAATCAAGTTTAGTTACAACCCGTTACGTGGTAACTCATAAATCATGTGACTAAAAGTATACGTAAATTTTTTTTATGAATTATCACGCAGTGGATTGTAGAAAACTGACTATAAGTTTGTAGTCAAATTATGTCCTAACTATATTTTACACAATTTTTTTGAAAACAAAATAAGACAACAAAATTAAGCTTATCCATATTCCAAACATATTCCTATAAAACAAATCCACATTGTTCTTCCTTCTCACTCTCATAGACAACATGGGCTTGCAATGTAATTGTTTCAATAGAAGAACATGAGATCAAAACAATATTTCTTGGTGCTCGTGCTCGTGTATAGTAGGATAGAGGAAAACAATTGTCAGAAATGATATTATGTTTAGAGTGTTCTCTTTCATTTATAGTCTCTTATCGTAAAATTAAGGTGCTTGGTAAGTATTGTGCTCTACGGTAGCGTTTGACACCTTTATTTAGAATGTAATTTGCATATTTTTAGACGTGAGTATGCATTTATTTATTTTATTTATTTTTTACATATTTTGCAGCACAAAAAATGTTTTTTCATATTGTAATGCATTATTCATTTCTCATTTATCATTCTCATTTTGATTTTGCCTAAAGACTAAGAGAGAGAGAAAGTAACGAAAGGGGAGGAGGGAAAAAAGAGCAAAGAAATGATAAAAATTAGAGAAAATAATTTTTAATAGAGATTGAGAAATGAAATGAGAATGTAAAATGCTTTATGCGAAAAAAGGCATTTTACATAAAACCAAGAAACTCATCCACCCTTCTTTGCAAAATGCATTTCACTTTAAATAAAAACCTATGAATTACATATTTATATAGAGATCTAAACATAGGCTATTTTTAGCAACCAAAAAAAAAAGTTAAGTTTAAAGTAGGTATTTTTAAATTTTAACCTCAGGGTTTGTTTAAATAGTCATTTTCTTTATAACATTACTCTTTTAGGTAAATTTATACTATCACAAAACTTTTTTTTATACAAAATAAGTTAATGAAAATGAACTTGTATTTGGATGGACCAGTTTGCGAATTCTAAGTCTCAGTTTTCACTGTAGTTTGGAAGAAAGTTTAACCTCCAATGACACCGAAAAAGAAGAAATAGCAAAAACAATCAAACTATTTGTAAATATTTATATTGTTCTTTAAACAAGTTTGATTATTGTTAAAATATTGCCCAAACAAGTTATTATCATCATGTCAAATACGCATTAACAAAACATAAAAGTTGGTGGTGGGGGATGGGAAACGAGCCATATGGCACGAACTAGCGTGGGACTTTGGAGTGCTCACAAGATCTCTCTCTCACTGCTCTGGTAAGCCAGCGAGTTCGACGCCCCCACGATTGCGCGGAACAATGAGTAACCGGTGGCAATGGCGGAGACCGGTCGCTGAGTCTAACTCTGCGCCCTCAGACCTTCACAACACATGCGCCCTTCCTTTAAGCAGCCAGGAGGAGCTGGAAAAGGGGGGGACCAACAAGCCCACGTTGCAGGACCGGGCCGGATACAGTCGAGCCCAAACACTCCCAGACCAACTTAATGCCCCCACAATGGATAACAAGCCCGCGTGACTGAGCTCGGCGATGTTTACGGTTGGGGTGAGAGAATATTAATAACACATCCGGTTATTACGCAATCGATGTGGGACAAAATTCTGTCAGACAACATTAAACTCCAAATATTGCAAACATTTCAAGGCTTTATTTTATTTTATTTTTTATAGTCAGTTAGAAATTTCAATGATGATAATCAAATTTGGATTACATCATCCCAAAAGAGCAGTAAAAGAAGAGTACCAGAAATATTTCTGAGCAACATGGTTTCCAATCTTCGAAATCACAGACAATTCTCACTTATGACAATGTTGTAAATAAATATTAGAACATCGCAAAACTCTACGAAACTCAAGATTATCACAATCCAAAAACAACATTGTGATGAGATGTCTCATATATATGATGTTGTTGCACAAGTCTCATCACATCCCAAGTTACTGAGAAGGTTATAGCATTCGCAATGATTCAACCATATAAGAGAGATTATGAAAATCACTCCATAAACAATTGAAAGAAGAACAACAGATGTAAAAAAACAAAAATCACGAAAACTCTTACTAATCAATAGACATTGAAGAAACAAGACTTGTACAAATGACAAGATAAGAAACCTTTTATACATAATAGAGCACGACTATATGATTTCTTCTTCGTCGTCTTGTTATGCGCATCAAAACCATCCAACATCATTGAGATATATAATAATGGTTGTGATCAATTAACCATAGATAGAACAACAAAAATCATGGTAAGATGGCTAATTTTATGACAAGAGTCTACCTCAAAATTGATTTGGAGGAAAACTTTATCCTTCCACGTGTAAAAAAAAAAAAAAACTTGTAAACAACAATAATTGTTTTATATGATAATAGCTGATTATCTAGGTATGGATTAAGTTGAAAAGATAAAAGGGTCCGGATTGGGTCCAGTGCTCCAGTGCACTAGATCCAATCCAAGTCCAAAGAAAACTCATGCAAATTTTGATGAAGATGGTAGAATGCACCCACCTGATGCGTTAGGGGACCATCAAGAAAGTAAATGAAAGCACCCACTATTAGGCTACTGCATGTATATTATTCGTTTTGGATTTTTCCCTATGAAAGTGAAAGTGCAGTAAATTGTTCTTGCCAGATTATAATGTCCCCTCTTGGTTTGGATGTAATTGAATTGAAGAGTCATGCAATTTGATGAAACCTTAATATACTTCAAAATACATGGTGTAGTTTTTTTTTGTTTTTTTTTTTTAGAAAAAAATACATGGTGTAGCTAAAGATGCTAGAATGCACCCATGTGATGTGTTGAGGGACCATCAAAAAGGTAAATGAAGGCACCCGCTTTTAGGATACTTCATGTATATATACAAATTGTATTTTTCACATTGAAGTGAAAGTGCATTGATTTGGAGGGTTGAAATCTGGGTTTGTGCAGAAGGTCAATCATCAACCAAGATAGTGTTTGTCAGGCATCTCATTATGTACTCTGTGCATTGCAGAAATATATCTAATTAATACTTTAGCCTTTACCTGTAGGCTTCAGATTTAGTATGTTATTGCAAAAATGAAAAGTATTTTAAAACATGCTCTAATTTATGTGAGCCAATTCACTGGCAAAATCCTGTTGCGTTTGAAAATCTTTGAGATAATTATGTCTCTCTCAATCCTCTTTGGAAGAAAATTTATTACATAAGCTCAAAAAGTCGTATGAAAAAAAAGAAAAAGAAAAAGATTTTTGTATTAGATGACACTTGTTAGTTTCTATAGTTTTGAAGACCTACATGCAACCAAATATTCTTCAAATAATTAAGTGGGAGACCAACTATCTTATATTCACAAAGTTACCTGTGACTTTACAAAATTGGAGCATACAAATTGAAAGCCTTGTAGAATTAAACCACACAATTTGATAAAAGATTTTCAGTTATGATTGGCTGCCAAGATTATGCTTCCTTGTTTATCAATACTAACTCTGTTCTATTGAATATGGATCATGATCAAGCTCAACATCAAGGAACTTGGTGTAGCAAAGGTGTACTACAATTTAATGCCAGCCCGAAACTTTTCATTTGAAGTTCTTCATGAAAGTATTTTATATTTTTGCCACTTTTAATGCAATTACAGGTTATCTATAAGCCTTTTTCTAGGGCTTTTTATAAATATAAAAATGTGCACAATACTTGTGAACATTCACATGTGCAGCCTCTGCTGGTTTGTTTTCTTGATACTTTGCATGCGAAACTTCTAATAAGTGTTGGCACAACATTCTCAGCCAACACATATTTAGTCCTTAATTTAGTAAAATGAGTCTTTTATAAAACTTGAATGTAATACTACAGGCACCATAATTTAGTAGGAAACGTGATTTAGGAAGTTTCGTTTTGAGTCCAAAGGTTATATCCATTGAAACAAAAACACACCTCCAATGCTAACTCTATTGGACGAATTGTCTTATATTATATGCACAAAGTTACCTATGACATAAGCTTTACAAATTGAAAGTTTTGTAGAAATAAACCACGCAATTTGAAAGAATTTTAGCTTTGTGTGGCTGCCAAGAATATGTTCCTTTTGTAGTTTTGTTTCTCAAGTCAATAACAAGGGTCCATTTGTTAAAGCTCTAGGGGACCATACTTTTTAGTCTTTCTTGCTTTTTCAAAATGGAGCTCTAATGCTAAAAGCACATTTTGAGCAACAAAAAAACTTCATTTCGTGCTTTTTGCTTCTTACCAAACGTTAAAATAACAAATTGTTTTTTCATTCCACGCTTTTTGGTATCCTAACGGGTTGCCAAACGGGCACTAAATCTCTTCTATTGAATATGGTGTGATTAAGCTCAACATCTTCTCACGCATATAAAGCGTAGGAAAAGTGGCCTCCCTAGGACTGTAATTCTTTATTTGAATTGAAATTTCCATCAAAGATGCCTAAGGAACTTGGTGTAGCAAAGGACTCCGAAAGCTAAGCCAAAGATGATTGACTAGTAGAATTTAAAGCCAACCTGCAGCTTTTCATTTGAAGTTCTCTGTGAAAGTAATTTATATCTTTGCCAATTTTTATGCAATATAAGTTATCTATAAGCCTTTTTCTAATTTTTTTTTAAATAATTAAATTTATATTTTGACATTTTTAATTTAAGCAATACCTAGACATTAAGTTTGTGATAAATCAGACCTTTTGTTAGTATTTTTTAAACAGAAATTAATGAATTTAATCATATGACATGCACATATTTCTACCATATCATTAATAATTTTGAAATGTCATTATTACCTTGTGCACCTCACATTATTAAATCTGTTAGACTTTATTGAAAAATGTTAACATAAGTTTGATTTGTCACAACCTATATTTTGGGGGTTAAGTATTCAAATTGGAATTACAGTGACTAAGTTAATTAACACTCACGTCAGAGTGCAAGGATGGTGTTTGTAAAAACCTGTTTTCTGAATGATGATTATGTTTTATAGGATTGTATCACGTTCATTTTCGCATGTCTTGCAAACAGTGGAGCATGTCTAATGCTGTAATGCAACTTCAATTTGATATTAATTTGTGTGGAGCTCTTTGATGTCCAGATAATACATATGGAAAAAGGAAGTTTAAATATTTTAATTGGGTGGGCTCAACCAAATTTTGTACATAGTTGGCCACTCTCATCATTCGCAACTTTATGCTCCACAAATTCCTTTTCCATACTCTTTTCTTTGATAATTTGCTAGCCACTCATATGCTTTACATACCTTTTATATCTTCAAAAAGAGATGCTCACCTTTCACCCCCAGAAAAAAAAGAGATGCTCTCAATTTGATGTTGACCCTGAGCATCCTAAAAGAGCCATAACCCTTTACCTACACATGGAAATGGAGGCTTAAAGTGACAAAAAAAGCATCTACTAGAGTGTCTAAAACTAAAATCCAGAATGCATGACAAAATGTCATAATATCTGAGTTTCCTCAAATCTAACTTATTGCATTTTGCATAATACACATATTTTCTTTGAAAATGCTTTTGTTTTTTTTTGAAAGATACATTATGTTTGAGAGATGAAAGGGCAGATGGCAGTGGCACTTCTACACTGATATTGCTAGGTAAAATTGACTTTTTTTCTTCTTCTCTTCTTTCATGTTTTCTTTTCTTCCCCATCCATAACGTCCAATAGAAATGACAATTTGCCTAGAAATTGAAATTCGACCACAAGACTGTGAATTGATAAATTATGTTCTTCTTTTGAGCCTTAGTTAAGAGTGTTATAGATATCAAAACTAATATAAGTTCAATGTACTATGAGCTATATTTGTAGTATAAACAAAATAATCTTAATCCTAGTAGTAGTAAATTTATTTGTAGTGCAAATAAAGTGACCGCTTGTCTCTTAATATATATCTCGACAAACTCATTGTAACACATAACTAAAAAATGTACAATTTGCTAGAAATTGAAATTCGACCACAAGACTGTGAATTGATAAATTATGTTCTTCTTTTGAGCCTTAGTTAAGAGTGTTATAGATATCAAAACTAATATAAGTTCAATGTACTATGAGCTATATTTGTAGTATAAACAAAATAATCTTAATCCTAGTAGTAGTAAATTTATTTGTAGTGCAAATAAAGTGACCGCTTGTCTCTTAATATATATCTCGACAAACTCATTGTAACACATAACTAAAAAATGTACAATTTGCTAGAAATTGAAATTCGACCACAAGACTGTGAATTGATAAATTATGTTCTTCTTTTGAGCCTTAGTTAAGAGTGTTATAGATATCAAAACTAATATAAGTTCAATGTACTATGAGCTATATTTGTAGTATAAACAAAATAATCTTAATCCTAGTAGTAGTAAATTTATTTGTAGTGCAAATAAAGTGACCACTTGTCTCTTAATATATATCTCGACAAACTCATTGTAACACATAACTAAAAAATGTACAATTTGCTAGAAATAAATTTTGAATATAAATTATGTGATTAAACTAATATAAGTTCAATGTACTATGAGCTATATTTGTAGTATAAACAAAATAATCTTAATCCTAGTAGTGGTAAATTTATTTTTAGTGCAAATAAAGTGACCGCTTGTCTCTTAATATATATCTTGACAAACTCATTGTAACACATAACTAAAAAATGTACAATTTGCTAGAAATTGAAATTCGACCACAAGACTGTGAATTGATAAATTATGTTCTTCTTTTGAGCCTTAGTTAAGAGTGTTATAGATATCAAAACTAATATAAGTTCAATGTACTATGAGCTATATTTGTAGTATAAGCAAAATAATCTTAATCCTAGTAGTAGTAAATTTATTTGTAGTGCAAATAAAGTGACCGCTTGTCTCTTAATATATATCTCGATAAACTCATTGTAACACATAACTAAAAAATGAAAAGATGTATGCGTTCAAAAACTTTTTGTTTTGGATATAAGTCTTTGGGTCAAACCATGTTAATTTTTATGTGGTTCTGTTATCTCTTTCTCTCACTCTCATTTTTAATCCTAACATTAATCTTAATATGATATTAGAGTTATATTTCAACAATTTTAATAAAAAGAACGAAATTCACTCATTGTCCCCATGATAATTTTTAGTGGCTGGCTCAGTTTTACTTCTCCATTAAATTTTGGGAAATCTTTAATCAAAACTTGTATTTTTTTTGCTAAATAAATATCTAATCAAACTATTCTATTATACAAATTAGAAGTATATCTAGTCTGTATGGATTATGCTATTATGGAAGAAGATAACGACCTCAGTAAGGCTTGAAAAAAAAAAAAAAAAATAAAATCTTAGATATGGGCCATACTTACAAATATGCGATCCTATAAAGAATGTATTAAGAAAATCACCAACGTCATTTTATAAGATTGAGATGCCTTGTCCCCTGACAAAGAATTGAAAGAAACAAAAAGCTTCAAAAGGGTTGAGGCAGGAGAAACAAATCTTCTATGGCATCTAAAAGGTTAAATTAATTAAAATAAGTAACAAGTCCAACCACAGGCCTAGCTAGAAAAAAAGTTAATGCACAGCCCCAACACCGTAGCACTACTGAACAGGAATAAATTATATATACTTATATAGAGGACTTAAAAGGAGCACATTTAATATAAAATGCTACTACAAGGCAACAAAAACGTCTTTTTCGGTAAACGTGGTTAGTTGCTTTGTTAATCAGAAAAGAGCCAATGCTAATTACGGGATTTCCCATGCATTTGTTGGATTACAACCTGGAAGATTGTGCAGCCCTAGATATTCCAATCCTGAAAAGGCTTCGTGGAGGAATCTAATTCCATTCCTTTGGAGAGAGAGACGTCTACACGCTACAAAAAGTTACATAATCAGATAATCTAACCTGTTTGACTATCATTTTTCCACAGTCCCATCAATTCCACAACAACTTATATGTTTATGTATTTTTGGCTCAATGAAGTTATATGTGGGAGTTGGGACAATGTGGTCCTGTTTATTTTCCTAGCTGTTTTGTTGCTTTCACAAGATTGTTACAATCAAAGGATATTAGGCCAAGATACATGCTATCATTTTCATTATTTATTACTTGCTAATTAATCACCAGCCATTTATTGAAAGTGCTTTTGTTCTTATCCCATAGATTTTGGTCAAGCATAATTCTTGAATCAACCTATTATCCCAAGTCCCATCCCAAAAAGAAATATGATAATATTATGGTACTTTATTCTAAGTATTGGCTAACCATTTAACCAATGCCATTGCAATGCATGAATATCTAGTAGTGTACAGAGGGTGAACAAAACAAATCTATTATACCAAATCAGTAATATAACAAATTATTGAATGTGTCACATAATTCAAGTTTATAATTTTTTTGTTACATTTGATTCCACCGACCATTCATACAATATTCCCTTGCTTTATTGCATGACTGATTTGGTATGTCAATTAAAATTAATTAATTAATTAACCAGATATTCAGTTTTATTGATGAGCCAATCAATCTATTTCTATCAATAAAATTCAAAAATGAAAAGTACAAAGTGAATAAGAGCTATTCAAAAACAAAAAAAAAGACCAGTACAACTGGAAAATGCCAGTAGAGTGGACCAATGGCTTCAGAGACTCTGACACAGCACAACTACAGAGGAAGCATTTAGAAGAGAAGAAAAAACGTACACCCAACAACGTTTACTACTGTGAGATACATTAACATATTTATTGCATATCAATTTGAATTTCTAAAATCAGATAGGCACCAGCCCATGACAGCTCTGGACACCAGGGCAACTCATTGGTTCAAGACCATTACTTTTTATACTATTTTGACTTTATTTTATCTTTAGCCAATCAATTAAGGAAATGCAAATAACTTGCTATGGGATGTACACATGTGATTTTAACCTTTTGAATTCGAACATCCTAGCAATGCCACGAAATTTGTGCGGAAGCCTGATTGTACAGAAACCGACCGTCCATTATTAGCCACGTGGCAAATGTAGTAGGGTCAGCATTCTTGGACCTACTAAAAAAAGATATAAATTGTTGGATGGTAACACATTTATGATCATTTGAAATAATTGATAATTTAATGGTTCTTCAATGATTTTTTGGAATATGATTATTCGCCAAATTTTTTATTTATTTTAAATGTTATAATTTCAGTCAAATAAAATGATTATTCTAATTGATGGTTAAAATTATATTAGAATTATACTCAGAAAAAATATTAGAGATATATAGTATAGAATGAGCTTTACTTTTGTAAGCGATATATGAAATTAATTGGTTGAGAATATGTATTTTGAAATATTTAGAAACACTTCTTATTATAGAAGTGTTTTTTAATTGTTATAATGAATTATCAAAGATGATAACCATTTTTTTCCTCCAATTTATGTGAGAATATTCCTTTTCAAGTAAGTTTAAGATTAAATTTAATCAATCTTCATTATTTTATTTTATCCTACATTCAAATTACTGAAAGAGAATGATTTTTCCCCATTTGACAAAGACATCATTTAGTAATATGATCCGTACTACTTACTAATTGCAAGCGCCAACAATCTACAATTTCAATTCAAAAGAAAGCAAGTAATCAAATAACTAAAAATATAAGGGTAGTATTTTTCATAACTATAATATGCTGTTATTGATTTATAGTTAAACTAGTATTAGTTATAGATTTAGATAAAAATGATGATGTTTCAATCACAACAAATCATATTAACAGTTGTGACAAATGTTGTGTGCATAGCATTATTTACCAAATAAACATAAAAATCTTGTAGCAATACCTTACACAATTCAAAAAATATTCCCCCAAAGAAACGAAAATCATATATTTTTCTTTTACTTTTGCAATGATAATAAGTCCTAAATGGCTTGCATTAATGAGTTTATCCATCATAACACATTATACTCTTTGCATGGCATCTCGTTGTTGTTACGAGAGTATTTATTCACTCATTGAGATTCTATGCAATTTGTGAGAATCAATTGTAGGATAATAGTTTTTAATAATTAAGATGAAAAATTATAAAGTAACTTTTGATCTCATTTATTTAAATGCATTAAAAAATATTTAAAAAGTTAAAAAATTATCTTTTAATTAGACAACCGTGATAAAATATAACTTTTCAATAAATGGTCAATATCAAAACAATTACCAGCCAATTGCATGGATCTCATTCCTTGACAAACCGAAAGTCCAAACTCAAACTGTGTTCACTTCATACAAGGAATGTAAATAAAGAGCACATAATAAGCACTCTCCAACCCCATATTACCATCCCAAGTTCCCAACACCTGAACTATCAGATAGTGTAACACTATCATATAAGTGAGCCTCTACCAATCCTCATACTCCTTTAAAAAAGTCATTTAATCAAACTGAAGTCTAATCAGATAGTGTAACACTATCATATAAGTGAGCCTCTACCAATCCTCATACTTCTTTAAAAAAGTCATTTAATCAAACGGTCAATAAGGCTCCAAACTCTTCCATTTCCTGTGTACCTGATTTTCCCTACAATAGTACACTCCACTAGTCCACTTCTCTGCTTCTTTGTCTCTTTCTTCTCCACCATTTTCCTATTCCCAAGAAACAAAGAGAGAGAACAAAAAAGAAGGAAAACCAGAAGAACAAGAATCACAGAGAGAGAGAGACAGAGTTCAAAACTAGTGCATATCTTGGTTCACACTCAACTTTGAGCCTAAACCAAAAATGTGTTTCAAAGCAATTCTCTTCTGTGTTCTGGTTTTGGTCACATACACAACAACATGGGTGTGTGCAACAAAACCAGAGCTGAGAGCACTGATGGACATGCAAAGCAGCTCATGAAAGCACCCTGGACCCACAGAAATCAGTACCTCTCTTCATGGACCATCAATGTCTTCAGCAACCATCAATGGCAACCCATGTGACGGTTCCTTTGAAGGCGTGGGTTGCAATGAGAGAGGTCAAGTTGCCAACATTTCATTGCAGGGACAAGGGCTCTCAGGCAAGCTCTCTCCAGCCATTTCTGGGCTCAGGCACTTGTCAGGGCTGTACTTGCATTATAACTCTCTGTACGGTGAGATACCCAGAGAAATAGCGAACTTGACTGAGCTCAGTGATTTGTATCTGAATGTGAATAATCTCTCTGGGGAGATTCCTCCTGAGATTGGAAACATGGCTGGTTTACAAGGTTAGTACTAGTTCTAGTAGTGAGGCTTCTATATTTCTGTACTGTGTTTTTTTTTTTTTTTTAGCTGAAGATTAGAACTTGATGGGTTTTAGTGGTTCAAGAATACTCAAAGATTAGTCTTACTCCTCAGCATGTGTGTGTGGTTGTGTGATGGATGAGGGTTTTGATTTCTCTTTCAAAAGTTGGTAAAAACTTAAAACCATGCTTCACTACTTGCAGGTTTTGGTTGAAAGATTTCAACTTGGTTTTGTGAAGTTCTTGTGTTTTATTTATTCACTCTCACACTTTGTCTCTGATATGGATTTTATTTTTGTTTGCCTTTTAATGTGTGTGTGGTTGTGTGATGTATGAGGGTTTTGATTTCTCTTTCAAAAGTTGGTAAAAACTTAAAACCATGCTTCACTACTTGCAGGTTTTGGTTGAAAGATTTCAACTTGGTTTTGTGAAGTTCTTGTGTTTTATTTATTCACTCTCACACTTTGTCTCTGATATGGATTTTATTTTTGTTTGCCTTTTAATCAAATGGGTATACAAGGATTCCAACCCGGTTTTGATGAGACAGGAAGGAAAGCAAAGAACTGGATGCTGAGAATTTATTTAAATATTTAGATAAATGAATGACCTCTAAAACAAACCATGAAAAGATTCAAACTTTATTTTCTTGTAGGATTTTTTTTTTTGGCACGCGAAAAGTCTAATACATCATGAAAAGATTCAAACTTTATTTTCTTCGATTTTCCCAACTTTCTCCCAGCAAAACATGGGAGGGTAAGCATTCTTGGTTTTATTTTGTTTGCACATTTTGGTTGCTGCCTAGTTTAGATATAGAACTGAAAGAATGAAAAAGCTTGTATCTTATTCAAAGATTTCTTTGCTTCCGTTAATTCATTTATGGATTTTCTCTTTAAAGCTTAAAACTTGCTTGCAATTTATGTGTTCTGCAATAAAATGGTAAATATTCAAACATTTTTTACCTTTTGCTCTACAGTATTGCAACTTTGTTATAACCAGTTCACTGGAAGCATACCTACACAGCTGGGTTCTCTGAAGAAACTTAGTGTTCTCGCTCTGCAATCTAACCAATTAACTGGAGCAATCCCTGCAAGTTTAGGGAATTTGGGAATGTTAGTGAGGCTTGACTTGAGCTTCAATCATCTCTTTGGTTCAATTCCCACAAAATTAGCTGATGCCCCTTTGCTTGAAGTCATAGACATTCAAAACAATACTCTCTCTGGCAGTGTGCCTCCTGGTAAAGTTGCTATCACAACCCACTTTTACTTTTTTTCCTCTTTCGGTTGAGTATTTTTGTTTTGATTTGTTGGTAAAATAAACCCAACTTGATTTTGTTTTCACTGTGGTTAATGAAGCTTTGAAGAGATTGAATGAAGGATTCCTGTATGAAAACAACCGGGGTTTATGTGGGGTTGGGTTTTCGTCTTTGAAAGCTTGTGATGCTTTGGATCATGTCAATCCGAGTAGGCCTGAACCCTATGGACCAGGTGCAACCAGTCTACCGACAAGAGATATCCCGGAAACAGCAAATGTCCAGTTGCCTTGCAACAAAACTCGGTGCTCAAATCCGTCAAAAATTCCACGGGCTTCTATTGCTGTTGGTGTAATTGTGGCAACAATTGCATTATCAGCTATAGGAATTCTGACCTTCACTCAGTATCGCCGCCATAAACAGAAGCTTGGCACCACATTTGATACTTCTGATAACCGTCTTAGTACTGACCAGGCCAAGGGGATTTACCGGAAGAATGGCTCACCTCTCATCAACCTTGAGTATTCTAGTGGATGGGACCCTTTAGCCGATGGCCGAAATTTCAGTGGGTTTCTACAAGAAGCCTTCCAGAGCTTTAGGTTCAATTTGGAAGAGGTGGAGACAGCTACTCAGTACTTCTCAGAGATGAATTTGTTGGGTAAGAGCAACTTCTCTGCAACTTATAAAGGCATTTTAAGAGACGGGTCTGTTGTTGCAATTAAAAGCATCAGCAAGACTAGCTGCAAGTCAGAGGAAGCCGAGTTCTTGAAGGGATTAAACATTTTGACCTCATTGAGGCATGAGAATTTGGTGAGGTTGAGAGGATTTTGCTGTTCAAGGGGCCGTGGTGAGTGCTTTCTTGTCTATGATTTTGTTCCTAATGGGAATTTGCTGCGCTATCTTGATGCAAAGGATGGTGATGGCCATGTCCTTGAATGGTCGACTAGAGTTTCCATTGTGAAGGGCATTGCCAAAGGTTACTTTCTTATTCTGATTTAGTTGTTTCACTTTCTTCATTTTGGTTATAATATGAAGGTTTGGTGATTTATATAGATGAAAGGTCCTATTTTGTTATGTAGATCATTTGGAGGCTGAGAAATATCATATAGTTTATATTAACTGTATATCATAGCCATATATGACTGAAATCAAATTGGGGGCAGGCTTTTTGTCTACATAATCTTGCACATACTACAAGGTGATTTCATTTGTAGTATGGCATAATCTTGTTTGTACTGAGCTTTGTTATTTTTCCTAAGCAGGTATGGCATTTTTACACAGTTACAAAGTGAACAAACCGGCTCTTGTTCACCAAAACATTTCAGCTGAGAAGGTGCTCATTGACCAGCGATTTAACCCATTGCTGTCAGATTCCGGCCTACACAAGCTTCTCACCAATGACGTGGTCTTCTCAGCACTCAAGGCCAGTGCTGCAATGGGTTATCTAGCTCCTGAATACACGAGTACAGGTAGATTCACAGAGACAAGTGATGTGTATGCATTTGGGGTGCTCGTTTTCCAAGTCCTCTCAGGAAAGCGTAAAGTCGCTAGCTCCGTACGTCTTGGTGCAGAGTCATGCAGAGTTCAAGACTTTATTGACCCAAACCTTCATGGCAGGTTCTTTGAATATGAAGCAACTAAGCTTGCAACAATTGCTTTGCTTTGCACCCATGAGTCTCCAATGGAGAGGCCATCCATGGAAGCCGTTGTTCAAGAATTGGTTAACTGTAGTAGTTGCCTTTGATTTCCCTGACTTAATTAATTAATTCAACAATTGCTAGCAGAATTTTCAAATGGTAGGCTTAGAGTTAACTCACTAACTGCTCACTGGTGATGAAACTAGGTCCTTGTAATGTTATGTCCTTTGCCAAGGACTAAGCTTTGTTGTGAATTTGACTGAACCTTAATTTCTGCCCTGGAATGGGCTTCTTATGGGGCATTTTGTTTGTAGTAGCATGTGTTTATATGGAATGCATTTTCTGGGTGAAATTCCCTCCATTAAGAAAGCCTTTTTGGACATAAGATTATATCTAGGATTTTATTGGGATTAAAATCGAATCAACCGCATATTTAAGGGACTTAAAATGAATCCATTCTAAATTTCAGGAAACAGATCCCAACTATTTAAATTTGGAGGATCAAAAATTGAACTTACCCCAAATTTTTGTGACCAAACACCAAAGGCATAATTTAGAACTGTTTTTACTTGAATACTACCACAATGTAGCAGGGAACATGATGTTGTCTCAAATGCATGGTCTTGACTTAAATAATACAACAATGTAGCAGGGAACATGATGTTGTCTCAAATGCATGGTATTTCAAGACTTGTCTCTTCGATTCCTCCAAGGTTTTGGCTGTGTTGTTTGGCATTAGGATTTAGGAAAATTACTATGATATTTATTATTTAAAAAATCTTCTTTGCATGGAAGATTGAAGCCGTTCAAATTTTAAGCTTGCTGTGCATTTTCTTATTAATCTTTTTATTGTTTTTACTTAGGGTATTGCACATGATCTCAATCCGTTTTTACGTACCTACAAAAGAAATCAATAATGTAAAGTTTATTCCATCATAGGGTTTTTTAAATCTCATCTATCCATCCATTTTGAAATAAATGGATTGGATTTTAACATATTAGCAATAATTTGAATAGATACCACATAGATTGGATTTACCACATAATTGTGATATGGTGCATCTCATCATATTGTACACCTCTTATCACCATCTTGTGTTTTTTATTGTACAATCAAATATTGTTTGAATAAAAATAAATCATTTTGAGACATAATTCTATATCATAATCATAGATAAAGAAACATTTATTTGTAAAATTCATAATATATGTGTAGACATTTGATGTCCGGTGACAAAATTATGGAGTATCCCTTTTATTTTTTAAGAGAAAAATAACCATTATTCATTTAATAGTGACATTTTCACAGGTCCAACAGTGGACACATTTGAGTTCATTGCTTATGAACGTATCTAACAAAGAGACAAAATTATATCTAATATTTGAATTTGTCTTCCTTGCTGATGCCGCTCCTTATCCTGGCTCACTATGATTAGGGCTTCCTGTAGTGGCTGGGTTGTTCACGCTGATGCCTAGGATTCTAAGTTTCTTACCAAATTTCTTAATCCCTTTCATTGCATTGGGACCCCTAGCCAAGCTATTGATAGCTGCCGGTTGCCTATTGCCCATGTCTAACTGTTCCATGGTTAATTCCCTGCGTGTAATCAAATGAGAAAAATTATTGGGTGCACTAAGGAGAATATGTCAACAATAAACACCACCATAAAAAACCAAAGGCATGCATTTTCATAAATAAAAAAAAAAAAACAAAAGGCATGCGTTTTATAGGGATAATTGGCCTTAAAGTCCTATAGGTCTAACTCAATCTCAAAAAATACCTTATGAGAGATAAGGATTGCCCATGAACTTATATACCCATTACTCACTCCAATTATTTCCAATGTGGGATAATCCAACATCCACAAACATTTGAAGCGAGTGTTGCATTGATGTTTAGTTACTCGAGTGCTGGAAGGTTGGTACTACAAGTGAATAACTGGCGAAAGGTAACACAATCCATGGGAAGAAGAAATAATTAACGTTTATGGTTATTCTCACACATTGCAAAGGTAGCACATAATTAGTTTTCATGAGTGCATCGGTATCATCTGAATCTCAAAATCATTAGTTGCACAATTGCAGGAGAATTCAGTCATCACCAAAGCTTCCATCAAGTCTTGAATGCATAGCAGAACAAGATTGTACTTCACTAGACACATTATCAAATCAAGTAATTGCAGAGTGCACTTCAGGCAATGTTATTCGTCAAATTTTGCCAGCTGAAAGTATACTTGACAAAAGTGATCTTGAATATTTGCTTCAATTGTTTTTTAAAGGTTTGATAGCAGATGATACTTGAAATAATAAGCAAACAGCTGAAGTTGACAGTTCTTATAAGGGACAAAGCAGCAGTGGAAGTCGCATGTCTTTTGAAGACCAACACCGCAAAAGAGACCTTGTAATAAGAACGTATTTGTTTCAGAAAACTAATAAGTTTCTTCCCTCCCTCTCTCTCACACTCTTTGGACATTATATTTCTATTACACAGGACTTTGATCGATGCCATGTATATGTTTCCCTCCATGTGAAATTCTGGAGTGGTTCAGCCATCACAACAAGGGTCCCTCATGACATTCCAACTACCTCCAAGTTTTTGTAATGATCATGATTGGACAGGACTTGCTCTATGTGCTTCTTTCTCAATCTTTGAGCATCCAGCTGCCTTCCTTGACAATTTGGATTTAGAAACCGAAATTGGAATTGTGGATCCTCCCCATACCTACTGCCTCACTAAAAAAGATGTCATGTTGTTAAATCTAGGTGGATTTCTATGGCTGTCCTTTTTACCATGTGAGTCACTTCCAGATTGGTTGAATCAATGCACTAGCATTGAGGCTTCAATTGCTAGTGATTTCCCGGGCTTGATAAGTGTGGGATCCGTTTTGTTTACCAGAAGGATGAGGTAGAGTTTGCGCAAACAATAAGGCACTGCAAGGACTCATTATCTGATAAGCAAAACCATGATTATGACACAATACGCTGTAGGACTGGCATTGACCAAGAAAGACTGAGAAGCCCCGATGATCACATGCTTAAAGACAAGGGTAAACAAATTGTAGAATAACCTGTACTAATGATCTGCAGCTTTTCTAATTTTTTCTGGAAGGAACAAAGATGTACATAGTGTAGTAGTCATCAGAGACTAGAGGCAAGATGGCATTTTCATTAATTCTGAGCTAATCTTTTACAATTATGCTTTATTTATTTTTGAATGGTTGATGATAATTTTACTCTTATATATTGATTTTTATGGATATATATCCACATTTTAGATTGTGTGTATGAACAGTGTGCATTGATAGTGTGCACGTATCACTGCCCTTTTACAGATAAGACAACGGATGAATTATTCTAGGGATGACATAATTTAGTTTACACAAAATTTATTACTTATCTTCTTTAGTAGTTGTAAAAGATTTAAATATGGATGGATTCATATCCTCGTTTGACTCATTGAAAAATATTTTGCAAAGAGGGCACATAATAACCCAATTGGCTCTGTTTATAGAACCGTAATTGCATCAATGATGTGATCCTTCAAAATTAGCTACCCCGGAAACAGAAAGCTGAACTACTTGATAAATGCAATCAGTAGTTGATGGTAGATTTAGAGGGTAAAAAGTCAGCCACAGCTTGGCATGAAAGATGAAATTAACCACATATATAGAAGATGTAGAATAATTATATGACCTTAAACAAACTTCACCCTTACAAGCTATTCAAGTTTTTCTATTCACCATTAAAAAAATTAAGATTCCTCACAAAGCACCATGCAATTAAGAGCATTTTGGATAAGCTCGTTTAATATAATAATAAATTATCTTTAATCACCACCCCAAAAATTAACCCCACAAAAAACAACTTTCAGTTTACATAGCTCTCTCTTTCTAAGGCTAAATAGGTGAAGGATCCTCCTTTCTTTTTCTTTTCTTTGGGTAGGTAAAAGGATATTTGTCCTTATTTTAGCATTTGGCATATTTAGCATGTATTAAAAAACCGGAAATACCCCATTGCCAAAATGGGCTTGTCACCTACATGTAAGTTTGAGAAATTTGAGAATGCAGTTTGAGTGGGAACAGCTTTGTAATTAAAATTTTATAATATGACTTGAAGTTCCATCACACAAATAATACACCTTGTATATATGACTTCAACTTTGTAAATGAAAACTTCTAATATGTTTATATTCCTTCAAGATTTTCTTGAAACATAATTCTTCACAAATTTTTCTTTAACTCAAATGGCTTGAAGTTGATGCGGCAATAGAATATTTGTGATGGCCATCTACCCCTTGAATTGAAAGAGGAAAAGTATTAATGCCCCAATTCAAACCATGGATCTAGGAATGGAAAATACAAAAATTAAAAAAAGAAGAAGAAAAAGAAAGAAATCTTGATGCATTTCTCAAACAACTTTAGCATTGGAGTATTACAAGTATATAATTTGCTATTTACATTTGGGATTTCATACTTTATAAAAAAGTAGCCCCTAATACATTTTTTTAGCTTTGGTTAGAAAATGGAGGCAAAAAAGTCCTCCTATATCAACCAAAGGGACCATATAGATAGAAACTTAAGCTGCAATCTGTTTCCTTTGTGGAGATCTGACTCTGAACACATGCTCTTCACCTGTGAATTTGTCTACCTTAACAACCCAGTGACTCTTCCCAATTCCACATCCACCGGCAATTCTAGACACTAGCAACCCTTCTCCTATAGGTAACAACTGAGTTCTTGACCCACTAGACCACCAAGACCCTTTGCAAAATGCGTTATACCCCACAACAACCGCACAACTTTGCTTCCTCACCACTTGCACAGCTTTAAGAATTCCTTCATGGTTCTCAAGATTACAATCAATAAGCACAAAATCTGCTTCCCTATATTGGGTCAATACTAGATTTTGAGCTTCCCCTACAACAAATTCAACTTGACATGCATCGAGGCCTAGGAGTTCCTTTGATAGTTGCAGTTCTTCGAGCCCACCAAGGATGCAGACCACACGGCCACCGGTTTGGTGAGCTGCAGCCACCAAGGCTAGTGTGTTGGAGTCAGCAGCACCAGCACATGCCACAACCATTAATTGTGCATTGTTGCCAGCTGCTAATGCTGAAATAAACTCAGCTACATTTGGCTCCTTAGCCTTTTCTCCCTACATTAAGATCAGCAAAATCCAAGTTAGTTAAAATGATAAAAAGGATATGAAATGAGAATTCAAAAGACAACTATAACTGTTTTATTTCTATGGTACCGCTCCATAATAATTGTTCTTTATTATCATATCAAAACACCAAAAAGATTCGAAGTGGATTCATTATTCGAAAACAAAAAATTCTACTAGTTGAGCTAATTGGAAGTTTAGAACCCATGAGAATTAAAAGTGTTCTTAGATATGTTAAAAACTAAAGAGTTTGTATACTCACCATTCTCAAAGTTTTGAGGTAGGCTTTTGTGGCATTCTCAGCAGACCAGCAAGCCATATTTTTCTTATGATATTTGTTTCTCCCTTTGATCTTCAGCTCCCAATCTTTTGGTATAGGTGTTGTTTAGAAGTAGAAGAGGCCCTTCGAGCTTGGTTTGATGGCTGTCTTGGCCTAGTGCGCTGGACTATATATAGAGGAGCAACTTAGGGAGGTTGGTAAACGAAGTAGCTGTAGCTGTGACTTTAGACCAAGCTAAATTTAGGATGCTTTTATTTCAAAAATTATATTATTATTCCCATTAGATATTTGATAAGCTTAGATTATGGTTAGAGGAAATTCCCCACAGTTGACTAGAAAATTTCAAACTTTGGTACAGTTTGGAAACGTCTTTTTGTTTTTCATCTCTGTACAATTAAAGTTTTGGCCACACAACTTGAACAAACCTTTCCTTTACCCATAAACCCCTCCCAACCAAATTTATCCTAATTCTTTAGTAAAAAATGCCAAGAGATTTGACCACCGGATTTGGCATAACAGTAAGTAATTATCCAATATTGCGAGAGAAATATATTTTTTATGTAAAAATCCGTTTATAAATAACATATTATTATTAGATATTATCTATGGTGAAATATGGTCTGCTAGCTTCTTCTTCTTTTTTCAATTCACTTTATAATATAGTAATAATTTGAGATCAAACTTGCACTTATATATAGCATCTATAAATTTGAAATCAAACGCCTTCTTTATTAGAGATGAAAGAAAGAAAAAAAAGTTAGTTTCCTCATTCTATAACCTATAAACTCAACAAATATGTATCAACTACGATGAGTTTAGGTAAATGTAATTGATACATAAAAGTAAAAAACTTTCTTTGTCATCATATCATCAAGAAAACCAAAATGTCAATTTCATAAAAAAAAAAAAAAAAAAAAATGTCAAAATTTTAGATGATACTCAAAAGTTTACTATCAACCTGGTTGAAAATTTTCAGCTTGAATAAAAGAAATGCTGAAAAAGATAAAACTAAACACACTAAATGCATGAGTGAATTTGCCAAAAAATATTGTTTTAAAATTAATTTATTAAATTTTTATTGTTTTGAAATAATTTAGTAAAATAGCCTTGTTTTAAAATCGTGTTTTGAAAACACGATTTTAATGTTGAAATCGTGTCTTGAACCCACGATTTTAGGGTACGTGGCTCCTGAGTTGAATTTTTTTTTTTTTTTTTAGAATACCACTTTGAAATCGTGTCTCCAAGATGAAATCGTGTAATCAAGACACGATTTGTGCTCTTAAAATCGTGTCTTAGAGACACGATTTTAAAACAAGGTTATTTTTACAAATAATATCAAAACATTACTATTTTACATAATTAATATTAAAATAATATTATTTCCCAAAAAAAATCCTAAATGCATCCTATAATCTTATTGTTGACCCAAAAAGATCTTAGGTGAGCTTCCTGGACACCAACTTAATAGTTTTTAAAGTATTTTTAAAATTCAACTTGCATTATAAAGCCAGGCTCTACCTCGTGCCCCATATATTCATCAATTAGCTGTCATGTCCTAAATCGATTGGACAACGGAAAATTTTAATTTTAAACAATATAAAAAAATCTGCAGCAATATGCATTATTAAGTACAAATTTGTTCTTATTTCTTAGAGACAAACCAAACAAATCCCACGCTAGCTGAGACAGCAGCCCAACAAACGTACGTTTTATTAAAATCTAAATTTTAAGGATTTAACATAAGAATGGTGCAAAACCATGTGCGATATCATATCATATGTACGAAGTCCTCTTGTGTACGGGTTGTCTAGCTAGCAAGTCTAACTAAAAAATTAAGAATTTTTTTTTTTTTTTTGAGGAATCATAATATTAGGGCATGTTCCGTGGATCGTGATGGCTCAATTTTATTTATTTAGTGCATGCTCAATTCTATGTAATATATGCACACAGAAAAAAATTAAAACCAAGTCTCAAAAATTATAATGTTATAAACTAAATGTCACACAATTCATTCGTTTATCAACTCATCTAAGCGTCTACTTTGTAGTTGTACCACACAGCAAACAACAAAACTGAAGTTGGATTACTGTTGTACTTGCACCCAATTCTGGATAGCTGGAGTTTTGATCACCTGAGGTAAGAATGCCTAACTATATACGTACAGTAGCTAGCTTTAAGACACAGACCAAAAGCTAGTGTATAGTACTAGTATTTCACTATTTTCATTTCCACTCCTTGCACATATAGATATAGATACATGCATGATGCATATCTCAGTAGTTTTCCGACAAGAGCAAAAAAAATTTGTCCAACAAGGGTGCATTTGAACGCTATATGCATGCCTATATCATTATTGAATGGTGCAATATTATGTATTGCATAGCATTCAAAATTATATAAATGTGTGTATGATATATTTTTTTTTTTGTTGGGGTTAAATGTATGTACTTTTTCCATGCATGTACCCTATGAAATTCATTTCCCAATAAGAAACCCTATAAATTTAATTAATCGTAGTATATATAGCATATCAAGTTTCGCCTTGCCTTGTTTATTTTAGCATAGATATCGCATGATTGAAGCAAGCATGACCTTCAAAAGGGACAAAATTGATGAAATATTTGTAACTAGGCTCTTCTTTTTATCTTTTATTTTATTTTATACATAATTAGAATGCCTAAAATAGAACAAAATTTTTTTTTTTTTTTTCCACATTCAATGATCCCTCTTAAAAAATACATAATTTTATAAGAAACTTAGCTGGCTTATTACAAGAGGTTTTGTTCTTGCCCCCACAAAACACAAGCAGAGATCTAGATCGGATCAAGCTGCTTCCCTAACAAAGACATTGATAACAAAGAAACACGATGTATAAATAGTTCTGTCTTGTGGTCTTTATTGTATTATATAAGATGTCCCATTTGTCTGATCGATTTTGCAAGCGAGATGATACAATTTTGGTTGTATATAGTGGCCAACTTGGATTTTCTTGATTCTTCTTTATTGCTCAAGAATTTATTTTCCTATTCCTTTGGATTGGATTCCAAGAATCTATAAGAAAATGCAGGGAACGTGTGAGAGGGTGAGAAAGTAATGAGAAATGGGGGTTGTATAGAATAAAGAAGTAGTGGACTAGTGGGGATAAAGCTTAATCTGGCTCAATAGGTCATGCATCCTGCACTGCAGGGAAGGAACATGTCTGCATGGCAGCCTCATGGGGTACATGTATACATGCAATAATGCCAGTAGTGTGGTAACTTGTATTGTACAAGAACCTAGCTATAAAATACTTTATCTTTTGGATGAACCGATGAATTGTTTATAGTATACTGTAAATTGCATATGCGTGGGCATGCATTTGCACGTGTGGAGATTTATATGCGTTGGCTAGAGGTGTTATTGCACATGTTTATGGACTTCTTTCGTGATGGATTGCATTATTATGAAATATAAGCTAATCTAGGTGTTTAAACTCATTGAACAACCAATTTAACCCGTTTCAAAGACAGTAAGCAATTGAGAGAACAAGTTTTAATTTTTCTTGTGAGTGATTGGCATGAATGCATTATGCTGAAGTTAACACAACATCGTTATGTTTGAAAACTTAGGAATCAGAATAGACATACTTTGGATTCAAAATGAATTAAAGCCAAGCTTATCAAATGGAAATGCATTCTGGTATACTCGACAATTTTTTGGTCTAGTATAGTATGTTTTCTGTAAAATCAGAGGCCTACACATGATTATTCCAAATTAAGAGCCTAAACAACAACTTCAATGTGCGCTTGTGTATGTTTATCAATCATATATCATTCAAATTTCCAACTTATGCACTAGTCCTTAAGAGGCATTAATGAAAGTAATCTAATAAAACTTCCAGCATAGCCCAAGTTCAAGCCCAACAAAAAAACACCCAGCAGGCAGGACTAGATACTAGAAACTAAAAAACAAAAACAATACTAACTTAAAACTATCAGTTCAGGTCCAACATCCTTTGTGAAACTGGGCCAATCAGCTTGGGAGGAGAAAGACTGAATTGGATCGTTCATAACACAAAATTCCGCTAAAATTTATGGGACTAACAATCCAGTGAGCCACCTATCTACATTGATTCTGGGTGAAGTTACATCCAGAGCCTTGTATGTGGCTACATTGGGAACTGTCTCAAGCCCATGTCTGCAGGCCGAAATCAAAGCCTCTCTAACAGCAATAAGTTGGACCTAGAGCTTGCTTGACACACTTTATCGCTGATGGGCATTGAAGGTACAAACTCTCCTATCAATGTGGTCCAGCCCACAACGAATTTTAGTTTAGGGCTCAATAAATAAGTCTGGTTTGTGAGGCAATCCTCAGCCATGGGGATAAGATTTTTTGGAGTTGTTAGGAATTGAGTTATTAAAATCTTATCTATTTATTTAAAAATTAATTGATTTGATTTTATCACGTTAATTGCATTGGTGTGCGTTTAGAAGTTGTTTTTCACTTTGCTTATTTACTTGTTTGCTGAAAATTGATTAAATATAGTTATATTTAAGCTATATATAAACAAATAAGTTAATGATACAAATGCTAGAGTATAGCTAATTATCTATTATCTATTAATCCACCTATTTGTACCATGAACAAAAAAAAAAAAAAATAATAATAATTGGCCTATCAAGAGTTCAAGACTAGAACTCTGAAATATTGTCCAAACCAGATTTTTGTTTTATATTGATGACAATTTGCGTGGGATTGCATTATGTGTAATTGACAACATTAATTTTGAAGCAATCTTTTTCAATTTAGTTTGATATAAAGTTTATTTCTCTAAAAATTATATTCAGTAGCTTTCTTGTTCATCGTACAAGTTTGCAATTAGTTATTCATTATATATGAAAAAAAAAAAAAAAAAAAAAAAGTTAATCAAGTAATTCTTGAATAAGTTTGAGCTTATTAAAATAAAAATGAAAGCAAACTTAAACATGTAATATAATTTAGTGTGGTAATAAACTCAAATTAAATAAACAATCATAAACTTTTAATACTCGATTTTGCTTGGTTGTTTAAAAAAAAAATCGAAACCCAAAGAAGACAGTGACTTCATTTTAAAAATTAAAAGACCGAGTAAAAGAAACAAATCAAACTTTGATGAATGGTTTGTAAATTAAAGTTAGTAATTTTATACTGTATCACTAGTTCACTACTATTCTGTCAAAGGCAGACCACTCTCCTTCCAATCTGCCAAAAAGTCAAACAACGTGACTGACTCAACATTCCCACTAGAAAATAGTTTTTCACTTATCCCGTTTGGGCGAATGTTACTCAAGCGTAAATGGAATATTCACATGTATTTTTAGTTACATAATTTTTTAATAAGTTATGTAACTTTTTAAAATAAGAATCGACAGTGGATTGAAATCCGGTGAAAGTATATGTCATTTTCAAGTAAAAAAAAAGACTATGTCATTCCCACTATGACCCAGTGCAACCGCCCTTATCCTATCAATACCCTCTCCCACTTGAAACAAAACTGAAAAACAAACAAAAAATCGCGTGGACGAAGTAAACTCAGAAAAACCCCAGCAAAAGGCGCGCTCTCTTTCTATCCCCTCCGTGTCCTTTAAATACCATTTCGTAACGAAAACACATAGACATATATTTCTCTTAACGGTTTCACTATTCAGAAAGAGAAAGAGAAAGAGAAAGAGAGATGGGAAACGTGTCGTGTGTATTCTGTGGGTGCGTGGAGCAAGCGAGCGTAGGAATGGTTGGAGAGGTGGGGCCGCTTCGAGAAGCTGGCGGAGCCAGGGCTTCACTTCTTCAACCCTTTCGCCGGACAATGTCTCGCCGGAATCCTCTCCACCAGGATCAACTCCCTCGACGTTAAAATCGAGACCAAAACCAAGGTCACACATCTCTCTCTCTAATTGCCTTTGCTTATCATATTTGTTTCTGTTTGGTTGCCGAGAAAATTAAAGGATAAAGGAAAAAGAAAAATTCGGATTTATTGTTTTTAAATTAGATGATCGTCTTTTATTTCTTTCTTGTATTTAGAATTGGAAACGAAGTCTTTTTAGTTGCTTAGGGGATAAAGGAATAGAGAATTCTGATGTTTTGGAATTAGGTCTCGTAAATTTCACGCTTAGATTTTATTTCTTGTTTATAAAACAGTATACAATTTTAATTGTGAAAAATTTTGTTTTCTTTAAAGTTGTTGTAATCGGAATTAACGAAATAGATTCATTTGAAAATGTGATTTAGAGTTTTGGTCTAAAATTTGAAGAAAATGGAATAGTAAAAAGCAGCTGGATGTAGCTGTAGGTTTGTTTGTCTCGTATTTTGCATAAGGAATTAATAGATTAGTGGGAGAGTTGTGAAAAAAAAAAGCCGGGATGAGCTTTAAAAAGTTGTACATAAGCCAAATAACTTATTAGTGTTTAACCAAACAGGTACTATATATATATTAATATAATTTGATCTTATTTATGTATGATTCTCTATATGTTCTCTTTCTACGAACTCTGGCTTGCTGCCAGACAGGGGTGATGACTGTTTTAATCTCCATCAATTTTTGACGGAGCTTTACGAGGCTTTATGCTTCTCACCACCTTTGTAAATGTTTTTTGTCCTTCAGAGTGGAATAAGAAGAGTGTCAATATAACAGCAATAACTAAAGTGATAGGCTAGAACATTCACGCTCTATGCATGTTAGCTCCCTGCTCGCTGATTTCTCCCATTAGTGATTAAAGCTCCCATCACTACCACTGAGCCTGCAAATGAGTTGTTCGTACTGAAATCAAGCACGAGGTCTGCATGGTTACAGGTACCACTGCCAATGCCATCTGCAAATTCAACATCTGTCAATGAAAAACCAATTTTAGCTCGACCTAATCACTCCCTTTTAAGAACCCATAGGAATTCCAGAGAGAAACCATTTTCTTTTGACGACTAAAGATGAAGCTTATTTTGAGAGTGGGTTTTAGTGATTATCAAATTTTTGGCATTGAACACATGTATAGCACATCACACCACTTGAAAGCAGTGCTCTTAGTTACTGGCATATTTTGTACTTTTTCTACTATTCCTGATTGGCAAGTTACTTGCTGTAAAGATTATTACATTAAAATGTTTTCGATGATAAGACAAGCTAGAGTTGTCAGTATGGTATAGAAGCTTTCCCTATTTTATTTTATGTAGGTATATTTCACAGTATCTATTGTAAGGTGAGACATATTGTTGTTCTACCGGAGTAATGAGTCTTAAAAACTGAATCTACAGGACAATGTCTTCGTGCAATTGGTTTGCTCAATTCAATACCGAGTTATCAAGGAAAATGCTGATGATGCATTTTATGAGTTGCAAAACCCCAAAGAGCAGATCCAAGCTTATGTGTTCGATGGTAATTTTCTTAGCTTGAGCTTCTTTTATGAATAAATTATCCATTTATTTCTTGGTTTTCACCCGTCTGAGAGATGTATTTCATTTACATTTTAAGTGGTTCGAGCTCTTGTTCCAAGAATGAATTTGGATGATCTTTTTGAACAAAAGGGCGAGGTTGCTAAATCTGTCTTGGAGGAACTTGAGAAGGTATCTGGATGCTTTTGTTAGATTTTCAATTACTGTTTAATGTTTATGAATTCTTGCTTTGCTTCACTCAGTTTCTGTAACTGGATGCTTTCTTCTTAATAATACAATACACATCTTCTTTAACATATGAAATTTTATGATGTGTAATCTTTCATTTCATTATAAATAGTGTTAAACAAGTTTTTAAACATATCTTGTTGACAAAGGTTAGTAAGGAATGAAGTTAGAATACTACAAACTTTTAAGAACAAAGAACAACTAGTGCTCTATGCTGCCTGTGTACTTGGATCACAGCACCTTGCATCTTTTTTGTGAAACTTTTTACTAATAAAAAAGGAATTAAAAAAGACAAAGACAAAGACTGCTCTCTCAGGCTCTTGTGTACTGGCCTCTACATGTTTACATAACTTATTAATGAATTGTTCACCATATCATCTGGTCTGGACTGCTATTACTATACCTAAATTTTTTGAGTTGTATTTGTCATGGTGACTATGATTAGCTTCATATCTATCAAAAGATAAAATTGTTCATCTATTCTTATGCTTTCTTTTCTCTGTACTGAAATATGTTTCCACCTTGGGTAAATGCATAAGGATTTTTACATCATAAGTTGAAATTATTGCCCAGGTGATGGGAGCTTATGGATATAGCATAGAGCACATATTAATGGTTGACATAATACCTGATGCCTCTGTGCGCAAAGCAATGAATGAGATAAATGCAGGTAACCTTTTACATTTTTCTTATTCTTTTTTACCATATCTGGACTCTCTCTTTTATGCTGAATAGCATATCTGGACTTGATTTCTCATTATTACATATTGTAGAAACATACATATTTTGAGACTCGACTGAACTTTGCTCCTATGGTAAGAAGGGGGGGAGGGATGGTTGGTACTTTGAAGAATCAATATGTCTAACTGATTTTGAGTGGTACCTGACAAGCTACTTGCATGGGTTGGCAAGTAGTTTATGATTATTATGCAATTCCTCCCAACCATGGTAAGCAGGGAAATGTGTTTGGCTAGCACCATTGTCAATTTGTACATTCAAAGTAGTTGCTCAATAATGAAAGAGAAATTAGGTTTCTCATGGTTTCCAGTTAGTTTCAATATCAAATATCAGGTCTCATTGTTCTCTTTATTCTATAAGAGGTATATCATAAATTCTGGGCCAGTGAATACCATATAATCTGCAATTATTCTAACAACAGACTTTTATCAAATACTTGTACATAATTCATTATATACTGCAATATTAGGATTAAAAGTTTGTTACATCATCCTCATGAGTTCCAGAATGGGAACATAAACTCTCTTCTGTCCCCTTCAGGCATTGTTTGCCACTTTATGCACTTCTTTCTGAACATTTTCTCAGTTAAGTTGGTGTTTTCTTTTCTGATTGGTTCCAACTTTCAAAGTATCTGCAGAGGTTAATCATTACCAGCATTTACTCTTTCTACTGATGGCAGTTGAAGAAAGTCTAGTCCATTTGCCTGAGTTTGTATGTAACTAAGCAGTAATAGTGTTTCTCTTTTACAGCTCAGAGACTTCAGCTTGCTAGTGTATACAAGGGAGAATCAGAGAAGATTCTCCTAGTCAAAAGAGCAGAAGCTGAAGCTGAAGCCAAATACCTAGGTGGGGTTGGTGTGGCCAGGCAGAGGCAGGCAATCACAGAAGGATTGAGAGAGAACATCGTGAACTTCTCTCACAAGGTTGAGGGCACCTCGGCCAAGGAAGTGATGGATCTGATCATGGTCACTCAATACTTTGACACGATTAAAGACCTTGGCAACTCTTCAAAGAACACTACTGTGTTTATTCCTCATGGCCCTGGTCATGTTAGGGATATTGGTGACCAGATACGCGATGGTATGATGCAGGCAACCAGTGCTCAGGTAAAGTCTGAATAATTTTTGTACAGTTAACTTCCAAACATATATCCCTTCTTATGATATTGCGACGAAAATAATACCCTTTAATTTCCTGTTGAATTTTGAACAAAAGGATGGTGTTTATATTAAATTAGTAATACAGGTAAAGGATTTTGCATTTTTTGACATTTGCTTTTGGGACGTGGAATGCATATTAACTGTTATGTAATTGGTACTGGTGTAAATTTCAAATGGAACAGGTTTCCTTTCACTGACAAAGCTATAGATTGAAAATGTCATACCGATAATAATATCACAAACCATATTATAGTCCCAATTAAACCAACCCTAAACCAGCAGCATCAGTATTCAAAAAACCAAAACAAACAGTGTCGCTACCGTGAATCCTTCTCCGGTCACCTTTCAATGTATTTCTCTCTCGCGTCGGCACCATTTTCCAGTGTCAAAGTTGGGCTCAAATCTGTCACTTACTCTCTCTCTCTCTCTCTCTCTCTTTTCAGCCCACTTAAGCGTGAAATGCACTGTATGGTTTAAGCCTACGAGCTCATCACTGCAAGTCTGCTCTCCTTTTTTATTCTTTTTTCTTTTTTTTTTTTTGCAACTACCGTTGTAACGAGTATGAGTTGGAAAATGATTATCTTTATTTGATATTGATCTATTTCATGGTTTGGATTGTCTAGTATCACATCATTTAGAATTTCAAATAATGTGGTACCATGTATATTCTTAGAAACAAAAAATAAAATCTTAATTATGAAATGGAATGTCCTCATTTCACTTGAACTAAATGACCACTAGTTAGGGTTTGACTTATTCGCTTCAAGAGAAAAACAAAACTAAAAACAAAAAAAAAAAACAAAACAAAACAAAAAGAAGTAGAAGAAAAGGACAATATATCTGGTAAAATAGCCCAATGGTCTAGATAGTATATCCATTCATAGTTCATATAATCGTCTTCATTTCCTTCCTTTAAGAGGTAAGACCCAGGCTGCCTTTTGTTGATTCAAGACTGGCCACTGGGCGAAGGCAAGCACTATTTCAAAAATCTTTCATTATTCATGAGCCTCTTCAATCTTTGTAAAAAAGCCCAATGGTCCAAAAAAATAAAATCTTCACTATAAAATGGAGTGTCCCCATTTCACTTGAAATGAATAACCATTCGTTAGGATTTGGCTTATTCGCTTCAAGAAAAAACAAAACTAAAAAGACAAAAAAAAAGAAGAAAAGGATAGCTATTTTAAAAAAAATGCGTTGAGGGTAAATTCGTTATTGACTTAAGCCGACAGTCTGATTAAGTATTCTTCATGGGCTCAAGCTGTTCATCATAGAAATCTGCCTGGTCTATGCCTTTTATTTGCCTAGCATAATCCCATTGCAAAAGAAAAACAATCAAAATAAAATAGAATTATATTAAAATTAAAGTGGTGTATTATACTTGTTTGGGATGTTTTTTTTGTATTGGTTTATTGACTAAAAAAATAAAATTGGACAAATGTATTACTGTACCTAGAGAATGAAAAGCTTTAAATTATATATAAGCCCAATAAACAGTTTAATATTATTATACTGTTCATCCAAAGAGCTTATGTTTTTTTTTTGATAAGCCAAAGAGCTTATGTTTTGGTCTCTTAATTGTTTAAATATGAGATAGAAAATGATTTTAAAACAAATAAGCTCACCGCAAGATAGGCCTAACAAAATACACATGATCCAAGGGAAACAGCAGGAACAAGATGCCATATTTTGGTAGCTTTATCTTAACCATAGGCCCTCATATGCAACAGACGTATGATTGATTCTCATGCATGATAATGAGATTCCATTTTTACGCAATAGAAGTTTGGTTGAATATTGTTATGAATTGTTAATTATGATATTTAAGTCAATTTCTTATGTGATTATCCATAGTATCTTATAATGATCTGTCGTGGGGTAGAAATTTAAACCTAAACAGATTAAAATCCTTTAAAGTTTTTAGTGTAATCACTGAAATCCTTTGAAGTCAATGAAAAATGTTTCCTATTCTTTGGTCGGTTGATCTTTTTAAAATTTTACTTTTCTGCTACTTCTTATCTGTTAGTACTACTCAACGTGCATAGCATGGGATTTACTTATAAATGGGTTTGTATTAGAGACAAACACACCATGATTAATGACGAGTGGACATGTCTAGACCGACCTTATCTCAATTTTTGGATTGACAATATTCTGTTAAATGCCAAATTTCCATGTTGGACTTGGTTGATCAATGAATCTGTCACAAATTGTCACCTCTAAATGACACAATCATTTCATTAAAGAAACTTAAAATGTCTGTTTATTTTTTAGTTGGTTTTGGTCTGAAAAGAAACCTTGATCAGTTCCCCTACAAGAGGAGATTACACCCACTACGCTAGCTAAAGCAACCCTAATGAGTCCAATCAACCTATTAACCATTTAACCCTAGCACAAGTCAATATACTATTGGACCGTTAAAGTGGACCCCAGAAAATTTGTCTGCTTCAAAAATGAAGTACAATAATATGTTTAGGTGAGGGCATCTTTGAGCCATACAAAATGTAATTATGGAATCGGAGGAATACTAGAAGAGTATAATTGCATTGGTAATGATCATAAATGATGGTTAATGGATGAGATAATTGGAGATTTGATGGGAGCACTAATTCCTTTTTTTCAGGGTTATTTTCCAACTGGAAGATAGTAATTATAATGAGTGAATTCTGGTGAGATGGAATAATATTATTATCTATGCCTTCGAAGTAGAATGAGTATCACTCGTGTTTTCAGCATAGGAAGAATTCATTTCAATAAAATAAAGCACAGTAATTCAATACTATCATCTTGAAATGATATCCAAGCATAAGCGTTATCATATTTCATATAAAATCTGTTTTTCAACTGAGCAAAAAAAATAAAATCTGTTTTTCATGTGTGGGGAACTGTATATATATATTCATATTTTCTATATGTATTTTAGTGAATACATACAAGGATACTCATGATCCTTAAAAAAACTTTCTAAAAAAAACTTATTTTTTTTATTTATGGCACAAATCTTACCCTAAACATACACATATATATGAGAGACCAAATGCCTAATGGGCAAAAAAAATAAAATAAAATTAATGTACTGCCATCGTGTGGTGTTAGAGAGAGAGAGAGAGAGAGAGTAATTAATTTCCATGCCGAAAGTTATTAAGTCTAGTTCCCATGGCTTTTTATTTTTATTTTTAATTTTCAATCATATATAACAGTGGAATATTTAAATAAAATATTGGAAAAATTATACTTTTCGTCTCTTAAATTTAGGGTAAGCTCGATTTTGATCTTTTAAATTTAAAAAGTTTGATTCTTGAAATTAAAAAAAGTAAAGAATTTTCATTCTTGAATTTTATTAAATTTTATGATAAGTTCAATTATAATTCCTTAAATGTGGTTGGTTTGATTTAGTCACTTAAGCCTCAGTCTGTTAAACACGTAAATAACTATCTATCTTTAATAAATAAAAATCACGTAAATAGAAAATTAGATTGAGGGACAAAATTATTCTTTTTTAA